>BCJU01000003.1:624518-1224518 GCA_001600355.1 Meira nashicola
TGTGCATCATTCAATTCAAGTCCAATACCTGACCAAATTTTCTGAGCTTGACACTCCGGAATGGGACCGAGGAGACTCGCCCTGAGATGGAAAGCAGTGTCTTGCAAAGTTGACAAGGGACGGTAGAAGTCTTGGAATGGATACAAACATCTCTCTGTGCATCACACCAATAATTACCAGTACCTGAACGTCTGTGCATCATTCAATTCAAGTCCAACACCTGACCAAGTCTTTTGAGCTTGATACTCCGGAATGGGATTGAGGAGACTCGCCCTGAGATGGAAAGCAGTATCTTGTAAGGTTGACAAAGGACGGTGGAAGACTKGGAATGGATACAAACATCTCTCTGTGCATCACACCAATAATTACCAGTACCTGAACGTCTGTGCGTCACTCAATTCAAGTCTAACACCTGACAATGTTTTCTGAGCTTGATGCTCTTCGCATTCTGAACTTTCTCATAATTGGTGGCCAACTGATCTGTTTGGTATTCGACTATAGGAAAATCAAGCATTTCTTATTGGTTTCCAAGGCAATGGATTTGAACTACACAACAAAGTCATCTTCGAAGAAGAATATAACATCTTTGTGCAAAACCGTTCCTTGTTCACTCGCTTCATTCGCTGTTTGGAATCAAGGTTTGATCAAGTATGATCAAGTACATCATTTGCTCTTGTCGTACGATCAATGTATGCGCATTTCTGTTGATCAATTCCAGCAAGCCGATATGAAACCTCAACGTCCAATCATCATTACCAAAAGTGGAGAACGTGTCATTCATGGAATCAGTCTGATCATTGCCGGTCAAGAGTCAAACAGGAACAATCAAGCAATCACAGTAATTACAATCAATCAACGATCGACAAATAATCGACATTCGCTAATCAATCAACATTCGTCAATCAATCAACATTCGTCAATCAAGCAGTACTCATCAACCAAGCAGCATTTATCAGTCAATCAACATTCATCTATCAATCAACATTCATCTATCAAGCAGCATTCATCAATCAAGCAGCATTCATCAATCAAGCAGCATTCATCAATCAATCAATATTCATCTATCAAGCAGTCATCAATCAAGCAGTCATCAGGTACATCATTTGCTGTTCTCGTACGATCAATGTATGCGCAATTCTGTTAATCAATCAGCAGTCACAAATTAAGCAGCGTTCATCAACCAAGCAGCGTTCATCAACCAAGCAGCATTCATCAACCAAGCAGCATTCATCAACCAAGCAGCATTCATCAATCAACCAAGCAGCATTCATCAATCAACCAACACCGTTCATCAATCAACCAACACCGTTCATCAATCAACCAACACCRTTCATCAATCAACCAACACCGTTCATCAATCAACCAACACCGTTCATCAATCAACCAACACCGTTCATCAATCAAGCAGTCATCAAGTCCATCATTTGCTGTTGTCGTACGATCCGTGTATGCGCAATTCTGTTAATCAATCAGCATTCATCAGCCAAGTATCATTCATCAAGCAGTCATCAATCAAACAGTCATCAATCAAGCAGTCATCAACCAAGCATCATTTATCAATCAATCAACATTCGATAGGTCAGTATCTCTTCCAACCAGCTAATCTCAAGACTTCTACAATCGTCAAGGAGTTCTAATCAAAGTCTTCTGATCAAGTAAGCAAGCAGGGAAGTAAGCGATCACGGTAAGCAAGCAAGTTGGCAAGTATAAAGTACACAAGACAGTCTAGACGATCGTTGGTGATCCAGAGCACCTCGTGAATGAAAGGTCTATGATAGTATTTCTGTGCTCGAAGTGCTTGATAGGCCGAGTAAAACAGAGTGGGTCATTGTCAGACTAAGAAGGGTGATCTAGGCTGGATATCGCTACAACCATTAAAGCAACGATCGACAATCTCTACCAAGCCTTCGCCGTCAATCAACATCCAACAATCTGCCCCATCAATCAGCCATCTAACGAATTTCCCTATCAATCGACATCCAAAAATCTTCGGCATCAATCAACATTCATCAACCAAGCAGTATTCATCAATCAGCCAACACCATTCATCAACCAAGCAGTCATCAAGTGTCATCAAATACATCATTTGCTGTTGTTGTACGATCAATGTATGCGCAATTCTGTCGATCACTTCCAGCAAGCCGATATGAAACCTCAACGTCTATTCATCACTACCAAAAGTGGAGTAATTCTAATCAAAATCTTCTGATCAAGCAAGCAAAGAAGCAATCGCCGCAAGTATAAGGCCCGCAGAACGGTCTGATCTCCGGTGATCCATAACAACTCTTGAATGAAAAAGCCTGACGGAATCTTCTGTGCTCGAAGATGCCCAGGGCCGATTAAAACGAGAGTGGGTCATTGTGAAATCAGTCGGACTGGTAAGGATTTATGGCATGGTGCTGGTCACGAATATCGTTGGAAAAGAAGAAGACCTCCTCCTCCTCCTTCTTCTTCTTCTTCAAAGACTTGGTCAACAATCAAGTACGACAACTTATCACATTATATCCTCTTTTACGGGGCACCTTTCAACCAATCACCGCCTGTTCTGTGAGGCTTGCCGAGCAGATGGTACCCGTGACGATCGAAAGGTCTGATCAAAAAAACACCTGCCTTCCTCTTTGGCTTGCCAAAGAGATGGTTCCCGTGAAGTTCGAAAGAGCTTTGCATGCGCGATCCAATACAAAACCCTGAATCAATCTGAAAGGTGCCCTGGGTTTTTCCCTGGGCTCTGGGCTCTTAGGAGCTCGGAAGCCCAGGTTTTTTGATTTTTTTTGCTGACTAAGCAACTTATGTAATCACTACTCAGTACAAACAATGTAATACAATATTATTTAATCAATCACCTGATCACCTGACCTGACCTGCCTGCCTATTCTACTATTCTACATGAATAGATGGACAATGCGCAAGTGGAATTCGAGAAGAACATGAAATGATTGATCGATACTTATAACTTCCAATTTTAAAATTTCCAAAAAAATGTCTTTATTTAAATCTTTTCAGCCTTCTAAAGGCGATATCGCTTCTTCAACAGCTGTAAAATCTTCCGTTCAAAGAGGAATGCGTCAAAAGTTATTAGAACAATATCCAAGCCTTTCACAAGATGAAGGTATTCTATTAGAACAAATTTGGCCGAAAAAACAAGGAATCACTTTAGTCAAATTTAGTAGAGAACATGTTTCATTTTTGGTAAATCAAGGTGAACCATTATTCTTTCAACATTTCGATGGACCTTATATGCCAACTTTGCATTTATTACACAAATACCCTTTCCTTTTACCTTCAATTCAAGTTGATAGAGGAGCGATTAAATTTTTATTATCAGGTGCAAATGTTATGGCACCAGGTTTACTAACTGCTGGTGGACGTTTACCTGATCCTGGAAAAGGTGAAATTGCTTTACCAGAAGGTGCACCTGTTGCCATTATGGCACAAGATAAGGAATCAGCTTTGAGCATTGGTATTTTACGATTAGGAACGGATGAAATTCGATCGAAAGGTAAAGGAAGCGTGGTTGACAATATACATTATTTAGGTGGTGAGTTGTTAAGAGAAAGAGTAGAGAGACGTTCAATGGAGTTGACATTTTCTTCTTCATTTAGACGATTTGTGGATCTCATGCGCAAAGGGAGGTTTTTAATGACAGATATCGCATATCATGCAATTGTACTATTACAACATTTCATTAAATTATTTGATTGTTCTTTAATCATCATTAAAAGGCATACAAGCAATAATATATGCTAAAAAGTAGGAAAAAAAACATCAGTAAGGGTAGCTTATCATCAAAGGCTGGACGAATACTCACTTCCGAAACTTCTAGTTGCAAATAATTTATGGTGTGGTTCAACTACCTTGTACGTGTTCTTTCCCGCTTCATTCTTCTCTGTTCTTTCTATGAGACCGGCCATTCCATTCAAGCCATCACTTTCATCACCACTATCGTTCATATCACTATCACTGGATTCCCCTCTATCTACTTCTTCTTTTTCCATTGATTCGCCTTGATCTGATTCAGTCGTTCTTGGAATCGCATGAACTTCTACACGTTCAAATCCAACTTCTTCCATGGCTTCTGTGATTTCACGTAAACTCCAAACACGAAAATCATAACTGAAATAATCACGTAACCAACTTCCATCACGAGTAAAACGAAAAGAAAGGCTCATCCTAAATCGATTTGTAGTATAATCCAAAGGTCCATCTTCTCGCCAATATTCATATTCACCTCCAATATAACCTTTACGTACTAATACTAATCTTCCTCTTGGCCATTGACGCCAATCTGCTGTATCAGATTTAGTTTTCTGTTCGTCTTTCTCTCCAGTCCAAAATTCCAAAGGATCACCTTGTAAAGGAGAAGGAGGTCGCTCTTCTCCTGCTCGAAGAAAGCCTGGCTCTTTACTGAATTTATCCCATAGTGTATCTTGTTCTTTTCGTTCGACATCAGTCTTTGCTTCCCAACTTGTAGGTCCAGCAAAAGGATCTACGATTAATACTCCCGTCTTTTTACGTAATGTCCTTCTACATTGTGCCAAGTAAGCCAACAAAGAACGACGATCATGAAAGTAAGATAATGCATAATTACCAGCATATATCAAATCAGGACTTTCAACCTCTATTCCTTCTAATCCTTTAATTGGTAAGCTAAGAACATCAGCATGTTGTAATATTAAAATATCACCTTTTGCTGAAGGGATATCATCTTCCAATGTCTGATCACCTTCTTGAGCGGAAGGTGTAGAAGTACCACTCTTCCGGGATGCTTTAGCTCGTTCTTTTGCCAGACGAGCTTGAAATTTTCTCTCAAATCGATCTGAAGCAGCACCCTCTGCCCATGTAGAAGGTGAAGATGATCTTGAACTGCTAGCTTCTTGTGATGCCGTTAGATCTGTATGGATACCGTTATCCTTTATATATGGCAATTTACGAGAAATACCTGAATCGGAATATTGTCCTGATTGAACGATACATGCTGTCCTTTCTGCTCTTTCAGATGACATTAAACGTCTTTGAGCAACTTGTAATGCTTTCAAATCTATATCTACTCCTTGTGCTCTATGATCTTTACCCAATCCTAACCAAGTTTGTGCAACGATTGCAGAACTACAAAAATCTTCTCTTAAAATCTTTGCATCAGGCCTAAATGAACCTATTGGTTGAGCTTGATAATACATACTTGCCAAATTTGTACATTCCAATAAAGGCTCTTGAACCGCATCTTCATATACACTTAAAGCGTCCACTTTTTCAGCAATCGTTCGATCACCACCATTATTGACTCTTTGCTGCTTAATGTTTGAACTTTCTGAAAATTTAGGAAGTCTTGCATCCAATTCAACTACCATATTTGCAATTTGTGCCCTCCTCCGTTCGATTTAGTGAAAATATCCTGATATTCACCAATAGCAATAGTGAAGAGTAATAGCATTCATTCACCATCTTCTCACAATTTCCTTACCCGAATGTTTAAAAAATTTCCCTTGAGCGGAGTTGCATAATTGGAATTCGCCCTTTGAGTTAAAAAAAAAAAGTGCGTAAGTTCTTTTTACCGAACAAATACCCAGAACGCGTGAATTGATTCGCAAGCAGCAGCCTAGCTTTGAACAATTACACGCAGGCACAAAAACGGTACAAACAGAATTACACAGAAGCACCCGAGCCAAAATGCAAAAGACCCAAAGCGGCGATAAGACAAAAACAAAAAAAGAACAACAGATTCGGGCAAGATGGCATGTATGTATGCATGGTCGACGTGTTCACGTTGTGTAAAAGTTTAAATATGTGTGTATGTATATTAAGAAGTATTATTCTTCTACATTTCAATCCTTACGATCATCTTCAACACTACAACTCCATACAAACATTAACAATATGGCTCCATTATTTCCTGATCGTACTCACCCAGACGTCTTGTGTCTTTTTGACGTCGATGGAACACTTTCTCCTGCTAGACAAGAAGTATCACCGGAAATGATTGAATTATTACAAAAAGTTCGTAAACATTGTGCTATTGGATTTGTAGGTGGAAGTGATTTTGCAAAGATCAAAGGTCAATTACAATTACCCGGTCAACCAGACATTTTAACTCAATTCGATTATTGTTTTTCCGAAAATGGTTTAACAGCATTTAGACTTGGTAAGCCACTTGCTTCACAATCATTTATCGGTTGGTTAGGTGAAGAAAAGTATAAAAAGATGGTTAAATTCATTTTAGGTTATATCTCTCAATTAGATATTCCAATAATGCGTGGTACATTTATCGAATTCCGTAATGGAATGATTAACGTAAGCCCGATCGGTCGTAATGCAAGTGTTGAAGAACGTCATGCATTCGAAGCATACGATAAGCAACATAAAATTCGTGCTACTTTCGTTGAAGCTCTCAAAAAACAATTTCCCGATGCAGGTTTAACTTATTCTATCGGAGGTCAAATCTCTTTCGACGTCTTTCCAACTGGATGGGATAAAACTTTCGCTTTAGGGCATATCAAAGATGATGGATGGCGTGAAATTCACTTCTTCGGAGACAAGACGTACGAAGGCGGAAACGATTACGAAATTTATTCCGATTCACGCACGATTGGTCATAGTGTCACTTCACCTCAGGATACAATGCGTGAGCTCAAAAAGTTGTTCAAGATTGAAGGGTGACACATTGAGATGTATGCATATATTGAACGAATACATTTTTATTAGATTACAATACTTGTCTACTGAGACGTTGTAAAGAGTTAAGCAACAAATCTCCATCTTTGAGTAATTTGCTGTAACTGCCAGATAAGAGATCAGGTCTACGTGTTTCTACAACACCTTGAACACGATCAATGACAGCAGGCAATCGTCCTGAAGCAATGAAACGTGAAAGTTCTGCGTCAATAAATCCAGCTGAAACGCCAAATGCATTTGCCATGTTGTCCAATGTTAAAGAGCGGTAAGATTCCAACAGTTGAGCATAGGCAATGATACGCATCTCACGAACATAATAGCGTGCATGTGGTGCCAAAACACGAGATGTAAGCAAATGTGTTTGTTCAACATCAGCCAAAGCTCTGAAAAAAGCTGCATAATCACAAGTGTACAATGCGTTCGTATAAGCTCCAATGTGTGGAATATCATCAACTACTTGTAATACTTCGGGAGAATTGATAATCTTCTTTTTGAGTTCCGGGCGTGGCAATGTGAGAGTGTTTGCCAAAACGGTAAGAGTGATAAATTGATTATAGTCGAGCAATTCCGTTGCTGTAAAAGTGGACAAGGCATCCAACAACAATTCACCTCCTTGCTTGAAATCTCGAATGGATAAGAGATGATATCCTTCGTACACTTTCAGTCTATTCCTTCTTTCCCAATCACCACCTTCCTCCACGAGTGCCTTTGCTTTAACAATATTGTCCATTGTCACCTTTGGATCCCCATGAAACAATCCGATTCTAATCAATGCCATTGTCAAATCTAATCGTGCTCCTAATCCAGCTGCTTTTTCGATTGCAACTTTTTGTGCCTCTAATGCGCGAGTTTTATCGCCAATTCTGGCCAAATAGGCCGCTTTTTGCCGTAGTACTTGATTGACTTCTGTTTCCCCTTCGTTTTCTTCATTGACTTTCAATTGTTTTTCCATCAATTCCAACGTTTCGTCATTCTTTGCTTTGAGCTTTTTAAGCAAAGCATCATCCCTCTTTAGTGCTTTTGATATATGTGGTTCAGGACTATCAATAATGGAAGCATAATATGGTGCCATTTCATCCTCTTCAATGCCTTTGAGCAATGCACTCCTTGCAGACTCTTTTGCAGCATTTGATGATCCGGGACGTATCAGCTCAAAGAGGTGTTGTTGAAGAGCCAAATTAGGGATTGGCAAAACTTGTTCATCATTGTCAGCCATTTTTGATATACTATTAGATGATCGCAAGAAGAGCTAGAAAGCTAGACAAGGACGCGAATCTCTCTCTCCACGCCGATTTTAGCACAGGCCATAAACAAGAAAGGGAAGCAGCGAATGATTATTTAAGCAAACAATTACGCGTCTGCCTTTTTTTTTTGGCTGCATTGCAGTTTGCACAGACCTTTTTTGGTTTAGAGAGAAAGAGCCGCGCACGCATGCACTTAGGTGTTGTTGTCGGAAGATTGTATTCATTCCAACTTCCTCCAACATTCATCCAGAAGCAAAAGTAATAAAGGATGGCAATCGAACAGGGCGGACAGCTCAAAGCTGCCGAAGATGCAATTAAAGCTGGTAAGAACGCAGAAGGAGAAAGAATATTAAAACAAATTTTGGAGGTAAAGAGTAACGACGGAACGAGCAATGAAGGAAGCTCTTCCGCTGATGAAGATAGTTTGCGACAGAGAGAATTAGCTTTGACAAGACTTGGGCAATTGTATCGCGATGAAAAAGATGCAAACAAACTGGCTGAAGCAGTTCGTTCTTCAAGAGCATTAATGGCTTCAATTGCTAAAGCAAAGACGGCCAAATTGATCCGTACATTGATCGATTATTTTGGTGATATTCCAAATTCTAGCGACACACAAATCGCTGTGACAAAGGAAAATATTGAATGGGCTAGAGGAGAGAAGCGGGTATTCTTGCGTCAAAATTTGGAAACTCGTTTGATTGGACTATATTTCGAAACTCGTGCTTATCGGGAAGCATTACCTTTGATCGATTCTCTGTTGAAAGAATTGAAAAGGCTTGATGACAAGATGATCTTAACAGAAGTGCATTTGCTTGAAAGTCGCGTGAATCATGCGATTTCCAATTTCCCCAAAGCAAAAGCAGCACTCACATCTGCTCGAACAGCAGCCAATGCAATCTATTGTCCACCCCTCTTGCAAGCCCAATTGGATATGCAAAGTGGTGTTTTGCATGCTGAGGATAAGGATTATACAACAGCATATTCGTACTTTTTCGAAACGTTGGAAGGACTTGCATCTCAAGATGATTCAAGAGCGCCACTAGCACTGAAATACATGCTCTTGTGCAAGATTATGCTCAACCTTCCTGACGATATCAATGCAATCATAGAAGGAAAGCTTGCTCAGAGGTATGCAGGACGGGATATCGATGCAATGAAAGCAGTTGCAAAAGCACATGAAGACCGAAGCTTAGAACAATTTGAAAAGGCGTTGAAAGAATACAAGGGAGAATTGTCAAATGATGCCATTATTCGCAACCATTTGGCAGCACTTTATGATACTTTATTGGAGCAAAATTTGTTGCGTATTATTGAGCCCTACAGTCGAGTAGAGATGAGTTATGTTGCAAAGCAAGTTAGACAACCTGTTCGTGAGGTGGAGCAAAAGCTAAGTCAAATGATTTTGGATAAGAATTTGCACGGTATCTTGGATCAAGGAAATGGTTGTTTGGTTGTATTTGATGAACCGGAAGAAGAGGTGAGTTGTGTAGTTGACCTGCATTTTGAAGAGAAGATGACTGACAAAATCCCTTTCTCGACTAACAGAAAATGTATGAAGATACACTTGATACGATCAAACATGTATCGAATGTAGTTGATTCACTAGCCGCAAAGGCAAAACGTCTTTCATAAGTACAAATCCCAAGATGTACCAAGATAGATGATTTGGTGAAATTTATACACATTTATACATGGGTACAGGAGTGGAAGGCGGTGCAGTATTTTGTATAAGATCAAAAGTTGAACTCCAATCTAAGCCCCGGAATTGAGACTTCATAGGTTAATTTAAAGGTGGTAGCCCTAGCCCTCTATACTTTGTAAACTACATCAAACATGGTTTTTCGATTTTTGATCGTTTTATGTGTTCTCATCATCTATTTGAACAATTCTTTCAGTCTTAGCATACCTTCATCTACTCGTAGAGAAAGATTCATTCAACAGAAAGGGCAAGAAAATGAAGCCAGAAAAAAATCGATTCAACATCATGTTAGTAAAATTGAGAAGTCTAAAGATGATATAAAAAAGATTGATAGGGATTACGATATTTGGTTTGATCATTATGGTGAGAGTATGAAAGCTGTAAATTATGGTCATTCAAATCGAGAACCTTGGTTAAAACTTCAAGAACAAAGAAATAAATTAAAATTACAGGTGGCCAAGGAAGCTAAGCCTTTAAAGCTCACTGCATTATTTCATACTTCAGCTCCTCCGACGATTCGTCAAATTCTATCTGATCGAGCAGAAATAATTCATTCTTCTCATCAAAGAATACAAAGAGAAATGCAATTCCTAAAAGAAACAGGTAAACACGATTCAAGTCTAGTAGAGCACCATAGACAGCAAAACATGAACTTTGTAAAGACTAGGTTCATCGATCCTAAAGATAAACATAAAAGTGACATAGCTTTCCACAATAGCGCCATCAATTCACATCAGCAAGCTATACGGAAAAATGAGGGTGATATGAGCCGTCAATCGCATTGCAAGATCATGTAAAGTGAGATACATTGTCCATTTTAATGTAATCCTGGCACTTGATCAGGATTTTGCTTGGCAAACTTTCGTATAGAGGAGTCAGCAGTAAACTTTCTCCAAAATGTCACTCCAATTAGAGATATAATCGATTTAATCCTATCAAGCACAAAGTTATCGCTCGGAATTGTACCACCGATTGACGTTGCTGCTCGCAACATATCAGTATCGAAATCTGAAGTGATGATAAAATTGTTATTTTCTACCCCTTCTAATAGCTTTTTGGCGCATTGCAAAGGTGTTTGCCCTCCCTTTTCGCCATCTTCTATCGATTGTGTAACTTTCGGTTTGGTTTTTTCCTCTTCAATGTAGCCGGGAGAAAGAATAGTTCCGGGAAAGTATGCATGTATACTTAAACCATTATAAAGCAAGAATTCTGATCGTAGTGTTTCTGCTAAACCACGAATTGCCCATTTCATTGGTGCATATTGTGCGTAACCAACAATTCCAGTGAAGCTTAATGTTGAACCCGTCAAGACCAACTTTCCATCCCACTTTTTATTTGCGATAAATAATTTTGTGGTAGCATGTGCTGTTGAAAGTGCTGTCATATAAATCGTTTTTATTCCTTCGGCAAAGCGTGATTCATCTTGCTCTATAAAGTATCCAGGCTTAGATGCACCTGCGCAACAGAATACAACATCTGGAATTCTATCCACCTTTCCTTGATCTTGTCCAGAAGAGGCGCTTTCCAGCGCTTTTCGAGCACTTTCAAAAGTGCTCACATCAGCAACAACATACGAAACTTTTTGACCGGAATGAGCGTTTTTCTTGATTTGTCTAACAGCCGCTTCTAATTTCTCTTGAGAACGAGCACAAATCGTTACATCTGCTCCTTTCTCTACAACCAATTCTGCTAAACTCAAACCCAAACCTTGAGAACCTCCAGTTATGAATACATGCTTGCCTTTGACTGACCATTTTGCAGATCTCATGATCAAGATTAGAGGGATCACCAACAAAATAGAGGTTGCAATCCAAATTGATTGATTCATAATGTATGGAAGAATGAAAGCAAAAATTACAAAAAAGCTAAAGTAGCACATTTCCTTAGCGCGTCGGAATTGCATGCAAAATGTACTTTGCGTGTTTTTTTACCAATCACACACAGTGTGTCCGCGGAGAAATATTGACACCCGCATGATTTGTTTGTGTGCGTGCCTATACACTGGGCAGTGCCGGCGCACTGTGCCCGTGCTTGTGTTATTGTCCGACAGGGGCAAGACCGGCAGTGCATCAATCTTGGCACCAAACCATCATCACTTTTAGATTCCGATCATGATACTTTAACGACATAAAAGAAAAAACAATGACGAGATTTTAACGATTTATTTGACGATTATTTACGACAATTTTTTATACCCAGTGCTCAATAATGGAAATGTATCCCACTTATTCTGCCGATGCAGGCGAATCGGTGTACGAAGAGCATGATATCGCAACAATGCACGGATGGAATCGAACACCAGCACCACCTAGATCATCTTATAGCAGCCCTCCTCCCTCTAATCGATATAGAACTTCATTTGATAATGTTGCCTTGTATGCCGCTTCTCCACGATCACCAGCACCTTCCTCCGCTCCTCCTGCATATCCCCCTATTTATCCGCATCAAAATGCACATTCAATGTATTCTGGTCACGCAGCACAAAGTGAACCTTCCCCCGACAGTTATTATTGGTATGCGGGAGCGCCTCCTTCAATCGCTTCTTCACAGACAAGGTATCATCATGCTCCAAGTTCGGCACCAGGTGATATGTATAGCAGAGAAGATGTTCCAGGCTTCTTTGGCGTACGTGCACCACATCATCATCCAGGAAATGCATCAAGGCAAGGTTTGAATGGCGAAAATTTGCCCAACTTTCCTCAATGGTCTAGAACTTGGTATGACGGGCACTTGTCAGCAAATGGACATGCCTATACCAGTGTTCCACCTCCCGATGGTGCAAGCGGATGGGAATCCGATTCCTTGACCCGAAGCGGAGGAGTGATGCCAGGTGCTTATGGCCATGTTTATGGAGCTCGCGGAAACGTTGCCGATATGGTAAAAGAAGAACGGATACGAATGCTCGAAAAGCAATTTGGCAAGCCCAAGATCTCTCATGGAGAAGATGACGAAACCCTTGATGAACATGATGAAGATGATTCAGTTGAAGATGCTGATTTGCCGCTTGGTGCTGTCAATAGCCGCGGAAAACTGGTCACTGAACGTCCAAAATGGAAAACTGGTATCCGTTGGTTGATCGGTATCGTTTCTATCGCATGCTTTGCTCTTGGAATAGGGAGTGCATTATTGATCAAACCTGGACTCAATGCACCAGCCGCACGTGGATCGATCGCATCTTATATTTTGTATATCGCATCAGCCATCACACTTGTTTTGATCTTGTACTTGTTCGTCTTTCGACCTTGTTGTTGTGATCCAATGCGAAAAGAGATGAAGATGGGTGGAAATGCCGATAATCCATTGGCTGGAATGATTATACCCGTTTTGTCAGCAAATGGAGGCGGACCGAAAAAGAAACCTTTTCGAAAAGGAAAGAAAGGGATGATGATGATGGCGCAGCAAGCTCCTACGGTAAATTTGATCGTTGATCCTGCTCTGCTAGGAATTGGCAAAGGCAAAAGGAGCAATGAAGACTCTGATGAAGATGAACGTTTGCCAGGTGATGCAAGAAGGTCATCACGAAGAAAGAATGGTTTAGGAGTTTTGGGAAATATGCAAATGCAAAAAAGATGGATGATAGCTCGTAAAACGTTGAAATTGGAAACGGTTTGGGATGCAATCCTTTGCGTGATATGGATTGCGGTTGTTATTGTCGCTCTTGGTTTCGGCAAAAAGTGTCCTCCTGGTGCTGGAAATGGATGGTGTAATTATTATAATGGAGCGATTGCATGTGGTGCAATCATGGCTGCCTTATCTGCAGGAGTTTTATTTTTGGATTATCGAGATTTGAAGATGAGCAAAAAGCCACCAAAGCCACCGATGTAATGACTGTCACACGGAATGCATTATTTATCTCTATACTCAAAGGATACACTCAGATCTAAGATTTGAAAAGATGATAAAACGAAAAGATGATAAAATGAAAAGAAGAAAAACATGAAGAAAACAGAGACAAAGACTTGAATACAAAGACTGTTTATGATGGTTACACCATTTTTGACACAAGTCTTTGATTATGACTGACTCAATGATGATGTTGTGCTGAAGCTGCAAGACTTTCGTTGACATCTTTTTCGAATTCGGGGCTTACAATACAGTTCAGCTTCTAAAAATTGATAACGTATAACTTGTAACGTGAAGATCAGTAAAATTTCCGTAATCATGATTGCGTTTTACGTGGCTATAACAATTGGCGTCTTAAAGTTTACGTATATAGTGCTCGCTTGATGTTGTATTTTCAATTCGAGTTCTTTTCTTTATTTAAAAACTAATCAAAACATTAAACAAGTCCCAAGGTTCTACTTAGTTTACATGATCTTACAATGCGATTAAGATAGGATCTTTTGCTCATTCTTGTTAATAGCTTTCTGATGTGAATCGATAGCATCTTTATGGAATTCTATATCCCTCTCATGTTTACTTCCAGGAATGATATGTTCTTTATTTCTGACTTCTGAAACTTGTTGTTGGTGATGTAATACTAAATCTGGATTGTGCTTACCTGTCTTAGATAGGTTATCCATCTCTTGTTGTTTACCCTTATAAGCGGAATGAATCAAATCTGCTCGATCGGAGAATAGTTGACGAGCGGCTGAAGGAGCTGTTGTATGTAGTAAAGATATAACTTTTAAAGGTTTAGCATTATTGTCGAACGAAATTCTTAAATTATTTCTTTTTTCTTGTTGTTTTAGCCAAGCTTCTCGATTCGTATGACCGAAAGGTACAGATTTAGTGCTTTCCTTATAATTGCGAAACCAAAATTTAAAGCCTTCTTTAGCTTTATTGAGATTATTTTGAGATTTTTCAAGTTCATTTGTATGATATTCGATCGATTTCTTTCTAGCTTCATTTTCCCTTGACTTCTCTTTGTTTGAAAGTTGCTTTTGAAAAGTCGGTCCAACACTAAAAGAAACATCAATACAAATATTGAAAAGTATGAAAAAGGATAAAAATTGGAAAAACATGTTTTGACGTAAAATGAATGAAGGTATAGAGTCAAACGTTCTCGTTCTCTCAAGCTACTTAAATAGCTACCAAAAAGTTTCGAATTCGGGGCTTACAATACAGTTCAGCTTCCAAAAAGTTGATAAGTTGTAACTTTTAACGTGAAGAGCAATGAAGTTTACGTAATCGAACAGAAATCCAGACTATGTCACTTGTTCTTTGGGTTGAATCAATTTTTGAGCGTGCGTGCGCAGCGCAGCGCAGCGCAGCGAGCGCAGCGTTGCATTGCACTGAACAGAGCAAAGCACGCACGCTTTTGGGCTTACGCATAAATACATCCCAAAAGTTTCTTATCGAAAAACCCCAGAAGGAAAGAAAAAGAAAGGCACCGCGTTGATTCAAGGCTAAAGATGCATGAACAAAGCAAAATAGCACTTGTTGGGTTCTCATTACCAGCGGGGTACACATACGCATCCGTCCAAAAACAATGTACATAGTACTAGTATTGTATACGATAAGAAGATTGCAGGAATGTTAACCGTGCACGCTCATTGATTTCGGAGAGATTCTCTCCTTGATTGGTTCGAGCGAGAGAGAGAGAGAGAGGCTGAGAAGATGACCGTGCGTAATTGTGAACTTTGCCAGCAATGATTTGTTGTATAGTTTTTCTTCTTTTCCACATTCATCATCAATCATCTTCATTACCGTCCACATACTTCCTTTCAACCTTTTTTTTTGAACATCAATCATGTTCCGCGCAACAGTTGTTCGTCGATTTGAAGTTATTGCACCACGCTTTCAGCCACAAACAAAAGCTGTGCAACAAGCTATGCGCCCTACCAATTCAGCTCAATCGAGTGAAACGAGTGCAACTGTTACGCACAATAAAGGAGGCAGTGTTGAAATGAACAATGGAAATGTTAAAGGTCGCGTTGGAATGATGCCAGGCGCAAATGAACGTGTTGAAAAAGTAAAGATGCAAGAAAGCGTTCTTAACAAAAATAACAATGAACAAGATGCATTTGAAAGTATATTGACAGTTGGTACCGTAAGCGGTCAAGGCGAAGGTCAAAAGATCTTTCAAACAGCTCAAGCTGAAATTTGATCAAGTGAGTAGTAGCGTTCAAGATTTGATGCATAAATAGAAATTACCGAGTCTGACACATACACCTTTACAGCCCAATTTGAACAGCATTTACTCAGCTTTTTCCTACTAATCCAAGCAAGTTATGTTTTTTGTCTTCTTCCCATGTATATAGTCCTATATGTTGTATCCGGCGGCATCCTGTAAACTTTCCCATTTTCAAATTGATCTATATGAAGCCCTAAAGGACATCTTGCTGAGGTAAGCAAGGTACAGCACCAATTAAGTTTTTCAAATGTCGCGATTGGCATGTTGGCAATCAATTGGAAATCGTTTGGCAGCTGACACGCATGCAGAAGCTTGTTTTAGGGCTTGCATACCATTGTTCTTGGGAACCGGAATCAGCACGCGTCAAGCGGCTTGGCTTTTTTACTGGCTTTTACTGGCTTTTTTTTATTTGTCTTTGACCCTATTTTTAGCGCTTGTGTACATATTGTTTATTTTAAATTGCGTTTGTCAGCTAATGTGCACCCACCAATCCGATCGTGTGCTTTCATAATGGGCTGATTCTGGTTTGCTTGTCAAAATCAAAAACGGGCGAGATCTGTGGAGAGAAAAGGGAAAAAAAAAGGATGATGCAAGCAATATAAAATCCAATTTAACGGCATAAAACCAGGTGGTAAAGTTAAATTTCTTTTTACGAAGCCGAGATTGTTGTGTTTTTTGCCAATTGCCAATTCCCTTGCGTGCATATACTTTAGCCTGACAAAAAAATACGTAATAACAAACACTCTAAACATCCGAACGAAATCGCGAGGGCGGCGTTCATTTACACAGTTATTAGGGCAGCGGCAGCGCTTTTTGTCCATTTTCCCAAGGAACAAAAAGCTGTGTTTGATAATTTACCAAGCCGAAAACTTGAATTATATATTTCATCATCTTTTCCTCCCTTTTCCCTTTCTCCTTTCCCTAACATCATCATCACCATTCCTTCTTGCTCAACAAAATGCGTCTTTTTGCAACATCTTTCGCTCTTTGCGCAGCCCTGCTTGTTGGGTCAAGTAATGCACAAGTGACTGCTAAATCTGGCTTAACGGCTGATTCACATTGCGGTGATGGCTATTGTATTACAGGTTTATATGAAGCCAGTAAAAAGATGATTAATTATACTTTAGTCGTTCCACAAGGAGGTTCACAATTAGGTTGGTTTGCAATCGGTCAAGGTGAACAAATGGCAGGAGCAAATATGGCAATTAATTGGGTAAATGCAGATATGTCAGTTACAACTTCACATAGAAGTACGACAGGTGAACGTGAACCTGAAACAAGTGATGTTACAGTTCAACAATTCACAACGAATTCCGACGTTTCAAAAACAAAAACAGGTCAAACTGTTTGGTCATGGAATATGCCTCTTCCTTCTATGTATCCTCAAAATGCAGTTCAACACATCTTTTCAACTTCAATGACTTCTCCTGCTTCTTCTTCACCTGATGCAGATTTACGTAAACATTATCGTTATGATCAAGGAATCGTTTTAGATTTCACAAAAGCATACACTGGAACAGCACCAGCAGGAATTGCAGGATCAACACAATCAACAAGTACGACAACTAATTCATCAACTGCACATCGTGATTTAGGTAAAAATACGACTAGAATCTTTTTAGTTCATATGATCTTTATGATTCTTGGTTGGCAATTATTATTACCGATCGGTGTCTTACTTGCTCGTTATGGTCGTACATTCTTTTCTTGGTTCCCTTACCATCGTGCATTGATGTCAATCAGTTTCTTATTCATCTTTATCGGTTTCTTTTTGGCAATCGGTGGAGTTTCAAGTGAAGGTGGTGATCATTTCAGTAATACACATGAAAAGCTTGGTTTAGCTTTATTCATTCTCGTTATCGTTCAAATCGCTTTAGGTGCTTCTTCACATGAACTTAAAAAGCGTAAAGGTTTACGTTATATCGGTTACGTTCATATCCCTTTCGGTTTAATCTTATACGCTTTAAGCGTTTGGCAAATTCATGAAGGTTTTGAAGTTTGGCAATGGCAACCACCAGCATATGCAAGTTACATTATTTATGCTTGGGCTGGTTTGATGGCTTTATTATACATCGTTGGTCTTGCATTCTTGACAAAAGAAATCAAACAAAACAAACAAGAAAAGATTACAAAGCATGAACTTTCATCTGATGATGATCAAAGGTATGCTTCATAAGCTTCATCATCATTCAAATATGGGAATAGTTTTTTATCTTTCTTTATTTTTATTATTCTTGTAAATAAATACCCCTTCCCCCAAAGATGAGATTTGTACTTGACTTGGTTTATATTTATATCCCCCCAATACCATTAATGTTATATGTGAATATGATGGATGATTGATCACCCTAAGGCTTTGGCCACGCGCACGTGCAAACCAAAATTTTGATTTTTTGGTCATTCTTAGAATTTTAGCGCATCAACCAAACATCTTCTCAAGATTCTTCTCTAGCATTCATCCATCAAAAAAGAAAGATGAGTGGAAAAACTAAAAGAGAAAGAAACGGATCTGATGGAGAAGAAGATGGTTATTCAACTTCATCTTCTTATGCTCCTTCAGCAATCGATGTTTCATTCAATTATGTTGCACCGACAGAGATTGATTTTATGGCATTAAAGAGACTTATACAACAACTTTATCATACACATTCATCTGATATCGATTTAGGACCTTTATCCGATCATATAATTCAAATTGGTAAACAAGAATTAGGTGATTCAGCAATAGGAACTGTAGTAAAAGTGGAAGATGATGAAGATGGAGATCCTTTTGCATTTGCAAGTGCATTAGATCTTTCAAACAAAGAGAATCAAGCTTCAAAAACGCTATTATCGTATTATAATAGAGTCCTGACAAATCCTTCTTCTTCTTCATCAAAGGTTGCTGCATGTTCAATCTCTTCCCTACTTCAATCAAAAGATCAAAAAGTCTTGCAAATCTTTCACGAACGTATGATAAATATGCCACCGCAAATTATGCCACCATTATACAAGATGCTTTTTGAAGAAATTCAATCAAACAAAGAAACACCAACTCATTTACTATTTTTCTCGAGAGTATTCTCAACAGAAGCTTTTTCTGATGGCGAAGAAGAAGATGATCAAATTCCACCTTCATCAAAAATAGGAAATGGTAAACAAAAAGGAAAGAAAGCAAAAAAGACAAAGCCACTAAATAAAGCAATCACAAAAATGTCAACAGGAACAAATGCAGAAGAAGAAGTTGGATTATTTCATCCGGAAGACGCATTCATTGCAAATCATGCTTTGCATACATTCACTTTTCGTTTTCCTGCTGTCAAAGATTCAGATGATAGTTTCAATGCACCAATGTATGGACGTATTGCTATCGTCAAAAATGATCCTCAAACATTACAAAAATTATTAGATGAAATGAATATAGCTTTCGCAATTTCTACTTAATTCTCATGTATATTATCAATTCATCATTTCATACAAATTATTTTACCATTTACGTGCCTCCATACCTTTTGGAGGCTCAGTCTTGACTTTTCCCTTTTTCACATCTTTCCAATTCGTACTTAATGCCGTTCCACCTGATTCTTGATAACTTTTAATCATAGCTTTACGTGTATCATCATCTGAATTAGCATATAATTGCTTGAAAAAGTCATCGATTGAACCTTCACTACTGGTTCCGTTTCCTGAAGTTTTATTCTGCTTTTCTTCTTCTTCATCAACATCTCTGAATGAGTCCCACTTTGAGCGGCGAGAAGAAGTTGTTTCTGAAGTAGAAGCAGTAGTAGTGCCAGCAGTAGCAACTGTTGTATTTGAAGAACTACTACTATTCGCATTACTACCTTGCAAAGAAGGCCATTGAATGCCAGGTTGTAATTTTTGTAAACTGATCTCCACTTTGGATGGTAAAGTTGTTACTGCTGAATTTGAAGTATCAATTTCTCCAAACAAAGGAGAAATTTCTAAACTTGATTTTCTGGGAGCATTAATGGTCAATCGTAAAGATTGATTAGTAGTATCTAACTGGATATCATCTTGCGAACATCCTTTCACGTAAACAGAAACGATAACTTGAGTTGCCGTTTGAAAGAAATCAAATCTATACAAAAATAGAACACAGTTAGATAAAATGTACATTAGTGAATTTGATAAACTCATTTAATATTTCTTACCTTGGCGGAGGAGTAATCTCTTCACTTGTCATCTTCAAATGCGGTGTTGATGATGCTGAGCAAAAAAGTTTTGAAGTGTTGATCTACATACATGCATGCATCTCACTCCACCCAAACGCACGCGTCAGAAAATAAAAGACAATTACGAAAAATGAATATTCTGAATCGTTCTAAAGGTATTGTATGTAGTGAAAATAGATGTACAAATGTTTTAAAGCTTGAAAAGATACTAATCACTTGCGAACAGGTGATAAAGGCCTATTGAATCCGCCTTTTCTTTGCATATATTGTCTCCATGTTCTCTCTTTGCGTACTTCTGCCGTTCCTGTTTGATTACCTTCGACTTTCTTTCCCTGTTAAGAGGATCGCAGAGATTGTGTCAGTAAAATAACAAACATATTTCTACCCAGCACACTTTTTACTCACCTTTGTAGTACCAAATCCTCCGAATCCCATCGCTTTCATCATATCATCTTCTTCATCTCCATCCACAGCGCCTTCTTCTTCTTCCTCTTTAGCTTTAGCAGCTGCACGTGAAGCTTCCTCTTCTTCTTCTTTTTCTTTTTGTCGCTTCTGTTTACGTTCTTCTTCATCCCTTCTTGCTTGTCGTGTAGGCGGTGAAGGTTGTCTCCTTCTAGAATAATTATCTCTATGTGAATAACGATCATCTCTTCTTCTCTCTTCATAGCGTGATGATGTTGCTCCTTCCCTTCGATAATCTCTACTTGAATTTCTTTGATCGTATCTCCTTCCATCTCTGTCATCGTGACCGTATCTTCTCTCATCTAATCCTGTTCGCTCTCCACTTCGAGAAGAAGGACTCACACTTCTACGATAAGCATTACGATCTCTATCCAAATCACGATAATCACGTGGAGGTGCACGATCACCACCATTGTTATGTCGGGAGGACATCTTCGAGATTGATCAAAGTCTTTATGATTGTGATTGGATGAGAAGTTAACTTTATTTTGTATACAAATTATGTTTTTGCATGGCTATTTCCCTCCGCCGCCGCCGCCCTTTTTTTTGATCAAGGCGTGACGCTAAATGCATTTGTATGCACGGCTTAGGAAGAAATGCAAAAATCTATATCCGATAAGGATTAAGGACCGAAAAAACCGCGAGTCAGACGAGCAAGGTATATGCATACATTCTTGTCTTCTTTTTGTTTTTATTATCATCATCCACAATAACAAAGCAATGGCCAAAGATGGAAGTAATTCACTTGATAGTGAAAATAGACAAGCACCTTCATTCTCAACATCATTGATGGCAGGTGCATTATCAGGTTTATCGGTAGATTTATTATTTTATCCAATAGATACATTAAAGACAAGATTACAATCTTCACAAGGTTTTTGGCGTTCGGGTGGTTTTACAGGAATTTATAGAGGAATTGGAAGTGTTGCAGTTGGAAGTGCACCGGGAGCAGCTTGTTTTTTCGTTACATATGAAAGTTTAAAACCAATCTTATCAAAATTCGATTCTAATAAAACTTCTTTATGGACAACTGCAGGATCACATATGGTTGCCGCAAGTTTAGCAGAAGTAGTTGCTTGTATGATTCGTGTACCAACTGAAGTGATCAAATCACGTCAACAAACATCTACCTATGGTATTAAAACAAGTTCAATAGCAGCATTAAAAGCTGTTATACAAGAATCAGGTTTTAGAGGATTATATGTTGGTTTTGCAGGTACAGTTGGAAGAGAAATTCCTTTCACATGCATTCAATTTCCACTTTATGAACATTTAAAATTACTCATCTCTCAATCAATCTTCTTTCAAAATCTCGATCCAAATTTTTCACCTTTAATCAAAAGAGATGCAAGATCGATACCTACTTGGCAAGCAGGTTTAGCAGGAAGTATTGCGGGATCTATAGCAGCAGGTTTAACAACACCTTTAGACGTCGTCAAAACTCGTATCATGTTAGAAAGAAGGGGAAAAGGCGAAACTGCTATTAACCAAACAGGTGTAAACACAAAAATCTTACCAACCCTTCGTCATATAGCTGCAAACGAAGGTATCAAAACTCTCTTTTCCGGTTTCATACCAAGAACGATTTGGATCGGATTAGGAGGATTTGTATTCTTAGGAACGTTTGAAGCAGGCATAAAGATCATTCAAGGTCCAGTAGCATGATAACAATAATGACATCTAAAGAAATAGTATAGATTTTTGTAATATACAAGAGGTAAAATAATGACATTTACCATTTAAACCCGTAAAACAGGAGTTTGTGATTGAGAGAGTAATTTGCTCAATTGATCCACTTGAACATCTTCGCGAATCACAGTTGCTTTAACATCATTATCAGGGTTTGCAGGTACAGAAATTTGTTCACCTTCAATCTTCCATCCAGGGTATCGTGCGATAAAGTTTGGTAATTCTTGCTTTGACAAATTCAAATATTCGGCTAATCTTGTCGAGCTGATTGTACGGAACGCACCCTTTACGCTTTCCAAAGCAACTTGTCTGATGTCATCTTCAAATCCATTTGCTCCTTTTGCAAGTTCACGTACATCGCTGTAATCGGAAGATGCAAATGTTTTCCAAAATAATCTGAATCGTGCTGAGAGAAGGTAAGAGGATAAATTGGACAATTTGACGATCAAAGCATCGGTAAGGTTACCGGCAGCTGGAACTGATGCAGCTTCTTGAGTTGAACGTTTAATTTCTTCTTTTTGTTCTTCTGTTGCTTCTTCTGGGAATGAAGGGGTAGCAGAAGGTAAAGTAGAAACGGGAGCTTCGCCTAATAGTGACAAGCATAAATTGAAATCTGGAAATGGAGCAGCTGTTAATGCTTTAAGGAGAACAGAAATAGCGACCGAATAATCGAAATCTTGAGGATTGAATTGGAACCTATAAAAAGCAGAGGAAAATGTCAGCAAAGAGCTCTCAAGTGGACATTGGGCAAATCCACACTCTTCATCTCAACTCCTTTGTCCATGTATCAGATAGAGCTAATAACAAGCATGCCTCCCTGTACATCTCTCCATTCAAAAGTGACATACTCGGCTTGCGTACTGGTGTACTTGATCATCGCGTAAAATTCTATAATCTCATTTCTCCTCTCTCCTGAAACTCACAATTTCAAAATTGCCAAATTTGCCAAACAATCATATTCTCCATTTTGCATTTGTTGTTCTAGATATTCAGTTAGAACGGTCAAATTTTGTGGATTATATCTGTCCACGCCTGAAATTAATTGTTCGATATGTTCAGGTCGTGTTGAAGGTGTTGTCCATTGTGATACGGATGTCGCCATTTTTGATAATTATATCGAGAAGATGGTTGAATGCCATTCTTTGCACATCAAACATTCTTCTGAATTATACTCACTCCTTCAATTTAGGAAGAAATCAATCGCGCAAACGCTACAAGCTTTAATTCGGAAAGCTCACGTGAGTTGTTAAAAGCCTGGCTTGCAAGATCAGCCTTCTGTTAAATCATGTGTATGCATACAGTGTGTTCGACGCGCGTACAGATTTACAAGAAGCACAAACTGCACAAACCACTTTCCAGTTTGGTAACCAACCGACAGTACGCGTGTCCAGAGCAACAGTGGCTACTCTTGAGATGGAGGAATGACTAACAACCCTTTCCCTTGTTCTTTCGTCCATCCTTCCTTTATCATTTGTGCCAAAAATGGAGGAGATTGGCATTTCAATTCGCAAAGAGGAGCCGACATTCGAAGATGCGGTTGCCGAAAAGACTGCATTACACAATGAAATGGCACAGGAAGAAGATACATTTTTACGATTCAAGAAGCTACAGCAACATTTAGAATTCTTGAGTACGATGGAAGATTATGTGAAAGATGAACAGAGAAATTTGAAAAGAGAACTTGTTCGTGCTCAAGAAGAAGTGAAGAGAATTCAATCTGTTCCATTGGTGATTGGACAATTCTTGGAACCTATCGATCAGCATACAGGTATCGTTGGATCAACAACAGGATCCAATTATGTCGTTCGCATCCTTTCAACGATTGATCGTGAACTTCTCAAAGCAAATAGCTCCGTTGCATTACATAGACACTCTAATAGTCTTGTTGATGTTCTACCGCCAGAAGCTGATTCAAGTATCGCACTTTTAGGTCAAGAAGAGAAGCCCACAGAGACATATGCCGATATTGGTGGTTTGGATATCCAGAAGCAAGAAATTCGCGAGGCTGTAGAATTGCCTTTGGTACAATTTGATCTATACAGACAAATTGGTATTGATCCACCTCGTGGTGTGCTGTTGTACGGTCCACCAGGAACAGGAAAAACAATGCTTGTGAAAGCTGTTGCAAACGCAACAACGGCTTCCTTTATTCGTGTGGTGGGATCAGAATTTGTACAAAAATATCTTGGTGAAGGACCACGTATGGTAAGAGATGTTTTCCGATTGGCAAGAGAGAATGCACCAGCAATCATTTTCATTGATGAAATTGACGCAATTGCAACTAAACGTTTTGATGCACAAACTGGTGCTGATCGTGAGGTTCAACGTATCTTGCTCGAATTGCTCAATCAAATGGATGGTTTCGATCAAGGTAGTAACGTTAAAGTAATCATGGCAACCAATCGTGCTGATACGTTGGATCCTGCACTTTTACGTCCAGGTCGTTTGGATAGAAAGATTGAATTTCCTCTACCTTCTCGACGTGAGAAACGTCTAATTTTCCAAACGATTACTGGAAAGATGAACTTAGCACCTGATGTAGATTTGGAAGATTACGTTTCTAGACCCGATAAGCTTTCTAGCGCAGAAATTTCTTCAATCTGTCAAGCTGCTGGATTACGTGCCGTTCGATCGACGAGATATGTTATCATTCCTTCTGACTTTGAAGATGCTTGGAAGCAAGTTGTCAAGAGGAGTGATGATGGAAAGATGGAGTTCTATACCTGAGCTCCTGACATGTATTGTATCTGTGAGTATACACGAGATTCTGCGAGATTGGCAAGACATCGACTGACATGTTTCTCCTATTGCTTTTGACAGAGTAGAAGCATTATTAAATATATATCATCAGCATTATCAGATTGCATGAGCAAGATAAATTAGTAAGGAAGCAGTTTTTATTTCCCCTCTCTCACACTCACACACCCGCTTAAAATTCACTTTGCTTCAGCGTAGCAATCACTCTACTCGCTGTAGCTTGCAAACGAGCGGAAGATAAAAACAAAAGGCCGCTTACTCACAGCGGCGGGTATTCGATACCGTTGACTGTCCTATGTTTTGCTCTTTTGTGCCTACATTCCCTTCTTTGTACTTTATCAGTAATGAATCAATCTATTGGGTATACAAATTGTGAGAATTACAAATTAGTGCTTTCTTCTCTGACAAAGCCAAACTACTTCACGCCAATTGAAAACAATCGGAGAAAAAGATTTTTTGATAGAGATATGACCAAATTCGGAAAAAGAGATTGGTCTTCCGTTTTGCATCATTGGCTCAAAAAGTGATGGTAGATGACAATCTTGACGATCGGACAACAAATGTGTAAAGGTGTTGATCAAAGGATCGATTTGATCGTTTGTCTTGTTTGTTTCGAAAATATTTTCTGTTTTATCGTATATCCACATATTTAAATTGCTAGCAAGAACGTTTGGAAGTGCATTGATACCAAAAGAACTTTTAGGAGAAAATCTTTGAGCAAGATTTATACTTTGAAATAAACTTACTCCAGTCATTGCAGGTAAAACGTCTATATGTACAACTGTTGAATTTTGATTAGGTAATAGTTGATGTAAAGTTCGTAATGCTTCACCTCCGGGATAATTTCCTGCACTTGCATAAATTGAAATGGCTGTCAATAAAATTGTACCGCTAAAAAGAATGCAGATAAAAAGCCGACCCAACAAACGATAATAACGAATCTCTCCGATTCCTTGCCAAACATAAGCTCCTCCTTTGGCAGCGTAAAGGTTGAAGAGTGGTGTTAGATAAGTGATAAATCGAGTCTCTTTGTGTCCTAAACAACTCATGATTGCGATATGTGATACGATTACAATCATAGGTTTTAGTTCATTATTTGAGTTTGATCGAAAAGAGATTGCCATACCGACAAGGACGAGTAAGATGCATGGTATAGAAATCAATTTTGCTATATGCTGTGTAATGTATGCATGCCAACTTGAAACACCCCACTCTGAACTCTTTCCTTCGAAAACGTTGAATAAGATTGCCTCTAACTCCGGCCAAGCGAGTCCTTTGATAGAATTAGGGTTTATCGGATTCCATAAATGAAAAGGTCTACCCCACATATACGTATCTAGTGGAACTGAAATTGCAAGTGCAATAAATCCGGCAAATAAGCCAGTTTGTACAACTGCAATGAAAGATCGGATCCCTTCACTTGCTATCATAAGCGCGATCGGGATGATCAATCCAACTATTTCCAATCTTGCAATTACTGCACAAACAGTTAAAATGAATAAGCCAAGATATTGTTTCGATTTTGATTTGGACTTTGAATCTGCAAGACTAAATGCTAATGCACAATTGACGATCGGTAAAATGATTCCATTTGGCGTTGTTCTACCTGCCCAAAAAAAAGGATGAAATTGAATCGAATAAAGTATAAAAAACAATCGTTTTGTTAATCTATTTTGTCGTCTTTGAAAAACAAAGTTTGCGAATAAAACAATAGAAAGTGTATGCAACGTGGTCAATACCAATCGAATCACTAATCCTGCATTTGCGCTATTTTGGATTAAATTGAAAAATCGAAAAAAGACTAAGATCGGATAAGATAAAAAAGTTAGTAGAATTGGACCGAAAAAAGATCTTGGTACTGCTCCTGTAAATGTTAAATGATCAAATTTTAATAAACTTTCTTGTGTTGTTCCTATTCCAAAAGCTAAAAAGTCATGAATTGCTTGTAACGAAAACGATTCTTCAACTTTAGTAAATGGAGCTAAGATTATATGAAGATAAGAAATGATCAGTAAAGATACTGTTTCAATAACTTTCAACATCCTCTCTCTCTCTCTCCTTTTGCTATCGGTAGTAAAGATTTAAGGTTTAAAAAGACATTAACCGGTCCCCTAAAATGCAATAGCATTCATTCAAAACGCTAAATTGGTGTTCTTCTTTGTATTTTGCATTTTGACCTGCATAAAAGTGGCGCGTGCATACATCCACCCCACTCCGAACTCCACCTACCTAATTCTAACGAATGAATGGACCCCCAACAGATTTTAGGCAAAAGGACAGTTGTTCATGTGTCGTGCGACACTCTCAAACGGGCTACTCGTTCAACAAGATCATCTGATTAGCTTATTGAAAAGGTATATAAGTGGCACCTTGAACACAACATCTTCCCTCCAATCATTATCATCATCATCAACAACAACCAATCAATTCTTCAATCAAATCATCCAAACTCTTGAATCAAAATGCAATCAGCTTGCCCATGCAGTTCAAACGGCTCTTGCCAATGTGTTCAAGTGAGTTTTGATTTATATAGTGATCTCTATTGAAATACTTACTAATTCCCTTTTTTATTTCAGGCCAACAAATGTCAATGTCAATCAGACTGTTCATGCTCAAACTGCCCAAGCAAATGAACAATAACATTATGAAACACAATACATGATCAACCTTTACTCTATGGATTAAGACCTGCTTTTTCCTTCATCTTCGCCATGTTTACACCATATTTTATCGTTTACTTTTACTCTTTGTCGCTATTCTCCACATAAATAAATTTATATGATACAAAAGACCAAAGATAAATCGACGAGAAAGAGGAAATTTTAAAGTATATTAGTATTTAATATACGGATTGACACCAGCATCATTCTTCATCTTTATCACTTGCGCATCAGTCTTGACTTGTCCCTTCCATTCTTTCGTGGCTTTACTCTCGTATATCTTTTCTTTACCCCAAAGAGCAACTTTCTTAAACGGATTACTGGTATTTTCCCTATCATAAGCTGCATTACTTGCTTTCTCGCTTGCCTTTTTCTCTTCTGATGAGTGTCTTACGTTTGCTTTCGAAACACGTTGAAAAGAAGGATCTTTCGCAAGCTCATCCATTTTACGACGATGTCTCGCAATTTCTTTTGGAACAGGTGCAATTGCCGTACTAAAGAAGTACTTTAACGTCATAAAGAAGAAAGCGTAGCTTAAAAAATGCATGTTGCACAATAATTCTTAAAATTCTAGTTGTGAGGAAAGGGGGGTGGTGATGTTGAAAATAACGCACGTTTTATATCTTTCATCACAGCATACACAATGTATGGCGTGGCATGGCGCCATTCATTTCGTTCTCCGGGGCAAAACAATGCAAAATGATGATATGCGTAATAATGTACAATTGAGAAAGAGGTATCCAGAATAATATGCAATTTATGCTACCCTACCAAGATCAACTTGCGATTCGGGGTTTGGTTTAGCAGCGCCACTGGTTTCATCCACAGTCATTCGTTCATACGTTTTACGTACTTCTTCATCCCAATCAGTACGTTTGATAATCAAATAGGTAAAAATGGAAGCATACGTAAGGGCAATCGTTAAACCCCACCAAAGACCCGATAAGCCCCATTGAGGCGGTCCAAAAGTTAATACTAATCCGATAGGAATTCCGATAACGTAATATCCAGTCAAATTGATCACTGCCCCTTTGCTTTGCCTTCCAGTTCCACGCAATATACCCGAAGTGATACCACAAACGCCATCCATAACTTGAAAAGCGGCCATAACAGGCAAAATGGCAGATACCAAATTGATCACCCTTTCATCTTCCGAGAACAATCCTCCTAATCTATCACGAATAGACAAATAGAACAAAGAATTTGCAACGCCTGCTACTAATGATAAAAGCATCGCCATATCTGAACAAATTTTTGCTTGCTGTGCTTGAGAGGCGCCCAATAAATTGCCAACACGCACTGCGACTGCGATGGACATTGCATAAGGAAGTTGATATGTGATAGAAGAACAGACCAACAAAACAGATTGAGCAGCCAGAGCAAGGGTTCCCAACTTACTCGTCACTAAACCAACAATCTCCCATGACCACCATTCTGCACACATTGCAAACGTTCCTGCTAATCCTAATTGAAAGATTGGTTTCAATCCTGTAAAGGCTAATCTTGACCATCCATCCCATGCAATACGCGGTGCGATATAACATTGTAATAATCCCAAAATGAACATCAGCCACATTGAGATAATTGAAGCCAATGGAGCACCAATAAATCCAAGTCGAATCGAAGGAGGTCCCCAAACAAACAACCAGTTTAACAATGCATTAATAGGACTTGCGACAAATAGTACGATCGTTGGAGCGTGCATCAATCCTTGTGCTTGTAAATATCTACGGCAAACTTCGAATCCTGCATAGCCAGGTAACCCGATAACAAGGACACGTAAATATTGAGCTGCAAGATCTGCAACGATTGGATCTTGTCCCAAGAGAAGCAAGATGCTTTCTGCATTTAACCAGATTGCCGAAATTGGTACGAGTAAATATGTAACAATGACGAGCATTCTTTGCGTGTATAAACCAACCATTTTGGGTTGAGAAGTGTAAGCACCAGGTAAAATGGAGTCCAAAGCAGAAATAAAACCTGCTAGGACTGAGTAGCCAACAACATTCGCTGTCATTGAAGATAATGAAGCCGCAGCAAGTTCATTTGTACCCAAATGACCAAGACTAAAGACTGAAACGACGTTCAAACTCAATTCCAGCAAGTGACACAACCAAATCGGAATACTAAATCGAATCAAAACTGCAAGTTCACGTCGATGAATATTTTGATCAGATTCGTGCGCAATTTCGTTTAATTGAGCTTGATCTGGTGGTGCAGGTTGACGTAGATCCCATCCGCTGGTCATATGCCAACTTGGACGACGAGCATGGGCGGCGTTACCGTGATTAAGTTCAACATTTGAACTTCCGTACATATTTGTCGTTCCTGTTTCCCTCAATAATGGACTATTCTCAGTAGCATCTTCGTTGGAATGCACACCAAAAAGGTTTCCTGTTACATGACGATGTCCTCCTCGTGTACCGGGCATAGGTGTTAGATCATCATCATCAGGTTCGATTGCGCTAAAAGAGGATGTACTGGCATAATCTAACTCTTCTTGTGAACGCATATCAGCATCTGCAGGCGGCAACAAGTGATGTCCCCCTAAAACAAGGGAAGAAGCTAAACCACCCACAGAATGAGATTGTTGAGCATCTGCTCCTGTTACTGAACCGCTTCGATGACCGAAGATAGGGGAAGTGATTATTTGTTGATGTAAATTAGCAGAAATATGCCCGCGTGATCGATCGGTGAAAGATGTTGAGCTTGCACCCATATATGGTGATTTGATCGAATTAGATGTACGCCTGGATGATTGTTGAGATGATTTCACTTCTTCATTCCCTTTTTGTGTATTTCTCATGACCTCATATGCTTCTGATCCGTTTCCGTTCGGTAATGAAAGGTTAGACATATTGTCCATATCACCTTCCGATTCTGAACGTGCGATAGATTCTTGTGCGCCATTTTCGTTTATGATGCTAGCATTTATAGATTGTTCTTCTTCATGTTCAGAAATTGGATCTGTTTCCAATGTTGACCTTTTCAATCGATTTCCCAAGATTGCATAATCTCTTTGTACGGTTGGTGAACTACTTAAATATTTTGTTGGAAAGCTCATCTCCTTTAAATGAATGAAAAAAGATCAATAAAAGAACTTATTGATGATATGGTGGCAAGCGTAAGAAGTTTTTGATAACAAAACTGCAGGTCCATTTTAGTGCAGAAAAAAAAAAAGGTTTACGGAAAGTGTTGCTCTAATGAATTGCAGGCACGGCGTAGAAGAAAGTTAAGTTTGGCGCGAAATGAAAGGAAAAAAAAAAAATAAAGAGTTCCAAACGTATTTTGCACATCCGTGCTTGCCTGCATGCATTCTGCAGAATCGCCGAGCAATTAAATTAGTGTGCCCGATAAGAGAGAAGAAGAAAGGAAATTCGGAAAAAGCTTAAAATGCCATGGGTTAATTGATTAATTAGAAAAAAAAAGAAGTCGAGAAGAAGTTCGTGAGTGTGTTTTTGTTGATCTTACTTTCGAACCAAATGAACATTCCAATGGCGACAAGCTCAAGCTTGAGACCTATGAAGGTGGCCATCATTGGTAGTGGACCATCAGCATTTTATAGCGCAGCAAGATTATTAGCCAATACAACAAAGGAAGGTAGCGGCGATGTGCATGTACACATGTTTGAACGTTTACCGACACCCAATGGCTTAGTACGCTATGGTGTCGCACCTGATCATCCAGAGGTAAAGAATGTTGAACATAAATTCGCACAGGTAGCAGAGAATAAAAGGTTTCGATTTTTTGGAAACGTGAATATAACAGGAAGCGGCGATTCATCAACATCTTCCCTCGCTTACTCATATCCGCTTGCAACACAATTGCCCATATCCAGCCTAATTCCGCATTATACACATTTGCTTTTATCGTATGGTTGCTCTTTAGCACAGACTCTAGGCATTCCGGGCTCAGAACCAGGAGAATTGGCGAACGTGCATTCAGCTTTGGATTTTGTCAATTGGTATAATGGTCATCCGGCAGCGCACGACCCTACATTTCTACAAAAAGAGCCTTGGAGGGCGGTAGAATTTTCAAAAAATCTTCATCAAGCTACCGTTATCGGAGCGGGAAATGTAGCATTAGACGTTGCACGGATATTGTTAAGGTCAAGATCAACTCTCAGTTCATTGTTCACAGCAGATACAGCGATCAAGGCAAGAGCTGCTCTACGTGAAACAGACATTCCTGAACCAGTTTTGGAAAAATTATCAAAAAGTCAAATCGATCATGTAGAAATCGTAGCTAGACGTGGACCTGCACAAGTAGCATTCACAAACAAGGAATTGCGCGAAATGATGGAATTACAGGATGTCACATTCAAGAAGCCAAAAGAAGAGTATATGCACTTAGCTCATGAACAAGTTAAAGCTCTTGAAGCGAAAGCTAAAGGAAAGATTGATAGTGGAGGTGAAGATATACAAGCAGCTGCAAGTGAAGCAAGAGTAAGAAAACGTTTGTTAAGTATCATTGAAAAGGGAAGTGCGACGAAAGAATCAAAAACTAGTTGGTCAATGGACTTTTTCAAGGGACCAAATACCCTCTTGCCATCCTCTAGCAAATCTACCTCTGTGGGCGCCGTTCGATGGGATGAGATGACATTCGAGCCAACTCCTTCAACGCATGATCGTGATAAGCCATGGAGTGGAGGCGCAACTACAGGACAACACCGCGTACGTGCAACTGGTAATCAAAGCGAACGAGCAACGGATATGGTAATCGCCAGCGTTGGATACAAAGCAGCGCCACTTGATTTAGAGGAAATTTCATGGGACGCAAAAAGAGGAATTGTACCCAATCGGGGCGGCCAAGTGATTGATGCAAAGGGTAAAATAAGAAAGGGTATGTACGTTTCAGGTTGGTTGGCGCGAGGTCCGGTCGGGGTGATTGCTTCTACTCGAATTGATGCAAATAGCGCTGTAGAACAAATGATGCACGATTGGAAAACAAGTGATGGATCTATGCGATTAGAGGGTGAGGAATCGATTGATCCAGAAAGTGTACCTGAAGAGATACGTCAATCGAGCAAACGAGTGGTAACTTGGCAAGATTGGTTACGTGTTGATGCATACGAGTTGAAGAAAGGACAAGAACTGGGAAAGATACGGGAAAAGGTCTTGTCGGTAGCAGAAATGCTTAGCATAATATGAATACACTTGATTTATTATTCAGAATAACACCGCAAAGGGGCTCTGAAGAAAAACTTTCACTCGGTGCTCGAATTGAACAAGCCAAGGCTCTGCACTGGTAGATATAAATTTCACAACTCGCCATCACATCTCATGTTTTCTCATTATCACATTTGTCATTTTGAAAAAGATGAACTTTTTTGTAATCATTGCATTTAGCTTTTGGTTTTGTATTTTTACAAAGGCATTACCATCTCCTGCTGGTGGTGGTGATAATTCCCCAAGTCGTGCATCATCACCCAGCCATGTCTATCTTTCTTCACCTTCGAGTGTTGCACGTTCATCTTCAAGTGATTCATCAGCTCAATCTTCACCAAAAGCAAAAACAAAAGCGAAAGCGAAAGCGAAAGCGAAAGCAAAAGAAACTTTACCTCCAACGACACCAAACGTTGATTCACCCAAACAATATACAAGTCGAACGTCTGGCTATTATTTAGCAGATGCAGGTCATAGTCTTGCAATGGCAGGAACTACTTTGTTGGGAAATCCGATTGCAGGTTGCGCTGGTGCAATAAAGTGTGCTACAAAAGCTGGATTGATGAAAAGTCATGTGATAGGACATAACTTAACTCCTGAACAAAGGTCAAGAGGTGTACAAGAAGAATTAGAAAAAGCTAAACAAGTAGGCAAATCTGGCGTCAAGTATGCAGCTTTTCACACAGTCGGCTTTATGGCTCAAACTGGGACTAGAGTGATTTCTTCTGGAGCACAAGTACGTAAAACTGCAAGTAGGCATGGTGCTGCAGATGAAGCATATCCGAATCATAATCATTTTGACAGTTTTACACATAAGGCTCATCAGAAAAAGAAAGAATTGAGCGAAGATCGAAAAGAGACAAGACGTCAAACGTTTCAAGGAATGACAGACATGATGAAAGGCAAAGAGCCAGTGTATGATCCAAGACATTGACACAATTCGCGGCGTTATTTTGTATGGAGGCTGATCATAGTACAGCATTGCTTACGAATCATGGTTTTAAAGAAGACCCGAGTAAAATTTAGATGTGTGCCTATGTCATGTTACTATATCGTACGTATACTACAATCTACTACCATCATGTATATGTTAATCCGTTAGATGATTATGCAGGTCATAAGAATCTTAATTTTTTTCACATTTTCAAAAATTGAAGCATTTCCGTTAGATGCCATTTCGCCCATTACACTCTCAAGATCTTCTTCGATTAATTCTGTCGGTAGTCTATCTCCAAATACTTATTTACGATCTCCATCACCACCGTATTCATTACATGCTTCACCTGAAACAACAAGACATGGAGTTTCACCAACTCAATTTGCTAAAAGGACATCAAAAATGTATGCAAAAGCGAGTATAAAACATGCAGGTTTAGCAATTTCAACGGGAGTTCGACATGCATGTGCAGGAGCATATGGGGCAATGAAGTGTTTAGGAAAAGCAGGATTAACGAAAGGGAAAATTATGAATAAAGATTTGTCAAAACCGGAAAGAAAGATAAAAGCAAAAGATTACGTACATGATGGAAAAGAAATTTTTAATAAAGGAAAACAACAAGCAAAACAACAAACACATGATACAATTATTGAAACTGGTTATATGATTGCAGAAAGTATTTCTAATAAGAAACTCGCAAAAAGACCCGAAATGGCAAAACAAACTTATGGAGATAAAGATCAAAATTCATTCAAAGAAATGAAAAATAATCTAAAATCTTTTCGTACTGAATCAAAGCAAAAACAACGTAATTCAATCAGACAAAACAGCAGAATAGGAAGAGATGGAGCGTCCAGTTCAGGAAGTCAAACTTCGGGTAAGCTTTAGGAAATTGCTGCGACATCCATTCATACCAAAGACAAAGATCAATCAATAATTTCATTGCATTCAGATGAAATGATGTTTGCGAGCTACTATCTATGACTCCTCATCGAGTGAGCAAATACAAACTCTGAGAGTGATAGCGAAAGCAGGCTATTTTCGTACTATACAAAGTTATTCTTTGCCCTTCTAATGAGCGTACCATCGTTTAGAGAAAAGTTGACGAGGTTCGTGATAAGGGAAGGGCAAGATTGTGTATGTGGGAATGATTGGTCGCATGCATCAGCAAGATCGGTGAAAATTGATAGAAATACAGTATGCCGTATTAAAAATACATCTTGTGTCGGATCAAATCAGAAGCAACAGTCGCAATCGAATGGACAGAGTTCGGTATCTGGTACGATGACGAGAGAATGTGAGCATGACAAATCAGTCTTCTAATCTCTTTCTCTGTACTCACCTCCACCTTGATCCAATTTCAACTCTTTTTCAGAATATATTGCAAACCCGTCATCAGTCTTTCGTCCTGGATGAACAAATGTCGGTGAATTAGAACACTACGCAATCAACTATCCAATTACGCAATCTAGACTCACTATTGATTCCCCTTGAATCTCTAAATTCTTCATCTTCAACAGATACTCCATTTTTCGAAGTACTCTTACCCTTTTTCTGCTTTTTAGCCGAAGTAGAAGCTGCTGATTCCAACGCTTTGGATGGATCTACAACCGTTTCAGGTGCTTTTCGTTTCGTCTTTGCCTTTGGTTGGATATCTGACACATTCGCATTCTTCTTTTCATCGTTTGGCTTAGTAGATTCTATTTTGCTTGTTTTACCTGTTTTACTCTTTTTGCTTTTATCTTTGCTGCTCTCACCGCCTACAGAAGCAAAAATATCATCAATTTCCGATTTTGCCATATTGTGATGATGTATGCGTCCACATAAGGACTGACTGCTTTATGACAATGTCGTATGCAAGTGGAAAAAAAAAGAAGAAGAGGCTAAAACCAAAAATTAAAGCTTTTTCTTTTTTTTTGGGAAGAGCCCACGCACCTACACGTGCGAAGGGTTAGATTTTCTCCACTGCAAGAAATAAAAAAGAGGAACGGCGCTCAGGAGTTAAAACAACACGGAAAGGCACTTTCCAACAGCCGGAATGAAAATAACAGGAATGCAATCGAATTCTTGCATCGGCTGCACAAAAAGGTTGCTTGGTCCACATGGTGTTGGTGCATACATACATGAAGTTCATATGTAACCCAGGCTATTACTAACAAATTCTCTTGATCACCACCATCTTTGCCAATTGAAGGGGTTATCATTCTACAATGGCTGATAAACATTCCAATAATCAGCAAGAGGATTCACTTCATGATGATGCCCCTATGCCAGCTTATGGTGTTTCACCTCAATTGCCCAATATTCCATTGTATGGTCAATCACCCGTTTTGACACCACAGAGGGGTAATTCAGAAACTCATTTGAGCGGTGATGTTCAAAGACGTGGAAGGGATAGACCATCCTTTTCGACCCCTATAAATGATTCAGAAATACCAACTCCAACAAATATGAGCGATTTAGACAGTTTACCAATCTCTGATGAACAAAAAGCAAGAATTATTTCAAGACATCTTGCTCTTGCAAGAACGGATACTGGTGCAATTTCAAATTTAAGCTTTCCATCTTCTGATCATCAAAATGATGAAAGTGAAACTCCTGCATCAAGATCAAGATCAAGAGATCAATCACGTTCAAGACCTGTTTCCACGGCAGAATCACAAGATGCAAGTAGTTCACAAGTTTCAGAAGATGTTGAAGAATTAGATGAAGGATATCATGCACCACATCAAATGCAAGGAGGTGCAATTACAGATGATGTCTATCGTTGGGCACATCAAAATAAACGTAAAATTTCAAAGCGAACAAGATCGGAAAGCGTTCATTTACCACGTACATCGACTATCGACCCTGATTTAGACACAAGTGCAATTCGTGAACCAGGTGGCTTTCGTCGTTATTTCGTTTTAAATCAAGCTGCCGAACAAGGTAGACCACCTCCACGTGCTTTGAGAAGTTTTATTGATTTCCTCAGTTTGTATGGACATTTTGCTGGTGAAGATTTGAACGAATTAGAAGATGAGGAAGATGATGATGATGAAGAAGATGAAGAAGAAGCTTTAGGAAGAGCAGCATCTAGTAGAGATGCAAATGAAAGAAGTCCTCTCATTCGAAGAGGAACTTCTAAACGTCCAGGTGGTTCTCGCTTACGACGTGGAAGTACAAACAACGAACGAAGAAGAGGTGAAGCAACTGTGACAGATGCAGTATTGATGTTACTGAAATCGTTTGTCGGTACGGGAATCTTGTTCTTAGGAAAAGCATTCCATAATGGTGGTTTACTTTTCTCAACCTTGGTTCTATGTGCAATCGCAATGATCTCTTTGGGTAGCTTCTTATTGCTTGTTAAAGTGAATCTCAAGCATAATGCTTCATTCGGTGAGATGGGTGGTATTCTTTATGGACCCAAAATGCGTTTAGCAATTTTAGCATCAATCGTATTTTCGCAAATCGGTTTCGTAGCTGCATATACCGTCTTTGTTGCTCAAAATTTGCAAGCTTTCGTTTTGGCCGTTACACATTGTCGTACTTTAATTCCAACGGTTTGGTTTATTTTAGCTCAATGTGCAATCTTTTTACCGTTAAGTTTAGTCAGAAAGATTGCAAAATTATCTTCGACTGCATTGGTGGCCGATGTTTTCATTTTGTTTGGAATCATTTATTTATTCCAATTTGAAATTCGACAAATCGTACAAGAAGGATTAGCAGATGTGGTCATGTTTAATTCTAAAACATTCTCTCTCTTTATTGGAACGGCAGTATTCACATTCGAAGGTATCGGATTAGTCATTCCGATCACCGAAAGTATGAAAGAGCCAGAACGTTTCCCAGGTGCTTTATCCGGAGTTATGGTAGGAGTGATGATCTTATTCGCTACAAGTGGTGCTTTATCTTATATGTCATTCGGAAGTGCAGTTCAAACTGTCGTTATCACAAATCTTCCACAATCATCTAAATTCGTTCAAGCTTTGCAATTTTTGTACTCTTTAGCAATTCTGCTAAGTACGCCTTTACAATTATTCCCTGCAGTTTCAATTTTAGAACGTGGTTTATTCGCAAGCAAGAGTGGAAAGTATAACGAAAAGGTTAAATTGGGTAAAAATGCATTCCGTGCTTCGATTGTAATCGTTTCAACTTTTGCAGCTTGGTTAGGATCAAATTCATTAGACGTCTTCGTTTCATTTATTGGTTCGGTAGCATGCGTTCCTTTATGCTTCATTTATCCACCTTTATTGCATTTAAGAGCATGTGCAACAAAGAGAAGGACGATCATTTTGGATTATATCCTTTTAGCTTTCGGAATCATTTGTGTCGTTTTTGCTGGATCTCAAACGATTGGTACACTTATTAGTGGTGGAGAAGGACCGGATAAACCTGTTTGTCGCCCACCTAGTATCTAAATAATGTGTTTATAGTCTCAATTTTTTATCATAAATAGCAAAATGTCATGCTTGATCTTTTCTTATTGATCGTAATTGAACAGGTGATCAGATTGTGTGTAAGTGTGCAACCTAACAGCAAGCAGGGGCGGACATTCAAAAACGCGTGGAGCGATTCCCTTGCTTACTGGCGCACAGACATTAAGAAGATCGGCAAAAGAGCAGTGGGAATCGAAATGCATTGTTCATTTTCCTCCACCTTTACTGACCCTTGGCTAACAAAAGTTAAACAATTGTGTACTGCTTCGAACGGCGGGAATGCTTTACCCTTTCGAGCGGAAGAACGGACCGATAGTGAAGTAATGCATGAAAAAAGTATGCATACAGGCACAAGAGTGAAGATATCGATGTTACTGCACAGCATTTGAACAGTGTTTTAATAGAATAGTGCCAGGCGGATTCATTAGACGTCAGCATACATACATAGAAGATAACTCCTCTTTAGTAAATCGTAATCCCATTCCTAATCTTATTCCACCATCATCTATACTCTAGATAGAATTTGCTAGTTTTTAACATCTTCTCTCACAAAAAACTTTAATATCACAAAATGGTTTTCAAAGTGAGTTTGTGGGAATATGAGTCAAAGAGACCAAGTATGGAACTGATGCTAACCTTTGCCCCTCCTCCTCACTCTCTTACGAACAATAGATTGATTTGACTGGTAAAACCGTCGTAGTTACGGGAGGAAACCGTGGTATCGGTCTTGCTATGAGCGAAAGTGTTGCCAATGCTGGTGGAAATGTAGCCATCTTTTTCCATTCTAACCCAAAAGCTCATGAAGCTGCAGACAATGTTGCAAAGAAGTATAACGTAAAGGTTAAGGCTTACCAATGTGACGTCAGTGATCGTGAATTGGTAATCAAAACAATTGAACAAGTTGAAAAGGATTTGGGAACTCCAATCGTTGCTTTAATGGCAAATGCAGGTGTTTCGGTCGTTAAACCTGCATTAGAATTGACTACTGAAGATTTCCACAAAGTGTTCAATGCAAACGTTTTGGGTGCATTCAACACTGCTCAAGCTGTTGCTCAACATTGGGTTAATAAGAAATTCCAAGGTGGTTCTATCGTGATCACTTCAAGTATGAGTTCCGAATTATACAACCAAAAAGGTTTGAACGACCCTTTGACTCAAATTTTCTATAACGCAAGCAAGGGTGCAGCAACAAATATGGTTAAAGGTTTAGCAGCTGAATTTGCACAATACCACATCCGTGTGAATGCATTGGAACCAGGATTCACAAACACTGAACAAACTTCGGTTATGGAAAAGTCAATCCGTGATTATCAAGCAAGCTCTGTTCCTCTTCGTAGATTTGCCGAACCACATGAACAAGGTGATGCAGCTTTGTTCTTGATCAGCGAAAGTGCATCTTACATTACCGGTACAATCTTGCGTCCCGATGGAGGTTTCTCTGCATACTAGGGGTGGAAGTATAATATAGTATATATAATATTGAATGTCATTATTGTTATGTTTATGAATTAGTGATACATTAAAATTGAAAACATATGATTGAAGGATGTAGCCAACTTTTCTTAAGCATAATGCGTATTTATCGAGCAAGATTCTCAATATGTAATAAGTTGGCAATCTTGTATCTTTGCTGGTTTTCCCTCAACCATTGCCCGGCTTCGATTCAGGCAATGTGACGAATAAGCCAGCAGAATGGAAAGTGTTGTTGAGTGAATCTTAATGAACAAATAAACGAGAACGAGTGAAACCTTATATGCAGCTGATCATACACATTTGTGATTGCGATAAAAATATTGTCGAACGTATATATGGGCAGGAAGGAAAAACGAAGTTACGTGATTCTTCTCAGTTTAATTTTTTTTTCGAAGCGCGATTTTTTTCTCACTTTTACGTAAACACGTGAATTGTACTTGTACAATCTCCCCCAGAAATAAAAAGGCCGCACAGACTGTAGTTTAATTTTTGGCATTCATTCATTCTTCTTGACAAATTCAAACTTCTTCTCGCATCCATTCACCTAATTCATCATCTTTCAAATATGGCCACCGCATCAGCTTCTTGGCCTAATCCACCTTTAGATCGTAGTATTTTAGGATGGGATCCGACAGATGAATTTTCAGTTTTGATTGGAGATTGGTTATCGGAAAATGGACAAGGGTATTCGAATTTAGAGATTGAAGCAAAAGTAGGAAGGATAATTGATCAATCGACCGGACAACGTGTTCAAATTCCAGTTAGAACGGAAACAATAATTGAAATGCAACGTGGATGGAAATTTGAAAGTCATATGTCTGATGCACAACATCAAAAAATTAATGGATTATTGAATAAAGCAGTTGAACAAAGTTCTGGAAAAATAACTTATCAAAGACAAAAAGAAGTTGATTTATTTTATTCTGATGAAAATAAAGAAGATGATAGGAGAAGTAAGATTAGAGTAACAAAAGATGAAGATTCATGGATAACAAAAGCAACTATTATGAAAAAAAGATTGAATGATATTAACATTTATTGTCCAAATCGATCGTTGGATTATCGGATTAGCATAAATGTTGAAGAGCCAAGGTGTGAGTGAAGATGTAGTGTATATCATCTTTTGCCCTTCTTTTTCTAACAATCTTTTCTTTTCACAGCTGAACCCTTAAATCAGGAATCCGACTTTCAGCGATCAAAGAATAGATTGCATTATACCCATCAACAGATATGCGTTGATCTAACACAAGTTTCTTCTCCGGGTGGAGATGAAAAAGTGAGTAGAAAAAGGGGCTCAGCTGGGAAATCTTTGAGAATTGCTCTTTTTCTAACTTTAATTTCATTTTCTTATTATAGCCTACCAATGAACTTGAATTGGAATTCAAAGATGCAAATGTACTTTTGCAATCAGCACAAGCTTCCGTTCATGCTGCAAGTCGGCAAGAATGGACACCATTTTACGATTCGATTTTAATATTCCTGAATAATATCAGGATGCTCATCAGGAATGCCGATTGAAGGGCATTTCATCGCGTTCATGTATTATATACTCAACCTTTTCAATGCAATTTGCATCTTAGAAACTTTTAAAGAAAAACCAAACTATGCTGCCGTTGATACGATATGAAAAGGTGCTATTTGTACACTACCTAAATTGTATGAGAACATCAAACAAATTGAGACGATTTGTCATCCTTCACCTTCTTCCACGACGCATCAAGCCGGCCAAAATTACACCTCCAACTGCAGCTGCACCACCCATTAAAGCCATACCGATATAACCTTCTCTTGCAACTCCTTTTTCGATTAATTGGTTCAAGCTTTGTGCTTGTTGATTGTGTGGTTCACGTTCCATTAGCAGTGCTGGTGAGAGAAGGGGGAAGGGGGGAGATAATGTTAGATAGTTGCTTCAAAAAGAAACATAAGTTCTTGTTAACCCACCATTGAATCTTTTAGCTTCTTCATAATTTCCCATTTTGTAATGTCCTAAAGAGAGGTAGTATAGACATTCTCTTCTACGAGGTGGATCTGAACGATAGATATCTATATTGATGACGAAAGAGAGAAAGTGTTAGTAAAAAAGACACCCCTTTTAACAACAACAGTTACCCACCTGTTAAAAGAGCAACACCTTCAGCCATATCTTCTCTCTTTCTACTTTTTACCAAACCCCATGCAAAGTTAAACTTTGTTTGTGTTGATGCATGACCTTGATTTAATTCACGTAAATATTGATCACGTAAAACTGCTAATTCGGCAGGTTGAAGTGGTTGTTCAGCATCAACTGCGTATGGTAAAGACATGATTTCACTTTCAAAGAATGTGTATGTAGTGGCAAGAAAGGAATTGAAAAAGGATGGAGAATGATGAATGTATGCATGCACAGCCAAATCACAAAAAATAAAAAGTCGGCGCCGTTCGCCGTACACTCATTGCTTGCGCGGGGAATAAGAAAATAGGGCCCAAGTTCACGTGTGAAACAAGAGAGGGAAGCATCTTCCTCAACCTCCACCGTCATTGTCATTATAAATAGAATTGATCAAGGATAAAGAGATTGTGTTTATGTACATTTAATTATTACCCATAATGATCACATTACGGAATTTAGGTCTACCTTCTAATGTATCCTTTAACGCTTCAGCTGCTTTTTCTAATGGCCATTCCTTACTGATCGATTTAATTTCGGAAAGGTTGCACCATTTGATAAAGTGTTCATTATTTGCTGCATGACCGCATTTTGCACCTTGAACGCCAATATAACCTGTGATTAAATCCATTGTATTTACACCTAATTCTTTACCGTCATTTGGAGTTCCAACGATGATCAATTTACCATATTTATCTAAAAGAGGAATTAATTGTTTTGGTGCATCACCACTTGGAGCGGTTGCTAATGCAATTTTTGCTTTACCAATCTTTTTAAATTCTTCTTCAAGATTATCTTTTGATGAAAGATAATAATTTGCTCCTAATTTTAATGCTAATTCTTTTTTATCTGGTGAACCTGAAATGCAAACTACAATCGCACCTGCTTTACGTCCAACTTGAACGGCTAAATGACCTAAACCACCTAAACCTTGAACGATGATCGTATCACCTGCTCTTAAACCTGCATCTAAAAGAGCTTCATAAACTGTATTACCTGCGCATAATAAAGGTGCAAGTTCTGCGTCTGACATTTTGAGTTCTTCTGGTAAAATAACGACTGCAGATTCAGAAGCTAAAACGAATTCTTGATGACCACCATCGATTGAAACTCCTGTAACTTTACTCTTTTCACAATGAATGAAATCACCTTTACGACAAAATGAACATTGATGACAATAACCACCATTCCAACCTAAACCAACACGTTGACCAACTTTCCATTCTTTATTACAATCTTGACCTAAACTTTCAATCCTACCAACAACTTCATGTCCAGGTGAAAGTGGATAAGGTGATCCCATTATACCTGTCATTGTAAAATGATCAGAAGCACAAATTCCACTTGCAATCACTTTAATTAAAATTTCATTTTTACCTGCTGTTGGTGTTTGTTTTTCAACAATTTCTAATTTACCATTAGCTTGCTTAACTTGAGCTGCTTTGTGAGTTTTACCTGCCATTTTCAGTTATTTCTTTATGATGATAATGATGATGGAATGAAAAGAAGTATTTAGGAAGATGTTATCCTCCACTTCTTATATGTAATTTTCGGATATAAGTTACCTTTTCTTGAGGAATAGGCACTTGAACAGTTTTCGAGTTTCATGTAGATGTACAATCAAGCATATAATATATATGTGTATATATATACATACACTGCAAATATGCCACTCAACACTTGTACCCGATCACATCCAAAAAAAAAAACAGAAGAGAAGGGTTTAAACGCAGAAGCCGAAGGAAACGAATGTTTGTGGTACAACTGAACTAATGAGTGTCGAACGACACTTGTATGCAAAGCATATGCATGCACGCGCCCTCTTACGAAATTTCTTCTTGCGGTTTATCGGAAGCCAGCGGATTTGTGCACGCTCCACAAAGCGGTGATGTACTTAAAGTCCATTGTCAAGGTCCCTTGGAAGTGTGTGTGCAGTGTGCATTTGTAGTACTTTAAGTCCGTAACAATCATCACTCTCTACACACACACAAGATGGCATGGAGATGTAGCGGAAATACAAATGAAGAATTAATTACGAATATGAGATCGGCAAAATTAATCACTTCAACAAAAGTTTTTGATTCAATGAAAAAAGTTGATAGAAAAGCATATGTTCCTAATGAAAAAGATGCTTATCTTGATAGTCCACAATCAATTGGATTCGGAGCAACGATTTCAGCTCCTCATATGCATGCATATGCAGTTGAAGCTCTTTTACCTTTTTTGAAAAAAGGATCGAAAGTGTTGGATGTTGGAAGTGGAAGTGGTTATACGATGGCAATCTTTTGGCATTTAATAAAAGATGATGATGAATCAAAAACAAGTGCACGTGTGATTGGAATCGATCATATTAAACCTTTGGTAGAATTAGCACGTAAAAATTTACAAAAAGATGGATTAGAAAAAGAATTACAAAAGGGAATCTTGGAAGTGATTGAAGGAGATGGTAGATTGGGTTATGAAGAAAAAGGTCCTTATTCTGCAATTCATGTTGGAGCTGCTGCAAATACAATACCTGAACGTTTAGTAGAACAACTTGCAAAACCTGGAAGGATGTTCATTCCAGTTGAAGATCCTGATGGAAATGGTCAAAATATTTGGCATGTCGATAAAGATGAAAATGGTAAAATTACGAAACAAAAACAATTTGGTGTAATGTATGTTCCTTTAACTGATGTAAACAAACAATGGCCTGCTGGGTCACAATAAACACTTGTATTATAATAACGATTCATTCTTTGTCAATCGTGTCTTTGTGTGTGAGATAAGGGTGAAATTTGAAAAGCTGAGCAAACACAAAAAAACGCGAAAGACGCTAAGATAAAAAAAAAAAGTTTAATCTTGCATGCACATCATTCTTCCAATCAATCAACCAACCAACCACCTAAAGCAAAATATGGCTAGACGTAAAAATCGAAAAACAAACGTAAAGCGATCTTATGGTCAAAGCTTCGTTCCAAAAGAAGGTGAAAACGATAAAGAAGGTTATGAAGACATTTATGATTATGCACTTACAGAAGCAGATCAATTTCCGGAAAATATGTTAAAATATTGGAGACAAAGAAAACAATTATTCACTTTATTCGATGGAACATCTGCAAATGGTCAATTACCTTTACTCGATCAAGAATCTTGGTATAGTATTACACCTGAACCAATTGCAGCACGAATTGCAGAAAGATGTAGATGTTCAACTATCTTGGACGCTTTTTGTGGTGTAGGTGGAAATGCAATTCAATTCGCATTAACATGTGAAAATGTTATAGCTATCGATATTGATCCGATAAAATTACAAATGGCAAAACATAATGCAAAAGTGTATGGAGTTGAACAATATATAACTTTCTTACAAGGAGATTGGAGAGATTTCGTAAATGCATGGATGCGTGAAAGGGACACAAATGCACTCGAAACAGATAAACAATCAGATGACGCGAAATGGCAAAAATGTCAAAAGTTAAACTTTGATGTCGTCTTCCTTTCACCTCCTTGGGGTGGGGTATCATATCGTTCTCTTCATCCTGAAACTCCACAAAAACAACAAGTCATTTCAGCTATACCTGCAACGCCTACAATCGATACGGAAAAAGATGAAAACTTTTATCCTCTTTCAGCTTTGGCACCTTCTGGCGGAAAAGACTTGTTTCAACAAGCTTCCCAATTAACTCCAAACGTATGTATGTTTGTACCGCGTACGATAGATCTGAACGAGTTGGCATCTTTGGTCGGACAACATTCTCAAATCGCCGTTGAAGAACAATGGCTTCGAGGTCGCTGTAAAGCACTTTCTTGTTATTTTGGCGAATTGGCAGAATGGAAAGAAGATCAAGTCAATTCAGAATAATTTTGACTTTTTTTTTTGTGAAATAAAATCATCTGTAAAATAATTGCAATCAATGTAGAATAAATTGTAGTGCGTGGTATGAAATTGGTATAATTGTACATTCGTCATCATTCAAGTGTGGCTTCTGATATTCCTTTTGATCGTTTCTTTTTCTTAGAAACAGCCTTTCGAACAGCTACATTTTCCACATCTGCAGCATCTGGCATTTCCTCTTCTTCTTGTTGTGGTGGAACAATGGATGCCTTTGCCTCGCCACCTTTCTCGTCAAGCTCTAGCTGTACAATCGGTATCGAATCAATATCATCTCCTTGCTCATCGATCAAATTTGCCGGTTGCGATTTTGTCTGATTAGGTTTTGATCCAAGATAATAAGGTGACTCGCTTTGTCTCTTAAGTCTTTCTGCTTTTAACCTTCTTCGCTCTTGGGATTCGAGCGTCCTATCTGATGAGCTCTCTTTACGCTTCGTTTTCCCACCACTTGCCTTCACTTCTGCCTTCTTTGCCGCTTCTTCTGCTTCCCATTCATCCACAATACGAATCCCTACAGGCTCGACAAACCACGTATCAAGATCCAAGCCAGCCGGAACGGCAACCTTGCTTTGCGCTTTCTTTGCAACTGGTCCCAACGCATGTCCAAAGAAAAGTGGTGAAAGAAGTTGTAAGCTCTTTGGTGGGGAAGGAGAAGAATCTTGCGCTTCCTTTTTTGGTCGATTTTGTAAATCGCCTTGCAAAATTTTTATCAACACATTAAACTCCGAAAGGCGCTCCTCCAACTCAATGTCATTTGCGATCGCAAGTGTACCTTCAATGCTTGAGGCAACCTCATCTGTTATTGTCTGTATTTCTTTCATCTTATCCTCACTCCATTCACGTCCTTGCTCCAATAACCACCATGCAAACAATTTAATAGCATTGTGCACTGCCATTGCCCGGGTAGCTCCATCACAAACCCGTAAAATTTCAGATCGCAAAAGAAGACTAATTATTGCTGGAGGATAAGCAATATGTTGACAATACTCCCCACAAATCCAGGCAGCAGCTCGAAGGATCAACAGTTCTTGCCCGTTCTCACCACTCTGTTCATCGATGAAATTGAAATCTTCAATCACTTGTTTCAATTTGTAGATCGCGTGAGGGCGAATGGCACGTACACGAGCGCTTATATCGATAAGCTGCTCTTGAACTCGAAATCCAACAGAATTGCCTGCCAGATGATGAAGACGCACAAGAACGTCAACGTACCATTCAAAATCGACAATATTCGTATACGTATCCTGCGATCCAAGGTCCAGAATGCGATTGATGATCTCCAATCGATAAGATGCAGTGATCCACGAAGTAGTAGACTTGTTTGCTAGACCGCCATTTGCTTGCATTGCTTGACGTAACGCTTGTGTTGCAGAGGGTGGCTTAGGTACCGTCTTGCTGGGATCCAAATATCGCAATTGTTGTTCAACAATATCAATAAAATTATCCCTACTTGCCATTCCTGAAACCAAATCTAACGCTCTGAAGCGAATACTTAGATCTTCGTCATCCATCGACTCAAAGATGCTATCTTGATGAACAGCAACGAGATGTGGGTGTGTTGGCAGAATTTTTACCAGAGCTAACAAGGCGATATATCGCAAATTCTGATCGTCATCTTCCAAAAATACACCAAGCTTTTCCGAACATGTAGCTGCCAATTCATCTCCTCCTTGTCCCTCTAGCATACCACCAATGATGACTGTATGCATGCATTCATACAGTAAACTCATAGCTGGCGTTGTTGTGATGAGAGTGGTGATGGGCGGTAAAAGCTTCTTTGCTAATCGAGGTTCAAGTGGTGTGAGAACACCAAAAAGCTTCACAATCTTGATCAACATCCAATTGTTTGTCGAATTAGTCAAAAGATGAAATAATTGCGGAGAAAGAGGCAAGAAAGCTTTGGCGATTTTTTCATCTCGACGAGCCAATTCGCAAATGATACTAACAGTAGCCGACACAACACCATTATCCTGGTCATCTAACTTTTCTGCTAATTTCGGTAAAGCCTGAACCAGAGCAGGAGGATACTGCAAAATGATTGAGTGTAGAACGAGAAGGGCCCTCTTGCGTATGACCGGTTTGGTATGTGTTAGAAGTGTGATTACATCCGACGAGAGATGTTGGGCCAAATCAGGTGTTAGAATATGCGACAATCCATTGAGTGCTACAGCAATATCCAGCGAAGAAGATGATCGAAGATCTTTCTTGACCATATTTGTTGCTAAAATTAAAACGTCTGTATCTTGCGTAAATGTTTGCGAAGCTGCCAAATAACCTACATGTTTCAAATGAAAGCGAGGAGATGCCATAACTTCTAGCATATGAAAAGATGCATTTGAAGGAGCATATCCAAGCATTTGCAAATACGTAAGCTTCAAAATTGCTTCTGCTTTTATTTCCATATCACCACTTCGAACTTCCATCTTGATCTCATCCATCAATGTGGCCACATATCGTGCTTCATCTTTGCCTCGATGAGACCTGAGCCCTTTGATAAGTGAGCTCAAAGATCGTTCGAACATAGTGATGATAAAGACGTCACCACACGTAAGCTACCGATATGTGCTGAACATATATGCACTGCACATAGGTTGATGGTGTCGAGGTTTGTTGGTCTGTTCGACGATCCGTTCTTCTTGAACGTGCCTGCATAAAAAAGAAGGCGCGATTTTTGCGTAGCCTAAAATTTCGGCGAATAAAAAACAAAAATACATGCAGCATCTAGAAAAACAAGAATGCATGCATCCAACATTTCTTCTCCTTTTCATCATCATGGCGCGGCGAAAGAGAGGTTATTTGGACGAAGGGTGTTCGTCTGATTCAGCCTCTTCGTCAGCTTCTATTCCAAACAAGAAAGGGAAAGAAGAGGAAATTTATGGAATCTTTGGAGATGAAGGAGAAAATGAACAAAGAGGTGGAATAGGTAGAACTGTACGTGGCGAAGATCAAAAAGGAAGAAAGATTGATTATTTACGTGGACAAGCTTTTGTGTCTGCAACAAATAATGTGGAACCTCAGGCTGAAAATGATGACAATATGGACCTGAGCGTATCTGACAGTGATCAGAGTGAAGACGAATCTAGTTCCTCGGAAATGGAAGAATTTGCTCGTCAAGCTGCTGAAGAAGAAGAGGAAATGGAACATCGCAATGCTTTTCAAACTGTGCCAACAATGGAAGGTCAAGAAATTGAGAATAGAGGAGAATTTGAGCCGACATCTTTCATTTCATCAAGAGGTGGGATAGGGTCTTCAAGACTGGGAATTGGAGCTCAGCAGAGGGAGCCAGATCCTGTCGATGAAGACGACCAACCGGCACCAAATGCAGGAATAGGAAGTAGGACCGGGATAGGATCAAGCAGAGGCATCCCTTCAGAATCTTCTGGAAGAGAAGTGCCAAGAATGAGCTCGCTGAACCAATTCATGCCTGCAAATGAGCCTTCAACGAGCGTTCTTCAGCAAAATGTTCCTCCATCCTCCGCATTCTCACAGAGAGCATCACAAACAAGCAACACTAGTAGTGTATTCACAGGCCCAACCCCAAAGATATCCTTTAAAACTGGAGGCGGTAAATTTGATCCTGCAAAATACCTCGCTCAAATGGGTTGGTCAGGAGGCGGTCTAGGAAAACAAGGAGAAGGAATTGTAATACCGATCGAAGTTAAACAAAGACCAGAACGTGCAGGTATCGCTTTTGGAGGTATAAAGGAAAAGACCAAACAAGCCAAAGAAGAAGCAAGAAGACGTGGTGAAAAAGTCAGTTCAGATGAGGAACAAGAGAAGAAAAACAAAACAAGAGCCCAAAAATCTTCATCAAAAATTGAAAAGCAAGCATGGACAAAACCCGAACGTAAACCACGAAAGCCAAAGATTGAGCATCGCACATATGAACAGATTTTGGCTGAACATGGCCACAATGGCATACCCAATGAAAATAATCAGATCATTGTTGATGCTACCGGTAAAGAGTATTCTTCATTATCTGCTGCTCTTGCAAAACATGCTGTTCCAACAAATGACAGCACACAATTGATCGAGATTAGACATAACCTTCGGCTTATTTGTGATGGAAATTTAAAAGCGCTCGATGTATTAGCAAACGAAGGATCGGCAATTCAAGATCGTCGTAAATGGTTAGAGCGTGGATTACACGAAGCAGTGCGTCGCAAGCAGGATTTGGTGACGAAACATAAACGTGTAGAGACTGTTGCCGAGATTGTCAAGGAGATCGAATTGCTTGGAAAACGTGCAGCAATAGACCCTAGTATCGGCTTGGAAAGCTTTATACAACCGGTACAGAAAATACTGCAACACCATAAAGATGCTATCGCTGAGATGGAGCTAGATGCAGCCCTCGTGGGAGCAATCGTTCCAATCTTCAAGCGTGAGTTGTCTCAGTGGTCTTTGCTGCAAGATCCTACCCGACTTTGTATCCCTTTGAGAAGTATAAGTGGTGCACTCCGGATTTCTATCAAAGAGGATGTCATGACGCCATATCAATCTCTTTTGTGGAATGTATGGATGCCACCTGTACGATCTGCATTAAACAATGAGTGGAACGTATTCGATTCGACGACAGCAACAAAGTTTTTTGAAACGTGGAAACCACTCTTACCGGCTTTCATTCGCGACAATATCACCCATCAACTCATCTTACCAAAATTGCGATCCGCCGTATCTGATTGGGATGGCAAAAGTGCTTTGTACAAAGTCGTATTTCCCTGGATGCCGCTTTTACATCATCAAATGGACGATATAATTTCTGAAGCAAAGAGACGAATACGTTCATCACTCAAATCATGGAGAGTCTCAAAGGGCGTTCCCTCTGAATTGCGCAAGTGGAGAGACGTATTTCGCAGAAGCGAATGGGATTCGATGCTGTTGGAATATGTTGTTGAAAAGCTTTCAACGTATTTGAAAGTGGAACTCAAAATTACTTCAGATCCAAAAGCGCAAGATAGACAGCCACTCAAAGATATTTTGCAATGGAAGTCTTCGCTGGGCAGTAAGATGATGTCAAAAGTCTTATTGAACGGCTTTATACCCAATTGGCTTGGACAGATGCATGCGATGCTCATTCATCCAAACAGTAATATGGTAGATGTTGCAGATTGGTATAGCAAGTGGAAGTCATATCTTGAAAAGAAGGAGGTCGATAAACTGGAAAGCGTGCAAATTGGCTTCCAAGCTGCTTTACGGATGATGGACGATGCTTTGCGTTTTGATCGTACGTTACTCAAAATGCCAGATTTGAAACAAATGCAGCGAAAAAGTGAAGCGGAATCAATACAAAAGAAGAGTTCAAAGGTGAAGTCAACTCGGGGAGAAGCGAGTACAGCCAGTTTCCGTCAAATTATTGAAGAAGCGGCTGCAGAAGTTGATTTGATCGTTCAAGCTCTTAACAAAACTGAAACAAGAAGTGGAATGCCACTTTATCGTATTTCACGTTTGATCGATGGCAAATCCGGATTGACATTTTACCTTGAAGATGATGTCATTTTTCTTGAACGCAAAATGGAGCGGGGCCAATTTGATCCAATTTCGGTCGAAGAGTTGATCAAAAGCTGTGTGTAGGGATTATGTATTTTTTATAGGAACAAATTGTATTACTATTCAAATATAAATTCTTAACCTCATTGGCACAATTTTCGGGGCACTTTGTACGCCTCTTGATGAAAGTGTGCATCTTTTTGTTTATTCATGATAGATATTTAAACTCCTTTATTTCATCAACAATTCCTCTTTTACTCTATACAATCAATATGTTATTTGACGAAGGAAAGATGTCACAAGGCGCTGAAGTATGGGCACGTACTATGCATTTATCGCCTGATGAATGTGTTGATGTGATCCCAACAAATAGAACGAAAATTCTTCCACCGCCACAACGTAAGAGTTCAACAAATGCAGAAAGTTATATTAAAAATGAAGAAGAAGTGATTAAATGTGAATCAAAATTAAACAATTGGTTTGATAAATTTGAAAGTGCATCAAAGCGTACATATGAAAAAGTACAAAAAGATGAAAGATTTACAAAATATATCGGTGAACCTGTACAAAAAGCTGTTCAAAATACATTCACACCCGAAGTTAAATCTCAATTACGTGGTTTTGTGAAAAAAGCAGGTGATTATGTTGAAACGCAAACCAATCGTATCAATTGATCTTAGAGGTGTGTTTTGCGGCCCGATCTCATCGCCTCGTAGTTGATTTCCTTGGCCGAAAATTTTCACTTTTTTTTTGAAAGCTGGATGAACTTTTTGCGTACACAGAAAACTGTCAAGATCGCTGTTTCTTAAATGTATACTATATAAACTTCTTTTTTTTTTTCTAGATTTTCAATTTATTCTTTTCAACACCCATACATAATAATTTTGTTTTGTGAAGATGATGTTTTCATTATGCTTATATGTTTTACTTCTTTTATGCTCTTCGCTTCATGTGAGCTCAAGTCCAGAATCAATCAAGGTAAACTCATTCAACACTATGTTAATGCGCCGTTCTGAAGGTGATCATCCAAGCACCTCACATGAAAACCAACCTGGATCACCTCCAAGATCTCCAAGGCTACGTTCAATGAGACAAGAATCTTTACCAGTAGTTCAAACACGTGCTCGTCGTCAAAGTCAGTCGGGTAATAATAATTCACCTTCAGGTTTACGAAGTCCCGTTCAAAGATCATCACCTTTACGCCGCGAGAATGCAAATTCACCTGATTCAGTATTGAAAAGTTCTGATGTATTTGATCATCACAACGATAATTAAACGTATTCAATAGATGGATATACCTAGTATGTTTATAGTATACAATGTCTCTCTCTCTCTTCTACAAATTCTCCAACACTTTACGTACCCAAGCATTGTTCTCACATCGATCACGATATTCATCAACAAGAGATGAAAGTGAATCAGCTTCCGATCGAATTCTCTTTTTGGATGCAAATGCACGCATGAATTCTTCAATTATCTTCATACCTTCTTCCGTTGTCTTTGCATCCACAGTGAGTAATGGTGAAATTTCTCCATCAACATCTTCCATTTCTTCCGCTTTGCGTTTTGCCAATTTAATCACGCTCGGAGGAAATCCGGCCAATTCAGCTACATGAATACCATAACTACGATCACAAATTCCAGGTTCCACTTTGTATAGCAATGTGATTTCACTTTCTTTCTCTAATGCTTGTGTATCGCTTCGTGGTTCAACATGAACTTTACAATGTAAATTTTGCACATGTTTAATCTGATCTGCCAAAGCGACAATTTCGGCAAAATGACTTGCGAATAAACATTTACTTCGAATTTTTGATGCGATAAATTCTGAAATACTCCATGCTAATCCAAATCCATCGTAAGTTGAAGTTCCACGACCGAGTTCATCAATAATGATTAATGAATCACGCGTTGCTAATCGTAAGATCGTTGATGTTTCTAACATTTCAGCCATAAATGTTGAAACACCTTTTGTTTGATTATCTCCTGCTCCAACACGAGCAAGAATTGCATCGAAAATTGGAATCTTGGCTCCTGCAGCACATGGTACAAAGCAACCTGCTTGACTCATTAGGGAAATAATACCAATCGAGCGAATATATGTACTTTTTCCACCCATGTTGGGACCTGTGATGACGAGAAATTCACTTTGGTCCGGAATCATTTCAGCATCGTTCGGAATAAAGTTGAGATCATCTTGAACTTCAAGGCATGGATGACGTACTTCTTTAACGATCATCGGTGCATTCTTGCCCATCTCATCAATCTCTGGTCGGATATAAGGAATTGGGGCATGCGATGAAACAAACGCAAAACTGATAATGACATCCAAATTTGCAATAATCGCATTGAATTGTTCAAGCGGTGAACAATAGCCAGCGGCGACGTTGATGACTTGCTTTACTAATCCACTTTGATGTGTTGCATATTTGTTTTGTAAGTCAATGTGATCAGTTGAAAGATCTTTCGCTTCACGCGTTGTGAAAAACACACCAGCTTTTGTTGTTCCAAGTTCGATATATTTGATACTTGTCTTCTCTTTCAATGCTTTGCTATCATTTCTAGTCACGCGGAAACAATAACCGTATTGCTGAGAATCTTCCAATTTAAGCTTCTTTTCGTCCATTCTCAAATCACGCTTTACCTTATTGTACTGCTCGTGTAAACTTTCCATCGTTTGATCGATTGAGTTACGGATATTCTGAAGACGCTCATCATATTCTGGTTTAATGACAAAGCGGTGACGATCTAATTCGTCCAAATCGATCGTAGCCTCAACCATATCGACCAATTTGGCAAGCAACTTCCTTGAACGCTCCAAAGGTTCAACGAATGTGGACCTAATCAGCTTTTCGCCATCAATAATTCCAAAGCCTTGGACTTGGGTCAAGGTGTCAATGAGATTAGGAAGACGAATCACTGCCTGATAAGCAATGACCACATCTTCCAAAGTAGCAACGCCTTTTTGGAATCTCTTACTGTTTCGTTGTAAATCAGGCATAAGACGGAGAGTATCGTTTTGCAAATTTTCACGAGATGTTGAATCTTCTACGAATGTCTCGACGAGGGTGTGTCGATTTTTGATCTCATGCACATTGACAAGAGGTTGTTTGAGCCATTGAGCTAACAATCTTTGTCCTTGTGGTGTTTTGCATCGGTTCAATAAACCGTATAAGCTCGCATTCTTATTTGTACCAGTTTGTCCTGGATCATTAAAGACACCCATTGCACGAAGTGCAGGATGATCAACACGCAAAAATTGTGCTAGATCATGTGTATGAATGTCATATTGACCAAAGTTGGTATCATCGTTAAGTAGACTCAAAAAATTGAGCAAAGCTTGCATTGATCCCATTGCGATCTTGAGATTGAGTTCGGGAATTTGTTCGCTTTGGTTATCTTCTTTGAGCAATCTGGTCACATCTTGCTCGATCGCTTTTGGTTGGAAGTCATTACGCTTTACCTCGGTCAATACACAACCTGCACGGTCAATAACTGTTTTGAGCTTGTTGATATCGTAATCTGTGCAAGATTCATCTGATGGAATTAAGCATTCTTTTGCACCAATTTGAATCAAAAGTGATTCTGTATTAGAAAACAAATCATTTTCGGCAAATTCAGCAACACCCAATTGACGATTTGATGCATCTGCAAAAGCTGCTCCAACAGTTTTGACACCATCTTGAACACGTGTACGCAATGCAACTACAATTGGAGAAGTATCCAGATCTGCATCAGCAAAGATCAAGTCTTCCAATTGTTGCAGATTGCCTGGAGATGCGAATTTTTCTACTTGCCAAGAATGTTTCTTTGACGTTCCACCTGACCAAATTTCGACTTTCAATTGTTTTGCTGTGAGTGCTTCACGTAGAAATGATCTTGTCATGTTCATATTCAAAGTTACAGATGGCAGAGTTTCTTTACCGCGACCTAATTGTTTCAAAACTGATAAAGTTTTATATGCAATCTTTGCCACCTTTATTGCATCATCACCATGTGCAGTATAAAATTCTCCACGATCGAATAAACGTACTGTATCTTCTGATTTGGATTCGTTTATTTTACGAAACCAACCGATGAATCTCGATTCATCTTGAGAGTCAGCACCTAAATCAAGTTTATCATGAACACTTGTTGAGCTACCTCCATTACCACCACCATACATAAGATCGGAAGCCATGTTGCAGTCTTTATGGTTGAAGGAAAGGAGAAAACGCGAATGTATGCATGCATATGCATAATCACGCGTCACTTTTCGAGAAGAACACTTAAGTACGCGTTTTTTTTGTGTGTGTGTGTTCGTGTCACTAATAGTCTAGAATGAACAATGAATGAATTCAGAATCTTATTCTTTTGAGTAGTACATCGATGAGCCACTACAAGTCTTGGCGATCAGAACATGACCAGCATGAAAAATAAAGGGAGGATTAAAGAGATGAAGAGATGAAGCAGTAGAAAAAAGCGAAGTCACTGATTCTTTAAGAGGTCGAGAATGAAAAAGTTGGCCATTTGAAAGTGTTCTACTATAATTGTATGTATGCATTCATTACTGTCAGCTTCCCTATGAAAGATGGTGGGTGGTGTTAACAGCTGCATATGCATACTCACTGTAAGCTTGCATGAAAGCTAAGATTGATGGTGATGATGACGAAGATGATCTAGTCGGATCGGATTTCAATTTGCCTCCCAAGAAGAGTTTATCACGAGTACATATTTTGTTGAACTCGTTCCCAGAAATTAATCAATCTTTGTTGATTTTCCGAGTTAAGTTGGATCTGGTTTATTTTTTTCCATTTCCTCCAATTCCCATCATGAGACTATAATGTTTTGGATCTTTGTCTTTCTTTCCACCATCATCTCGCTTTTGAATTCCAGCTGATTTTGGTCCTTTAAATTCTTCCATTAAAAGCATATACTTTTTCCGATCTTTCCTTTTTTGGGGTCCATTATCATCTCGCTTTTTGTTGTTTTTGTGTGTCTTTTCTTTCTTTTCTGCTGATTGAATCGTTTTTGGATCCGGTTTGAATTCTAACATGAGCATATAATGTTTTGGATCTTTCGTTTGTGGATCTCCTCCTTCGCTTGAAAAACCAATCGGTTCATCACCATCATCTCGTTTACGAATTCTTTGTTTAATCATTCCTGATTGGTTTGGAGTTGGTGAAGAAGCAACTACGACGATAATCGAAAGTGAGATTAAAAACAGTAAAGGCACAAAGATTTTCAGCATTTTTCTTTTAACGATTGTTGGCTTGAATTGGTGTATTTATCAATGGTGGTGAAGTTATATTATGTCTTGATCGTGATTATATGGACGTTGGAGAGGGAGAGAGGACAAGTTTTAAATAGGAAAGAAAAGGCATATAAGGCTTTATACATTGTCTACTGTTTTATACATTTTTGTTTCGCCTTCTTGCCCTTTTTGCCAAACAACGAATGATTGCGCCCAAATAAAAAAATAAAATAAATCAGAACAGTCAAATTGCAGCAGCCAAGGAAGTGATGAATAATAAAAGTGCATTTATTCATCTTTTTTATTTTTATTTATTTTTTTTCTTCTCATTTCGTACCTGAACTGCTTACAGAATGAAGAGGGACCAACCAAAAAAAAAAAAACTCAGTATATTTCGGAGCCGCACTTTTTTTTACGGAGGTGCAAGGACCATAAAATATTCCTTCTCTGATTTTATGCCTCTCAGACCATCGTTCTCCGAAGTAATCATCAGCGTAGATTGAAATAAAAAAGAAAGAAAGCATTAAAAGAAAGTTCGTAAATCAGCCCAGTCACAAAGTAATCAACGGTGCCTTGATTTTATTATTGTGTCATTTTATCATCTGATTGATTGTCAGGGGTTCACTCAATATTTGAAATATTAGGGGTTTTACAGAGTTGAATTTCGAAGAGTGACTTTTTGCACAATTCCTTTGCCAATCCTTTGTATTTCTTCAACGATTGCATTTTGATTTAAAATGACCTCTTTCGCGCTTCCACTTTCACTAATCACAGACGCCGGAATTGAATTGAAGCCCAGACCTACACGAAACGCCCTTTGTTTTTGTATTAAAGTTGGATTAAACATTCCGCCAATCGAACAGCCTCCAAAAGAATCATAATATAATCGTAAATTGTCCAAATAAAGTGTTTCAATCAAATGAACAAATTCACTTCCACTATCAAAATTTGCCAAAAATTTATCTCCTTTTTGACTGTTGTTGTTGAGATCTGCGAAATTACGATATAAACTTGCTGTCTTTTGTCCTTGTTTACTTCGCTGCTCAGATGCATTTAATAATTTTGCATCAAAGCAAAGACTGTCAATGTATCGCGTTACCGCCGCCGGTTCCAATTCAATGACAAAGTCAAAATGACTCAAATCAGGTACAAAACTTGCTTTTACATTCTTAAACGGAAGGAATGAACCCGATTCTAAGAGTGTACAAGCGGCTTTTGCTAACCTTTGCAATGCATCTGCTGACCCCGCAGAAGGTGAATTGCGTGCCCAACGTACACCTTTTGGTTCTTCTTCAGTTGCAATGAACCAAGCAAGGTGATGCATACTTGAATCCATTCGACGAAGTTGTCCAAAGTTGGCTTGAATGGAACGTGCAATACTCATTTCCATAATCGATGAAGGTGTTGCTGAGGTAGAAGCTGTCATAGGTACAACAAGAGGTGTTTCTTGCCAATTCCAATCTGCTAGCTTACGAAGCGTTTGCAAGAATCCAAGATGACCTAATCCAGGCGCAGAACTTGCTTCGATGTATACACTTACAACCAACAATTCAATCAATTCTTCTGCTAATTGATTTCCAAATAATTGACCATTAATCCATCTCTTCATCAATCGAATAGCATCACTCATCGAAGGGAAACGAGAAACAAGAGCGGACATGTGATTGTGATGTCGAATTGCATTTGTGAATCTGTTATGATACCTTTCCAAAGCAGATTTTGCTTGTGATTGCATGAATGAAGATTCATCTTTATCGTCAATGATTCGTTCTAACAACGTTTCTTCACGAATATGATGTATTCTTCCTCGATATGCGAATCCAGAAGCTAAAATTACCTCTAATGCTGCTTTATCCCATAATTTGTTATCATCAGCATCATGATCCAGAACCACGTTTACACGACTTCCTCCTGGCAAGATCTCGATTAATTTACTACTAATTGATTCGAAAAATGCCATCTTCATCGCTTGTATTGCCGGTAAATCATCAGGCCATTGTCCGGAAGATTCAAAAGTCATGACAAAATCCATAGTTGGTAAATAAGAAGCACTCATAGAAGGATGACCATGTACGTTAGCAGCGCCAGGAATCATTACACTTGTCGAACGTAATCCTGCATCGGTAGGTACTACACTAATCAAAGAAAGCGGCAAATCTTTCAATTCTCTCAATTGCTTGGCAAGTTGATCAAATGCGGTAATTGCAGGTTGAAAGCCTTGTTCGATAGGTGAATTGAGATATGCTTTTGCAGCAAGACTTTCTTCTGGAGAACATAAATTTTCAAATGCTGTAGAATGAAAATCTTCATCTTTCACTTTTGCACCAACGTGTTTTTGAATAACATACTGAGCGATTCGACGAGGAATGGAAAGTTTTTGTGCTTGTCCTTTAACATTCCAGACAACACTTTCCACAATTCTACCATCGCGGAATCGTCTGAGTTCGGACAAATCACCCCAAAATGCCTTAAACTCTTCAGCAGCTTGAGTTTCTTCGGGTCGAGGACCATGATCTACCAGTCTAAATGCTTGTGATGTATCTAAATTTATTCCTACCTCAACAGTGGTTTCGGTTATGCGTGTTGATGAAAGTGACCAAGATTGAACATTAGCTCCAAATACAGTTGTCATTGTGTGTCGATTTGTGAGACCCTTTGCGAGTGTTTTTGATAAATACTGAATTGCACACGATAAAGGTGATCCAAGATCTGCTTTGTCTTTTGCTGTTGCTTTATATCCATCCAAAGTTACATTCATCACATCATCAAAGACGAAAGATGGTTTAGATCTATCAAGCAAGAAAACTTCTTCAAATCGATCTTGATCGGCATTATTCAAAAGATCAAATGTTGCTTTTGCTTCACGCTGTAAATAGCCTATGGATCCTTCGGACATATTTGCAAGCAAATTTATACTTCCCGTTGGATCAACCAAGATGTGTGAAAATTGATTTAAAAAATCTTCTCCTGGAATTTTGTCCCTTCTTGAAATGATCTCATCACTTCCTTTCATAAATACAGGATGAGATTTGAAATCGTGATGAGCCAAAAAATCAATAACTCCTTTGAATAATTGATAACTGCTAAAACCTTGTGACAAACGTGAAACGGATGCAGATGATGATGCATGTTGAGTTTTGTCGGGTCCATTCAATAAATGTGCTAAGATCATTGTCAGTATAAATCGAATACTAGTACTTCCGAATGCTACCCTTCTTCCTTGTTCTGCGCTAGCTTTTCCCTTCAATTCTGCTTTACTTGGACCACTGCCCAATGATCTTTGCATGGCCCAAGTCTTTAGCAAGATGGATGCATTGCCAAATTCCTTGCATGCTGACATGGTTTCATTGAGGTAGACGAGATGCTGAATGTAAAGTTGATCAGCAAGAATGGCGGAATTGTAGTGTGGTGTTGCGGGTTGCTCTTCTGCATCTTTTTCAACCCTGATACCATTCCTTGAAGGTGCTAAACGAGCGGGAGCAAAAAGATCATGTTCATGTGCTAAATGAATTTTAATGTTTGCCTTTGTTTTAGAAAAGTCACTTTGTGAACCATCTCGCTTTGACTTGATAAGCAAATATGGTCTTCTAATATCTTCTTCTGTGGATGCAAATGATACATCAATCTTGAGAGATTCATCCGTTGATAAAGCTGCAGCGATTGTGGCAAGGTAAAAAGCACGTTTATAGAAATATCGCATATTCATATGATCCTTTTCTTGGAATAATTGTGATGGCATAGTCAATACCAAATCAACATCGACACCTTCCGGTCTTAATGCAGCTGATTTAAGTACCCAACTTCCCGCTACTTGTACCTTTGACGGTTTCTCAAAAGCGAACTTTAGAGGAGAATCAGCCTTTGGTGCAGGATCTGGAAAAGGTATATTGACTTTTGCTTTATATAATTTTGACAATTTTTTCGTCGCTTCTGATAGTGATGCCGGTTCAATCTCAACCAATGATTCCAAACGAGATTTGATATGACGTAATACAAAGTCTAATGCGTTTGATTTTTCATACTTTGGTCTAACTTCCGATAACATCTCTTCAACTTTGAGTCTAAAGATGTTACTCTTGAACAATTCAGTCGTATTTTTCAGCTGACTCATCTCATCTCGAGATGGGATAGCATATAGTGACTTTTGTTTGCCATTTGGTCGGGTTGACGTACTACCTCCTGTCGTTACATCCTCTTCTTCATCTTCTCCGACTTCAACAAATCCGCCTTCCATATCTTCATCAGAATACATATTCACATCTTCGCTATCCTCCTCAAGTTCAGACTCTCCTTCTGATACCGCTTCCCCATTTAATGCGGCCGCCATTAGATCCTCGCCATCGTCAAAATCGTCATTCTCGCTATCCTCCGGTGAAGGTGGTGTTGGCTCTTTTCTTTCTCGTTTTGTTGAACTACTGCTGGGTTTACTGCCACTAGCATGAGAGCTTTCAGTACCTTTGCTTTTCCTCTTTATGCCTGGCATGATTGAATGATGGATGTTAAAATATAATCTCTATCAAATAAAGAATAAGCAAAGCATACAATTTTTTTTTAAAAGGCACTTCAGAAGCCTAAACTTTTTTTGTATGCAGGAATTAAAATTTATTCAATTCTTCTTAAAATTTTGGTGGAGCGTAAATTGCACGTGTGTTGGTGTGAATCTTTTATCAACGCGTTAAAGGTGACATCCAGAACATCATCATTGTATGCAATTCATATCATGATGGCATCCACGGATGTGGTCGATGAATCTGGTGAGAAAGAGTCGAATTCTGTTCAAGATATGACTGATAAACCAGCAATGGTTGAGGGAAACACAGCTTTTGATATTCCAAGATCGGGTGATCCTGCATATCAATGGTTATTCTCTCAATCAGACATGACCGATACACCAAGTATTTTACTTGCAGGTTTAACATATGATCAAGAACGATTCAATCGATGGAAAGGAGTTCAATTAATTTTTAGGATAGGTGATTATATGCGATTGGGAAATCATGTCACTTGTACGGCTTCAATGTTTTTTCAAAGATTTTTTATGCGAAAACAAATGTCAAAAGAAGGAGGAACAAGAACGCATGATACATTTGCATTTCCAGAAATGGCTCCTACTTGTGTATTTTTAGCATGCAAAGTAGAAGAAACACATAGAAAATTACACAATATCGTTGAAGCAACAATGGCTGTTTTGGATCGCACTCCGGTCGGAATACAACGATGTGAAGCACACATGTATCGTGCAGATATATCTTCTAGAGATTATCAAAGATGGAGAGATATCGTTCTTCTTCAAGAGGAACGTTTGCTCGAAGCCTTGTGCTTTGATTTGATCATCGATCAACCCCATCCTATTGCACTGAAAGGGAGTATGCGAATTGGTGTTTCACGGGATATGGCACAATTGACTATCTTACTCTTGAATACATTCTTGTATGGAGCAGTATGTCTGTTTTACGATTCAGCAACATTGGCTGCTTGCGCATTTCTAAAAGCATGTCAATATACCAAAAAGGATCCTCAATCCTACCTGATCGGCACTCCTTATGCAGAACATAAATGGAGTGAGGCATTCGATGTAGAATTGGAAGAAGTTGAAGAAGCGATGCCGATCATTGACGAATATCTTGCTTATCATCAAGAAAAGATTGCACCTCCACCATCAACTGCTCAATCGGCTGCTACCACACCTCTTATCACACAGCACTCGTCTATGGGCAAAGAACCTATGAATGGTACGAAGCAGCCACGATTTGCAGAAAGTCCAATAATTCAAGAGGCTAAAGAAGATTCTGTTACATTTGCAATTAACCTTCCTCCATCAAGCGAAACCGAAGAGCAAAATCCTGTCGAACAAGAATCAAGAACAGACAGCTTTCGTCCGATCAGCCGACATGGATCCAAGACAGGCAGCTTTGGACCGCCTCCTCCGATGTCTGTTCCTGTTACAGAGGGCACTAGTGAAACACCTGCTGTTGTTCCAAAACCAACTTATACGCTTCAATCTCCCAAACTGAATCAACCAGAACAAGAAAGTGCACAATCTATCGATCCACACCAAGAAGCAGCAGCTGAAAAAGTGGCACACGAACAAGCAAAATTAGAAAGGCAAGAAGCAATAAAGCCATCTGAAGATACCCAAGGAGAGGGAAGTGAAGAGGAAGGAGCTTTATAAATTACATCTGTATCTTAATTCATCACGCTCTGATTTCATAGAGTACTGTACAATAATATTGAAAAGTTTTTGAATTTTAAAAGTACAAAAGGAGAGATGAACATTAATCATAATCATCTTCTTCCTCTAAACTGCGTTTTGTTCCTCGTACAGGTTGTGAAGATGCAATATTTGATGTATCTGCCATATCTTCATCTTTCTGACTAATATCTACTGTTTCATCACCTTCATCGTAATCATCATCTTCGTCCTTTTCCTGTAATGCATCATCGTCTTCTTGTTGCGTTTGATCATCTTCATCTCCTGGTGCATCCTCATCCGAACCATCTTCTTCTGGAGGTGGATTAGGAACGATTGAAAAGTTAACGTTTGTTAAACAATGTTGAGCTGGCGGTAATTTAACACCATATTTATCTGAAATTGGTGGTAAAGGAATTCCATTTAACGAAGATGCCAAAGAGAGTAAAGCATCCTTATTTGGCGCAGATGTAAAACTATAATTCACTCTACTTTGAATGGCTAATTGAACATCATCAACCGTAATATTTGAAACTCCTGAAGCTGATTTTGAACTATTTGCATGATCTGCATAAACTAAAGCATCTTGTAAAACTTCATGTAAATACCTATTTGCGAATTCTAATAACATCATCAATGCAGGTGGTTGAACATCTTGAACGCCCATACTTTGCAAGATTAATGCCATCAATCTTGCATCACGAGGTACGTATGCTAGCCTTGAACTGGAATCTTTTGTTTCATCGGTATTAGACATGATTTGATCGTTGTACCTTTTTACCGATGATGTGGTTGAGAAGATCGTAACCAAGCTTGTGCTACATCATACGCACGGCACGTCACGACACATGCATTCATTTTTTTTTTGCATCCAAATATACATACGCAACGGCGCGTTTCTAGTGCGGAAATAAAGGGCGCAATTTGTACATATAAACAATTACAATCTCTCAACGCCGCTTCACTCATCGCCACCATCTTCGTACGACATCATTGCGTTTTTAGACAAGGGTAAACAGTAGCACACTTGTTGCTACTGATCCTTCACGAAACACCCGATAGAAGGGTACAGGACATTAGCATTAGTGAACCCTTTATTTTGACATTTACACCATGTCTGCACCAAGAAATGCTCAGTTCTACGAACTTTATCGCAGGACGAGGTAAGCATTTAAAGCTTCTTGAAGTGTAGAAGCACATCTTTTTCTAATGCTGGCTCTTCTCTTTTCATTGACACATAGTTTGGGAATGCAATTAACTGATGCTCTTGACGAATTAATTCAATCGGGTCACATTAATCCCGTTTTAGCAATGCGAGTTTTAACTCAATTCGATCGAACGATTGCTGAAACATTGACGAAACAAGTTAAAGCAAAAGCAACATTGAAAGGTCATTTACATACATATAGACTTTGCGATGATGTTTGGCAATTCGAAACAAGAGATTCTAAACTCAAATTGGATAATGGTGAAATCATAAATGTGGAAAGAGCAAGAATTGTTGCTTGTAAGAAGGAAGATAGTGCAAGCTCAAAATGAACATTTTCCCATAATAATAGCTTTTCGGGGGCGACGGGTTTGAGAAACCTTGCCCTTTCTTTAGACAGACTCTTAACTGGTATCATAAAAGCCTTCTTGCTGACTTGGCTTTCTCCTTGTAAATATTGTATATGCTTTCATCTGTAATTTTATCTTCATTTGTCAGATTGTCAAAAATAGTTGAAGAACGGCATTTAGACTAGAACATTGGACTCGGAGGAAGAAGCGATCCCAGTACTTGCTGTACTTGGTTTCGGCCGTCTTTTTGGTGTTAAATCCGGGTGTGCATAAAAAGTCGGAAGGAAAATGTTTGTTTGTTATGTGGATCAGCGGAGACGAAATGTCATGCGGGCTTGGATCGGAATGCAGTCATAATAATTTTCACTACTCAACTTTGAAAAAATAAAAATGCATTGTATACACAAACATGTCATAATACAAGAAATAGAAGACAAAAGATAAGGACTTGGAATGATTCAGATACAAGATTGTTCATGAGTGTTCGTTTATATTGATATTCGTTATAGAAATTCGTAAGAGCACAAAAAGAAGGCCCTCTTCATGATTATTCGTAAGATTGATGAAATTACTCCAATCGAAGGACCCAATCACTGAAAGATTTGCTACCGTCATGAACTGTTACGGCAGGTTGAGATTTTGATGATCCAGGAGTGAAATCATAAGCTGATTGTTTTTGATCATCAGTTTCAGGTTCACCACCTTGAGGGCCAGTATAACCGATGAAATCAATTTGACCTGATTTTGCGGGTGTGTAGGTAAAGTAAGAGAATGGTGATCCACTATCATCGGAATAATTGCAATCGGATGCGCTTAAGAAATTTGAATCACTATACAAGCTTCTATAAGTTGCACATTTTGATGGATTTCCTTTGGATGATTTTGCTGGAACAGGACTTAAATGACCATAAAATACACCATCTTTTGATGCAGGGAAATTTTCGAAACCGGGTTGTTGACTTTCAGTGCATGCAAGGAATTCAAATTTAGCCAAATCTTTATTCAAATCAGGATAAGAAGTTAATAAAGCTTCTTTTGCCCAAGATTGATCATCAGAGGGAACAGGTTGTCCGTGTGTTTCACTTGGAAGGTAATGATTTGTTTTAAAAGATGCAAATCGTTTTTCATTTGTTTTTGTGTTAACAAGAGATAATGTTCCTGTTTTGGTAACTGAACATTTGAGTGATCCTACGACACGCTTTTCTAGAGGAGTAGGAGCAGCTTGAACACTGGCAAAAGCCAAAAGTGTAGGAATGATCAAATTTGCGATTCCAACCATTGTTGTTGATAAAGGTAATTAGAGAGGCACAAAAAAGAGAATATGAAGAATTGGATGATGAGGAAAGAGAAATAATTGAGATTGAATTTGAACCTATTATATATACCTTTTTCCATCCATTCGCTTATTATGTATGTGAAAATGATCTTATATCGGACCTCAATACTCCACTTTTGTGCAAGATGTATGAATGTATGCACCTCTTCTTTTCCCTTTGTTAAACTTTGTATCAGTCATCGGAATTGCACCGTCTTGGTTCCTCACTTTTCAGTCTAAAACCAAACAAAAAGTTTGCAGATGCAATAGGAAAGTCTAGCCTTTGGAACACGGGCACAATTTTATTTTACATACTTTTATTTTGTGTGCGGGGAGAAAGCCACGCGATAATAAAGTTGGTGCTTGTTTCTCTCCACCTGTCTGTCTAATCCGACCGACGGGATTGCCTGGCCGCGGAGTCAACAGAAAAAGGTCGCTTAAACACAAACAGAAAAGTCAGAATGTGTTTTAGCGTAATGCAACTCTCCATCACATGGTTGTTTTAGCTTTGTTACGACCCTGAACACTAAAGGAAAAAGCCACTGTAACTTTTTGATTTAGGTACTTTACGGGCTAATGTGGAACACATTCAAGTTACTAGAAACAGATCGCTCTAATTTGATCATAACCTCCTCTTAGAAAGGTTTTTGTCTACTGCAACCCCTTCCTTCCCCTCCGAAAGGAAAGCAAAAACGGAAAAGATGATCAACTTATCCGAATTTGTACTGCTTTGCGTAGCGCAACGCAACGCAACATCCTGAAAGTCGCGTTGCGGATGGGAAAAGTTGTGAAATGAATATACATGTGTCTTAATTGGCACGGAGTTGCGCGTACTTGAATAAGGTTGACTGTTTGTTATATGCACACACATGAATGAATGCATTGTTACCAACTTTAAGACGTTCGCTCGGTCAATTGACAGGAGATCTATGCCGATAAAATCACTGTAAGCCATTGAAGATCCCCCTTTGATGACATCATTGAGAAGAAACGTGCGGGCGGGCTTTATTAAACCCTGAAAAAGAAGAGAAGGTCTTGGCGTTAGCATGTATCGTGATAATGAAAGCGAAGCTCTCTGGCAATCATCTTTTTCTCTATGATGTAGAAATAGCATGCTCCGGGCATTGATGACTAGCTGAGAATGGTTCTTTTTTCTAACTTTCATCTATCGTCGTGATTCCGTTTGATGTCATTCAATGCCGATATACCATGCTATTCTCTCTCTCTCTCGATAAAATACAACTATAAAACATAAAAAAGTGTGAAGCAGGAAGAAACAGAGAGCAGTGTGATATTGGTCGAATCTATCAATAATGCCGAACATCCGGAATTGGATCAGCCCGAACAGAATTGAGATCTTGAGCTTTGTCGATTTCAGTATCTATATCACCAATCATTGATCTGTAAAGATATAAGGAAAATGTCAGTATGAATCTAGCATCCAGCTTGCGAAAACGTACAATACTCACATAGCATCTCCTCTAACAAGATATAGTCCTAATGGAACTTCTTCTACAGGTGCATCTGCACTGAATATCCTTTCCACACATCCGCTCAAAATCACACTTCCAACTCCATCCACGCCTATTAACTTTCCAACAATGATTCTTCCATCTTGCGTTATGGTAAGTACTTGTTGATCTAAATATGCATGAAGAGCTGACATCTTGTTGTTAAAGAGTGTATACTTGAAAGATGAACAAAAAGCGTAAAGATCATAGCCAATCTTTTATTTTTCACCAAATCTTCTTCCTGTCGATCAAGACTTTTCCTTGACTTGACCAATCCGAGAGATCAATGCCTCTTTTCACTTCCTTCTCGCCTCTCCCTAATACTTGTCTTGTTTTATTTACCTAAAGATTGGAGCATAAATTGTGATTGTGGTTAATATGAAAAATACCTTTGGATTGTATGCATTCCAATCTTCTAAACTTTTTTGATGCGTCTGTGCGTAGAACAAAAAAAAGAAGGTGGTGCGTCAGGATAACATTCTCTCTCGTGACCAAATCGGGCGCGTTGGAACTTGGAAGTCATTCTCCATTTAGCGTCGTGGGCGCCCTGCAGGAATGAAGGCGGCTTCGTCTAGCGCAAGAAGATCCAGCAATTCACTGAAACACACACTTTAAACCTTCTCCTAAACCATCATTTCGCCAACCACACGACAATAAAAATTGGGCATTAAATAAGCGCTCTTTCAATTTAGTAAGAGTCAAAATATTTTTATAACATCATCTCACTTGCTGGCAGGTGTGAAAGATGTTGTTGGTCGAAAGAATGATAGGAGGGAAAGGAACAACAACAACACAAAGATGTACGTTTTTCACACTTTGTCTTGTACTTTTGGCAATCTTCACTTCATCCGTTCAGTCTATCAAATTTGACGTTGAAGCATCGCATAATCCACACGTGAAATGTATATGGAACTATGCCCTGAGTGATACTCTTGTCATCGTCACAATTAATACAGCCGTTCCATCGGATATAGCTAAACATGATTCAGATGAACAAAGGATCGACGTTGAAGTCGTTGATGGATCAAAACATAACAATATTTATCTATCCAAAAAGAATATCAAATCTGAAACAAGAATGGCAATCAATACACACAGTCATGCAGATCTAGGAGTTTGTGTTAAAAATACGCAAAAGAAAGGATCAAATTTAAAACACTTAGTTACTACAATCGATTTGGACGTAGACATTGGTGCAGATGCTGTCGATTATAACGCAATCGCAAATCAAGAATCTTTATCAGGTCTAGAAACTGAAATGCGTAAATTAGAAGCAGTAGCAGAAGAAATTGTTACAGAAATGGATTATCTCAAAAAGAGAGAAGAAAAGATGAGAGATACAAACGAATCAACAAATCAACGTGTAGAATTAACTGCTTGGCTTACCGTTTTAGCTTTGATCGTTTTGGGTGCTTGGCAAATCTTTCATCTTCGAAGCTTTTTCCAAAAAAGATATCTTATCGACAGTTGAAATCCTTTTGGCACTTTGCTCAGCCTTTTGCTACGTACGATCTCATGTCATCTTAAAATAATACAGGCACGCATGTAAACTTTCCTAATGAATATCATGTATAAGAGAACGTATGAAAAAGTGTTGTGTATAGCATAAACCTAACTTAGGTTTCCAGCACCACGTCTTCCAAGACGAGATAGAATATCATCATTGAAGCCAGCCGATTCTCGATCCTTGCGAGGGAGAACGCCATCATTAATACCGCTTTCCGAACCGCCAATAGCCACATTTGCAGTACCATTAAGTTTTGTAGCATTTGCCAATTTTGCCCTTCTTGCTCTAACACCTTCACGTAAAGTATCCAAAGCGGTAACTGTTGTTTCCCAACTGATACAAGCATCCGTTACACTTCTTCCCCAAACAAGATCTTGGGGTCCAGAAGCAGGAATGGATTGTTTGCCTTCTAAATGATTGCTTTCCAACATGCATCCCAAGATATTTTGAGATTCGGGTGCATCTGAACTTAATTGTTCTTTGATACTGTTTACCACCTTCATTTGATTCTCATGCTTCTTTTCACTATTTCCATGACTGCAATCGATCATAATACGTGGCTTTAATCCGGCTTTTGATAAATCCGCTGAAACTTTTGCAACATCTTCTGGTGAATAATTTGGTCCTTTATTTGCTCCACGTAAGATTACATGACAAGCATCATTACCTCCAGTTTCAACAATTGCTGAAATACCATGCTTTGTAACCGAAAGGAATACGTGACTGCTACTTGCACTTTTGATTGCATCAACTGCGATACTTATCGAACCATCTGTTCCATTCTTGAAACCGATGCTCATACTTAAACCTGAAGATAATTCACGATGAACTTGAGATTCTGTCGTACGAGCACCTATTGCACCCCAACTGATCAAATCGGCAGTATATTGAGGACTGATTGTATCTAAGAATTCCGTACCTGCAGGTAAACCCATTTCTGCGATTTCCAATAAAAGGCCACGAGCAAGTCTTAAACCTTTATTAATTTGAAAAGATCCATTAAGGTTTGGATCGTTAATTAAACCTTTCCAACCAACTGTTGTTCTTGGTTTTTCGAAATAAACACGCATGATAATACAAAGATCTTCTTTTGCTTTATCTGCATATTCTTTTAATTTCTCTGCATATTTTAATCCTGCTGCTACATCATGAACTGAACAAGGTCCAACGATCACCAAAAGACGATCATCTTCTCCTTTTACGATTTGTTCTGCTTCCTTTCTACCACTTACAACCGTATTTGCAGCTTGCATAGAAAGCGGATAATCTTCAACTAAGATTTGTGGTGGAATCAAAGGACGAATACTCTTGATCCTTCTATCATCCAACTCATTAAGAGCATCTTTGAATGTGATTGGTGTTCCAGACATTTTTCCTTTTTTTTTCGAAAAATTTTGATGACGGGTGAGAAGAAAATAGAACAAAGTGTGGAGAGGTTTCTTCTCGGTTAAGACTAGAAGTTTTCACTTTGCATACAGAAGAAAAAAAAAAGACGGACATTCTCAACATACACGCCTAGTGTGACTCCGCCGTTTCATCGCAATTTAAAACATACGCACGCACGACTGCAGCCTTAGCGTTCTTGTGCAACGGCAAGAGCCGCATTACCGAAAGACACTCATTTGCAATACCAAATTCTCAATTGCTATGGCTAATCTAGCACATAATTCACTATTTTTACATCTATCTGAGAATGTTAATTAAAGTATGATTTTGATAAATACTACAAATATTCAATAATCCATTCATGGTCTTCCGAATAAATTGCCAAGCATATAGCCAACATCTCCTCTTTGTCCACCTCCTACACCGATCCACCAAAGGCTCAAAACTGCAACAACAACAAGTTCTGCAATTCCAACAAGAACGTTTCCTGCACCTGCAGCAACAAGAGCACACCAAACAAAACCAACTCCACGATCCATAATGATTCCAATCGAACGTTTTGTTCGCCAAGTTGGATCGATAGCAAAAGGTCTTAAAGAAGAATCTAATTGTTTGCCTGATGTTGGAGGTAATTTAAGAATTGCAGTTACTGGTTTATGATCAGAATGTGTATAACGCATAATACTACGATATAATTCAGGTTGAACGCCATGGAATGCATCATCACGATCAACACTTGCCCAAAGGATACGATCTGTCCATCCTGGCACACGCTTTCCGCTTAATTCACCAAATCCATTCGGGCCTGTTGGAATGGGTTGAATAATTTCTAAATCTGCTGAATCATCTCCTTTTTCCTTTTTGACAGCCTCTTTTGCTTTCTTACGTTGTGCTTTATCGATCTTGTATTTATATGTTGGCGGAAATCCAAATCCAGTAACAGGTGGTTCTACTAAGCCATGCAAAGTACGAGGTCCATCGGAATGTTTATGTTCGATTGTTAATTGATCGTATGTTGCTAACGTTTTCCAATCAGCTTGATTGATTTTTCTTTTGACATCTTTCTTTGTCAACTTTTCTGCTGCACTACCTTTTCTTGCCAAGATTGGAGAAGGTTTGATATTAAAACCAATTCTATAATTCAAATCACCAAAAACGAACAAATGTGATGTTTCATATACACCATGTTCTTTTTGATCGATTGGAATTGCTTTTTTGCTCTTTTTATTCTTGCTATATGCTGTCTCATACGTTTCTGTAATTCCATCCAAACTCTTTTCATCGTTAGTATTACGTTTGCTCACATCGATTGGCGGTGGTGGAAGAGGTTGAACACTATCAGGTGCAAATACCAATCTTGAAACTATATTCTTCCAATCAGCATTCCTCCTTGGAACATTATGATCATGTGCAGTTAAATGAGCACAAACAAATGTAAACGTTTCATCTGGAGATCCAGGAACAGCACCTCCAACGACGATACGAACACCGGCAGCTCCTTTATTACCCAATAAATTAAAGAATCCTGTACTGACTGTACTTGTTCTGATTTCCTTGATACGACTTACTGCGCTTGGGATAGCATTGATCCCTGAACCTAAACCTACTTCAGGTTTACGTTCACGAGCATAAACAAATAGTACAATTCCAACAACTTGAGCGGTTGCAACTAATGTATAATCTTCCGGTCCACCACCTTGAGGGTATTTACCATCTTTGCGTGTAGATGCACTTTGCGGTCTAATCGCTCTTCTGATAGAACGATCAGTTCTTTCGATTGCAGTTTGCGCATAAACATTATTAGCAAATCCATCGTGTAAAGGTAATAATTCTTGAAATCCTACTGCGTAAAAATCAGGTGCAGGACGACCATCTGCATTTGCATCTACGTTGTACTCTTTTGAATTTTCAGAAATTGTTGGAACAAGCCAATGTGTCAAATCAGGCGAAGCACTTGATGCACCTTGTAAATTACAATTAAACGTTCCAATTTGAACTCTTGTTAGCGGCAAGCCTGGAGTAGAAAATGAATTGGCCATCGCTAAAGCAAATGTTAAAGTGCTAGTGATGATAACGAAGAAGAGGAGATTCAGTAAAAATTTAGTAGACAACAGATTGTTGACACGATTGATAAAGTGTATGTTGATGAGAAGATGCATACATTCGTCGCTTCTCTCTCCACTCTGACCCCGCACTAAAAAGCGAAACCGTAACTTGAAAGCGAGAATTGGCCGTAGGAATGAAATTCTACACGTCTGTATGTTAGACTACCGGATGATTCTCAGATTATTTTGAAACTTCCCGGTTCCTTCAAAAAAATGCAGTGCATGCATGCAAACATGCACACACATGCGCAGCGCCCGTAAAAAAAAGACGAAAACAAAATGACAAAAATTAATTTTTAGATACAACAAACAAAAGTCAGTGTACCTGATTTTAGGTTTCCACCTACATACACCACCAAGAAGAGGTGTAAAAAGGGATGAGGCGGTGAAGGATTCTAAACGAAACAAAAAAAGACAAGATGAATGATAAAGGTATGCAAGCACCCGCTTCTCCTTCCATTCAAGCTACTTCAACATATGGCAAAAATGTCGTTTTAACAGAAGCAGGTAAATCACCTTGGTATGATGCAAATGGAACGCCTAGAGAAGCATATATCGTTGGTGTGGCAGGAGGAAGTGCAAGTGGAAAGACATCAGTTGCTCGTGCGATTTTAAAACAATTAAGAAATGTACCTTGGGTTGCAATCGTTAGTCAAGATTCATTTTATAAAAGTTTAACAAAAGCACAAAGTAAATTAGCATTCGAAAATAATTATGATTTCGATCATCCTGATGCGTTCGATTATGAAATCTTGTATGAATGTATAGAAGATCTGAAAAGAGCTCAAGCTGTAGAAATTCCAGTTTACAGTTTCGTCGAACATCAAAGGACAGCAGAAAAGAAGTACATGTATGGTGCAAGTGTCGTAATTCTGGAGGGAATCTTTGTCTTACATGATCCCGCTATTCGATCTTTGCTCGATCTCAAAATCTTCGTTCAATGTGATTCAGATTTAATGCTTGCAAGGCGTATAAAAAGAGATATGATCGAACGTGGAAGAGATTTGCACGGAATCTTGGATCAATATTTACGATTCGTAAAGCCAAGTATGGATAACTTTGTTTCGCATACATCAAAATTTGCCGATATCATCGTTCCGGGACAAAATAATCAAGTGGCTATTGAAGTTATCTGTCAACAAATTAGAAGGCAACTTGAATTGCGCGACGATGTTCGTCTACGACACGCTCTCTCACGCACACCAGCTACTCCTCGCCGGGAGATTGGATCACCTTTTGATACAGCTTTAAATTCTGCAGGAGGAGGTAATGGAAGTGTTTGGCATCCAGCTGGAGCTTATGTACCTTCATTGGCTACCTCTGGATCTCAAGATCAGCACAAATTGCTTACCCTTCCACTCTCTGCTCATGAATCTTCTCATCCGCTCGAAAATGAACTTCCTCCAAACGTTCATGTTTTGAAACAGACACCTCAATTACAAGCTTTATTGACAAAGATGCATGATTTGAGCGTATTAGGTGAAGATTTCGTTTTCACAATCGATCGATTATCAACTTTAGTGATGGAAGAAAGTATGGCTTTCTTACCTTATCGTCCTAAATCGATTCAAATTCATAAAAGTGGTCAAACACATACCGGAACGGAATTAGCAGTGAAAGATATTTGTTCGGTTGCCATCTTACGTTCAGGAACAGTATTGGAAAGTTCTGCTCGTCGTGTTTTACCTGCTTTGGCTCGTGGTACAATTTTGATTCAATCACAAGCAGATGGAGAAGTACGATTATATACGATCGACTTACCTTCATTCTTGCAAAATCGTAAACGTGCACAAGATGCATGGGTTATGGTATTGGACAGTCAAATCGGAACAGGAGCTGCAGCATTGATGTGCGTAAGAGTACTTTTGGATCATGGTGTAAAGGAAGAGCATATTTTATTTTGTTGTTTACTTGCAAGTGTTAAAGGAGGTGTGCATGCAATGCAAAAAGCATTTCCACGAGTAAAGATTATCGTAGCAGGTGTAGATCCAGATTTGAAAAGACGAATTGTATGGATTGATGACCGACCCAAAAATCGCTCAAAATCTTCCAATCGAGCAGCAGCAAATATGCCTAAAATTCAATTAGATGCATACGATCCCACGCAAAGAGCAATGGCAGATGTAGTTGCATACAACGAAGAAAATTCATCAGGTGATGAAGAAGACGAAAGATCAAGAAAAGCACTTCAAAGACCTTCTCAACTAACGTCACAAGCAGAAAGAAGTCCAAGTCTAAATTCGAGCAGCAGCAGAAGAAGTCGTGTCTGCTTTGCCATTTGTCCAGGAGCAGGAAATATTGGCGATCGTTATTTTGGAACGACTGCTCGTCCTACATTGGCCATGGATGCATCTTAAAAAGAACAAACATTGTACATTATTTCATACAGACATACAAGCAAACTTTCACTAGAATGTACACAGATCATATATTTGCATAATCCACATAATGATCAACGAAAATAGAAGACGAGAGAAAAAAGATTATATATACATATACATTTGCTATTTTGCTTTTGAATTAAGCTTTAAAGTCGTTGTGCTAAGTTAGTTAAGTCCGATGAACCAAATGGCCATAATGTCCCGGAACCTTGTTTTTACATTGCTCGCAATCATCACGATAGCCCATCGTATATCGCAGCATTTGCTTACCCCCAGGAAAAGATGCTGATGACATCCCTGGAGAAGGATGTAATATACGCATTCCATCGCTACCGGGTTCAGCAGGTACGAATTGCGGTCGAGGAGATGGTGTACGAACTATACGATCACTTCGTGAAGTTCGACGTAAAGGAGTGTTGCCTTGATCATCATGTGAAAATCTCCTTTGTAAATCTATTTCATTGGAAAGAACAGAAATAGATCGAACAGATGAATATGTCATACTTCTACGTAAAGCATTACTTGTTTCCTGAGATGTTCCAGAACTGGACCTTTCCATCATCTTGGAACCACGTGGAGAAGAATTACTGGAATCTGTTGAACCAAGTCCTTCCGATTGCGCTAAAGGAGAAGGTCGTATTGGCATACTAGCATTACGCAATTGTCTTGGCACCAACAAAGGTGATTGTGTGGAATCCCTTGGTAATTCTACTGCAACGGAAGAAGGACTTCCATGAGCACTTGTCATATCCATATCATCCGTGCTTCCTTCCATCTCGCTCTCTTCTTGTTTTTGTACAATATCATCAACAGATGGACTTCTGCTAATTAAACTCAAAAGATTCATTGGAGAATCTACACCATTTTCTGATGTATCATATATTCCGTTCAAAATCGCTTCACCTGTTTCCGTATCCATTTCTGCAACTCTTGACCCAAGAGATCGGAAAAAGTGCATTTCAGATTCTCTACTTCCTTCGGCAACGGCGGCGGTTGTACCAACATGTCTTCGTTTCGATCGATTTTCAAACGATTCCTCATCTTCAGATAATTCTCTCATAAAATTTGATGATAAGGAAAAATTTGATAAATCTTCTTGAGATCTTCCATTTTCATTATTATTAAATAATGGAGCATGAATACTTCTTTGTCGTTTCCTTGCCGAGCTTGTTGGACCTGCCGTACTTAGCATACTGTTTGAAGAAGTACTGGCAATCATTCCTCCGTGTTGAAATGGCGAGCCATGTCGGCTATTGGAAGAAGAAGAAGGACTATTCAAGTCAACTTCCATGATTGCAATTCCGTGGCTTTTTAGGGCGTTAGGGCGGGCGCCTTACAAACCTACTTCGTATGCCCCTTTGATTGTTTTTCCTTGTGAGCACACTCCACCTCTTTCGTGCTACACAATTCCCTACGATCGACTTTCAGTCAACCTTAGACTATAAAATCGTTCATTAAGTTAAAAAGTTTTTCAATGAAATCCAACGATGATGATGAAGGTGAGTGAGTACAAGACAGCAAATATTCTCATTTGAACATGGAGAATGCATCAATTGCATTGCATTCAAAGCAGGATTACAGTGTGTTTTTTTTGTTTGTTTATTTTTTTAAAAATCAAAATGCACGGACGTTTTGCATCTTCCTTTAAAACAATTTCTAACCAAAAAAAAAAAATAAGTCCGGTCCATTTACGCGATATTAGCATTGCGTGATTGGAGAATATCTGACATGGACACACATGACGATGAAAGATTATATAGTGCGATAAGCAAAATTCAGATATGTGATTTTTAAATAGAATACATGATTGACAAAAACCTTCTCAGATAGCTCTCGCATGAATAGCAAGTGATGTACAATTGAACGTTTGAAGATTAGATCGATTGAGGGAAAGGCCCCCTTTTTTCATGAATTAACTTCTTCTGTTGCATCGATCCATTCGGAATAAACGTCTATAGGTGCTGTGAGTGAGTTTGTCCTGCAAGAAAATCTTTGACCGCATACCTTACATTCCAAATTGGCTTGTCCGTCAGCGCTACAGTGAGATAGGTCTAAGTATTAGTGATTCGTTCATAAATTTGCTCATGTAGATCAAAATTCAAAAGAGAACTTACATTTTGCAATTCACTGCTTTTTCATGCTTGCAGAAAAGACATTTGAAGACTAGTAAATAATAGCAAAAGTTAGTGGATTGTTTTTTGTTACTTGTGATTGTATCACACCGCATACATACCAACATCCAACGGTTGTACTTTTTTCGCTGCTTGGGGCTTAGTAGCCTTTTTTCGTTTACCCATCTCTACCTATAGGATTGCGATCACTATTTGTAGTGTGATAGATGTTTAATTTATCGCAAAAAGATAAAGATGATGATGGTGTTTACAAGTATGATGTCGCGCGCGACGACATTTGAGTTCTGCCATCGCAAATAATCTCAAAACTTCAATCGGCGATTGCACAATTATACGCGCCCGCCAGTGCCCTGAAATTTTAACTCTCACAGGAAGGCGCCGGCGCCGCACTGAGTGCATACATGCACACATAGTCTATAGGAGTTAAAAATCATTTTGTCAGATGTACCTTATTCCGCCTTTGTGTTTTAAGTTTCTCTCCACATCTGTACCTCTTCCTCGACTCAACTTGAACGATAATTAGCATCATCAATAAGGTCTAAAGTTGAGCATCTTGTTTGATATTGCAAAGATGCATCAAGTCCTCTTATCTTCGTTCAAGGACTTCGATGGATTTCCTAATCCAAGTGGAGGCAATGACGGTGATAGAGATGGCGGTCCTAGATTACCTCCGAATATGCATTATGAAGGACCATGGCTTCAACAACAATTAATTCTTTCAGCAAGTATTGGAATTTTATCATTCTTAATCTTTTCATTAATCAGAAGAAGATCTCCAGCTTTATTTGCACCTCGTACAAAATTAAAAGGTTTTGCCGCACATGCAAAAGGAATTGACGATGGCGTATTCAGTTGGATTTTACCGACATTAAAAACGGACGAGATTAAAATTTTACATGTTGTTGGTTTAGATGCTGCCATTCTTCTCAATTTTTTCAAGATGGGTTTCTGGACATTTTTATTTTTAAGCCTTTGGTCTTGTTGCGTTTTGATCCCAGTCAATTATCATGATCATGGATCGATGGAGGGTGTAGCACCGGGAGAAGAGCCACAACCTGAAAAGCCTGGCAATTTTACAGAATTAAATTCACTACCTGGCGACCCAAGTCTACCGTGGTTATGGAGATTACCGCAACTTTCGCTTTACCATTCTACTCATCTTTTATCGACATATATCTTTACCGCTTTGATCTTGCGATCGATATACAAAGGTTACAATAAATTTGTGCGATCCCGACAACTGTACGCGCTAGATCTTCTGCAAAGTATTCCAGCACGAACAGTCGAAGTACGCAATTTACCTGATCACCTTCGTAAAGAAAGAGATTTGGCAGAATATTTCGAAACGATGGGATATGCAGTAGAGAGTACAGTTGTTGTGCGAGAAGTTAGAGGGCTTAAAGATATGCTTACCCGTCGAGCAAATGCACTTTATCAACTTGAAAAGACATGGTGTGATTGGCTTGGTAATCCAACCACTGCAGAATCTTATGACCCTGATCAAGTTTGTAAATTATCACAAGATCGTGCACATGCTCTTGCTGAGGGTGGCGAAAGGATGGTTTTCGCAGCTTATGGCGGTAATGTTTCAGGCACTGATGACGAACGGGCTCGTCTTCTCGGTACTTCCGACCAACTTCCCGATCCCGCAGCTGGAATCACTGCACCAAAAAATAAACCTAGACCAATGATGCACGTTCAATCTTGGAATCCATTTTCCAGAAAGGTTGATGCGATTACATTACTCGAAACACGCTTCCGAGTTTACGATGAATCTGTAAAGCGATTACGTTCAAAAGGCAGCAAGCCATCTTTTGTTGGATTTGTGACATTCGTTGATGCAATGAGTGCTCAAGTTGTTGTACAATCTGTTCATTATCCGATCCCAGGTTTTTGTAAAACAAATCTTGCACCTGAACCTCGTGATATCGTTTGGAGCAACGTATCAGTTCCTTCAAATGAGAGACGTGTACGACAACTTCTCGTTTCCGCCTTTACGATCGCATTATTCATCTTCTACATTCCTCCATTGACTTTCCTTGCTTCCTTACTTAGTCCGAATACGATCAAGAAGTACTTGCCCAGCTTATACGACCTTTTACGCAAAAATAGACGATTAGAAGCACTGGTAAGCACCAATTTGCCATCTGTCGTTTTGATCGGATTCAACGCTTTATTACCTCTCATCTTGGAATGGACGGCATATCTGCAAGGCATCAAAGCCCGTAGCTTGATCGAGATGAGCGTATTGAAGAGATATCATTTATTCTTGCTGATTTCCGTCATCTTCATCTTTCTAATCACATCTACTGCATTGGGAGTTCTTACGGATCTAGCTGGTAATCCGATGAGAATCATCGATAAACTTGCCCAATCTTTACCTCAAGCACGACATTTCAGTCTCTCATACGTCGTTTTCCAATCGTTGGCTATCATTCCTTTACAACTTTTACAACTTCCGGTCACATTTGGTCGTGCATTCGGACGATTGACGGCAAAGACACCTCGTCAACATGCTGAGCTAAATGCACCACCACAATTATATTCTGGAAGTGTCTATCCTGCCGCTTTGATCGTTTTCACATTAGGTGTACTTTATAGTATTGTGACGCCTTTGATTACTGTTTTTGCAATGATCTATTTTGCATTAGCATATTTGGTATACAAATACAAACTTTTGTTCGTCTTTTACCGATCCTATGAATCAAGAGGACAAGCATGGCCTTTATCATCTATGCGTTGCCTTTGGGCTTTATTACTCTTTCAAATCTTTCAACTTTCCCTCTTTTCGGTTCGCAAGCAATTATTATTATCAACTTTGACATTACCTTTAATCGCTTTCACTTTTTGGTTTCATCATTATCTCAATCGTACATTCACAGAATTGAGCGAATACGTAAGCTTGAGTAGCATTGCCGAAATTAATAAGCCAAGTTTACAACCTGGAACAGGAAAAGCTCAAGCCACTTTAGCACCTTCAGCAGAGATTGCCAATGCGGTAGCCAACAATGGATCAACTACGAATCAAAACATGAAAAAGCAATTGGTCGATCAACAGAGAAATCCAATCGTAGCTCTTCGAGCAGAAGCATTAGATGGAATCGATCCAAGCGAAACAGTGTTGTCCCGAAAGAGGTATTCGACAAAAGATGAAACGTTATTCATTGCACAAAAAGATCGTCATACAGATTATAGAGAACCTCCAGCAGGAGGATATTATTATGGTATTCTGAATACCGGTAGAAGAAGGTATGGTCATCCTGCCGTTGCTGGTATATTGCCTGATGTTTGGCCTCCTGTACGTGTAGAAGATGACGATGAGAAGGAAGATAATTATCAAAACCTTTCAAACGATCAAGATCCCTCTCAGCCAGACTCTGCTGCTGCTGCTTTACCTGGAGATAATAGCGATCGAGGATCATTGACGGGCGGCGGCGGTGGTGGTAGTGTGTTAGGAAGAACGCGCAGACAAAGTAGACCACATGAAGCTGTTGTAGTTTCATTAAGAAAACGCAGATCATCTTTAATTCATTCGCCAAGTTTATCAAACGTATCTGGACGTAATCGTAAAATTTCATCGCAAGAAGCTGGAGGTGGAGGATCAGGAATTAGTGGATTACCATCTTCAACTAATACTTCTACTGATTTAGCTGGAAAATCAACAGTTTCATTCCCTCAGCAAAGACAACAAAGACAGCATCCACAAGAAATTCTTGATGAATCATGTGAAGAGCCAGAACATCAACATGAAGATCCAAATCAAGTTTGGGGAACAACAAGTAGAAGTCGTTTACCATCTACGGCAGAACAAATTGAAGATGATCAAGATGAAACCCAAAGGATCGATGAATCACAACAAGATCTTGATATCGAAAATGATGACGATGAAGATGACGAATCGGAAGAAACGGCAGGAGTTTATATGCATCGTAATGTACGTCAAACGATGCCTCCAGGTTCTTTCCCTGGTTTTGAAGATTAGAAAAAGACGATTTGGACGAAATAAGATATAATGATAGCATACGAACATTTGTGATGACCTAAAAATGAACATCTTTTATACGATCATTCAATATCTCAGCGTGACAAATAACAGAAAAATAATGATTAAAAGTACAATGATTGATAGTGTTACAATGCTATTCTCTACCGACCCTGACGTTGAGTTCCTGCAATACGCCATCGCTCAAATTCCGCTTCACCAAAACGTAAAAGGCTTGTAGTACCACAATCATTCACAGCTACAATTATATTCCTTCGTCCAGATTTGAGTGGACCATAAACGTTCACAAGACGATTTTGATGTCCACTTCGGTGGTTGTAACGACCTTTTGTCCTTCTTGGTACTTGATAGCCAGGAGGAAGATGTGCGAAAAAGGTTGAGATGAAACCTAACAATCGAACGAATTTTTGCCAAATCTTTTCGATTGAAGAAGTGATCTGTGCGGGCGCGTTGATATCATCATGTTCTTTTTCTTGTGCTTCTTTGGCTTGTTGTTGTTTTAATGCTTGTGCTTTACGTACTGCTCCTCTTCCATAACTTTCATTATTCCTCTTCCTTTGTTCTTCTGCCATTTTCCATACTCTTTGTTCTTCTTCATCCATTTGTTCAAATTCTTGCGTTGAAAGTGGAACGGGTATATGTTCAAATATATCTGCAAAAGCAAATGCGCTTGGTAAGCTTGTATGTCTTGCATCCATAACAGCTAATTGATATTCGGGTAACGGAGGATCACTCTTTTTGAAATGCGTTGCAGGTCTCCATGCGTAATAAAATATTTCCGGTGCTACATCTTGCTCCTGTTTAGGTTGGGGTCGAGTTAAGCTTGCATCATGTCCAGTAGGTACGATTCGAAGTCGATCAAAGATTTCGTCATAATTGGAAAATGAAGAAGTTCCGATGCCCAATAATCCTGGTCGAGACATGAGCGATGTATCCTTTGCTTTTCTGGAAGCGGCTGTAATACTACTGATACGATTTCTAAGCCATCGATAAAACGATAGGAAAAAGCTCTGTAGACGGCTCAGACCATTATTTGTCAGTTGAGCAATACGTCTGATCGGGTATAAAAGAAGATCGAATATTGTCAGAAGACGTAAGGGATGACGAGGATCAGCAATGATACCCTCTGTCTCTATAGGTTCACGAGTGGCTTTATTAATAGCAGCATTTGCCTTTCTTAGTTGATCGGAGATACTCTTGCGTTGAACGATATAGCCCAGTCTTTTGAGATATGCATATAGCTGATAATGAGGTCTTGTTAATCCATCCACACCAAGAATTGTCGCGAATGCCTGCTCGAGACTCATTGGTACCCAATTTGGATTTTCTTCAATGTCATCATAATCTCGCATATCTTCAACGATTCCCGATTTATTTGAATTGTGATAAATTCGACATTCTAGAGATCCACGTTCAATCAAATAAAGAGCTTCTTCTGGTAATAATTCCAATCGGCTTTGCATCTTTGGCCAGAATTTGCCTTCCTTTGTGGCACCTGCAACAGGAGCAATCGGCTTACCTTCTTTTTGGTATATGCGAGCCAGATCTTCAAATTGGCCATCTTCCAATACTGCTACCCTTCTGGAGACTCCCATCGATGCAAACGTCTGACCTCTTAATAAATGAACGATTGCTCTTCCTAATTCAGGATGCCAAGAAGCAATCGAGATCGATTTAGAGTTTATAATTCTTTGAGAAGAGATTACATCAAACATTGCTTTTCTACTATTTTCCAAAGCATTCTTTTGTCCTGTGAATCCAGTTGGTTCGAAATCTTTATCACCACGTTTTGGAATGAATTGTGTATTTTGATTGATAGAGTCATCTTGTAATAAGCCTTGCTTAGTATGTACTCGACTTGCAAGGGCTGCTAATTGACCGAAATCAGGAGCCGCTTCATCTTCTGAATCACTTCCATGACCATCTACTTCATTCTTCTTGGATAAATCAACATTGGGCGCATCTGGATCGAGTAGCGAATCGTCCATATTGACAGATAATTGATGGAAGTACTATTCGGAAGAAGAATGAGAAGATTTCTAGGATGTATGCATGCACACTAAAATGTACATGCATCTCCGAATTAAAAAAAAAAGGTCGGCTTCACGTGTGTGTCGCAAAAAACGCGCTTAAATTTGGTGGAGCAGGAAGAACATGATGATGGTTATAATTCATCTTTGCATCCATCTTTGTAGATCCTTGTTGTTTAAGGTATATAAGTTCATCATGAGTAGGGATGCAAGGGCACCACGCATTAAAAATCGTGCACCTGCACCTATTCAAATTTCTGCTGAACAAATTTTAAGGGAAGCAAAAGAACGTCAAGATGTTGCACCTGTTGCACAAGTACGACAAAAAGTGGAAGATTTAGAAGAATTGGATGAATATAGATCTAGAAAACGAACAGAATTTGAAACAAAGATAAGGAGAGTTCGACAAAATATTCGAGAATGGATAGCATATGCCGTTTGGGAAGCATCTCAAGGCGAAATGCCAAGAGCGAGATCAGTTTTTGAAAGAGCATTAGATATAGATGCACATCATATAGGATTATGGACCCGATACGTTGAAACTGAACTGAAAGCTAGAAATGTGCAGCATGCTAGAAATTTACTCGATCGTGCCGTATCAATCCTTCCTCGTCAAGATACACTTTGGTTTAAATACGTTCATCTTGAAGAATTATTGGGAAATATCGATGGTGCTCGACAAGTGTTCGAAAGATGGATGAGCTGGGAGCCGGAAGAGAAAGCATGGGACGCATACATTGGCCTAGAAGTAAGATATAAAGAGCTAGAAAAAGCCAGTGAACTTTGGAGACGAAAGATTAACGTACATTCCGAACCCAAGCAATTTATTCGTTGGGCAAAATTCGAAGAAGATCGAGGTGCGATCGATGAAGCAAGGATGGTGTTTGCACAAGCTATGGAATTTTTCGGTGAAGAGCAAGAGAGGATGGAATTCGCACAAACAATTTATACTGCTTTTGCAAAGATGGAAACTCGATTGCGTGAATTTGACCGAGCGAGGGTGATTTACAAATACGCTTTAGATAGACTACCAAAGACAAGATCATCAGGTGTATTTGCCAGTTATACGCGCTTTGAGAAACAACATGGCACACGTGCTGGCATTGAGGATACAGTTTTAGGAAAGCGAAGGATTCAATATGAAGAAGAGCTAAACAGCAATCCAGATGCTAAATTCAATTATGATACCTGGTTCGATTATACCCGCCTCGAAGAAGATGCTTATCGAACATTGGCTTCTGTTAGTACTTCTGTAGATGCAGACGATCTCGTCGCAGCCCGTAAGCGCGTTCGGACAGTATATGAAAGAGCAGTTGCAAACGTTCCTCCTAGCCAAGAAAAGCGTCATTGGAGAAGATATATGTTCTTATGGCTTAATTTTGCTTTATTTGAAGAAATTGACGTTGGAGACTTTCAACGGACAAGGGAAGTATATAAAGCAGCAATTGCCATCATTCCTCACAAACAATTCACCTTTGCTAAACTTTGGCTTAATTATGCTAATTTCGAAATTAGAAGGCTACAATTGCCACAAGCCCGCAAGATCTTAGGAGCAGCAATTGGAATGTGTGCTAAAGAACGTATCTTTACTGGATATGTTGATTTAGAATTAAGTTTAAAGGAATTTGATCGAGCTCGGAAGTTATATGAACGTGCACTTGAATGGAATCCAAGCAATTCCAAGATGTGGATCCGATTTGCAGAATTGGAGAGAAATTTGTTCGATAATGATCGTGCTAGAGCAATATTTGAACTTGCAATTCGTCAAACCAATGATGAAATGGGCGGATTGGATATGCCAGAAATTGTTTGGAAAGCATTCATCGATTTTGAGTTTGAAATGCGAGAATGGGCTTTCGTACAAGAGCTTTACGAACGCTTAACACAAAAGACTGGTCATGTGAAAGTATGGATAAGTTATGCACAAAGTTGGATGGCAGCCGCAATCGCAGAGGAAGAGGATGAAGACGAAGTGGACGAGGAGGAGGAAGAAGAAAATGAAGAAGAGCCTTCTGTGAAAGAACCTAGGATATTGTCTGCTGAAGAAGTGCAAGCTAGACAAGATCGACGAATGCGTGCTATTGTGAAGACGAGGGAGACATTTGAACGTGCCTATGATAATTTGAAAATGAGAAAGTTAAAGGAAGATCGAGTTGTATTACTTGAAGCTTGGAAATCATTCGAACAAGAGTACGGTACAGATGAACCTGAACGATTACGACAAGTAGAAGCACGTATGCCAAGAGTTGTTAAGAAACGTCGAGAAACGCAAGATGGCGAAGGTATGGAGGAGTATTACGATATGTTATTCCCAGACGATGAAGAGGCACAGGCCAAGCCATCCTTTACTCTCTTACAAGCAGCCCATGCATGGCGTGCAAAGATGCAACAGCAGCAAGAAGAAGCTTCACATGAACAAACAACAGAAACAGAGCAAGTTACAGAAACTAGTGCTCCTGTTGAACCAAACGATGAGCAGATGCAAATCAGTGATGAGGAAGGCTGATGATACTAAAATTTGTATTTATACTTCATTGTACTTTAGACCACCATCATACCAAGAAATAGCCAGAGAAATTTGTAGAATTGATATCGAATCACAAAAGTATGCTGAGAGAAAAGAAATGCCAAATAAAGTATGTAAGGTTAGATGGATAAGTAGGGATCATTAGCAAGAAAGAAAGCATCGAAATGATCTTTGAGCTTTTGAAACACAAAAGGAAGAATAAACGGAAGATATTGACATGCGATAAAGGTAATCTCTGCGAAAAAAAGGAAGGTGGCCAAGGTTGGGGAAAAGACTCCGCATCCTATCAAGAAAAAGCGGAAAAACCCCACCGAAAATAGTTGAATATAGACAAAGAAGTAGAAATGACAATTGATAAAATATTTTTTTGTCATCTTTGCGAGAATGCCATGATCCAATTCGTCTTTGAACGATATTAGAAAACAAATTTGTTTGTTTCCGTCGGTAAAGTAGTACCAAACATAAGCAGAGGTTTGAAGATGAATAGGTTGCGCTTTGGATGAGAAGCAATGATTTTCGGACGAAAAAAAGTTGAGCAATAAGTCTATAGAGTCGTAAAAGGTAAAGCCAAATGCGTCGTTGTTTAAAAAAAAATCTTCTTGTATGGTAATCGAGAGAAGTAGGTCGAGTCGTACGGATAGCGGTGTGAGATGCGTTTGGGCAATTTTCACTTTTGGGTAAGACACACTTGAATGTGACTAGATCGAGAACTTTGGAGATTGAAGAAAATGTGTCAAGCTCCCTAAACACATTCTTCTTTTGGGTATACTGGGTCCAATATCTAACACACCCGCTCAATGCGCAGCGTGTGCTAGATGTTGACCTCTGTTTAAAAGGTCCAACAAAACTGATGGGGCTAAAGGTGCATACATTTCTGCCTTGCTCTCTCGTTTTGATTGAATTCGTTGTTGTTCATGAGCACAAGATATGGTGGGAGTAATACCATCGGATACACTCCTACTCAAGACTGCTTCACTACCGAGCGTTGCTTGAGAAGATCGCTTCTTGATCAAATCTTTGCCATCAGCTGCATTTACAGTAAGCCTTCGAATGCTTGCGCTATGTGGTCGATAAGGACCATTCTCATCTTCAAAGATGTCAAATTCTTTTTCTTGATTTGCGTTATTAGCTAAACGCATGAAATCAGCTGCAGGCGCCGAATGACAATGTTGATGTAGATGGGTCAAAGATGATTTCGGTTTGGGAGCACAATGATGCAAATTGCTGTCATCTCGACCTCCTTGCGAATTGCTAGCTGCCAAATCGAATACATTGTCGTACCCTAATGCTTGTAATGCATCTTCGATACCGAGCAAGAATCGCTTCTGAGCTTCTTCACTGCCTGCATGCGGAACAACGTAAGAATCTTGACGACGAAGACTATCAGGTGCTTGTTTGGTCGGAACACGAATTCTCTTGGCAGATGCCAAAGAGGAAATTTTATGTTCGGTGCGAAGATGCAATTGTTTTAAAAACGAGACCCATGTTTCTTCGGGAACGGTGATTTCATAACTGCTCTTTTCGAGGTACCACCTTTCAGCGCGATTTAATTCGGCTAATGAGATACCTGTGACCTCGTTCCAAGTCTTGTTTAAGAAGGTGTTGTCGTCTAGATGTTTGTTTGCGATCATCAGACCGAGAGTGAATAACTTGAAAGGTGCAGCGGAAGGAGGTTGTGCAAAAATTTCAGCAGCTTCTGGATCCAGACATGGTTTGCCAGATCGAGTTTGAATTGCCAAGTGCAATACTCGTAAAGAGTACATCAAACTCAACATAAATGCAGTTGGCGAAACAAGAGTTTGCGCCAAAACCTGATGAGCAAAGCGACGGAAAGCAGGGCTTGGCTCAGTACCAGGCATGCTTGCTCCGCCTCCATGCGTTGCATTGTCTTCACGTCGTGATGAAGATGATGAACGACGGCCATTTGCAAGATTGTGATGGGCTTCTGGGCGTTGCGACTGGCTAAGAGACTCCAACTTGTCATCGTTCAAGCTCCATCTCCAATCACGATCGAGCAAGTCGGTAATGCTTACAACAGCTTCGCGTGCTCGATCATACGAGGCACTTCGCTGAAATGTCGATCTTTGAGAAGGACTTTGCACTTCCATCGGGCTAACAGATCGATGGCTTGAACGAGAATCATTTGACAATTCCAAAGCACGCATTCCATGCAATGGGCCCAAAGAGCTTTGTTTTTCATGACGTCCATCTCTTTCCCATATTCTCGAGGGAATAGATGTTGGAGGCGTTCCGGGCTCTGAGCTACTAGCACTGCTTTCGTCGTAAGGATCGTTTGCTTTGACATTCTTGCGATGTTGCGAATGGTGGCTGGAGCTCGCTCTTGAGACATCTGTATCTTGCGTTGACATATCCATAGCTTGTTCCCAATTATCGTGAGAATCAGTCAAAGGAGAAGTGAACGGCGATGGATTTGAAGAAGTCTCGGACATAGAACCACTGCTACGCATTCTGTTCCTGTTTGATGCAGTGACGTTCAAAGATGCACGAACCCACATTCCTGGATCTAACAATGCAGCTGCAGCGACCCAAACGATCTCAGCTCCCACAGAAGAAACGGGAACGGCTGACTTGTCCAAAGTATCAGGAGAGGGCGGTGCCGGTGCTGTTGGTGCCTTTTGAGCTGCTTCAACATCTTGTACTGGTGCATTGTTTATTGGACCGATTGCACGTTGATCGACCGGTGGGAATTGTGCATGCGGAACGGCTGTCACATCAGCAGCAAAGTGTCCTTGTTGATTTTGGAAAGGATGAACTGGATATCCTTGACCAGGTCTTGAATGATGCCAATTTTGAGGTTCGGGCACGACATGTGAATTTGGTTGTGCCTGAGAGCCTGTGATAGGGAATGAGTTATCATGACCTGTCCAAACTGGATCATTCGTTTGCATTCCTTTTCTAGACCACATCGAATTGCCACCATGCGATGATGGTGGTGGTTGATGATGTCGTTGTTGAATAGGATGTTGTATAGAATGACGTTGTGAACGTTGATTGACATTGTGCCATTGACCTTGTCCGTTGTCGGCGTAACTCGTTGAAGGCCATCCTGCTGCAGCATTGGCAGGATGATACGGTTGATCTAATGCATGTACATTTCGGAATTCGCCATATACTCCTTCGCCGCCTTGACCATGCGGCATTCCATACGATCCGGTCATCTCTGATCGGATTCCAGCGGTGGACAAATTACGCCTAGGATCATTTGCATTTCGATGATATGCCGCCGTGTTCGCAGGATCATATTCCTCTGCTCCTGCGAATTGCTGATCCCATTCATAAAATTGTTGCGGGGCCGCAGACGCCGTAGCCGCGTTTAAACCGTAGTAAGAAGCAGATGACACATGTGGATTGTGCGCATAATTCGGGTCAACGTGATTGCCCGCGGCAAGGTGAGAAGGGTCTGTTGTGATTGGTTGGGCGGGATTCGAATAGACTCCTTGTCCGTAAGAGTGTGGATCCACTTGTTGATGCGATCTGCTCATTTGATTATGAAGCATGATTTGATGTTCAACGTGCTGATGTTGATAAGGAGCCGAAGGATTGTACTCTCCCATAGCGTGCCCGTTTGCTGGGTTGTAATAAGGAACTGCCCATGGAGCCGGAGCGGAGACATTGTTGCTATATGCATGTTGTGGATGCAATGTAGGATCATAATACATTGCAGCCATTGAAGTCGCACGAGCGGCTGCAACAGGCAAACGAGGTGCTTGTGGCAAAGGCATAAAGCCTCCTGGAGCATATTCACCGGCGGCATCCATACGTGAAGCATTCATCATGTTATAGTAAGCAGCCTCTTCAGCCATTTGTGCAGACATGACATTATTTACACCATCTCCAACGGGTGCATGCATCATTGGCTCTTGAGGATGATATTGAGGATGATAAACACCATGAATTGGAGCTTTGGAAGGCAGTTGGCCTTCGCCGTACTGACGACCTTGATAAGCTGCCATTTTGAATAATGAAAAACGAGATTGCAATCCAAAAACTTAAGGAAAAGTCTTTAAGCCTTGACAAAATCCACAAAATTCTTTGGAGTGTGTAGATGGCGAAGCCTTAGCTTGCCTTAATAGCCTTAAGGGCAGCGAACGAAGTCGCAAACTTTGGTTTCACGCGGAATTTTGAAAAGGTTTAGTGGCGTGAAGACCAGGTAGTGAAAGGAAGAAAGTAGAAAGTGAAATCCTTTCTATCGTGAAGAAGGACTTGAAATCCCAATTTATTTGAGAATGATCTTGTCTTTATGTGATTTATTGGATAGAGAGCAGCACAATGAAGGCGTCCCTGAGATTGCGGAAAAAAGTTGATCAGATAAATTGAATCGAAAGTTGGCGAGGTTGTGAACACTTGAGAAAAGTATACGATGGCGTGACGAATTTGGTGGCGTAAGAAAAGATGGATACACAGTATTTTGTGACACTTTCTTTGGCCTACTTCTGTAGAAAGTAAACCGATACTAGACCGAGATCGATCCTTGAACACGCGAGATCGACACAGCAATGAGTCTCGATGTGGCTATACCAAAACACCTACTTGGTTTTGAGTCTCGGAAATACGAAACTCTATTCGAAGCTGTTTATCAGAATGGAGGACAAGAAACGAAGCGTGGTAGCGTACCGTACCGATTCAATTTTGTCTCCGAACGTGATAAACTGGAAATAGAGGAGATTCGAATGTGATGAAATGCGTGTGATACTGAATGGTTCGAACGTGAACGTGAAACCTGAAATTGACCAAAACGAAGACGAGAGGGAAAAAATGTCGAAAGAGAAGATGATTTTTGTTGAGAAGTAGATTGCAGGTAGTTCAAAAGAGAAAATAAAGCTTCCCTATATTGATTTTCCGTGCAAAAAGAGTACTTCTTTCTGTTCCGTCTTGAATGCTCTTTCTTTCTTTCAATTTGTGCGTCTCTTGCACTTACTTGTCTTTCTATCTTGTTCTTTCTTTGATTCGATTTTGAAGGTATTCAAAACTTACGTTCACAATCCGACCACAACACACAACGCTCGATGGAGGTAAAGAAGGTAAATCTTTTTCATTTCATCACCAAGTCCCTATTCATCATTTCACGAAAATCGAAAACGGAGAAACTTCCGCTCTAATTTCAATAAATGCGTGTATGCTGCTGCTGCTGCTGCTGCTGCTACTAATCAATTTTTTTCACTCTTAGAGTTTGTGTAGTACATTGTTCAAGCGGACATGTGTGTAGTCTATGCGTGTGCGTGTAAAATCAATAACCCTTAGCAGCAGCAGCAGCAGCAGCAGCAGCCTGAGTTTAGCCCTAAAAGGCGTTTATTGGAAATAAGGGCAAACAGCAAATTGAAAAAATTTTAAATGTCATTTTTTCACAAATTCAAAGGGCGTAAGATGAGTATAGGCGGAAGAGCAAAAAGCAAAAGCAATTTCAAGGCAGACTAGGTAAGACGGCAAAAAGAAAAAAAAAACAAAAACAAAAAAAATACGCGCGGCTCTTACATATTATTATTTTTTTTTCAACAACAAGCAGGGCTGCTGAGCCAAAAGGCTGTACATATATGTATGTACTACCTTACGAACGCACATACTGAGCTTCGCTGCGCCGCGCAGCATCGGCCCAATAACGACGCGCGCAAAATGTGTATATGTATGTATCGTGTATACCGTGTAAATTACCTATGAATTACGTTTTTGTGCAGGATGCATACATATGTTGATTTATAACCATTTTTCGGCGTAGACTCTTTCCTTTGATTGCTGTAAGGATTGACAGCCAAGAGATGAATGATCATGTTAATAATGCCAGCCGATGCATCACATTTATAATTAGTCGCATTGTGCATTCATACTTCGTTCACCAAGAAAGAACAATGCTTCCGCCCACAAACATATGTGTAAATTATATTCAGGGACGTACTTTACGGCGCCGGGAGTGTTTTGAGAAAGTAGGAATTATGTAAGTCTCTGTGGTTGGATGCCTAAATGCTCTATTGACCCTGAATAGCCCGGGTTCCTATTTGTGTACATACACAGCAAAAAGTGGAATTCAATATCAAGAAATGGAATGCATTCCAATACAAAGAGCTAAACGGGTACAGAAGATTCCAATTGAATTTTTTGAATGAAGTTTAGCGTGTTTTAAATCCGGGCTTGGATATCGCGTTCTTGATTGAGGTGTTCATAACACGTGATCAAACACAATCACTTACATAATCATTCACATATTCAACCCGATGTACAAGAAGCGGCCCGATCTCAATAAATAAATGTACAAGTATGCCATTCAAATCGACATCGTATGGTGAACCTCCTAAGATCTAACTCTTGACAAACGAATTGTGTGATTAAGGGTTAAAGTGTGAAACTTGTGTAGAATAGAGTGTCTAGTGTGTGCGTGTTGTCTAAGTATTCACGCTTTAAAGCTGTGCGCGTTGTGAGACTAGCGTGTAGTAAAACGTACGCATCTGGTTTTTACTTGATCTATCTATGTCATAAGCTAACCATTCGCAGCATGAAAAAGAATCATCACCGTTAGTCAACTTTAATCCGCACAAAATATATGTAAATTATGACAACGGACTATGCCGTAAATTAATTAAACCATGTATTTCTTTGCATCTGTCATAATGGATGCGTTCCAACTTGTATCCGGTGTTCTTTTGTGGCTTTGATAGATGTGATTCTATATCCGTATCTTCTTCTGATTGCAATAAATGTTAGTGTAATTTGGATGAAACAATCCTTCGTCATGTGGAGAAAGATAAAGATGATCTCTATAACCATTTTAATAGTTTTAGATCATCTTTTGTCCAAATGATGACTGCAAGAGGAATGGAAATCGTCATAGGATCAATAGTGTTTTTGATAAAAGTGGAGTAATTGGTAAAGAATATTCGTATATGATAGAGAGAAGTGGAGGTGTAAATGATTGTAAAAGATATATAAACCATAAGAAAAATAAAAAATATAACTCCCTTTTTTTCATCATCAATCACCACAAATGGTATCTAACGGATTATCAACAATCGAATCAAACGAACATAAACAACAAAAAACAACTCCAATCATGAACGGAATCAAGAAAGTTTTCTCTCATAACCGTAATTCTACCTCAAGTATGGAAGATGAAGTAGAACGTGTTTCACCAAACACTTCACCAAAATCAGCCACTTCAAATTTATCAAGTGAAAATGGAACTTCAGTTGATTCACATGAAGCCACTTCCCCAAAGAAGACTGTAATGGCAGGTGCAGCAGCAGGAACAGGTGCAAACGCACAAAAAACTGGACCTGGTCGTAGTGAAACGGTTGCAACAGCAGAGGGTACAAATCGTCATTCTCACGGACATAATCTATCCAATGCAGATTTAAGTCAAGGAAAGGTAACACAAACGGTTGAACATTTAGCTGGAATTACAAGTAAGACACATCATACACATAATATTGAAGAAGTTGAACGTCAACGTGAACTTGAACGTCATCAACATCATATTCAAGTTCATCATCAACCAATTAAACATGAAGAACATGCAGCTGAAAAACAACACGTTAAATCTCATCCAGTTACAAAGATTAACGAAAAACATGCTTCAACCGATAAAGATGCACAATTATTAGCTTCAGTTACACATTCTCACGGTCATCGTGATGAAGTTAATCATGCTCCCGTTCAACATCAAATCATTGATAAAGGTGAACAAGTAAAAGAAACAGTCCATCATCATATTCATAACGTTGTCGTACCTTTGGTCTCTCATGATGCACATGAACATCACAGAATCAAAACAACAATTCCAACCCATCACGTTTTACATGAAGCACCAATCATTCATCAAGCAACAACTTTAGAACCCGTTTCACGTGAAGAATTCTTGAAACGTGGTGGTGTAATTGATTCTACCAAGTCTCATGTAAAGGATGCAAACCTTTTACATAACGGTACATGTGAACGTAAAGTTGACGGTGTTGCTGAAAAGCTTGCAAAGGAACTCAAATTGGGTAATGGAACACCAAGTACAGTTAAAGCAACATAAAAGATTAATTGTTATAAGAACGCTTAAACTTCTATCAAGAGTACCTTTTTATGATATCCATTTTTGACTCTTTTCTCTTTCATTATCCTTCTAATGTACATATTCAAAGTATAAATTCTACCAGTTCATTAAACATCTCGCTTAAATCAAAGCTAGTGTTTCCAGAAGAGGTCCTCTTCTTTTTCCAATGCGTCGCAATCACGGCATCATGATTTACGAAATGACAATTGCTTTGAATTGATTATGTATTGTGTGTGTGTGCGATAAGTACAAATGAAAATAAAAAGGATGAAATCACAATTGCTACAGAACAACACTTATGGACTCTTTAACGTTCGAGGAGAACCACTTCCATCAATAGCTGCTGCACTGGATCCAGGGCTGAATAACCTAGGATCATCATTCGAATTACGATTAAGACTGGCTAAACTGCCAAGATTGAAGCTAGGACGACCAGATTGTTTAGGCGTTGTAGGAGAAGGAGGTACGGATGCATTTGCAGAATTAGGTTGTGAAGGTTTCTTGGCTTTCTCCGCTTCAGATAATAGAAATTCGACAAACAAATTCGAAAAGCTCTCTTCACCTGTCGTATTCGTCTGTGCACCTGATCTTTTATGTCCTTCACTTCCTCCTTTTACGCTTTTACGATCTGGTGTAGGTGCTTGATTATTTCGTTGTAAGCCTGCTTTCTCTCTTTCCTCAGCCGACCAATTCAAAACACTAGCGATCAAACTTAGCATCTCGAACCTTTTAGAATCCGACCGAGGCGTATTAAGGAATTGAATCAAAAGATTACCAATCAACTTTCCATCAACATTTGCATCAGATTGATTCGCTCTTAGCCTTCTTAGAGATTCCGTCAAATGTTCATTCAAAATCACAGCTTCATGTCTTAGCTTTCCGATGAACAGATTTTTCTCCTTCACTTCCTTCTCTAAAATTTGACAGCGTTCTGCTCCTTTCTTATGCTCTTCTGCTAAGGCTTCTGCAATCTTTGTTCTTTCTTGATGTTCATTCAATGATCCTGTTAGACGTTCAATCTTTTCTTCATGATCTCCAATCGCTCGTTGAAGTTCATTATCTTGTGCTGCTTGAAATTCTTCTAAAACTTGTTGTAATTCTCTTGCTGTTTGCATTTCACGTTGTGCTATCGTACTTTGTTCTTGTTCTCTTGCAATCGCTTCATCACGTTCTCTTTGTGCTTCTCGTAATTGTAAATCAACATCTTCCCTATACGCTCTTTCTTCCATACAAGCACTTTCCCAACTTTCAGCTTCGATCCTATATCTTTCAGCCATTTCTTGTAATTCACGTAATCGTATCTCATTCCCTTTACGATCGTTCGAATTTGCTGCTGATTGTTGCTGTATTGATCGACTATTATCCAATTCCTTCGTTAATCTTTCCACCTCTTCATGAGATGTAACCAATTCTCCTTCTAACGTTTTCATCGATACGCTAAGTTCATCTATTCTAGCATTCAAGCTATCAATCTGTTGTTCTCTCCTATCCAATTCTTCAGCATCTTGCCTTAGCCTATCGCCCAACGTACTTCTCATTTGACCCAACTTTCCCAATAATCCATGATATTGTTCTTCAAATGAATCCCTTTCATCTTTCATTCGGTCTAATTCAGATTTTAATGTTGTAATTGACATTTCACCATTTTCACCATTCTCGATTTCATTAGTATCTGAATGACTATATGCTCCATTACTTTTCGATCTTCCATTCTCTTCCAATTTAGATAAAGATGATTCTCCTATTTTCAATTGATCGATTGGCTCATTTAAAGCTTCATTCACTGCTTCGTCACTTTTTGTTGCCATCTTGTCCCAAGAAGACGTTTCCTTAGCATGTGCCAGAGCTTATTGCCTTTCTTTTGTTTTGACAAAATAATTGTAGTGATGGTGTTTTTTTAGGTTGAAGCACAACCCATTCGCGCCAATTCTTATTTTTGAAAGATGCAGTAATCGAGTGTACACACTTAATTGTGTTTTTAATTCAAGCCGATTTCCCCACCTTTAAAATATGCCTACGCCCGTGCGCTCAAAAAAAGTAAAAATCAAGAAGACTGCACATATGATGGTTTCTAAGGTAATGATCATTGTGACAAAATTGATAAAGATGTCAATACTGGGTTTATAAATTGAAATACATAGAACAAATAAATCATGAGAACATATCATCACCTGCATTACTATTTGAGCCATTGCCTCCTGAACCTCTTCCACCAGCTCCATTTCCACGACCAGCACCTCCTCCTGGACCGCCCATACCACCCATCATACTTCTAGCCATTTCGCGCATTTGAGGATCTTGCATCATTGCATTCATATCTGGCATGCCACCACCACCTCCGAATCTTTGCATCATTTGTTGAATCATTGGATTATTCATCATTTGTTCAAGACCGCCGTTTCCCATCATTTGTTGTGCCATTTGAGCGATCATTGGATTATTCATCAAAGAGGAAAGGTCAGGCATTCCACCTTGACCACCTCCCATACCAGGGAAGCCGCCACCACCCATACCTGCTAATGGATCTGCACCACCAGCACCGCCTGCAACATCTCTTGAACCATTGGAAGGACTTGTAGTTGTAGATTCAGATTTCTTTGCATGTTGTTTGGCAGTCTCTAATCCAGATTTCATAACTGCATTTGTTGGATCAACTTCAACACCTTTTTCATAAGCTTCCACAGCTTCTTGATAACGTCCTGCAGAAAAGAGAGCATGTCCTAAACGACTATATGCTTTGGCAAATTGAGGGTTCACACGACTTGCTTCTCTTGCATCTTCGATTGCTTTATCATGTTGTTGCAATTGTGCATATGCAGCACTTCTGTTGCTAAAGTAGACTGGATTAGTTGAATCCAATTCAATAGCCTTTGTGTAAGATTCAATAGCTGCATCATGATCCTTTGCAGACATGAATGTGTTACCTTCACCCTTTAATTGTTCTGCTTTAGCTTTATCTTCTGCCGAAGGTTGCGATGCAGATGAGGCAGATGCAGAAGGAGCAGCACCACCACCACCTAACTTAGCTTGAGTCTTCATGAAAACCTCCCAAACGTTTTTCAATCCAGGTCCTTTGCCGAATTGAGCCTTTTGTTCGGCATTATTGACATCGATTCCATAAGCATCCGAAACCAATTTACTGGCTTCCTTCAACTTTTCTGCATTACCACCTGAACCTGCTTGTGTTTGAAGCCAATTTGCAACGGCGAATGCCAACGTCTTTTGATCTGCGTCAGCCATTTTATTATATATATAAATTCAAGATGGCTTAAGGAGAAAGAAGAAGATGTATTCGATTGCATCTTAAATGTGCTTTTACACTCCAACACAAGCTTCGCATGCGTTGCATACATACAATGTTCGGGCGTATTATGATTGGCGTCGTATTCAAATTATTTTACTGCACTACGCCAGTGTTCCATCTCAGACTAACTCAGCCTACGTGCGCGGAGCTTTCCAGGACCATCTATTATCTTCTACAGAGCCTGGGCCTCTCATAACGCTCAGCGTCATCGTGGCACAAACGAATGGTAAGCAGATTAGAGAGAGATTTTCCACCTGTTTGTAGATTGTGTGCGTGAACTTCATTGTGAGATTCTCTAATTTATTTTTAGAATAGTTTTACTCGTTTTGATGATAAACAATGTCAAGTGACTGAATGCATGATGAATGTGATTGCTTAAAGCATGTAAAAATATACTGAAACATATGTATGAAGATGACCATACAAACACGAAGGCAAGGCTCTACTATGAGCACATGTCAACGCTTTTTGTGATGCGGATATGCGTGAATGAGGATGTAGAGAAGGCGATCATGAACGGGGCTTTTCACGTTTGGCTGTAGTGGGAAAAGGCAATGAAAAGTTAGTACATCATTCTTTGATTTCAAATGAATATCAAATCAAACTCACCCTTGAAGAGAGCCAAAAGTGACACACCGGAAACCTTGACGACCTTGAAACGAACACCAGGGATATCACCCTTTGCCTTACCCTTACGACCGAAACCGGAGATCAAAACTTCATCGTTTTCGTCAATGAAGTTCAAGCAACCATCATTGGGGACGAAAGCAGCGACCTTCTTTCCGTTCTTGATCAATTGAACACGAACACATTTACGAATAGCAGAGTTAGGTTGTTTGGCTTCAACACCAATCTTTTCCAAAACGATACCTTTTGCTTGGGATGAACCACCAGTTGGGGATGATTTGTAGAAGTTTCCCAACATACGCTTGTTGTAGTGAGCATCGGCCCATTTGTTGTTACGGCGATCGGCCTTCAACTTACGTGCCGTGAAAAGACCTGAAGGTTGACCCATTTTGGCTGACTAGAAAAAGAGGTAAAAAGGAATGTCGAATTGTCGATATTAGCAAACTGTGTCGATATGAATTATAGTGATGCATAGGATGAAGTGACGAGAGAAGTTTGAGGTTTTGTCGAGCATTGCAGCGATCCAGAAGTCGCTATTCTCATTCTCATCATAGACCCTCTACCCGCCCCTCAATGTCGGACTATCGATTTTCTCGTAAACTGTTTATCTGCGCTCCCTCCTCTTTGTCGTAATCTACATCGTTTGTCGGTTTGTCGTACATCTCTTTTATTCTCTCCTTCATCCTATACACACTTTTCGTTGTGCAAACTCACCTTATCCTACTTGATGACGGGATGGATGACAAGAAAGAGTGAATGAGAATGAATGCAAGCTTCAATCAATGTGAGTTTGAGAATTGTCCTCGTCCGCCTGACGTTCACTAAATTCTTGCTCTTGTGCGCGTAAGCTAATTAATACTCACTGTGTGCCAGGCTGCGGATTCTCTGCTTAAAAGAATTTCTCAAGGCGCAATTCTTTGCGCTGCATACATTTGTACAACGCGCTGTGCAACAATTAGCATAGAGCCTTATCCAGAGAATTCTGCACGTGCTGTCTACATCTGTGTTAAATGTAATGTACACGTGCTTGTTGCAGTAAGTAGTGGATTATCTAATCTGCGAATATTCAAAAACAACAACAGGATGCTAGCGTATTTGTATGCATTTCTCCACTCATCCAAAATGATGATGGCAAGGGAATGTCAATCGCCAATACTGTCAAAAGGGGCGGAAGGTTAAGTCAATTGATCCAAGCACAATCACGACTTAAACTTTTAAAGCCTTCTAGAATTCTTTCTCCCTCTGAATTCAATGAGAATCACTTGTCCAAGGCAAAGCCTGGTTTGTTCAAGGGATTAATAAGTGAAGCTCAATCTCCATATCTTTGGCCAGCTTGCCAAAAGTGGAAAGGAGAAGAGAATGAACCACTTAGCGGTTTGCGTGAGGTAGAACGATTGCAAAATGCCACCGTAGATGTAGAAGTTGCACCAATAGGACGAGGATATGGAGATAATGTTAAACGTCAAGAAGGAAATGATGATACGCTAGAATGGACACAATTACGAATGCCTTTTAGTATTTTTCAAGATGCATTTATTGATGGTAAAATACCTTGGAACAACAATAACACACAATCTTCTCAGTCAGATCTTGTCGGTTATGTAGCACAGCAAGATTTATTTGAAATTGCACCTATCCTAACCGAACATTGCCCAACGTTACCTCACTCAATTTCAGGTAAACGAGAAGCAAATGAACAATGGAGAAGAAATTTATGGATTGGCGGTGCAGGTACATTTACCCCAATTCATCGGGATCCATACGAAAATCTTTTTGCCCAAATAGTTGGTCGGAAACGTGTTCATATTTTCCCACCAAACGTTGCGGATCAATTGTATTTATTTGATCGATCTAGTAGACAGTCCAACACTTCTTCAATTCCCACAGAAGAGCCCCTTTTGGATTTAAATAGCGATGACTTAGATCGATTTCCACTTTTGCAACAAGCAATTCAGCATCCAGAGGCAGCCTGTGCCATCTTAGAGCCAGGTGATATTCTATATATACCACAAGGATTTTATCATTGCATCGCCAGCCTTTCAATCTCAGCAAGTGCAAATGCATGGTTCCGCTGATTCGGCAACTTTAACTTATTTCACAAATTGTATTTCTAAAAGAATTGTCTAAAATGAATGATTTTACTGGTTTTAGTTACCGTGACTGTTCAGAGTGTATTTGTACATTCCTCATTTGTTGAGGTGGTCGATGCCAGAAAAAGAGGAAAAGGAAGTTGGGAATATTTTATATTGTTTGGTATCATGCTGGCGATCATAGCCTAAAGAGGAAAAGAAAAAAAAGAGAGAATATAGCTTGAAGCGATTAAGAAGGAGCGTAAATGTACTTATTAATTGTGAAATCTAGGGTGTCCAGACCTTTATTGTTAGATCGACACTTGTTGTAACTACCGCATTGACCGTTTTAACTTCTGTTTTATTTGCATTTCCCGACGTTCCATTTTCTACCACGCCATCCGGTCGAGGTCCAACTTCAGTCTTTGCACGAGCCCAAGAGATTCCGGTCACAAAATGATCATGAGCTTCGATTGTTTTACTACATCTTGCACCTGCTTTCAGATCCCATACTTTGACAGTCTTATCATCTGAGCAAGAGAGTAAAAATGCTCCATTCGGTGCCCAACACAGTCCTCGCACCCAATTATCATGACCAGAGAGCGTTTTGAGGCATTGTCCGCTGACGGAATCCCAAATTTTGATTAGTTTATCCCGTCCACCAGTTGCAACGAATTGTCCGGGCGTGGTTGAATTTATACCAGTGATACCGCCCAAGTCTCTCAGAGCTGAATATGCCGTACTAGGTGCGAATGCAATTGTTTCGACGACATGATCGTGCCCTCTCAATTCGACTTTCGTTTCGCCAGAAGCGAAATCCCAAATGCGAGCCGTTTGATCGGTACTACAAGATGCCAATAATCTACCATCTTCCGAAGGAGTTATCCATCTAACCCAATCAGAATGTCCGGTCAATGTACGTGCACAAAATCCAGTCTTTAAATCCCAAATTCGTATCGTTCGATCACGACCAGCCGAAACGAGAAAGTCATCACCTGGCATAAATTTGACAGCTGAAACTGAATGATCATGTCCAAATAATGTCTTTGTATTTTTGTAATCATCATTTGTATCCCAAACTTTGATCGTCATATCACTAGAACAAGAGGCGAGAAGGTTCCCTTTTGAGTCAAAATCTACATCATGAACCGCTTTCGTATGCCCTTTGAGAGTTTTCTCGAAATCTCCCGTTTCCCAATCCCATACTTTTATCATTGCATCATCACTGGCGCTGACGATCTGGCTGAATACCGGATGAAAAGTAGCACGGGAAACCTGTGATCGATGTCCGGAAAGAGTATGTCGAGGTGGATTTCTAGGAACCCAATCGGTCAATGTTGCTGCCCTTCTGGATGTTGGTGCTGAAGCAAGCTCTTCTTGTAATTGTTGATTTCTCTGTTCCAATTCCATCACACGCTTCTGTAATCTGACAACACCAGTCCATTTCTTCTCTAGCAATCCAACATATCGCGCTTTAGGATCCACAACAAAGCCTTCTTGACCGGATTCTTTCTCTAATGCTTCATAGCAATCAGAGTATCCACTCCTTTGAAAGTATTCTAGCATGGATTTGTGAAGTTCATCTCGTTGTCCTTCCGTTAAAGAACTTGTCATTATGGTAAATTAGTGGATGAATGCACCTTATGGTGTTAGTAGTGTAAGTGTTGCAAGCGAAGGAGAATGATTGAAATCGAGAAATCAAAAATATTCAGCGACCAAGAACTCCGAATTGACAGAGCTCCATCTGGCGGCCAGCGTCCAGCTTTCAGATCACCAAAAGAAGGTTATGAGAAAGACGCTGGTCGATCAGGAGTTTTGATTGACAACGATCCTCCTTCTTGGTGATCACCAGTGAATCACAGATGCTTTCTTTATCTGTTACCGCCCTCTAGGATTATTTTGCGACCTAGCAATCTGGATGACACAGAGAAAGTTGAATGCTTGATACGCTAGATGATTTCAGGATTGGAAAGAAAGGGGAACGATCACAGGGGATGTAATGATGATGGATCTGCAAGTTAACGCTTGTGCGTGTGTGTGTTTGTTGTTCCCAATTCAATTGTGTGCCTGCACAAAAACAGTCTGTCGAAAATAGCACAAATTTCATCCCTCCATTCACGCATACGCCAAAATTAAGACTAAGCACAAGGAATGCATAATCCGTACAGCCGCGTTGCGCGTCAATTAAAGGTAACGAACAAGGCGTTCCCAATTACTCGTTATCACAACCAATATTTGTATATTCGAGAATGAATTGAAAATGGTATTGATATGATACATGATGATGATTTATGAGTATGAAATGTACAATATTGATGAATTATAAACTCTTAGATGTTGAAAGTGGTACTCTTTTTGCGGCAATTTGCTTCTGAGCTTCCCTTGCTCTTCTGTCACGGATTCGATTATAAGTTGGATTATACCTTGGATCTTTGGATCTAGCTTTGGCTTCGCTTTCAATATAACCAACCCTTTCAGACTCCCAGCCTTTCATTGTCTGTTTGTGATTCTCTAGTAATTGCTCATATTCCCAATCGAGCATTAGATCAGACAGAAGCGGCGACACCTGTGAATTTTGACCGTTTCGAGAAGATGCATTTGCATTTGTTAAGATCTTGTGTGCTCGCTTGGCTTCATTTGCAATGATTACCTGTGTAGTATCTAAAACAGCACCACAAGTATTTCGATCTAAAATGAATGGATCTTGACAGAGCATTGCACTTTCCTTCCAACTTGGGTCCCATTGCTTAAGGTATGGAAATGCACCTAAAGTTTTTTGCTCAGAATCGGTTAGATGACGAATTCTTCGGACCGGATGTCCTTCTCGTAGACTGATTCCACAATTTTCAAAATCGAAAGAGGCAAGCCAATCAAAGAATCCTTCCAATAAACTGCCAAGAAGACGATCGTTCTCTTCTTCGCTAATAAAAGCATTACGAATTGAATAAGCTTCACAGTGTCCTACTCTCCAATTCGACGAATCTTCTTGAGCCATTGCAAAATCCCAATCAGTCTTTAATCTACAAAAAGTAGTATCGAATCTCCTTCCACCCATATCAGGATCAACTTCGATTCGTTCTTCATCAGATTCATCTGGCTCGGATTTTCCTCTACCCCTTCTAGAAGATAAGCTACCTTTTGGACGCTGCCAAAGATACTCTTCAGGAACTTGCAATGTTGCGATCAATGATGCTGATTGGAGATTAGGCACAATTCCCTTGATTTGAAGGTATTGTAGGCCAAAGACGGTGAGAGTGTATGAATTTAGGCTAATGATGCCGCTCTTTCCGCTCGGATCATTGATATGACGTCTTGCAGCCCATTTCTTGATGAAGAACAAAAAAGGAGCAACAATTTTTGGACAAATGTCGATATAGTGGGTGATCATATCGGAATTCTGCAATCCAAACGAATCGTTTACATTCAGATCGCCTTCTAATCCTGAATCTGCGTGAGTGAATTTGACAATTGGGACTTTGGCATGTCGAATCGGTTGTACCTCTTTGAAGGAGAAACTGTAACGTTCCAAGGCCCTTGCCAAGTAGGCAACGTTGTAATAATCCGGTGCGCCTGGGATGCCGATTATTCGTTCATTGTGGAGGATTTGGGCAATATTCGGATTAGGTAAAGGAAGAACTTCTGATCTTGGTGTTCCCACCCCTCGAGGACGTGTAGGGTCCAACAAACAAAGGTCAATATCTGATGTTGCCTCAATCAATCCCGTTGAAGTTGACCCAAAAGGTGCCACACGAAGATTACAGCCTGGCCATCTTCTCACAATGTGATCTTGGACTTCTTTGATCACTGTTTCTCGCATTTGCAAAACATACTCAGAAGGTCGAGTGGTTTCCCAAAGCATGCTTACTTGTCTACCGATCACACGATTTCGAAAATCTTGTTCAGTATCTTGTGGAAATGCATCTTTACGCATATTTTGACACCATAAGATGCCATAATCTCGTTCATAGTTTGCATTGGCTTGCATCGTGTGCAAAGCGAATGATTGTGCGATTGCATTTTCATTTTGTGCAATCATTACTCTCCTATCCTGCGCTGCTTTCTTCTTTGCAGCTTCCTCTTCTTTCTTTCTTGCATTCTCTTCTTCTTTCTTCTTTGCAATGTCTTCTTCGTTAGGCTCTCCGAGAGGTAGCGTTGAACGGCTAGCTAATTTTGCTCCGCCTTCTTTCTCTTTGTCTGTTCTTTTGTCTTCACTTTTACTGCTGCTTTCTTCTTTACCCTTTCTTTCATCCTTGTTATTGTTTCCATCCTTACTTTTGCCTTCTTCCTTTTGTCTGCTTTCTTCTTTGTACTTATTTTCATCCTTATGTTTACTAAAGTCTTTCTTCAATTTGCCATTCGTGCTTGCTCCATTCGCCATTGCACCAGGCTGACGAGGAGAATCGAGCGTTTGCATGTTTGACTGCGATTTTTTGGGCAGATTGATTGGTAATGGGGTGGTTGATGCAATTTTTGTAGAAACATTTGGCGTCGGTGTAGCAGCACCGTTATCGTGCACAGCTTTCAATTCAGCCGATTTCTTTTTACGAATTTTTCTTTGTCGCACTCTTTGACTCTTACTTTTCTTTACAAATTCACCTACATCTTCCAATGCAGTATCATTGCTTTTAGGTGCAGAAGCGTCTTTTTTGCGCCGCCGTCGAGCATTCTTTGAAGTAGAGGCAAGTACTTGTCCTGTTGGATTGAGTAATTGCGGATCACGTTGTGCTTCAGAAAAGCTAATTGATTCCAGCCCTTGACTCAAGCCATTTGCATTTGCCGTCATTGTGTCATATCACAAACAAAGGTGGTTGATGTGACGAAAGCGGGCTTGAGTGTTAATTGTTTAGAATATGTTGCATTTTGATTGCATAAAAGAAATAAGACGCCCCGAATCAATCAAAAGAAAAGACAGGGTACATTACACGCGTCTTACCACCTTTTACGGTGGAGGTGATATGTGTGTAATGATTGTTTTATTGACACGCCAAAGAACAACACAAACAACACCAAGAAAGCTGCGGATGTGATTTTGGCGGAAATTGAACGCCAATGTTGTCTTTGCGAGTTAGTTATTCGATAGAAAGGTAGACAATGAGAATGATATTCTGCCGCGGGTCTTTCTTGAGATACAATTTGAGGTCTCAACAAAGTGCAGCACCTATCTTCGACTGTAATACACTCTGTACAAGACTTCTAACTCGCGATGAACACGGCAAATTGAGGGTTATGATGGCACTTTGAGTTGAACTCTTCTGCCTTTAAATCAATTTTATCCATGTACGTAATGAAACTTCACGGGTCCGATAAGTACAAGGAAAGAAAGGAAAAAAAGGCGCCGAGCGGGTGACAGTCTAACATTTTTGCTTTGATCTGCGCTGCGCTGCGCACGCAAGGCAACTCTGCGTTTGGCCGCACAGCGCAGCGCACGCTTGCGCAATTTCAGCAACTTTATTTCCTAAGCGCGTTCCGGCCCTTTAACACTAATTTCTTAAATCTCGCCGAGCAAAAAAAAATAAGGAGATAATTTGTAGATCGCCGCCTTTTCAAACTTTACAACCGTCATCGCTGTACATACAATACCTTGTGATGGTTTTTGACTATTCACGGTGACGAATTCATCGATATGGTTCTCATTAATGGTCGAAAATTTGCCTGTGAGGCTTGTATACGTGGACATAGAGCGTCAAATTGTTCGCATACAGGTAGAAGGTTACAACTTGTTCGTAAAAAAGGTAGGCCGAGCTCACAATGCGATATATGCCGATCAAAAAGGGCAAATGGGAATTTTCATGGTAGATGCGATTGCGGAGAAGATCAGGAATCCAAAAGTCCACAACAAAATAACAAAAAACAACGTGGAAAGAGCGATCAGGATATAGAAACTTTTACGCCCTTCTTAGTACAACATGAAACGTCCCTAGGAGAATTGCATGAAGAAGGAAGCATAAGCCAAAGCAAGCACAGCTTACAATCTTTGATGAACCCATGTCAATGTAAGACGACGGGTATTTGTAGCTGTTGCAGTCGTGCTTCGTCAAGTAAGGACGGAATGCTTACTGTTGTCAAGACCGCATCTGTCGATCAGCCTGCTTCGTGTGGCTGCAATGGAGATAATCAATGTTGCGATGATGGAATAGATTCTGTACAATGTGAGCCTCTTACTACGGAAGATCCTACACTCAAAGCCATCAAGCCAAGTTGCTGTAGCAGCAAACCTAGCGAACGGATACAACCTGCACACGACACAGCAGTACTCAATCCAGCGACTGTATCATTGCCAATGACGACGGAAGAAGCAGATGCGATTCTAGCGCCTGATTGTCATTGTGGACCCGATTGTGCATGCCCGGGATGCTTGATGGAGAATGAAGACATTCGAAAGAAGCGTAAGCAGGGTGATGAAGAATGCCCTGACAAGTGTTTGACATGTTCGGCTTGCGTTTTGGGTTTGACAAGACCTAGCGGTATAGAAGCAGTAGATGCATGGATGGAACAAGATAAGCAAAATGCGATTGAAAAGAATACTCTTGAGGAACCAGCCACTGCTATAAGTACCATCGGAAATATAGACGAAATCATTCATTCGAGTGCAGAACAGAGTTCGTCGAGCAACGCAATCGGCTCCGAATCAGAGGCAAGCGATGACAGCGATGAAGTTTCCTCTTCACTGGCTACTGCTCATGAAGGATCTTCACGAAAGTCATCATCGCCTTCTTCATCTGGAAAGATTTCCCTCGTTGAGCCCCCTTTGCCACCATTTCCATCGGCGAAAAAGTACTATGAAGATCATTTTTTGAATCCTGAACGAAGACGCTTCTTTGCCGATCAAATTCAGAAGCAGGGCATGAACAATTACAATCCATTGAGTGAATCACTTCCACCAAAGGACAATATCGAGTCAGAATTTGGAGAGAGACTTGACGGAGAAACAGACGAAGAGTGGCAAGCAAGACATGGATTCCGTTTCTTAACTCCGGATGCTATCAAAATCTTTGACCATGCAAAACGATTTAGAGAAGAGAAAAGGCGGGCTGAAGAGGAAGAAGATTTGATTGCTAGACGAGAGGAAGAAGCACAAATAGCGTCTACAGAAATGCGAGAAGACGAATTATCGCTATTACGCCAACGTGCATTGTCAGCACGGAAGAAACAAAAGATGACAGCCAACTAAAGGAGAATGTCTTGAAGGTGAGTTTCTTTGTCAGATCATTTGCTGCATGATGAACAAAATCAAATCATCCTTATGCTGTCAGTTCGTCTTGCTGTTTGGCTAGATTGAACGATGAAGTCAACATTGAGGCAAAATAGAGCCCGTTCATAAAGAATGACAGGACAAGAGGCGAATCGTTTAGGTCTCTCTTTGCATGATATATTTACATCACTCATGCCGTCGTTGCGATTGATTTCGATCTTTTGAGCGGCAGAGCCAACGCTTGCCCCTTGGACTGTTGTTCTTTGATTGGGTTTTGATCTGACAGTGAATAATGTAATCTGCTGCGCCCGCGCCCCCATAATCTATGCTAACGCTGGGTTTCATTTTCTCTTCCCCACAGTGAATGATTCATTTCATGTATGTATAATATCGATTGTTCCTAGTTTTAACCTGATCAACGGGTTGCAGATAAAGTTGGAGATCATGTACAGTAGAAAGCTTAAATCTAGATCATCATCTTGTAAAAGCATCGTATTCATATTACGCCTCTTTTCAAGCGCACACAGCGAGCGCCCGCCACGAGAATTATTCAGCCCTAAACGGTGGCGCAATAGCTGTCGCGCCAAATGTTCGACATTGTTAAATGAAATGGACGATAGGATGTTCTGAAAGCAATGAATTCACTTTTGATTCATTTCTGACGTTTGATGTTTAATTCATAATCATCTTGGTTCTCAACTTTTTTGTGAGGCGTAATGTGTCAAATGCACTGCTCTCTTTCCTCGATTCGGGAGACAACAATGATTGTGACAAAATTGAGTGTTGATCTTTTTTAGCTTTTAGACTGGTTTAACAATCAAGGGGCGGCGACTACATAAATAAAATAATAAAATCAATTTGCTAGGCTGGCATGGCGGAATTCCGTGCTAAAGAAAAATAAAATAAAAAATACACCCTACATTGCATGCCGAATCTCCACTTTATTCATTCTGCAAGCAATTCAGATAAGGGGCCCTAAAATTCATTTCATACATTCTTCCTCTTATACACATTTTTGTCGTGGCAATTGGTTTTGAATGGGATTGAGACAAAGTAAAGGCTTGTAATTGTCTTCTTTGCATCCATCATCACAATCACATACACACGAACTCTCACACTTCAACAACAAATGATCGTGTGAGATTTTGATTTGCAAGTAAAACACTTTCCAAATCTTCGCTTTTCTTTAATTTTTCATAGATACGCTTTCACTGGTTGCACGTATCTAAGGGACAAAAAGAAAGAAAAAGGCAAATCAGAACAAATTCACATACAAGAATATCTAATAACCTCTTTTTTCGTGCCAAATGCCAAGCACGTTGAACAATTTCTTTCGCTCAAGCGCATCTAGAAGGGCATCTTTTGCTGCTCAACAGAGTGATTCAAGCGCTTCACAAAAATCAAACGATCGATCTCCTGAATCGGTAACATCTTTCAGTACAACACCTTCTTCGGAAAGTGAAAGTGCACTAACGCCTTTAGCCACGCCAAATCCTGCAATTCAACAAGTACCACAAAAAAAGCATCAACATTCATTACCTCCGATTTCTACAAAAGTTGATAGTTCACTTGTAAGAGAATTACCAACAAAATCATCAAGTGTTCCTTCTATCGAAGTAGTTTCTCCATCAGGTAATACACCTAAACACCTTTGGGGACCTGAAGATTCGGATAGGAACAGTAATCCTTCTCCTTCTTTATCCGCAATTAGTGCCGAACAACTTCATAATTCAATTTCCCCGAAATCACAACCAAGTCCTTTATTTAGCGCTCCTCCTCAAGTGTCTTACGATCAAAGCTACGAAGAAGACGAATTTGACGATCCTCTTTATTCACTTTCAACAAAAAATATGGCAAGACCCGGCTCTTCTTCCAAATCAAAAGGTGATCTTTCAACGCCTTCCAAACGTGGTAGCAAAGGTGATGTTCCAGATAGACACGATGTTATGCGTAGAGCAATGGCTGATGCAACTACAGCTGATCAATATGGAATCGCTTCTGCTCCAGCTTTTACTAATGATCGCAATTTCTCTAGCATGCAGCAACCAACGCAAATACCCGTTTCGCCTACAGTAAGACCGCAAGTTCCAGCTGATGTTCCGGCAAACAAGGCTATTTCTACTCTTAATGGAAATTTACCGACAAGTCAAAGTACTGGTAGCATTATTGATCTTGATAAGCCAGGACAAGGTTCTTTATCATTTGATCATTTTGCCGGTCAAACTGGTGAAGGAGCAATGGTATTGGCAGATGGATCGACTGTTGCAAATGCTGCTCTACCATCTTCAGGAATCACAAAGAGCGATAGTCTAGATTCGACAAAAAAGACGACTTCAAGATTCCCTTTACGACCTAAATTAGGCAGTAGAAATAATTCATTCCAAAGCGAGCATAATCCTCTCAATGATTCGCCAACCAATTCGATCTTTGGACATGGTGTTGTACCTGCTCAAGCAAATTCAGCATCTCCGATCAAGAATCCTACTCATGGACGTTATGCTACAACAGGACATGCTGCTGAGCCAGTCAAATCTAAACAATCTTCTCTTGCAGTACCAGGATCAGGTGGTGCACTTGATGCTACTTCTAATGGGCGGCATCATATGCACGAATCAGCAAGTACAGGTTCTTTATTAGCTTCTCCTTTGCATAAATTTAGAAGATTAAGTGATGCTGGTTCTAAAAAGAGTGGTCCTTCAGGTGGAATTGCAGGAGCATTGGCTGCTAGTGGAATGGCAGGTATGGGTGTAGGACATGCAGAATTATTGCAAAGAGCGCAAATCAAATTAAGTGAAAAAGAACAACAACAATCATCTCAAAAACGTATGACGAGATCTCGTAATTCCAGTATAGGATCAGGTTATGCATCCGGCTATGAAGGAGGTGTATATCGTGATCCAATTACGGGTAAGATGACAGAACGTGGACCAAGTCATGATGTAGGCCAAGAAGGAGTATCGGAAAGACCTCATCATATGTTACAAAGTAGTAGTGCAAGCTTTGATGGATCAGATATCTCAGCAGCAAGTGGCTTAAATGCAGCCGCAAATTTTGCTTTGGGTTTACATGATAACTTTGTTTCACCTGAAGATCCTTTAGCAAGAGCAGAAGTTGACGGTCATGCTGTAATGACGCCTGGTGGAATTGGTGCAGTGACTGGATTAAGTCCAAGTGGATTAGGAGAAAGAGTGACGCTAGGAGAACATGATGATTGGCATCACAATGACGTTGACGCTCAAATTACAGGATTCGCTGTTGCAAGTTCAAAGAGAAATGCTGAATTTCATGGATTATTCCCTACTGTTCCTGAAGATGATTATTTGATTGAAGATTACGGTTGTGCTCTCGTTCGAGAAATTTTAATTCAAGGTCGTCTTTACGTTTCAGAAAATCACGTTTGCTTTTATGCAAACATTTTCGGTTGGGTAACAAATATTGCTTTACCATTCTCTGAAATCGTTTCAGTGGAAAAACGAATGACAGCTTATGTGATTCCAAATGCAATTCAAATTGCTACTTTGCATTCAAAGAATACATTTGCATCATTTTTATCTCGTGATACTACGTACGATTTAATCGTTCAAATCTGGAAATTATCACATCCTGCTTTACGACCTGCAGAGACAATTGATGCAGGAACGGATGAAGAATCACTTGAGGGAGCTGATGGTGCAACGATTAGTCATGGTGATGTAGAAGCAACGGATAAAGTAAAAAGTGATGAACAACCTGTAAAGAAATCAAAGAGAAAGATGTTAAAGAAGAAGCTTGGTATTAATAAAGAAGGATCAGAAATTCAAATGGCAAACGGAAGAACGAATGGAGGACCAGTTATTTCTCGTGGTGTTAGTCCCGCTCCTGGAAGTGCAAAACGTGCTCCTCATCGAAAGACAACATGTAGTTGTGAGAAGGACAAGAAGCATTATACTACAATTGCAATGGAAACAACGTATCCTGCTGTTCCAGAAAAGTTGTACAACCTTATCTTTACCAGTGGATTTATGAAAGACTTTTGGACGGATAATCAACATTTAACAGATTTACAAATCAGTCCTTGGAAACCTAATACGCAAAACAATAATAATCTTTCAAGAGATATTTCTTACATTAAACCCTTGGCTGGTGGATTTGGACCTAAACAAACTAAATGTCTTTTAACAGATGAAAATGTTCACGTTGATTTTGATGATCACGTTATCGCTTTAACGACGACAAGAACGCCAGATGTACCAAGTGGAAATAGTTTTAGCGTTAAAACAAAGACATGCATTACATGGGCAGGTGGAAATGTATCAAAGATGTTAGTCACTTGTCAAGTTGAATGGAGCGGAAGAAGTATGTTAAAAAGTGTAATTGATCGTGCATGCATTGATGGACAAAAACAATATTACAAAGATTTAGATGGTGCAATTCGAACGTATATAAAAGAACATGTTTCTGAATTTCGCGAAGAAGGAGAAGATCCAGAAGTTGCAGTTGCTGCAATCGCTGAACATGCAGAAAATTCAAGTGCAATTGGAGATGAACAAAATGCAAAGGGTACAGATGGTACAACAGATGGCGAAAAGAGTAATTCTGGACCGTTGGCTGCTTATCTTGAACCTTTACGACCTATTTTGGATATCTTATCAGATGGTTTTGGTAGTTTAACAGAATTAAGTCCAAGTGTTTTAATTTTAGGAGGAGTAGTATTTTTATTGGTAATTAGCAATTTCTGGGCATTATCATCACGAAGTGTTGGTCGTGATCCTTTAGATCCACATCGATTACGCAGTAGTACAACAACGTCATCAAGAACAAATAATAAACATCAACAACATTCATTCCACGCACCTGATGTCGCACATTCGGCTGAAGCAGTAGCAGTAGCAGTACGTGATGTTTTAAGTGAATATTTCGATCATTCACGTCATCATCGAGGAGGAAGTATTTTTGATGGAAGAGTACCGCCAAGAGGATCAACGATTCCTAAGCTGGGCTTAGAAGGTGTTGAAATTCAAGATCCTCATCAAGAATTAGAATCATTACTTGGCTTATTGAACGATGTCGAACAACGTGTTTCACAATTGAAAACACATATTAATGAAATACAACAAACGAACGAAAAGAACGAGTTATAGCTCTAAAAGACTTTATTTTCATTTTCTCTTTTTTCTTTTTGCACGCTGTAACATATTATTTTTCGCGAAGAAATGATTTATTTATTGAAAACTAAAAAAGAAAGAGTGTGTTTATAACCAAGCTGGATAACCTGAATATGCAAATTCACGTTTACGATTAGATGGTTTAGAGAATGCACCCCAATTACCAAAATAATCATCTTCTTTTCCGGCCGTATTTGTATTACGATGTTGATTAAATTTATTTGCATCTAAAGGTGTTTCAGGATTTGGATTTCCAGTTGGATAATATGCTTTTATTTCTGGATTATTTGTTCCACCACCACCACCTTTTGTATCTAATGCTCCTGGTCCTGTATATGGTTTTACTTGGGGCTTTGGTTTGGAAAATGAAGAACCACGTTCATTCAATGATTGAATTGATCCACTATTAAAACCAAAAGATGTCGTTGGTTCGGATAACGCGAAAGCGAAAAATGCCATAAAGGCAAACAAGAGAGAAAGTCGAAAATGCATATTGAAAGTGAATTTATCTGACCAGCAGAAATCACACAAAAGAAGAGAAAGAATGAGATTATGATGACGATCCGCAAAAAAAGTTAAGTATTGTACAACCTCTTTAAATAATATTTTTTTGTAAACTATTTTAAAAGTTTTTCTTCTCAAATAATTTCTTGCCCTGTGGAATATTTGATACAATTGGCTCAATAAACTCATCTGCTTATGCATATTCAGCCGTCTATGTAAAATCATGCTTCATTTTTTGCAATCGTGAGAATTGTACCAATTCCATCAACTGTCGATCTGATCACTAGGTTCTATGCACGGACGCCAGAAAATCAATCTGTATGTATGTACGTTGGCGTTCAGATTCCACGCTAAAAAGAATCCAACGCCTTTCCGCGTCAAGATCCCGAAAAGTTGGTTAATAAGTTATATGTTTAATGATCCTATTTCGATTGTACTTTACTTACTTATACCTTTGTTTGCTTTGAATCCTTAACATCAAAACTTCTTTTGTTGTTTTTCCAAATCAACTTCTGCAATCTATCTACGCCAAAGAAAACAAATATTCAAGTGGGTCAATGTTTGTGCGAAAGAGTACAGTACTTGAGCCAAATTAGCGTAAACACAGCATTTAATCCTGTTCTATTGTACAAAGTGGCTGTGCTAATGATCATAAGGAAGTAAGAATTGAATTTAGTCTTCATTCTTAGAAACAACCACCACCACCATCACAATCATATAATTATATACTTCAATCATGTCTATCAATCAAGAAGACCTTGCTGCATATAGACAAAAAGTAGCAGCATCTGCACAAGCTGCAATATCAAAAACAGGAACAAACAAAGAATTAATCGATCACGAACAACAAGAACAAGAACAACGTCAATGGAGAAATCTTTCTGATCCAAAAGAATACGATCAATGGGTCGCCGAACGACGTGATAAACCGGAAGATTGGAAAAGATATAAAGATGAACGTTTAAGTGGAGCTCTTTCGGGCGGATCAGGTTTGACTGACGAAGTACAAAGAAGAGAATATTGGAAAGCAAAAGATGCTTTAAGAGGTGTTGAAACGCAATCTAAACAACAGCAATAAATACTCTTATCAATATTTCTAGCACATTTGCTTGATTCTATTTAATTTTTATTGATATCTTCTTGTACAGGATATTGATAACAGCAAATTTTACTAAGGAGTGATAGATGTTGCAGATGAAAAATTAGAAAAAATATTAGGAGTGGTGGGGTAAAAATCTACAAATTAGCAGAGACTGGCTTATTGCTCTGTTCAATCTCTTCTTCTGCCAATGCATGTTCTTCTGCCGAAGGTTCAGCGCTCATTTCTTCGAGAGAACGAACAGGTACGGCAGCCTTGCTTGGTCTTAAACTTGCTTTAAAGTGAACAGCTTGATCAATGTTCACATTCTCTTCTTTAGGATTATGTCTAACCAATTTTGTATCATCTTGTTGAACAGGATACTTGGCAGCAAGTTCATCCAAAAGGGCTGTTACCTCAGTTGCATTACTTGCAGATTCATCACGAACGATCAATCCTTTCACCATCTCCAAGCTCAATTCTTGTCCACGTACTTGTTTGGCAATATCTTCAGAAATGGCATCTGTCCATCCTTTAGCTTGTGCTTGTTCTGCAAATGCATCGTAAGCCTCAATAGAGAAGCGTGGCATTTCAATTTGACTTTGAACATGAACAGTTAATTTACTTCTACCTTCTTTACTTTCTGGCCAAATGTACTTTTCAAACAATCGAACGACATCATCCTTTGTGACCTTACGCAAGGCCTCAATATCAGTTTGACGTTGCAAAAAGTCACAATATCCGCTAAAGATGTGGAACCAATAACGGCTACTTTCGTCAAACAGATTTTTAACCTTCTCCATCTTTTTGCGAATCAAACTTTCCTTTTGTGCTTCAAATTCTTCCGGTGTCATCTTTTGCAAGAGACCATGCATGTTCACTCTGAAGAATTCATCAATTCGACTTTCGAGATAATCTGAAGATCGTTCACTTTGCACAATGATACGGAATCCCATCGATCCAATCGACTTTCTTACACCGCTAAAGACGAGATAACCAAGTTGCTCTTTGGTACGTAATTGATCGAAAGCCGGTTCCTGTGCAATTTGACTTAAAAGGGACAACGTTGCTCGTAATGGAACATCTGCGGGATCCCCGACTTGACAGTAGTACTCGATACTGGAGTTCACATTCTTGTCATTCGGCACTGCAACTGCGTAGCGTGCATTTGTATTTGGCTCCAAAATTAGACTTCTTGCACTGATTTGTTCAGTAGGTGCCAAAGGACGAGGCCCAAGGATGGTCTCTGATAGATTGAGCAAATTCTTTGCTTCTTCACGATCGATGTTACCGTGTGCAAGCATTTCCAAATGCATGCGTGCCCGAACTTCATGAAGGAATTGTTGTACATCTTCTGCGGTAATGTGTTCCATCTCGCTCAATTTTTCGTCAGCGTTCCAAATACGTTCAACAGTCAGGTACGAAGTGTAATAATTGGCATGCTGAAACGGTGCCTCCAAGCGGAAATTTTGGTATCCTCTTCGAACTTGATCCTTGATGATCTCAAATCGCTCCTTATCCACCTTGAAGCTAGCAAATTGTTCGAGAATGTAGCGAAGCAAGACGGGTAACTTATCATTGTATCCGTCTACTGATAATCCGATCGCGTCACCTTGGGATTCGATGTTGTAACCCAATCCTGCCAATTCAGCATCATACGAGTATTCGGTTAATGCATCCTTAATAAGCTCCACCAACATACGACAGCGAACAGCATTATTGGGGGTAGCATCAATCAATGGGCTTCGTAGAAGCAAGAACACATTCGCTTTTGGAAGGAAGAATTGATCATCTTTCTTGTGCCACAAGCGTGAAAGGGGTGAATTTTGAGCCAAAACTGGTCGTAATGAAGGCCTTGGCTTTTGATGACCACGAGTTGGAGCGCCAGGAACATCAAAGGTGGTGGGAATAAATGAGTTGGGCTGAGGCAGAGACATTGCATTCGCTTCCACAGATGAATCTGTTACGCTCTTCAATGGTGTCACCTTGTACTCTGTTCCGTACCACCGCTCTTTCATATCCCAATTTTGACTTCCATCAGGCATGGCTTGAGCAGCAATGGAAATGCGACAGTTTGAGGGAGAAAGACGATCCGTTACCTCCCGAATTTGTTGAGGATCAAATTCGCGTGCCAAGAAGGGTCCTGAAAGAACCCATTCGCGAGGGAACGGTAGTTGCAATTGACTGGAAAGACCCGATGTGTAGCTGCTTGGTGGTTGCTTCTCCTTGAAACGGAAAGCGAGGTCGCACAATTGCTGCACTTCCTTAAAAGACCATTCGGGTACGGGCGATTGTTTCAATAAATCAACATATCGGAAAACGGCAGCGACAACCTTGTCATAATTTGTCAAACCTTCAGCTGTGAGATCGATAGAGATCTTGAAAAATTCAAAACCATCTGCACCATTCATTGCTCCTGCGCTCAAATGATTAGCCCATCCTTGTGCTTTCAAATATGACAAGATTGAACCTTGGCCCTCATGACCGATGAAATGGGAGAGGAATTGGCCTGGCTTAGTTCTGAAGAGGGGACTTTGATCAGGGATAGGAAATGAGAGATCCAACAATCTAATGTCTTTAACACTTCTGAAAAAGACCTGTGTTTGTAATTGCTCAGGGCCGAATGGGTTAGCAGGGAAAGTTGGAGCTGCTAGTCCTTTATTCCGAACGCCAGAGAATTTGTCAACAGCCCATTGCGTTAAAGTGTCGACCGATTCACGTCCCAAAACAACAAGCTTCATCACATTTGCGCTATAGTATCGATCATGGAATTTAAGCAATTCATCTCTTACGTCCATACCTCTGTTGCGTGGGTCATCCCAAAGTGTCTTTGCATTACCCGTTCCAAAATGGCTGTAAGGATGATTAGGATCACTCAAGCTCTTGTCTAATTGGAATGCTCTCCATGCGTCAGATTGCAAATTCTTCTTGTGTTCACTATCGACTGCTCTAATCTCCCGTTCTGTACAGCTGGGATCGAAAAGAGGGTGCAAAAAGAATTGTGCAAATCGATCCAAAGCTCCTTCCAAATGCTTGTGACCTACATCGAAGAAATAGTTGGTGTTCTCCATGCCTGTATATGCGTTTGAACTACCTGAATGGTTGGACAAATATTCGCTATATTCATTCTCTCTTGGATACTTTTCAGTTCCCATGAAAAGCAAATGTTCGCAAAAGTGAGCAAGTCCTTGTAATTCGATTGGATCGGATAAATGACCTACACGAACATCCATAGCTGCACTGGATTTGTCGGTCTCGGGATCTTGAATTACTAAAGCTTCCAAACCGTTTTGAAGACGGAGCAGTCTGTATGTTCTATCGTCAAGCGATGACATCTCCATCTTTCCAGTGTATACAGCATATGGTGCACTGGCTTTTGAAGACCCAACTGTTGTCCGTATTTCGTAACCCTCAGGCAAAGACTGCAGTGGTTCCAAAGTGGCACCAGTTGTTAGATTGGGTTGTTGAGCAGCCGAAGTGGCCAAAGAACGAGAAGGATGGAGATTGGACATTGTTCCGTATTTCTGTAAAAGCGATGATGGTATCCGTCTAGTTTGTTGTTGTGATTTTGTTTTAATTGTAGCGATTGATCTAACGGCAACCAATGTTTTATTTGAACGAGAAAGGCCGGCCACTGATGCGGATCGCGTACCTCTTCGCACAATCAAACGGGTTGCAGGTAGCATGAATGGGGGTTTCTTTTGATGGAAGTGAGAAAAAGAAAACACCAATGACAGCCTCCTTCAATCCTTAATGCGAATGCTGTGCAAAGATAATAACAAAAAAAGTCGAGCAAAGCTTTACACCACAGCCACCGAAAATAAAAGACGAAAATGCGTCAGATCTTCCTATTAATGCAGTTGTAAAAATGCGTATGCGGCCGTAATCCAAGACTAGAGAGGCGCTTCTATGCAGCCACGCAGATAAAATCCACTTGCGAAAATATACAAAATGAGGTAACCGAAAAGATGATGATGACAAAGGGAAAAAAAGATATATCCTTAAAGGAAAATATGCATGCACAAACAAACTTGGCGGCGTGTAAAGCATACGCAGCGCCTGAAGCTTATGTGGACAAAAGAAAAAAAAAGTTCGGCTTTTCGCCTGTTAGTCACCGATGGTACCTTTAAGAAATTGAGTACCGTCTCGGCGCGGGCGTAAAGGGTAGACGTTCGACTTTCTCTGTTGAAAACTTGAAGCTACGCCTAGGCGTCGTTTGATGCCAGACGCCTTCTAGTTGTTATGTGACACATTTGCCGCAAATACTAAGCAAAGAAGATCCCTTTATAGGCGAATTTCGTGCCTTAAGAGACTGCTTCCTCATGTGATCAAATCTTATTTGTTTGATTTTATTGTAATACATTTCATATTGTCATGCCAAGAAGAAGCGTCGTTGATGGCGTGCCTTATTTTCACTTTCATACCTTGTGTTACGCTAATACGGGTATGCCGTCGGTTTTAAAAGCAAAGGAGTCCGTGCGTACAGCAATAAAACAAAAAGAAGTGTACAAAAGTGTGTTGTTCTCCTGAATATGGATAAATGCTATTCTTTCTTGGACACGGACCTTCATTGACAGCAGCACATCACAAGAATGGTCACATCTTTCGGCACCTACGTCTGAGTTTCAAAAATAAATAAATAAAAAGGATACTGATCCGGAAATCATGTCTTTTGACAATAATCAAACTGTTTTGCATAGGCGGGGAAAGTCTAATGCAAGTGATAGCTTTGGTGATTTTATTGATTCATCTTCTTCCGCTACCAAACTCGAACATCCAGAACAAGTTGATGAACCTAAAGAAGGGAACGGAGATTCTTTCATAGATGATGATGAATGGCAAGAAGCAGATTTGATAACAGAATTTTCACCTCCAACGCATTCTTCTTCAATGCAAACTGCCAAGGTGAAACAATTAGATGATCTTGATTGGGAAGCATGGGAAACACCAAGAGGAGGAACGCCAGGTCCAAGTAATGGAAAAGGAAATGGACAACCAAATGATGATTTCCTTGCCGCATTCGAAAGGGTTTCTATGGCTCAACGTAATCAAACAGAACGACAGCCTTCGCCTCCTATAATAGATCTTCGCGATATGGAGAAAAAATTAGAGCAACAGAGAAAAGGAGGAATTCAGCTGAATTCGGCAGATCTTAAATTCTTTGAATCGTTCGAAAAGAACCCTCGTGCTGTAATGGCAAACAGTCGTAGTCAATCAAGCGATGAAAGAGCTTTACAAGGAGATCAATTGAGCAGTATGCATGAAGCACAAGCCAGTCCGATTAATATTCAAACGCCCTTAGGAATGGATAATGATGATTATTTCGATGCCAAAGCATCGGGAAGTCAGGAAGGATTTTCACCTTCATTTGAAAAAGCGAATGGCGGCAGAGGAAATTGGTCAGATTCTGCAGGTGGTTGGGCTGGTTCTTTCCGCCGTACTTTAGGAACGATTCGTGGACACCTTCCATCAGCAAAAGATTTCTATATATCTGAAGGGGACGATGACGAAGAAGAAGGAGGTTCAAATAAGCCACCTACGTCACGCAGAGGAACGCCAACATTAAATTCAAACGACAAAAAGGAAGAACAACATAAGCATCCTCGAAAGTTGGCAGATTTGTCACAATATTCACAAACTACCCCATTCAGCAATCATACAGATGCTTCTTCTCCTACAAAGCAGAGCACACCTATTCGAAGCGATTCAGATGGCTTTTCTGCCAGATTGCGTCCCACCGCCGGTCATCATAGCACCGCGCCAGTCAGTGGAGCACCCGGTTTCAATCCAAACGCAGGTCGTAATTGGAATACGGGATCTTGGTCTTTGTCTTCTCGTGAAGAAGTTGAGAGACGAAGGAATCCAATTCCTGTCTCATTGAAAGGAAGAAGGGAAGAGACACAAAGCGTTGTGGATGATGACTTAGCTGCTTCCTTGACAGCTCATCTTCCTAAACGATTACAACTTGGAAAATCGTGGAAATTACTTTATTCAAGCGATCAACATGGGATCAGTTTGGGTACACTGTATAATAAAGTAGAAACTGGTCTGGATTTGCGAAATTTGCGAAATTCTAATGGCCGAAAAACATCTGGTGGTGTGGCAGATGCAGAAGGATGGCTGCGTGGTGCAAGTGAAGCAACGAGAGCAGCTGTGACGGGTGTTCAACGTGTTGGTGGTGGTTTGAATATGTCTGATGCTGGTCTAATCTTAGCTATAAAAGATGAAGAAGATCACGTTTTTGGATTTTTTGCAAATGAGCGTTTACGTGCTCAAAGTTCTTATTATGGAAATGGAGAATGCTTCTTATGGAAACAAACTGATGAAGGTCAATTGAGAACTTTCAAATGGACAGGAAGGAATGATTATATGATTTTAACCGAAGCACATTATTTATCTTTTGGAGGAGGAGAAGGAAAATATGGACTATGGGTAGACGGAAGACTTGAACAAGGTGTTTCTTCGCATTGTCCTGCTTTTGATAACGAGATCCTTTGTGATGGCAAGGATGATTCGAATGCACCGCAACAAGAAGGACAAGAAGGCCGCTTTGAATGTATTACACTAGAGGTATGGGCATGCGGCATTGACTAACAGCAGCATTTCCATACATTTGTACTCTATATTTCTCACTCTATCCAGTAAATATTTTTTTTTCAAAGATGATTTGCAAATAAAATACATTACTCAATTCAGAATGAAAAGGTACATTGATCTCATGCTGTAGGTTCAACACGAGTCGGTTGTGGTGGCGTAGGTCTTTGATAGATTGGGAAGTTTCGTCGACTCAATAAAAGTCCTTTCAAACTGCGAATCTCTGCTCTAACTTGAGCTACTTCTCCTGATTTAGATGCATTACTGTCCGTACTTCCACTTGATCCGATTCCTAGTGATCTCGAGCCGAATACGTTGGCGTTTGCCATATAGGTTTGTGTGTTGATGTAAGCATTCACACTGTTCAAAGTAGATTTTAATGTGGAAGATGTACCACTTGCTGAAGGTCGATCAATGTTTGATTTTGACGATGAAACATTATTCCTTGGAGAATGTTTTCGTTTTGAAGATTTTGCTTTTGTAGAAGGAGGTGCAAAAGGATCAAATTCTAATTCATCACTATCTTCATCGCTCACCCATGCATCACTTTCTTCTTCAACCGTTGTGGCCAAACTTGAAGTGCTAGAATTTCTCTCTGATCCGATATCACTACCAATTGCAGATGCTGATGTATCCGCTTTAAGAGCTTGATTTAGTCGTGCTAGACTGGACTGCAAAGACTCCAAGATATTGATAGGAGGTAAGGCAGGTTTTTCATTCTCTTCCACGTTCTTCTCATCTCCTTCTTCAGTTGGTTTCTCCTCGCCTTCCCTAACAGGTATTGAATTTTCAATTGTTTCCTTCTCGCTCAACAAAGCGGTACTTTCTCCTGATTCTTTCTTTTCTTCTTCTTCGCTTGCTTCTGATTTATGTGTTCCCTTTGAATCATTACCGCTTACAACTTTTTGTTCTACTTCATCTGCAAATTGAACTTTCTTTAAAGCACTTTTTAATGGTGTCGTACCTCCATTACCACTTTGCTGTTGTTGCTGTTGTAATTCTTGAACAGTGGATGCAGGTGCTAAGCTATTATTCTTTAGACTTTTCACACGACCTGCCAAAGTTGAGAATAAACTTCGATGATGTTGTAATAAATTTGAACGTGCATCCAAAGTTGCGATTAAACGTGGCATCATATATGCTCTATATAATGCAACAGCAATGCTCGTAACTCCACCTCCTAAGACCAAAAAGTAACAAAAAAATCTGAAGAAACGTAATAGGACGTGATATCTTGTTAATGGATTATCGATTGATGAATTTGATAGATCATTTTGACCTGGTTGTTGGTATAGGGCCAAAGGTGATCTAGGGTATGTCCTTGGAGGTAAAGAAGGCGGTGCAGCTGAAGTTTGTTGTATGGATGTCATATCTTCGCTGTACAGACTCGAATGAAGTGGATCATCAAACGCCTTTGAAGCACGATCAAATGCATCTGCATCGCTCAAATTACCATCTTCCAAACTTCTTGCTTTCACAAGACCATCTTTTGCTAAAATTTCAGGTTTCTTTATTTCTTCAAACGCTTTCTCAATCTCTTCTTCCGAAAGACCTTTTGATTGTAAGAATGATCTTTGAGCTTCAATATCTTGTTCTTTTTGAGATTGTAAAGATATTAAAAATCTTAATGCTTGTGTATAACGAGATGACGTTCCAGCTACCGCCGCATTTTCATCCGAAGATGATCCTTTGTTGTCATCTGACATGACGACAGAAATTGCGTACACAAATGGCTGTGGTGGTGGAGATGAACGGCGGATTAACTTTTTTAGCTGCTTTGCACACTTCGCTGCTCTCTCGGCTATGGAGAAATTCCAACCGGTTCTACGCAGCGCCCGCCCGCGCAATTAAACGCATGCATGCATTTCACAACTGCAGAAGCGATGTTGATGCAAGACAACGCGGGGCCTGCATAGCCTAGTTGAAAACACAGCAACGGAAGGATGCATGCATAGACTATATGCTAATAGGCTTTTCAATATGATCGCCAACAAGCAAAATTCTGATACAACAATTCAACATTTGATCTGCTTGCTCGACTGAGTGAGGGAAAATTACAACTGAATCGAGGAAAGTGGCAATGATTTCAATACATAGCAAGATTGTGTATTGCATTTGTCAAGATATGATCACATACACGAATTGAATGACTCAGTGGCGGTGTCACGGGTCTAGAATTTGCAGTATCAAGTCTGCCGATTGCTGTTCATAAAAATCAAGATGTGCCCCGAAAAGCAAGAGTTGAAATAATTTGCCACAAGGGTATTTAAATGTGCAATTTTGAAAATCTTCACTTTTTCATCTATGTATGCGCTTCACTCTTTTAGCAGGCTCTGGAAGAAAAAATGATGGTGACAATCAAACAACTTTCACTTGCATCACGGTTTCTCTTTGTGAGCCTTTGTTGTGTTTCAGCGCAGAATAATGGATCAGTGAACGAGAGTGACATTTTTGTTCGACATGTTTCATCAGATTGGGACAGTGTTCAAATTTTTAGACGTGAATTCAAACAAGAGCAAAATTTACAACCTCGTTCTATGACACAATTAGCAAGCTTGCCGGAAGTGATCTTGGAAAAGAGAGGCAAACAAGAAACAATTGCTTATTTGGGCAAACGACCAAGTACAGTAGTTAGGGCATGGGATACGATCAAGCATACAGTCAGTTCACCATTTAGAAGAATTGGTCAAAGAGTATTCTCACTCAAAAAGCGATCAGAAGAAGCACTTGAACCGAACACTGAAAAGAAACCTCGATATCTTGGACACAAACGAGATCTTTTTGAAGCGGAACCAGAAATGATAGCTATTGAACGTGAAGACGGGCCGGATGAAAAAGAAATCTTCATCCGACGAACACCAGGACATTCCAAGGCTGATTTAGAATTAAGTCAGAGAAGAAAAGAAAGTATGGAAAAAGCAGGAAAACATGAAGCATGGATGGATATGGTGCCGGATAAAGATGGTTCATTTGATCCAACACCCTATTCTGGCTCAGGAGTACCAAAATTGATACACGATATGAAAACAAAGTTGGAAAAGCAAGGTATCCACAAAGATTGGATGGATAAACCTGCTGCTAGAAATGTTTTCAAACGTGACGGAGATAAAGATGAAAGCAACATTCTCATCAAACGTACACCAGGACATTCCAAGACTGATTTAGAATGGAAGCAGAATAAGAAGGAAAAGATGCTAAAAGCAGGAAAACATGAAGCATGGATGGATAAAGTGCCGGATAAAAATAGTTCACCAAAGTTGAAAAAGCGAGGTATTCAAAAAGATTGGATGGATGAACCTGCTGCTAAGAATGTTTCCAAACGTAACGAAGAGGAAGATGAAAGCAACAACCTCATCAAGCGTAGAACGGGTCATGCTGCTGCTATAGATGTTGCAAATTTTGAAAAGTATGAAAAGAAAGAACTTCAAGCAAAAGGACTTTATCCACTCAATGAGAGACAAGAACAATCAGTCAAAGAGGAACGATTGATCAAACGCAATCTAAGTGTTGATGTAAAGGAAGTAAAGTCTACATCAAACTACAAAAGAAATCTTGGCGATTTGGAAAACGAAGAGAGTAATTTGAAACCTAGGTCTTATACGGTAGCCGATATGTCCAAGTGTAATATGCCTTTAGAAAAGACTGGACCGTCGGGTAATAAAGTCGTTCTGACAACTGGATGTCAATATCATGGATTAGGGCTTATTTCAGGAAAGCAAAAGCGAGAAGTAAAAGAACCCGGGATCAAATTACAAAAACGTTTTGTAATTTTACCACCTACAGAAAGTGAAAAAGGTATTCGTTTTGATGTTGCTCGAGAGAAAGAAGCAATAGCAAAAGATGGTTTTGTTTTCTTAAAAAGATCTCCTACACCTTATGCCGCTTTGGTAACTGCTGCTACTTCTTTCGCTTCTAGTTTTCAACAAGCAAGAAATAATCGTCATCAAACTGTCGTTCTCAATAGTGATCCTGATGGCAACATCACCGGCGCTCGTACGATGGGAGGTCCAAAAAAGTTGATCAATATCAATTTCGTCAGTCGTCCTTCACAACGTTATCAACATCATAATCAAGTCTACTAAACATGTTTATTGCTTCCATGTCTTATTTGTGTATATATTGAAAGTCACATCTTAAAATTATTATTACTTTTTATGTTATGAATTGCAAGAATAGCACAATTTGATATAATTTACAGATAAAATGGCTCAATGTCCATTGACAGCTGGTGAAATGCCATTGATATGCTCTTTTATGAGCAGAGTAGAAGGATCGGGTAAAGAAAGATTGCCAGAATCTAAATCGGCGAATGTACTTTGATCGGGTGCAAGTGAACGATTTAATGCTTTATCGACTAAAGAACGAGCTTCGAATGCAGCACCCCAAGAACTTTGATAACCAATTCCACCAAAACCATAACAAAATACCATCGGTATTTCATCCACTTTTGGTCCATTTTCCAATCGAATACCACCTTTTCTACCCGGACGTAAACCGACATTAACAGCTGCAATTTCAACATTATACTCTCCCGCATGAGGATTGTTTTGTTGAGTTTCTTTGTTGTTATTAATTTCCTTGGGTATTTGTAATTGAGGCATTAATTCTAACACACGTCGTAAAATGTCATGAGAAGTTTCTATTCTCGGTTCAACGTCATAATCATCTTCTAAACGTGTTCCACCGCAAATGATTGTTCCATCACCTCTTGGAATCAAATATGTATCACGATATCCTCCTTGTGCTGCAATCACTTTCGATACACCACACCAATTCGTTTCACTTTCTTTTGCCGTTTTGACACCATGAACGGCTGAAGTAGTACACCAAGGAGCATGCAAGAGAACAGTTTGACCACGAATAGGCAAAACGTCATTATCTCCTAATAATTCTTTAGCACCTAGACCGGGTGAAGCAATCACTAGAGATGGTTTGATTGAAGTACTTTTAGATTTTGATGTTCTTGCTTTTCCATCGATCAATTGTGTAACTGAGGCTGCGCTGCTATATGATAGTGAAATGGCTTCTGAAATGCTAGTGGCTTTATGTTTTATTGATCTTCCGCCTAATTGCAAGAAATAAGCATATAACATTGGTAAGTATTTGGGAATGTCTAAATCTAATGTCTTGAAAGTTGCACCAAAATCAATCGATTCAGGTAGTGATTCTTTGGGTAATTGTTTATAATCCGGATACCAATCAACGCAAGATTCTAATAATTCAGCTTTATGACTCCAATATTCAGTTTGATAAACGTAAACTAAAGGTCTTTTGCTGATATCTTTACTCCATTTTTGCTTTTTCCATGCTTCTTCTAATTTTGTTAAAACTTTAAATGTTTCACGATCACGTTTAATTTGTTTTGGTGTTTTTGCATCACTTACATGATGCGCTCCTGCCCATGCGCTAGCATAAGATGCTAAAGCCGCTTCACCTTGTACAGGATTTGGTCGATATGTCGTCGAATCAAGTGAAGGCAAATCAGGTGCAATAATCGTTACATCGTATGGTTCGATTGGATGATTGAGTAATGCAATTGCCGTACTAATCCCAATCACTCCACCTCCAACGATCAAAATGTGTGCTTTGTTGGTCATCTTTGTCTCTTCTTTTTTTTCTTTCTTGAACAAAAGAAGGATGATGGATGGGATTCAAACCAATGATTCTGTTGTCTATCTTTAGAACTACTGTCTTGATCTCGGGAAGAAATTCGCATACACTCTTCTTTGTCTTTCTCCCCCACTCTGCTGGAATGCACTAGAAGATGATGTAAACTTTCATTCTCGTGCTGTACGACACCAAGAAACTAATTTTTATTATTATCCGCTTTTTCACTAAGAGAGAAAAGCGTTTTTAAAATAAGCAAGCCACTGTCCTGGAATGCATACTAAGACGTCGTTTTTGAACAAAAAAAAGTACAAAATGTCCCGCTCCTCCCTCCTCCTCTTCAGTTTTATTTGTTTTTCCGCTCTTTGGGAACCGACCGACCACATGTATTTTTTTCATTTCTTAAAAGGTGTCGGTTCCCCCCACGCGTATCGTATGTGTGCTTTTTTATGCACCTGTCTCGGTTTAAACGGCGAATGAATGCAACAAAAAAGATAAAAAAAAGAGCATCCGGTATTTTTACCGTGTTTTGCGTTGTAAGAGAGCCGAGTGTAAGTTACAGTGAATGAGATAAGCAGAACAAATTGTTTAACTAAGCATTCAATGAGGCCAATAACAGTCTAAGTGTCTAACTATACAATTAGAGTTGCTTATGATTTTTAAAGTATGCAGACCAAGCTTGTCAAAATTACACTTTCGGTTCTTTTTTTTGGGTCTTTGCATCGGCCAACAGTTTAATAACTCGATAAGGTACATACATTGCGCCTTCTTTACGCCAGCATTAAAGGAGGAAAACCTGATCGGTGGCCGGTCATATTGGCCGTTGTGACACTTTTCTGAAAAGTGTAATTCACTCGAATAAGATAAATCTAGTCTGATGTTGCATAGACTATAAGCCGAGTAGGAATACGAAATACCCACCAGGGGTCATGCTCTATCTTGCATTATTATTCTTACTTTTTTATCCCGCACGCCTTTCCCGAATATGTATGTACATACAATGCTAGCTTTAAAAAATGCACGGCCGGTATCTGTTACACGTCGTGGAGTATTTTTTTTTTGGCATTTTGAATCTTCTAAATCAACCATAGCAGATGATACCCCACATATTTTTGGTAAAGGTGGAGCATCATCATGAATAATCAAGTCACAAATGAGGTACATGATGACAATCACGATAGCAAAACAAACAGATCATCATCAAATAAAAGTGAATTACAACTTCCGCAAATAAAAGTAGAAGAAGATGAGCCTTCATCACAATCAATGCTAAGCATACATCCAGTGAAAGATGATGAACAAAGGATAATACCGAGTACAGCTCCGCCTTTAAATATGTTTGATTTGACTTCTATACAGAATGCACAATCAAACAGTCTCGATAGCGCTCTTTCTCCACAATCTAAACGTAGAAATGGATTACGTGCAGATCGTGTTGAAAGTAGTTGGGAAGATATTTCATCTGATGAAGATAGCGATACAAATACGATTAATATGAAAATGGCACAAATACGAGCAGATAGAAGTACAAATAGTACGCCAACTCGTAAATCTTTATCTTTACTTTTAGATCATGAAGATCAATGGGAAGATGAAGATGCAATCGTGGATGAAAGTGATAGCGAAGATTCTCAAACGACTGCAGATACTGCACATTCACATTCTCGTGGAAGAAATGGTAGTTCTAAAGTTCATAAAAATACAGTCAACAATATCAATGGTCAAAGTAGCAGTGCAAGCGAAGATGATGGCATTCGTACTACTCCACAAGGAAGATCTTCACGTTTACCAAGAAGAAATAGCGCTCAACGTGCATTACGTGAATATCGTAAAAGTAAATTAGCTTTATTACAATCAGAAAGTGATAACGTTGAACGATATAATCGTATCATGCGAGGTGAACAAGTTGATGGTGAACGTGAAGAAGAAAAGCCTGGAAGAGAATTTCGTAGGGCAGATACGATTGATCTTTTAGATAAAATGGATCCTTTCTCTGCAAGTATAGGAACTGAAGCAGTTGATGATGCTGACACTTCTGCTCGTGCTCATGATATTCGATTACGAACTACTACTGATCATCGACATCGAAATTCTGTAGAATCTCCTTCACGACCTCCATCGCATTCTAGACGAAGTTCACAAAATGTACCTTTACGCTCTCCAAGATTACCTTTACGCAAGTTATCAACATCGCCTAATATCAAAACAGTACCTTTACCTCCAGATCCAAATGATGACACTCGCGCTTCTTTCTCAGAAGAACAATATGCTTCCGTACCCGCATCTCCGGCTGAGCCGACAACCGTTGGAGATGAATGGCTTCCTACATCGAATGATCGAAACAAAGAATCATCTACTTCAATCAAAAGTTCTCCCACCCTAAAAGTAGAACCACCATCGCTAGATGACATTCAACATTCCAGAAGATCAAGTAGAAATGCTGATTCAAGTACATCCCATTACCAATCCACGCCTTCCAATCATGTCCCTAGTGGAAAAGGTGGTGTAGACAATCATTTGAGATCAGTTTCAGCACAATTAGATCAATTGGCCGAAGCGACACCACCTTTCAGTTTATGGGATTACTTGAAAGAAGAGATTATGGCAAGTGACTTTGATAGCACACAAGAAATGAAATGGGAAAGGGTTACGAATTTTATTGCGATTCCGTTTTGGATGGAAAAGATAATGTTTTTTGGATTTTTCGTTTGTTTGGATTCGTTTCTTTATACGTTCACGATTTTACCTATTCGTTTTTTAGTCGCAATTTATTGCGTCTTTTCGAATTTTATCGTTTGGATTGCAGGTGGACAAAGAAGATATTTATCTTCTTCTCACAAGTGTGATATACTTAAAACTTTATTAATCATAATGAGTTGTTGGATTTTATCAAGAATTACAGATGCTAGCAAAATGTATCATTCTGTTCGTGGTCAAGATGTGGTGAAATTGTACGTGATCTTTAACGTTTTAGAAATTGCAGATCGTCTTTGTTGTTCTTTCGGTCAAGATTTATTGGATTCATTGTTTTCTCGTAGTACACTTGCTCGTCGAAAAGATGGTCATCAGCCATACTTACGTCCTTTAGGCTTCTTTGCCTTGAGTTTACTTTATGTTCTTGCACATACGTTGGTCTTACTTTATCAACTTGTCACTCTCAACGTCGCCATCAATTCTTACGATAATGCTCTTCTGACGCTATTACTCTCCAATCAATTCGTAGAGATCAAAGGTAGTGTCTTCAAGAAATTCGAAAAGGAGAATTTATTTCAATTAACATGTGCGGATATTGTGGAACGATTTCAACTTACGCTTATGCTTTGTTCTATCGGATTAAGAAATTTGATAGAAGTAGCAGGTGCAGCGGGAAATTCGATCGCTGCTCTTACACCACCTGCAGCTGTACCTGAAATTGTGGAAGAAGTTGTTTCACAAAATGTCAATACTTCCAAATTCTCTTCTCCGCTATCAGCAATTGCTATCTTGGGTGCATTACCTACAAGCTTTACCGTCTTTCCAAGCTTTTCTTTATTGGAAACAATATTTACGCCAGTTTGTATTGTTTTAGCATCAGAATTTGTGGTGGATTGGCTCAAGCATGCTTTTATTACAAAGTTTAATCATATCAGACCTTCAGTTTATGGACGATTTATGGATGTTTTATGTCGTGATTTAGTAATGGCTGGACCTGTTGTTCGATCATCTTCAAGTAGGAGAAAACACACTTTTGTTGATCAAAGTCCAGTTGTTAGTAGAAGATTAGGATTTGCTGCTGTTCCATTAGCTTGTTTATTAGTCAGAATGACTAGTCAAGTTATGGGAATGTTACACGATGATAGTCATTTTGACGAATGCGCAGTACCGGATTGGCACAAACATGCAGTCGAAGCAGCTGCAATGGCAAACGATAATTCATGGCTTGCATTTATTTGGCAAACATTACGTCGACCGATAGAATTAATCTTAAGTCCATTAGTAAATAATCCAAAGGTTACGTTAGATTTGGCATTATACTATTTATGGAGTACAGCAGCTTGGATTTTGACAATTACGATTGCATGGTTCTTTTTGGTTGCATTAAAGTTAATTTTAGGTACAAATTTGGTTAGCTTTGCATCAAGTAGATATGCAACAATGGGACAACGTGAAAAAGAAGAAGAGTTAAACGCAAAAGATCGTCAACCTATTGGAGTAGATAAAGATGAAATGGCATACGATGCAAAAGTATCACAACTAATTGACAAAAAAGATGATGATGCTTCAAGAATGGGTTTAGCAGGTCAACCTATACCTACTCCTGCTAAATATCAAGGTGGCAGTGGTGGTGGTAAAAATAATAAAGGTTCCGAATCACTTATGGATGTAAGCAGATATACAATGGTTCGAAGTCGAATTTGGTGATGAAACAATGCGAGTGAAAAAATGTATTCTACTGTATGTCATTCCTCTATTTGTAGTCCTACATCTGTATTTCTATATACAACGTCTCCAATGAATTGATTTTTCATATTTTTGAATCAATCACTTTCTTTTCTTTGCTCCTGTAGATTTGCGTGCTGTAGCCTTTACAGTAATTGCCGAATCACCATCAGTTTCTAGCAAACTGTCTGTAATTTTACGTGAACCGTTTACTTTTATTTTTGGAGTTGGACCTGTACTGCTGACAGTGCTCAACAGTGCACGATTAAGTCGATTGCCAAAAGAGAAGGCAAATACGATTGCCGCTCCCAATGCTCTTGCTTCAGCTGGTGATAAGATAGGTCCACTTGTCAGGATTGAAGTTTCCTTTGAGGTGGTAGCAGCGGGAACAGATTGAATTTGTAATGTTTCAATAACGCCCGAAGTGATAGCAGCAGCATAAGGTAAGATTGGTAAAACGTATGGATGTAAAACATCAAGAACAGGTGCAACGGATGATGGATTTGCTAAAGCAGCCAAACCTCTTGAAGAAGTTAAGACGTAATAAGCCAATGTTGCTAAAAATGAACTGATATAATCCGGACCGATCAATAAAGAATGATTCTTCAACCAAAGTGGAGTACGTAAATTCCATTCAGTTGATTCGAATGAAATTAAACCTAACATCAATAAACTTCCAACACCCACTCCTGTTCCGATTAATAAAGCGGCAAAAGGTGAATTTGAAACGATCGGATTTGCATGATTACGAACTACTTCAACTCCCAAGACTGCGATACCATCCACACGAGCAAATGCATCCACTGAAACGAATAAAGTGTCCAATAGAAATCCTAATCCACTCGTTTGACTTATTCCAATCAAAGTTGAACCTAATCCAGTTAAAACGTTGAATATATGCAAACCTGCATAAATGTAAATGAATTCAGGTGCGATAAGAAGTGGACATGGTTCTCCAAGCATTGCAGCAATGATTGATAAAGGTCCAAATAAAAGTAATTGATTAAAAAAGATTGAAGTTGCAAGATTAAGTTTACCTTTATTATGTGTAAAGTAACCTGTTATCAAAAGAGAATTATGTGAAACAACGATTGCGTGAATTAGAGTAAGCGGAGGAATAGGTAGATAAGCATGTATTGGCACAAGTGAAACCGCTCCTGAAAATTCAGAAATCTGTCCAAGCAATCCGCTAGCATAAGCAGGAGGAATGATGTTGTTTGCAGCCATGATTTGATGTGATTTGTTGTGGTGTGAGGTGAATGATGGTGAAAGACAAGAATGAATGCTTTACTTCTTCTTTCTTTCTTGTCACGCGAGCTAATCCGTCCGCGTTTTGATTTCCGACAATCATCTTCCTAATGCGTCTCAATGCATGCATGCCTGCATTCGCATGCGCCAAAAAAATTCTAGCGCCGAATTTTGCGTACAAAAGCCCGTGCGAATGTTTGTTTGCTTTTTTTTTTCTTCTTAGCTGACTTAATATTTTATTTTTTTGTCGATCACTTAATCTTCTTAGAATTTTAATATCTTACAATTCTACCCTCCACCTGACTTGTTTCTTGACAACCAACTATATAAAACGATAAAGATGTCGCTCATCAGTAAAGGAAGTATTATATGCCGTGCAGGATCATCTTCAATGGCAAAGACGATCCCCACTGTAATGAGAAGTGGCGTACGACATGTTTCTTCATCATCATCAGCATCTTTTCGTGCTACACAGATTCGAATGGCACCTACACCAGAAGCAATGACAGCAACTTCATTTTCTTCGATGCCTTCTGATGGACCACAACCTGGTAAACCTCGTATACGAACATTGTTTTACAGTTTAATAGGTTTAGCAATCGTTGCAACAAGTGCAGGATTATATACATTTTATGGATCATTTACAACATGGCCAAAAGAAGTTCGAGATGATTTACGTTCAGGATTAAAAGCACAAAGGAATGGCGATTGGTCAAAAGCAGAAGCAAGATTTAGAAAAGCGTTAGAAACGGCAAAAAGTTTACCTTTAGAAAAACTTGGAGAAGATCGTTTATTAAAATTAACAGGGATAAGTATTTCACTTGGATCTGTTTTGGAAGAATCAGGTCATTTGAGAAAAGCATATGATGTTTATGCAGAAGCATTACAAGATGTTATTCGAAATGCAAAATCACCTGCTGAACGTATGCGTGCTATTGCACTTTCACAAAAATGTGGGGATTTGGCCAATATTCGTGAAGTAAGAGATTCATTCAGTCTTGGCAGTGGTAGTGTCTCAAAGGCAGAAGAACATTTAAGATGGAGTGTTGAAGAACTTTTACGACTTGCAATACCTGATGAAACTAGACAAAATATCGTTCAAGGTAAAACAGGTGCAATTTATGTTTCAGATTTAGAATTACCACCTTGGATTAATGAAACGACGCTAGGAGCTTCACTTGAATCACTTGGACAATTTTATGCTGCTCAAGGAAGATCATCTTTTGCGATTCCATTATACCTTCAAGCTATAAATGTTTTAATGCCAGGAGAAAAAGAAAAGCGAAAGTATAATCCAACAGTAGCTGAAAGATGTAGAGCGGGTATTTTGATGAATAATGTCGCACAATTATTAGTTGATTCAGAAGAAGCAGCACAAACACAACCTAAAACGGAAGAAGCTATTCAATGGGCAATGCGTGGATTAGATATCGTTTCATTTGCATTACGTGGAACAGGATGGGATGGAAAAGGAAGTCCAGGTTTCAAGAATGTTGAAAGTGGTGATGAACGTAGAACGAATGAAGTTAAAGGTCAATGTTGGACTGCTCAAGTTGCACTTTTAATAAATCTTGGAGAACTTTCACGTTTACGTAAAGATGATTGTAAATCAAGAGAATTCTTTCAACGTGCATATCAACAAGCTGATTTATATGGAATGCGTGAAGCAAGGTCAAGATGTGCTCAAGCGTTGAGTGAATTAGAGAGAATGAAGAAATAAAATTACACAATGTTATAGTACAAATTGCAATTAATGCTTACGAGCGATGTATAAGAAATAATGAAATGCATCTCCTAAAGTGCGTGTTTCAAGTGACCATTCTTTGCGTTCTATATATGGCGCTCTAAAGTGAGGTTGCATCCATGTTAGATAAATGAATATTCCTGTTTCTGGCTTTAAGAGGCTGTAGAGAGAAAAGGTTGAATTATCAGTACTTCTTTCCAGAGGTTAACTCATTTCACTCACTGAAGAACACCATCAATCTCTCTCTTTACATTCGTTCTAACAATTTCAGAAGGATCCCAAACAGATCCACGTTCAGCCATTAAAGCGTCCATTGTACCTTTATCTAAGACAATATCCCAACTTTCTTTCCCTCCAAGTTGATTCGCATTCTCTTTTAATTCTCTAACATCCATCGTTCTCCAATCTTGATCTGGAAATCTTGCTTTCATCTTTTGAATAAGAATATCAGAATAATCTAAATTTGTAATGTTTTTATATCCATCTGCTATCATTTCAGAAGTTAAAGTACTATTTCCACATCCTAACATTAATATTTTGCTTTTTTCTCGACTTGGAATAATTTCATCAAAAAGATCCTTTAATTCTGCATATGTTTTAAACCAATCAAAATCTTCTTCGGCCGGTTCAGATGCATATCTCTTGTCCCAATATTCTCGCGTTTGAAACTCTTCATTCCTTGGCTCATCTTCCCTTGCCATCTTCTCAACGCTCTCTCGAATGTGTGTAGGTGTGTGTATGTGTATAACAAAAAAATCAATCTTCTTCATTCGGCTCATTTCATTTTTTGAGAAGAAACGCGACATTCTTTTTTTCTTAGTGCGACGGTTTTTTCTTGGAGTTAGGTTGGGTTGGTTAACTCCGCTTTTTTAACTTTTTTTTTCTTCTTCCGATTTTTATTTTTTTATTTTTTGCATTTAGCGTTTCCTCCACAGAAGATCTTCCTTTGATTGATGACTTTCATCGATTGAAGGAAACAGTATGGCATCCGCAAGATTAGCGAGAGGATGGATAGTTCGGAATGTTCAGATAAGGTCTGTGTATAGTACTACTACTTTTGTTCGTACGATACATCAATCAGCATCATATGTCGATAAAGAATCAAAGAAGAGTTCATCATCATCATCATCATCATCATCATCATGGCATACATCCTCAATAGAAAGAATAGATAGCAAGAAAGGGAAAGCAATTACTAAAGATGAGAAGAACAGTCCATCCATCAATTTGAGCTCAGCGGAAGAAGAAACATACAAACCCAAATCATTGACATCAGAATGGGAAGGGAAACGATTAACACAAGAACAAATGAATGCAGCAAAACATTTTTATAATCTTGGAATACAATCAGATTTATGTAATCAATTAGTTTCAACAAATGATCACATTCAAAAGCCAACTTTAAGTCAAGCAATATTTCTTAAATCGATTAGAAAGCAATCTGATATAATTTTTAGAGCAGGTACAGGATCAGGTAAATCATTCGTTGCATTATTATCAGCGCTCAACAAAACTCCTGACATATTTGATAAAGTACGTGAAGAAATGAAAGATGGTTTCAAAATTAAAAAAGTCAAAAACATCCAAACAATCATCGTTGTACCAACACGTGAACTTGCTTTACAATATGGTAATTGGTCAAAAGCACTTGTGCCAGAATCAATTCATGAAAAACTCAAAACGATTGTCGATGTAAGATACTACTCAAAACAAGTTACAGCTCGAGAACATCTCAAAGAATTACACAAGCAAACACCTACAATCTTAGTTATAACAGCAAAACTACTCTGGCAATTATTACAAGAAAAAGACGCTGATAGATTCTTGATACGGAATTTAAAGATGCTGGTATTGGATGAAGTTGATGAAATGTTAAATTTACCAGGTAAATTTCCCAATCAAAAAGTGATCTGGCGACATTCAAAACATCCACCACCTGGATTAGAATTAATGAAAAAGATTATGAGTTTACGTAAAACTCATTCAAGCGGAAAGATCTTACCAATGAGCGGATTAGAAGATGAGAAACAATTGAATAGGATACCAAAAGATGTTCGAGATAGAACATTAACGATTGCAAAATCAATTGAAAGGAAACAAAATGTTGGAGAAGAAGAAGATTTACCACGATTTTCAACAACTCCATTACAATTAGTCTTGATGAGTGCAACGGCAAATGCAGTTTTACGACATTTCTTTGGCGCACGAACTGGATGGTTAAGGACAGGAATTCGAGATCCAATCACAAAGAATGAATTAGGAAAATGGATTGATACGACTGGATTGAGTAATGGAGTTAAAAAAGCAGATGAAATGGAAGGTGTTCGAATTTTACCAATTGGTACTTCATTTCCAGTTCAAATTCCAAAAGAGATTAATCATTTTTCTGTAGTGATAGATGACGTTCCTACTCAACAAGACCAAGACCAACAACAACCTTCGATCGGATGGAGAAATTTAAAGAATTTGAAATCGAATGATGATTCTGAAAAGAGACGAATTGGAAAAATGACAAATGATAAATCTGAATTAAAAACATCAATGTTAACTTGTCTAGCTTTTATTTTTGCAACTCAAGGTGTACGAAAAGGAATGTTAGTCATTCCAGACAGTTTCAGCTTAACAGAAATAACCACATTCTTACGTCAAATTGGAGTTCCAGTTAAACCATTTCACGAATTCCAGTCGCAGTCTGAAACTGAAATTGGAGAAGAAGATGAATTCCTTTTAGTCACTTCAAAATCTACAATTCGCGGTTTAGATGTACCCGGTGGTCTAACACACATTTTCATTTTGGGATTAGATGCAATAGGTGATGCGACAACTTATACACATATTGCAGGAAGAGTATCTAGATTAGGCAAACATACAAATGATCAACAACAAGAAGAATTACATCAACGTCCTTTAGGTTCAGTGATTACGTTATTGCATGGATTGAATAAACAAGATTCTATTCAAGATGGTAGATATGCATATAAGCTCTTGAAAGATAACAAAAATAATTCATCCAAGTTCCCCTTTCATTCTTCACAAGAGGAAGTAAAAATGTCATCCATCTTTAAACAACTTTCAATTCCACTTCAAACAATCAAACCATTAAAATCAAAGCTGCAAACATCTGACGACTAAATCATACACAATTCTTTGTCTATATTGCAACCTACAGCATAAACATTGTACAATACTTGTATAACAACAATCCAAACGAACCCTATTTATATAAAATTGTGCATATTTCAGCGTGTGTTTAGTGATACAGTGAATTGGGTACGTACAAGCTGTCCTTCTTCAACATCTTTTTGATTTCGTTTTTAAATACAAAGTTTTTTTTTCATAGATCAACATAAGGATTAGACGGACGAGAATCTTTGTTGTATGGTTGTTGTTTGGGAGGTATGTGTTGAGATTGACTAAAAGGTTGACTAGAATGTCGATTAGACATGCCCTGTCCACTTCCACCAACCGAATAAGGTGCAGGCGCAGGCCTTTGCGGTAATCCAGCATATCCAGCTCCAAACGGTTGACTAACATTTCGTCCATTGGGTGGCATTCCAGCACCATTAGAATACGACATAGAAGGATTCGGTCTTCCAAGTCCTAGTTGTTGTTGTTGAACACCACCGTACATTGCTCCACTCATTTGCGAAGGTGGTAACTTTTGCGGTTGAGCTAAACGCTTTTGTTGATCTCTCTTTTGTCTATCCAATTCTTTTGATGCTTGATAAATCGGCATCGCTTTTGGATCTGCTGGGAATGGAGGTGACCAAAACCATCTATGTTCTAAAGCTTGTTTCGCCGTTAATCTCTTACATGGATCCAATACTAACAATTTGTCAATCAGATCCGCTAAATCGTTTGAGATCATATACTTTGGACCGGTAAAGTATTCCACAATCTTTCTCGTAAACTTGCCAAAATCATGTTGACCGGGAACATCAGGTTCTTGATCAGGTCTACCACTAGGATCGGCATTCTTCACTCCCGGTAACGAATTCCAACCGGGATAAACAGATTCATCTGGTGAACCACATAATTGAGAGATCAAAACCATTTGATCAACTTCTGATGAACCTTTGAAGATCGGATGCTTGACAATCATTTCTGCTAAAATGCATCCTAATCCCCACATATCAATCGGAGGTCCATATCTTCTATCTCCAGCCAGCAGTTCTGGCGGTCTATACCATCTAGTGACCACCATTCCTGTGTAAGAATGTGCTCCACCTTTCCATCCATCTACATCCCAAGCACGGCCTGGATCGTGATATGGTCTCGCTAAACCAAAATCGGCAATCTGCAATTGACCTTTGTTATTGATCAACAAATTTGCTGCTTTCATATCCCGATGCAATATTTGATTTTGATGCAAGTACAACGTTCCTTCGAAAAGTTGCTTCATATACAACTTGATTTGAGACATATTCAACTGAATGGACGGGTTCTCCAACATTCCATTCAAGTCATGATCCATGTATGGTTCTACCATGAATACCTCTCCCACTTTTCCTCTTTCGGTAGGCGCTCGATAAGCCATATCAACAATCGGAACGATGGATGGGTGTTGCAGACGTTTGAGCAATTTTATCTCACGAATGGCTGTGATTGGCATTCCATCTTTTTCTTCATGAATTGTTACTTTTTTCAATGCGACTTCATCACCAGTCACAACATGTCTTGCCTTTTTCACTTCACCAAATGTTCCTTGACCAAGCTTGATACCGACATCATATTGATCTATTGAGCTACATCCCGAGAATAAACGGTTCTTCAAGGGTATCGCGGCTGGTCGTTCTGTCTTTGGAATCCGTCTCTCGTGTAATTTACCATCTTCAAATGGCCAAAGACACTTTCGTTCCAACATGGTTACAGATTGTCTTGTTTCATGTGTTGCTTCTGGTACTGATACGCCATGCTTTGTACTTGCTGTGGGTAGCCTACTACTATTGGCACCATTTGCAGTAAAATTTGTTGATTCAATCCGTCCACTTTTTGGGTCATTTGCACCTCTGTCACTAGAATCTGCTGTATATGCTGCCGTTGTCCTTCCTTCTTTGGAGGTATGCCCTGTCTGATAACCAGTTTCTATGGAATGATGTTCACTAGTCTTGACAGATTTAACATTCTCTTCTCTCGCAGCTTCAGCAGGCGGAGAGCTTTTACGTTTTAGCACTTTAGCGGCAGGAGAATTTTCATCGCTGTCATCGAGCCTCCGTCGATGATATTCATGTGCATCTGCTCCATTCCTTCGCATATCACGCGATCTGTAGTGATCGTCCATACTCGAGTCAGGTGTCCGCCCTGTACGTTTCTCATTGTTTCCGCCCATTCTTTCTGATGGCTGATGTTCACGACTAACATTTGGAGATACGAGCGTTCGATGCTTGGAAGAACTCGAGGCATTCATGTCTGAAGCTTTACTGGAAGATCCTGTGCGAGCAGGACTAGAAGATCTTTTCGCATTTGCTTCGCGATCTTCACGTCTTGCTTGAATATGGAATAATGATGCAGTTCGGTAGGATGATCCTGAGTGATCGTACGGTGGTGCTGTTCTGCTATCAGCACTTCCTTCCATTCGTCTAGGACTGCGCAGGTGATGGCCAGATATGCGTTCAGCAGAACGATCGGATTCCTTCGAATAATGATCTCGACGTTGTGCTTCTCTGTATTTTTCTCGCTCATCGTATCCTCTTTCATGCTGTCTCCTATGTCCAGATTCATTGTATGAAGCAGGCCATCTTTCTTTTCTATCACCATCGGAATATGTTGGTCGGTATATATCATCACGATGTTTGTAATAATCATTATGCTGAGCTCGATATTGATCAGATCTGTAAGCATCATTGTAGCTACCATGTTGACGATCACTTCCATAAGATGATCTGCTACTGTGACTTGCTTCTCTCATCCCATTCTCTCGCGAGCCTTTTCCATTTCGTTCATCATCTTTGATGCCGGAATTATCTCGGGAGGGTGGCACTGCAGACATGCCTTATTGAGATTGGCAAGTTAGCATCCACTTTTTATTTTAATCACCTTGTAGTGATCATTCGGACTTAGGTCGTACCTAATGACAAAAAATGTGTCGTTTTACAAGAGAGAAAAGGATGATTGCAATTTTGATTCCGGATTATTCTTGCATACGCAATAAAATGCGTGCTTGTGTGAACTTTAGGCGCTTATATAATGCGCCCAAATTTTTGGAACGGCTTCATGCAAGGCGGTCAGAATAATGTAAAATTTCACTCCTTTCCTCCTACCACCTTGTAATCCATATAGCAACCGTGCGTCTTCATTGATTGCAACTTGGTCAAGATGTCGTCTTCGATAGGCAAATTGTCTCGTGAAGAGTTTCGAAGGCAGAAAGATTTAGATGCAGCACGTAAAGCAGGTACAGCACCAGCAGAATTGGATGAAGAGGGAAATGCAATCAATCCACATATTCCACAATTTATGGCACAAGCGCCTTGGTATATGGATACGGGAAAGCCATCATTGAAACATCAAAGAAAGCCAGAAGATACAAAAGATCACGTTAAATTTGGAGAATGGTATCAGAGAGGACAGCGAGAATCCAAGTCAGCTACCAAATATCGAAAAGGAGCATGTGAGAATTGTGGCGCAATTTCACATAAGACAAAAGATTGCCTTGAACGGCCAAGAAAGAAAGGTGCAAAGTGGACAAACAAAAATATTGCTGCCGATGAGATTTTTAGTGACGTGAAGGGGATAGACAACGATTATGAAGCAAAAAGAGACAGATGGAATGGGTATGACCCAAACGAACACAATCATGTCATTAAGGAATACGAGGCTATCGAAGAGGCAAGGAGGAAGAAACGTGAAGAAGAGATTGATAAACAGACAAGCACAGATCTCAGCACAGCAAAGAAGCTTGCCAGGAAAGAAAAGAAAGAAAGCGGACCAACTTCGGATGGCGACTTTGGCAGTAGTGATAGCGATGAAGAGGATGAAGATAAATATGCTGAAAAGGCTGATATGGTGGGTCAAAAAGTGGACACTGATAAGAGAATATCTGTGCGTAATTTACGTATCAGAGAAGATCGCGCAAAGTATCTCTACAATCTCAATCCCGAATCTGCATATTACGATCCAAAAACTCGTTCAATGCGAGAAGCACCCAATCCTGGAGTTCGACCGGAAGATGCACAATATGCTGGAGATAATTTCGAAAGATCTCGTGGTGATGTCGCAGATATGGAAAAGCTACAAATGTTTGCTTGGCAAGCTGAAGCACGTGGAAATGATGTTCATATGCAAGCTAATCCAACTGTTAATGAACTTCAACATAGAGAATATCAACAGAAGAAAGAGAAACTTAATAAGGAGATCAAAAGTAGCATTTTGGATAGATATGGTGGTGCTGAGCATTTTGATAGTGTACCAAAGGAGCTTTTGACTGGACAATCGGAAAGTTATGTGGAATATACACCTACTGGTCAACCAGTCCACCGAGCACAGCGAATTATTGGAGCTAACGGTCAACGCGAGAATAGTACAGAGAAATCAGATCTCAAAAAGCAAGAATTGAAAAGCGAAGAGAAAAAGGTGGAAATGTTTGATGGTAATCATGTCAATCCATATGGATCTTGGACTGATCCTGCGACCGGTAAGATTGGATATGAATGTTGTCACAGTACTATGAAGAATAGCTATTGTACTGGACAAGCAGGCAAAGAAGCTGCTAATGCGAGCAACATTCTTGCAATTTCGGCTCCAAGCAAGGAAGCAAGTAGTTCTACAGAAAATGCAAAAGACCGAGAAGCAAGCTCTTCTACCAAGAGACGATCGAGAAGAAGTCGTTCCCGTTCAGCGTCATTCTCTTCCGATTATTCGAGCGATTCCTACTATTCTTCTGACGATTCACGCGAAAATAAGTCACGTCATGATCGCAAGCGACATCGAACACATGCTAAAGGTTATTCGAGTAGGAAAGATATTGGCGAGGGTGATGTTTCGCAAAGGTTAGATAAAGGTAAATTGAGAAACGCACTCAAAGATGAAGATCGCCGTCTACAAGGAAATGCAGACGATGCCGGAACACAGAAACCAGATTGGTTGGTAGAAGCAGAATCAATCAATTCACGAAATAAAGGTAAATTCAAATCATTACAAGGCGGTCAAGATATCGATCAAGATGTTACAGAAGAACAATTGGAAGCTTATAGGATGAAAAATCGCAATCGAACTGAGGATCCAATGGCGAACTATCGTGATGAAGAAGAGAGTTGAAAGCGTGATGAATTTGAAGATGTATTATATGTACTTGTATTAATATCAGCAATCCATCAATTCGGTGTTGAAATGATTTCTGAATATTCTTTTATGATGTAGGCATTTTTTTTTGTAAGACTGAAAGACAGAGGGAGATAAAATAGGAAGGGATTCAAAACATTTCTTTAGGGAAAATCCAACTTCAGCTACAATCGCATGAAAATTGCTCATTCCACAAATCTTTTTTCTTTGCAGAAATCAAATCATACCATCCTCTGCCCTTTTTCAAATTTTATGTTGGGCAAATTTGATGCTAAGTGAGATGTCATGGAGATGTGTTATGCTAAAGTAGAATGGAAAAATTTCGATCACAAAAGAAAAGTAATGTCATAAAGATAGCATTGATAGCATGAAAATCGTAAGGATAAAATGATATAAAGATAAAAATAATGATGATGTCTAGTATTGATAATTGTATAATTGCAAAGATATATGTTTAATGATAAAAGTATTGTTCTTGTTTCATGATAATGTTCTTCTTTTTGTTTTTCTTTCTTTTCAAACTCGAACTGGAGTCAAATTGCTAACTCTGCTTACGCTGATTCTACGTCTAGTACGACCTTCTGAAGGTGAAGCTGGTGAACTTGGCGTTCTGAAAAATTGTGGTCGAACGGCTGGAGGTGGAGAACGAGCACCTATAGCATCATCTTGCATGCATTTTTCATGTGGAAAGTATAAAGTTGCCACATTATCGCGATCAATAATGATAACCGATAATTGATCAGCCATTTCCTAAATACACTTTTTGAACATTTGTGTTGTTCGTTGAATTTTGCGAATATGTGGCCATCTTTCTTGCATAACACGCTTACAAAGTAAAACTGCATCATGATCGCTTGCAATCGAAACAGTTGCTCTTGCTGCAGTTGGATGATTTAAAATGTATTCATGAACCATAACCAAGGGATCAGTAGTTTCTTTTGATCGTAATAAATCTGCATCAGATTCCATGAGAACGTCATCTGTGAACAAATCACTATCTTCACCTGGTGGTGGTCCTTTAGGTCCATCATTACGCGGTCCAGCACCTGCACGCATGGTTGGAGGGAACAAATTTATACCAAGTTTTGATCTTGCCGTGATACGACGTAAGATGAGTGATTGATTTACTTCGTTTGATCCACTATTACCATTCCAACGTAAGTTTGGCATACTTGGAATTAGATTGGAATCTACTGAAGGTGCATTACCTTGCTGCTGAGGTCCAGAAGCAGGAGCAGGAGAATTGGAAGCTTGAAGAGAAAATGATTCATCTACTCCAAAATTCATGGTTGTGGAAATATTTCCGTTCGATTGAGCAGCAGGTGCTTCAGCTGTTGTTGTTTGTTGAGGCAATTCAACGTTCATGCTATGATCAACATTGCCAGCATTTAATTTCATAGGACGATGAGGTCCACGTTGACTTGCCGTGCATGTAGTCTTCCAACCGCCCCATAAACCTGCTTTTGCAGCAGAAAAAACTTCAAATTCGACACGACTTCCGGCTGAAGAAGCTAAAGTGACAGCTACTGCCCAATCAGAAGAACAATCTTTTCCATAAATCATAACAAGATCGTCAAGATCAACATCTTCCGATTGTCCGTACGTATCATGAATGTATCTTCGATGAGCTTTGAGGTAAGCTTTCAAAACGCCAACATGATGCAACATATGACGTTCAACAGGATCGCGAGCGACCAAGATTGCACCATCACCACCGCTTGTTTCAAAAGAAAGAGTGAAACCTAATGGAACACCAGCAGCATTAGCATTTGCACCAATGGAAGCTCCAACGTTATGATAATTGCTTGATAAACGAGGACCCATATCAAAGGCACGAATTGGTTCTGCTTCAAGATGTAAAGGCAAAGGTGGCCCTCCATCAGAGGCAGCATTACTTCCAGATCCAGGAGAAGAATAACGTGGGAAATACTTGGTAAGAGAAGTTCTACGTGAGCTAGGGGGAGGTGAATTACTTGGCAATCGAGAGCTCGAAAGACCTGATAAGCCAATAGGAATGGTAGCAGGACTTGGAACAGCTTCTGAAACTGTATCACTTCTTTCACCATCGCTCGTAATCGTATCTCCTCTGCTTAATGGAATGTATTCTCCACCGCCATATTGTGAGATTCTTGTTGGACTTCTTGGTTCTTCTGGAAATTGAGTTTCCGTTCTAAATGCTGCTTCAATGTTTGATGCTGTGGTTGGAGGAGCACTTTGTGGACCTTGAGCGGCATTAAAGAGCTTGTGAAACGTTCCTTGACGAAAGAATCCAATATCACCCAAGTCACACAAACAAGGATTCCACAATGGTAATCCTTCACATGCTGAATATAGACTTGCTGCGTAGATGTCGCTTATTGCATTTCCTTCGATGCCAAACGAAGGCATCTTGGCTGAGTTAGAGAAGAAGAAGAAGCAACAAAGATGATCTTGTTGCTTGACTTCAACTAAGAATGAATATATCAAATGAATAAAAACTTGTATGTAAAGTAGAAGGGGGCAAAGGAGGATGACCAGAATGGATTTACAGGTAAACCGATGTTGATGTTGAGAAAGAGAGATTCATTACAGAAACGATTGCATTTTAAATGTTTGATTCCAGCTCAAACAGGTCGTCTTTTCTGGTGTACTTTGTTGTTGTTGTTGTTGTTGTTCTTGGGATCGAAATCGAATTGGATGGATGGATGGATGTGCTACATGGATCAATTCAAGATGGAAAACACAAAACATAAGAACTGCTCAGTACTTCTTCCCGCTTCTCACGCTTATAAATGCAACAATTACACTGCAATGTATGCTATCCTTTGTCAAAACCAACACAAATTAGCGTATCTCATGAATAAGGTTTATGGTTTGTGTTTGTCCATTTCTTATTCTTAGCGTAAAATGTGGAAACAAGAAAGAAACAAATACTCTACCCCGCCGACGCGTAGGTGTTGTTCTTTCCATCCATATCTAAGGGAACTTGAGGAAAATTAAAACTAATGTATGCACAGCATATTATAGATTCAGAGTCTGAGCGTTTGTGCATTTCACAAAGGTATTTTTTGTATACATGTTTTGGATGATCGACGGACGCTATTAGAGATGATATTTGATGTTCGATTCATTTGCTTTGAATAACTTTCTTCTTGAGATAAAAGTAGAGCAAGAAATGTAGTTATCTCTTAAGCCTAATTTCCTGCCTACGAATCAGGCAAGTCCAAACTTAAGCGCGGCGCCGAAGTGGGCGCCGCCACAATTCTGCATTTTGCACTTTGCACCTTTTTTTGTCTTTCCTTTTTCACGCACTGCAAACACATTAACGCGGGTGCCAGGCCTGCATGCATGCATACATTTGTATAATGTCTCGAATTGAACCAGCAGCGCGGCTTACCCACCAGAGACACCTTTTTTTTTATTTTCGGAACCACTTTAACCGGATTATTAAAAAAAATCCAAAGCCAGAACCAATTTCCGAGCGGAGATCCGCTTCATTTTCTCTCTCTCCATCACTTCCATCATCATTTCTTGTATCGATTGGATAGTATAATCATCTGTAGGAGTTTATATACCAAATGCCAGTCGCAGCTCCTTCTGCTGCTGCTCAAGCAGTTGCGGCAAAATATGAAGATATAGCGATAAAATATAATGATCATCAAGAAGATGTTGATAAATTACAAAAAGCGGCATTAGAAGAAGTTTTACCGGCAGTATTGACAGAAGTAGGATTGCAAGATGATGCTCAAGCTAATAAACATGTTAGGCAATTCCTTAAAGATAGAGGTGAGTAATGATGTAAGGGTGGATGATGCAGATGTTGAATATCAGTACTAAAACGAATCTTTATCATCCTTCAGGTCTGGTATTCCGCTTTTTGAGGAGATCACGCTATTCTACTTCAACTGCACTCGATATGCTTACATCCACACTCACATGGCGACTTCGAACGGACTTGGATTCACTTTCTTTATCTTCATTACATCCACTATATGCCTCACCTCCAAATCGACCGCCATTGTTCTGGTGCAATACACAATCTTTCGATTTGTATGGAAGACCTTTAGGTGTAATTTCACTACAAAGTCTTGAACGTGTCACACATGATGATGGTCAAGCAGGACTTGAAGAATGTCGAGAATATATTGTAGGGTGCATGGAAAGCGTGCGCAGATATCTTGCCGTTCAATATTCACAATCCGTTCATAATACCGGATCACGCAAGATTGATATTGATAGAGTACGTCAATTGAGAAGTCAAGATGGCGAAGATGCGGACACAAAGAATCGTCCTCCACCTCTACAAATGGTAATCGTATTCTCTTTGGCTTCTTCCGGTATGGCAAATCTGGAAATGGAATTATTGCCATTCTTGTTGGACTTACTCAAAAATCACTTTCCCGGAATGGTAGGAGCAGTATACATTTTGCATTTTGGATGGGTTCATTCGGGTATGTGGGCAATCGCAAAAAGAGTATTACCACAACAAGCTTTAGCAAGAATATTCTTCCCAAGTAGTAAAGAATTATCTGAGCATTTTGATCTTAGCAGATTACCAGTAGCATTAGGCGGAGAACAAGATGTTGAAATGAACGGAGAAACAAATGACGTAATGAAAAAGTATGCTAGAACACATTGGCATTCCCGATCTTCTCGCAGTGGAAGTCAATCTGATGCTGTAAAACGAAGTGAACAAAAGGAAAATGTTCAATCAAATGAAAATGATGAAGATGCGGAAGATGAAGATGATCTTGACAATTTAGAGTCAAATAGTGCTCCGCCAAGTCCTAAGTATCGCTCAGGAACTTCTACACCAGCTTTACATCCATCCAGTCGTACACCACGTTCTTTGAGTCGAGTTGGCAGCTTTGATAGTTTGATGGATGAATTTCATAGTGTCACAAATTCACCTAAATTATCCCGAAATGCAACTCCAAGGCATTCTAGGCCAACGACACCTCATGCTGAATTGAACGGATATCATTTCACAATGGCATTTCCAACGACTAACGAAGGAGGAGAAAATACTGGTTCTACATCAACTTTACGTCTTCCACCTTCTGCAATGAATAAGTTGCATCTCTTGCAAATGACTAGAGGTCATGATGCTAGATTACGAACGATTTCTGATGCTGCAAATATTCATGATTTAGGAGGTGAAAGGTCAAGTGCAAATGTATCACCGAGTTTAAGCCGAAATGCAAGTCCGGAAAGACGAAGACAAAGAAGAAGAACGATGACCAATCAATCTATTCGTAATAAAAATGTTCGATTTGAAGGAAATCAAGGTTTAAATGGTGAATTAACAGAAACTGAATTCACACATAAAGGAATACCTATCAAACGTGTTGGTTCATTGAGAGATTTCCGTTTATTGGAAAATGATTTGGCGGGAGTTGATGATGGAATTCTTGATACGAGCGATAGCAATAGCATCAATAGTGATGAAGAGAGTAGTAAGAGTGGTAAAGCGGGACATAAAGGTGTGGTCGATAAGGATAACTCAACAAGTCGAACGAGACGTTTCTTTTCTTTATGGCGAAGAGGTACACAACAATCTGCAAATGCAGCATCATCAAAAGAGGTTGAAAAGAAGAAAATGGAATCATCGGAAAAGCAAGGAGAGAAAGATGAAGAGGAGGAAGAAGAAGATGGAGATTTGACATTATTACCGCCTGAGCCAATGGCACCTGATTCACCAAGATTGCAAGTTGCAGATATTGAAGAACCTCCTTTGAGCGAATTAACAGGTACGTTTTCAAGAAGATCACGTTTATACGGATCATTACCAGGACATGTCAGTCCTTACAATAAAGCAAATCCATTTTACGGTTATCCAGCTTATCCTGTCAATACAGCAAACGGAAGTGGAACGACAGCCGGTACAGAAAATGATCCTCGTAAACGTTATCAATTCCGTAGACGTAAGCGTGATTTAGTTCGAACTTTAATTTACCTTTTCGTTTTACGTCTTTTGGCATTACATCGTCATGTTCGATCTGCTTTACTTTCTTCTTATCGATTAACCGTTCGTGCTGTTACGGTAGGAGGTAGAATACCAGAAGAAGAAGATCTCACACAAACACAAGAATATAAACGTTATCAAAGTTTAAGAAGTGCATCTACTAGATTTATTTCTGATCGTCAAAGAAGAGGAAGTCAAGAATCTTCAACAACAAACGTAATTCAAAAACCCAAACCACAACCTTTAGTCGCTTTAGGCTTTCGCAAAAGATATGCAATCTTGATGATCATTATCGCATTCACTTTATTACGCAACGAATGGAGAAGTAGGAGAAGAAGATATTAAATGTTTAAATATGCATCTTTAATAATGAAAATTTTGTACTTATTTTTTTTTCCACATGTAATATTATTACCATGCATGCAAATCCAATTATGCTAACAAAGATGATTGTGTTTTTATTTTACAATGATAAATGGGTATATAAAATTTCTACCGCTCTGATCGATGTCGATCTCGACGATCATCCCTTCTCTCACTTTCACGTCGTCTGTCGTAATATCTATCACTACGCCTGCTGTCAGAATAATAACGATCCCGATCTCTCCTTGAATGTTCTCTATCTTCTTCATATCGACTGCTTCTAGAACTTGTTGGTGGACTGTATGATCTCTTTCGATCTTTGTTTGATCTAGAATGAGATTCTTCTTTACCTCCTTCCTCATCTCTTTCTTTACGTGTGACAGGAACGTATCTTCGTTCAGGTTTATGTCGTGATGATGATGATCGATTAGAAGATCCACTTTGAACTGGTGATTCTCTCTCTTTTGCACCAAGACCAAGCAAAGCAGCTCTTTTCTTTACTTCAGGTGCATTTATCGGACCTTGTCTTTGTTTTCCAGCACCCATGCCTTCTTTCCATCCCATTCCTCTCAATAAAGCAGCACCAAAATCATCAACAGGCATATTTGCATAATCCGATAAAGAAGGTGCATCAGGTCTAGAATCCATATCTCTCTGTAAAGCTTCTTCTTCGGTGATTGGATTGATGATTATATCATTCTCATATTGTGCGTTTTTGTTTCCTCCTGAAAGTAAAGCTTCTCGTGCTTGTGTATCTTCGTCTTGATCTTCTGCTTTAACGGGTTGACTTTCCATTACTGTGTTACTTTGCTCTTCATTATCTGTTTGCATTCTGTCTTCGTCAATTGCACTTTCCAATCTGTGACGTACTTCCAGGCCAATCTTTTGTTCTTCATCTCCAACTCTTTCATTAGCTGTACCATTATCTCTTTTTCCACCACCAAAACCTCCTGATAAGCTACCTAATTCTTTACGATATTTTTCTAATCCTAATCTTTTTTTACGTTCTTCCATCCAATTTGCATCGGCTTGTTTTTGAATGACTAGTTGCTCATTTACTCTTTCCTTCCTTCTTCTTTCATCTTCTCTTGCAGAATATCCAGACAAACTTTCTTCTTTCCATCTCCCAGCAGATGATCCATTTCGGTTCGATTTATGTTGTTGATGTTCATGTTCATGTTCTTCTTCATCTTCTAATTCTTCAAAAGCTGAATGTCTTTTCAATTGTACAGCTTCATTTATCCCTCTCAGCCTGCTCGGACCGTCACCTGAGCTTGAAGATGTTGACATTCTTCTTTTGTGTGTCGTAAAGATGAGAGTAGGTAGAAAGACTGAAAAGAATATTTCCGTGGAGGTGTTGAACACACTTTGGTTTTTTTACCTGTGCGTTTTCTTCCAAAAAATAAGATAAAATTCTTGCGTGGGGGAAGAAGAAACAATAACGCGCCTCATCCCCGAAAATGTGAAACGACGTTGTAAGCTTTCTTACGCCGTCCACTCGATGATGGAATATTGTTATATTTGTACAACTTTGAAATGAGTGATAAAACCATCTTGTCACATTCGCAAATGTGTTTGAAAGCTGAGCAGAACATTCTGATGAACTTGAACAAATCTCAGAATGTTTTCTTTTAGACATTACCATTCACCTTTCCTCGCAAAATGAAAAATAAAAGAGATTCTGATAGCGACAGAGACAGCTCGAGTTCATATTCGCAGTGTAATGACAGTAATTGTAGCTGTTGTACTTGCTCTTCATGTGAAGAATCTGATGCATCAAGTCCTCCACCTTCACCACCTCCAAAGAGATCCAAAGCTGTCTCTCAAAAGAAGAATGTCCGTCCTTCGGCAAGTCAAAGTCCAAGCAGTAGTTCAGCTCCTGTACAGCGTCCAAAGCCAAGATTTGATTCAAAATCATACTTAAACTCTACCAAAGGAAATGAAACAAAAAAAGATTCTTCCCCCAGCAAGACTGAAAAGGGATCCAAGGATCAAACATCTACACAAATGAAGAACAAGGTAGCAGTTCCAAGCAAATCAAACATTTCAGCGTCACCAAAGAAGAGCATCATGCCAGAACTTCGCGCTTTGGACAATGAATCTGTGAAACCAAAACGCAAAACAGCGGAGATTGAGCATGAAACAGATGGATCAGAACTTGAATCGGATTTTTACATTGAGAAACCGGCTATAAAAAAGATGAAAGAGAACTCAAAAGATTATTCAAAGGGCGATACCGAGGCAAATCAAAAGAAAAGAGGTGAAGGAAAAGAGAAGTTCACTTGGGGTGAGTTTGAAGGTAAATACGTGAAATTGAAAGTTTTGTCATTTACTGAATCACATTTCTCTTGACTTTACTCAGAGGAAGATCAAGCAATTATTGTGAGTTTAAAGATTGCTTTGATGATTAGATAGAGTAGCTGAGTGAGTGTTATTCATTCACTTTCCAGTCTTTCTGTAAAGATCAAATCAGATTATCAAGTTTACATAATCATTTTAGCAACACCTTTCCGAATCGAACAAGACGTGATTCGACCATTCACCACCGTCGTGAACTTTTATTCAAGAAATGGAGAGAAACAGTTCTTAATAGTCATTCTTTAAAAGATTCATGAATGCAAATATTTATTTATAGTCTTTGTCATCATTCAATAAAATTATTCTTTATTGAATGTTAGTAAATGTTTTTATATTGTGATCGATTTTTCAATCGCAGACTGCCAGAGTGATAAATGTGACAAAATGATTCATTTCATCTTTCACGCATCTTTCTTTTTTCCGCGTCGTTGCGGCTTTGGCAAAATGTGATCGATTGTTGAAAGCTAAGTTATACATTGACAGTTCGAGTCAGAAGAACAATGGAAAGCACTCTTAATTCTATACTACATCATTCTTTCTTCAAAAATGAAAAGAAGCAGGAGTCAAAGTTCGGCTGAGCGATCTTCATCTGTTGATGATGAAAGCAGTGATAGTAGCAATACTGAGACAAGCGCAAGTTATGATTTGCACGAATCTGAAGAAAGTTCCCCTCCACCTTCTGCTCCTGTTCGTGCAAAGCCAGAATCAAAAGATAGAGATAATTATGCAAAACGCTCTTCATCTGATAAAGCATCAATTGTACCAAAGAAGGTCAAAGACGAAAACACATCGCATTCTATTCGCAAGAAAGTACATCCCTCTGCATCACACAATAAAAGCAAACCTTCGAAAGAACGCAAATCTAATCATACAAGCAAGCCAAAAGTGATTGAAGTGATCGATTCTTCTGCTTCTGAGTATAATCCATCCGATGAAGACGACGGATCAGAAAGTTCAAGCTGCTCAGAAAATGAAAGTGAAACTCAAACTCGTCAGCCGGAGAAGCCTGCTTACAAGATACCAAAGAATGAAATCAAGCATGATCCAGAATCTGTGCCAGCGATCAAGAAAGTCAAAGCAAGACCAGAGGCCACTCTGAAAAAGCATACGTCTCGTGAAACAAAATCTGAAGGCAGCAAAGAGATTTCAAGATTCTCTCGTGGTGAGTGTTTATTGAGATCGGTAATGTGACTTAAGTATGCTTACCAATTCCTTTACTTCTTGAAACTTCCAACAGAAGAAGATGCAGCTATCATTGTAAGTGACATTTGCTTCAATCTGCTTTTTCAACTGGATATGCTTACAGCTTAAATCTTCTTCCCAGGCTTTCTTTGATCAAAGTGTTCGAACGGTAGATTTGATGAAACATTTGCATGAATCATTTCCTGATCGACAACCAAGGAGTGATTCAAGTGTAAATAAACATCGAAAATCTCTTATTAAAAGGTGCAAGGAATTTATCCTCGGAACAAAATCATAAAGAGAAAAAAATCCACTCAATACAATTGTGACAAAATGATCATAATTGCTGTTTGAAAGAAAGAAAATGCGAGTAAAAATACATACAAATTACTGAATGAAAGAATGACAATGAGAATGAAATTTGTAAAATTTATTTTTGTCAAGATGGTTGTCGAAGCAACTAAATGTACGAATGAATCAATCATTTCAACTTTGCTGAATTTGCGCTTATGTACATTTATTGAAATTACATCACCAACCCCTTCTCTCACTTTGATCCAATTCTGCGCATCATAGTTGCATCCCAACTATCATTTGAACTTTTACGTTCAGGTGGTGGAGGTGGATTTCGATTGACTTGTTGTTGTGGCTGTTGTTGTTCAGGTGATAGACCCGTACTTGCTAAAATTGAAGGACTAGCTAAAACAGCATCACTTCCACTACCTGTACCACCATGAGGAAGTGTGGCACTATAAACATTCGAAGGCAATTCTCCTTTTTTACCATGACTATGCTTTTCACGATGATGACGTGATTGATTGTTAACAGTAGGTGGATGAGAATTTACTCCAACAACATTGCTTGTTTTATTTGATTCTTTTTCCGGTACAGCTGTTTGTCCAATTGCAAACGCTCGAAATCCTTCGGCCACACAATATTCTGCTTGACGTAATAATCCAACAGCATATGCTGCTGCTGCTTTACGTCTTTCCCAATTTAGTCTTGCTCTATTATCAATTTCATTCTGTGGTGGTTCTTGAGTTGCAATATTTGCCCATGTAAGTGCATTCATCATCGTTGCACTCATCATTGCACGTTGAGTAGCTTCTCTCTTTAATTCTTCAATTGCTTCCTTACGAAGATCTTCAATCACTTCGGGAAAATTGGAAAGATTTAAAATTCTACGCCTTTCTAGGTCTTGCCATGCTTGACGTAAATATGCAGAATCTGAATTCGTTTCAACTTGTGGAAAATATTTACGTGCTCCTTCTGCACCTTGATACGTTGTTGAAAATCCATGACCGCCAGATCTAAACATATCAGAAGAATACAAATGAGACTGTAACCATTCATCATGAATTCTTCGTAAAACTCCTTCACGCAAAGGTCGAACGGGGAAAGGAGGTTGATTTGGCAAGTAAAATTTTGATGCTAAACGTTGTGCTGGCTCGTTATCATCTAACTTCCATGTCACATCACCACTGCTACCATAATCTGTCAAGATAAAGTAAACATCTTTTATTGGTCCTGTTGTACCTTTGGAAGATGTTGGCCTGGTCATCTTTGTCGTTCGATTTGGCACACTTTGTGCTCGACTTGATGATGGATGAGAAGAAGCAGAAGGAGTGAGCTGTTGTTGTGGTACAAGTGTTGTGTTTGAATATGATAAACTGCCTCGAATTGCAAGCGGAGAGGCCAGTTTGCCAGCTGGTTGCCCTTTCTCATCTTCTGTTGTGAAAGTGTATTGAGAATTTTGATTGGTTTGAGGCAAGATTGAAGCTGCATCTAAAGAAGAACTTGTGTTTGATTCCGTTGGATGTTTCAGATTTACGCGCATACTTTCCATACCACTATTTCCACTTTCAGTGCCTGCATATGACTTTTGAATTTGTTGAAATTGACCTGGTGCATATTCTAGATATTGACTTGCAAAAGTGCTATCTGTACTATCAGAAGAAGGCATTGAAATTGCTGCATTTTGCACTGTTCCTGGCCATACTCCTCCTGAAATTTGTGTACTGTAAACAGGTTGACTGAAAATGTATGGAGCCGAATCAGAAGTAAAAGATTGACTACCTTGTGCCATAGAATTTTGATTCCATAATTGTGAATTTGCTTGTTGCATATTCAACGCCATATCATGTCTTACCAATTGTTCAACTTCATAAATCAATTGCATCTTTTGTTTTTCCACTGTATCCCTCTGTGCTTCTTCCAACTGTAAACCAATACGAGATAATTTTAAGTGACAGACCAATAACCAATTTTTCAATTTACTTACCACATTCTGCCACATTTGTTGTTGTCTCATAAGATCTCCGATAGCTTTTTGTGCCTTTTGAGATTCAACGTCGTTCACATCAGTTTCCGAACTGGGATGAACGACATCTTTCTCAATAGTTACTGCACTAGACGAAGGCTCTTGAAGTGATGATCTTTTCTCTTTCAATGTATTGGTAGATTCGATAGTAGATACTATTTCTTTCGGTTTTGTAACGCGCGGTCGAAGATTTTTGCGTTGATTGCCACCTGTATTACGATTACTCCTTCCTTTAATCGAAGCTCGTCTGCCGCGCTCAGGACTAGAGTTGGAGCTAATAATCGCCACTTCATCATTCCTGTTTGCCTCAACTTCTACTTCTGCATCCATTATATCAGATCCAGTCTCTCCTGCTCGTCTTTCACGTTTTCCAGTCAGGTCCTCGTTGATTGGGTAAGCTCTCTTTGATGTAGTACCAACAGAGTTTGTCGTTGATTCTCCTTCCACTTGCATTTCTACCGCATTTTTTTGCGTTTGCTTTTCCGGGGCATTCTTTGCTGCAGCTTGAACTTCTTTTCCTGCTCTATCGGACGCAAAAGGATCAGAAAAGTTCATCTTTGTGGGCTTGTATGCTTGATCTGAATTATGCGGCTGTAATGAAGTTGAAGAGAGATCTAATGATTCTGTCATATTCAGTAAAGCAGCAGCGCCCGGTTGAAGAGGAGTATGAAGGATTGGATATTGACCAAGATTGTTAGGTAATAAACCATTGAAAGATTGATCGATCGATTGACTTTCTCCTGTATCCGAAGAAAGATTTGAAGGATCTAAAGGAAAATGATTTGATTGCAAACCATTATTTGGAAACGGATCTGAATCTTCATTTGTGCTACTACTGTTCATCATTCTCTCTCTTTGCCTTTCAGAGTAAATTTGCTTCCAAGAAACGTCTGATTTTTCCATCAATCTTTTCACTGTAATCAATGCATCCAAGCTTGGCTCTCTGAGGGCAAAAGGGTTTTCCTTGAGAAATGTTGATTGTTGATCGTTTTTCGGATGTGAATAATCGAAGACTGATCTATTAGTAGATCGTGTAAATGTCGTTGTTATCGCTCTTGATGTTGATGCTGATGCTGGTGCTGATACTGATGATGATGAATAAGAACGTATTGGTTGTTGAAGAAAAGCTGAGATTTGAAATGGATTTTTATATGAAAACGCATTTTGAGTTTCATCAATTTCTCTTTTTTTGCCCTTGTCTTCTTTTTTCTCCGATTCTTCTTCAGATCGGTTCACATTTTGTCTTTTGGCCGAAAAGGAGGAACTTTGTTCTTGAGGGGGATTAAAATACATTCACAGAAAAATAAAAAAGGGCGTTAAAAAGCGCTTTTCTATGGCCCGATCAATACAAAAATACTGTTTCCGAAATGAATTGAATTTCATCAAATTTTTTTTTCCAACGGAGCCGTCGGAATGATTGCGGATTTTGAATGAAATTAGGCAACACGGATGATGAAATTATTTCCATAAAAGAAAACGATTGGTGTGTTGATGATGTGTTGGTCTCAACTTTTTTCCTTCGCCTAGCCAAATTGTAGACATAGCCTCATAATGTCATTTCTTTTCCGCTTCATTTTTTTTTCTCTTCTCTTCTTATGTCGCGCCGCTTGTTATGAAGAACCCAAATCAAGAACTCCCCTTGTATTTTACGCAAGGTTGTCAATTCGCCTTTTTTGACCGCAATAATACGCGTATGAGTGTATATTTTGAGCAAAAGAGTGAATTTATGGGAGAAAGCACAATTCAAAGGATCCGATGGAATTTAATTACGGCCCGAAAATTCGCCTTTTCGATTTGTTATGAATAGGATTTTTTGACTTTAATTGGCGTTCGATCGTGTATTTTTTTTGAGGCGGTAAGTACTTTTAAAGACCCTTTTATTTTGCCTAAAATTCAAACTCCATCATACCACCTTTAATCTCCGAATAAATGTCAACTTCAACATTCAAAGATGTGATCGTGGGGCATTTTTGAAATTTCGACGGTACCGTTGATCTTCTCAAAAAGACAAAAAGTTTGATTGATAAGATCTGTATTGATACATGTGTCATTTCGATAAGTATGCATAAGAATCAAATTTATTCATTGATCAGCTTCTTCCACAAACAAGATGGATGAACTCGTAAAACTATCTTGCGTATTTTCCACACTATCTTCCCTGTTCTGCTTACATACGCAAGCTTTGCAAAAGGCAAAGGCTAGGCTAGGCTATTTTCACACTTTGAACGCGTTACCTGCAACCTGCAAGCCAAAAAAAAGTATTGTGCGTGCGCTCTTCGATTCATTACGCGAGTCATCCCTTTTTCTTTGTAGCCCCACTGCAAGAATTTTTTTCCTAAGCAGAAAAAGAGAGCATTCCCCGATTTTTTTTAAAATTGGCACTTGAGCAGTCTTTTGAATTCTTCTCAAAATATATGACTCTCTTCCTTCTTGAGCCGCAGAACACTGTCTATATCCGATGTACATCCTTCTCACCGGAGTGAGAATGATCAACATCTTTTACCCTAACCACAACAATCAAAAGCTAACCTAATATTGGTGACGATCGAGACGACTTTTTTGCGTGTCAATCGTTCCTTCCCCGCAAAACACTTTGCCATCATGTCGATGTCAAGAAATCTAAGTCGCCATCGTGGCAATATGCTACGTTCAAACACTTCCGCCAATTCGACAATGTCTTCGATGGTTTCAAGTTCATCTAGACGCATTCTACCTTGCGTTGGAATGGCAGTACAGCAAGTACAAAGAACTGCTCCTTTTACAACATCTGCACATCTACGCAAATCTGATTCCGCCTCAAATGCACAACAACAAGCAAGATCCATTTCCACAAATGCACCCAAAGAACAAGCATCACCCGTTCAAGGATCCTCTTCTGCTGCTGCAAGACCTGAACCATCACCTTCATTTCAACAAACTCCTCCAAGCAATAAAATAGCAAGGAATCAACAACAAGAAGAACTTGATGAATCTTTCGTTGGAATGTCTGGAGGTCAAATCTTTCACGAAATGATGTTGAGACATGGTGTCAGACATATCTTTGGATATCCAGGTGGTGCAATTCTACCCGTTTTTGATGCAATTTACAATTCAAAAAATTTTGACTTTATTCTACCTCGCCGTGAAGATGGTGCAGGTCACATGGCTCAAGCATATAGCCGTGTGACTGGAAAGCCAGGTGTTGTATTGGTTACCAGTGGTCCAGGTGCTACAAATACAGTCACGCCACTTGCAGATGCTCAAATGGATGGTTCTCCACTTATCGTATTCTGTGGTCAAGTTGCCACAAGTGCAATCGGATCGGATGCTTTCCAAGAAGCCGATATGTTGGGTATCAGTAGAAGTTGCACAAAATGGAACGTGATGGTTAAAAATATCACTGAACTTCCTCGTCGTATCAACGAAGCATTCAAGATTGCAATGAGTGGAAGACCTGGACCAGTCTTGGTTGATCTACCGAAAGATGTCACCGCAGGTATTCTGTGGCAAGCTTTGCCTTTCTCTCAAACAACACCCAATCAAGCCGCTTTGCCAAGTCGTGCAACTGCTCGTCCTCGCTCACGTTTGCTTTCTCCATCAAGCAATTCCTCCGTAGAACTTGCGCCTGAAATCAGACAAGCAGCCGATTTGATCAACAAGGCCAAGAGACCTATCATTTATGCCGGACAAGGAATGCTTTCCAGCCCAGAAGGACCAGAATTGCTCAAAACACTCTCTCATCGTGGACAAATTCCTGTTACTACCACCCTTCAAGGTCTAGGAGCATTTGACGAAAATGATCCTCTTTCTCTGCATATGTTGGGTATGCATGGCAGCGCTTATGCTAACTTGGCCATGCAAGATGCCGATTTGATCATTGCTCTTGGAGCACGATTCGATGATCGTGTTACTGGACGTGTTGATAAATTTGCTCCTCATGCAAGAGCTGCTGCAATGGAAGGGCGTGGTGGTATCATTCATTATGAAATCATGCCAAAGAACATCAATAAAGTCGTTCAAGCAACATGTGCTATCGAAGGTGATGTCGTCCGTAACCTTGGAAAGACTTTGCCTTTGATCAAAGAAAACAAAACACGCGGTGAATGGATCAAGAAGCTTGATGAATGGAAGACAAAGTATCCATTCTACTACAATCCTGCCGCTCCAGATGCGCCAGCAAAACCACAAGAAGTGATGGAAGAGATTGATATTGCCGTCGGACCTGATCGTAAGAAAGATTTAGTTGTTTCTACTGGTGTAGGAGCACATCAAATGTGGGCAGCTCAACATATTCGTTGGACTACTCCTCGTACTTGGGTCACTTCTGGTGGTGCAGGAACTATGGGTGTTGGTATTCCATTTGCTATTGGAGCCAAAGTTGCACAACCTGAAAAGATTGTTATTGACGTTGATGGTGATGCAAGCGCACAAATGACATTTATGGAAATGGCAACTGCATCAGAATTTGGTGTTGGTGTGAAAGTTTTGATTTTGAACAATAACGGACAAGGAATGGTTGTTCAATGGCAAGATTTATTCTATGAAGAACGTTATAGTCATACAAAACAAAAGAATCCTTCTTTTACCAAATTGGCTGAAGCATGTGGAATTAAGGGTATCTTGTGCAAAAACAAAGGAGAATTGAAAGAAAAGATGGCAGAATTCATCAATTACGATAACACAAAGCCAGTGTTGATGGAAGTTTTGGTGGAAGATAAAGAACACGTTTTACCAATGGTTGCAGCCGGTAAAGCTCTACATGAAATGGTTCTACATGCTGATCTAAAGTTGGAATCAAGATAAGTGATTTTATTCTCAACAAAAATTCAACTGCCGCTATCCAAAAAAAATTCTCGACTTCGAGATGATGTACTATTTTCCCTATATTCTTAATCTCTCATGAAATCTGATATGAACGATTGCTTGATTTACCCTTTGTTGTGTTTTGAGATGGAGAATCTAGAAGATTCGTAAAATAACAAAAGGGCAGACTTTCTTTGTGTGGAGAGGAGACGCGATTGGTGCATGTAAAATAAAAAAAGTCTAATCGGGAATGCATGCACAGTATCCGGATTTAAAGTTGCAGCATACGACACCAACCTTCTCCTTTGTTTTCTTTAACACTTCTGAACAATCAACTTGTACAATTACGACCACCACCCACTTCCGCCAAAATGGCAGCAAGGCTAACATTTCGCTCTATTGGTGCCAGTCAAAGATTGCTGCCTGCTCCTATCACAGTCTCTCCTCTTGCTCGTCTATGTAGAGCGAAGGTAGAAAGAGCACCGCTTATATCACAATCAAACATACATACATCACCATCATTCAACAATAGATATAGACGATTTGGAGATGGACCCTCGACAGAAGAATATCCAAGTGGTTATAATAGTCAAAGTCAACAAACAACACCACTTTGGAAACGAGTTGCAATACAGCAAAATCCACGTATAAGAAGAAATGGTGGAACATTCGGAGGAGGAGGAAAAAGATTTGATCCTTTTAGTAGATTAGGAATTGCATCAATTGCTCTTGTTGGTGGAGGTATTTTTTACGTTTTTCATTTAGAAAAGGTACCAGATACGGGAAGATGGAGATTTATGGTCATTAGCGTTGGTCAAGAAAGAAAGACTGCAGATCAAGCATTTAATCAAATTCTTGAAGAATATCGTGGAAATATTTTACCTTCAAATGATCCAATTCATCAATACGTTCTTGGAATTGCATCTAAAATTATACAAGCCGCTTCAGTTCAACGTCAAGAAGGTAATATTTCCGGTAATCATTTATCCGATAGTCTTCATCATGGAATTCAACATCATCCTTCTAATCCTCCGTTTAATAACAAAAATCAAGTTAAGTGGCAAGTATTTGTTGTAAAAGATGATACGCCAAACGCATTCGTTTTACCAAATGGTAAAATATTCGTTAATACTGGTATTTTACCTATTTGTAAAGATCAAGATGGATTAGCAACTGTTTTAGGACATGAAGTTGCACATCAACTCGTTCGTCATTCAGCCGAAAAGATGTCAAGCTCATATTTATACGTAATTTTAGGTTTCGCAATTGAATCTTTGGTCGGTTTAGATTTTGGAATTTCAAGTTCAGCTTTTCAAATTTTAATGGGTTTACCTAATTCACGTTCATGTGAATCTGAAGCAGATCATATTGGTTTACGTTTAATGAGTTCCGCTTGTTTTGACCCAAATAAAGCACCAGGCGTTTGGGAAAGAATGCAAAAAATGGAAAAAAGTCAAAAAGGTGGTGGTGGTTTTGATTCTTCAATGTTTGGTGCTTTATTAAGTACTCATCCAACGAGTGCAAATCGTGAAATAAAAATGAAAGAATGGATTCCTGAAGCAGATCTAATTCGTCAAAATTCAAATTGTCCAGCTCCTTCAACTGTTTCATCTTTCAAGGAAAGTATACCTTCCCTCTCCAATCCCTCTCCTGGACTTTTCTCCATCGGACGTGCTTAGTAATAATTCTCCACTCTGACAAACGGATCTTTGTTGTACTATAATAACACCAATCACTAACTAACATTGTATCTTGATGAGAATTAAATTGAGTCTCTATGAGGAGGATACTATAAAATTGGATTGAGTGAAACAACAAACTTTTGACAAAACGTTTTGCTAATGCGAAAAAATGGACCAAAATGAAAAAAATGATAATATGAAAACAGATGATGGTTGTTTTTTCTTCCCGGATATACGTGACTGGTGGATAAAGTTCAAAGTTGAAAGGTGACAAGGAATTTAAAAATGATCCTACAAAAAAAAATGAATCGAGAACGCTTTTTCGTCCGTAATTGTGTGCTTTTTGATTTATATTGGTGAAACGATAGTCCAAATTATATTTCAAATGAAGAGATTGCGTGTGACGTGATGCCCAATTTGGCAGGCCCAGTTATATGAGAAGAGAATAATTTTAACGGCGACGTAAGGCGTAAATGCAAACTTCAATTTCGATATCTTTTGCGGTTGAAGCTGATGAATCATCAACGATTCTACTGAAAAGGGCGTCCCAAAGACTGTCGAGCACGAATTCTACCGCTCCTTTGCTCAATCGTCCCTTTTCGCGTAATACATTACGAAAATGACATTCGTATAAGTTCTTGAATAATTGAATCATATGCTCGGTAAATGGAACTCTTGACAAACATCCTGATTCGAATGCTTTCCAAGCAGGATGTGCTAAACGTAGAGGTGTTGGTTCGTTAGGCAAAGTAGAAGCAGAATCTTCTTTGTCAGTATGACCTAAGCCGCAACTCCATTCCAACTTCCATTTACTTTCTACGCTCTTCAAGGCTGCTTTCGTTTGCTTGGCTGTTCTTGGATGCATTGGAAGATCCAAAAGATGGCGAGCAACATCGGATTTCAGCATACCGCATGATACCAATCGTTGAATACATGGTGCTAATGTGTTGCTCAGGGTCGTCCAAATGTCCTTCTTTGGTAATTTAAATGCTTGAGCATTTGCGATATTGCTCGTGTTCTTTTCGATAGGAGAAATTGAGTAAGTGGAATTCTCATCGTCAGTCATCACAGGATCCGAAGAAAGACGATCTGGACCAAGAGATGGACGAACGGGTTCATCACTTCGGGCAATGTAAGCCATGAAGAGTAAACCATCTTTTTTGAATTCATTTGAACGTGAATTGAGGAAAGCTGTCAATTCAGCTTGTGCAGTAGTCGCTCGACTGACGTGAACATTGTTTGGCGTATGTGTCCAATGCATATCCATCAAGCTGATACCGAGATGCATTGTATTAGGCGGAGCCAACCTTGATGCAAATGGACGAGCAGCAAAGCTTGGAAAGATTGTATTAGTAAGACATGGTGAATGTTTGGCTTGCCAATGAGCGTTCAAGTATGAATCGCGATGTGTCTCCAGCATTTGAGTCATTGCACGGAAATCGGTAGATGGGGCATCCTCGTGAGTGACACAAAAGTTGATCTGACTGTTTTCTACTACTTGAGATCCAAATCGGTGTTGGCGATTTTGGAAGTAATTCTGTTTAATATCATCTTTGCTTCCCTCTTCCTCGCTTTCTTCTTTTGCGATTGCTCTTTTGGCTAAAGATGAGATAGCAGGACGTAAAAGAGATCCAGATCGGGAATTGAGCGCTCCATATTCCATCATATTGACAGTTTCGCCTTCTACACCTGTTAATGGAATTGTGCCGATAAACGCTTCGATCAATTCAGAAACCTTTGCACGTACGCCCGGACCAAAGTGACCAACTTCTCCAATGCCCATCAAGCCACCGTCTAAATTATAAGCACCTCCAATGGCGGGTTGCGCAAATTTATCGTGAACATCGTTATTTGCTTCGCGCACACGATCAGCGAAGTCCCTTTGGTCATCTCCATATCTCGAATGAAATGATCCACTTTCTGCTTTGTATTCAATTGAAGGAGATAAAAGAGCTTTGTGACCATGTGAGGGCGTATCAAGCGGTGTGCTTGTCGCTCCGTGCATTTGATGAGGTCCCACATATGGGGAGCTATGGTTAGTGCTGAAATTAGAGCTATCAACAGAAGCTGATCCTTCTTCGATCTCATTCATATGTGCTCCATGAGGATCTTGCGTACCTGTACGATGAACTCTACGTTTTCCAACAACTCCACTTGATCGTACTTCACGACGAGATTGCAAGCCTCCGGTGGTACGACGTCTGTTCAATTCAGCATCGTCCCGATCCAATTCGGCAAACGTTACCTCATCCGCTGCACGATCTGATTTGACCTTTACATTAGAAATGAATTCGTTTTGTGCTTCTGTAAGTTTGAGACCGCTCATAGCAAGAGCATTCATATCCATTTGACCAGCAAATCGATCGAATCTTGCTTCAATAAAGTTATTCATGTCAGAGGAAGATGTTTGAGGAATCTGGGTGGAGAATGCTGAAGGACCCATTCGAGCTCCTAATCCCATTCCTAGACCTGCACTGACAACACTTGTAGGGCTAATGACTTGAGATAATGCATCAGCTGAAGTGCCTGTAAGACTTGCAACTTGAGACCTGTGATTGTCATCCTGCATGGTTGGAGGCGTCAAGCCCTTTTCACGACCGATGTCAAGCAGGGTTGCGCGAGAAAGGAATGGTACAGTTCCAGAATTATCCTTTTCGTGATTCTTTGATTCACGCGCATCACGGAGCGAGCCTGTAACTCTCATCCTGGGTGACTGTTCTGAAGGTCCATCCTCGTCCATTGGCGTAGCAATTGCAATTCCATCCTCTTCCTCACTATCACAAGTGGTATCGTCCGTTAAGGTGGGTGAGTTATGCGAATGAGATTGAGAATGTTGATGGTTTGGGCCAAATGACCGTCTGTTCGCACGACTTTCGGATGTGTTGCGTTTATGTGCTGCATTTCGACGTACCAATCTGGATGCCATCGGAGAGGAAATTGGAGAAGAGGAACCCGAAGATGTTTCCATGCTCTCTTTGAGTCTGGGCAAATCATCACTGATGTGAACAGACTTTTGTACAGAACCAATACCGTGTCCACCTAAGCTTGACTGTGAATTCATAGAATGCAAAGCTGTTTGTGTTTCCGATTTATCCTCCTCTGCGGTGGGATAGTATTGTTTAAGGCAAGATTTCAAACTTGGATGTCTTTGCGTTCCTTGATTATAAGCGGGTGCAGAACTTTGACCGGTATGATCTTCATTCCCCTCAATTTCAGAAATCTGAAGTGCAAAGCTCGTGTCTGACGTTGGAGAAGTAACTGCAAACATTGAACTAGGTCGCTCACGTAAACCATTGGATAGGAAGCTTTCCCTTCTGCTTGTGCCAGCGGATTCCAGATGATTTGGTGTATGAAAGCGAGGAATAGCATCATAACTTGTTCCGTTTGAGCTCATCTCGTTCGAATATATTCTGGAGAAGTTGCCTCCTACAGGAGGAGCAGACGATTTGGAAGACCAAGGTACTCCGGCTTCGCTCTCACGACGGCCGCTTGACAAAAGGGAAGACGTACTATTTGATAGCGATTCCAAAGGAGGAGCAGTGTATGTCTCTGGCCTTGCTGTCAAGGCTTCAGCTGCCCATCTGTGCAAATCTTTTGGTTCATTGATTGACATATCCAATGAAGCACGTACGTTTGTTTGTGATAGTCTGCGGGATCCGAGTGCGTCTGTAGGGATGGTGCTGAGCAATTGTTCATTTTTTGTCACTTCTGCAGTGAACGGATCAATGCTTCCACTTTCTGAAGAAATACGTGACGAACGCATCTTTGTGATTTGCAAAGCTCACTCGAATCCAATCATGGAAAATTGGATGCAGTCGGATACATTTAACACTGTGAGGATGAAGTGATCAAGAAAAAAAGAATTTTGTCAATAAAGCCGAATTCATTACGTGTGTGTTTAATATTCGCGGCGTAAAAGAATGATTGAGAAAGAAAATCGCACGCTTTACAGCAGCTCACACTCGGCTCTTCTTGAACCGTCTCTACGATCAGAATAATCTGAACAGAAACGGGATAGCAAGTCCGTTGATCGTGTTTGAGTTGGCAATGCATTCGCTTCTTCTCCTGATTGAAGCACATCAAACGAAGTATTCATGCTACACCCCAAAAAGTGTGATCGGACATTTAATCTCCTATTCCCCTCACCATCGGCGCCGTCGGAATGCGTATATATTTGGTCTTTTTTGACACTTACCTTTTCTGATACGCCTTCTTGTAAAGATTGATCGATAATGAAAATAGGCTGAACTTCTAATTAATCCGATTAAATTCAGCCTAAGAGATGAAATATACTTGCGAAGAATCGAGCGCTGTCCACAATTGAAGCCAATTCTGTGCAGAGTTGGAAAGGGTGAAAGAAAATTGCTACCTTGTATTTAGCTTCGAGGTAACAATTGAAAGATGAGAAAGGTGGTGGTGGTTGTGATGATGTCTGGAAAGACAACAGAATCGGTAATCAGTCTACCTTGCGCCAAACAAATGTCCCTGCTTGATGTTTCCAAATTTAGTCAGGTACATATGACAGCTGCAATCACAGTGATTCTTCTGCCTCCTTCTGTCGTTTTGCTTTAATATAAAGAGCGATTACGGATGGATGTTTGCTGCAAATGATGACAGGATATTCATGATATTTCTCAAGCGGGCCGTACAAGAGCTGAGCATACACATAAATGCAGCATCAATTTAATGCAATCAGAAGCCGAAAATGCTTGGTTCTATATGTCCGTGTATGACAAAGGAAAATAGGGTGTGCCTAAAAGTTTAATGGGATCTTATGGGCGCTAGCTAAATGAAAACAGGGTACATGCATAAAAGCGAAACGCGGCGCGCCGCTCCTCTCAAAAAAAAAGGCCAAGGGAAAAGGGAAGATTTTTAGGTTTTTAGCGTATTTAGGGCAGAATACACATACACATAAATTCGAAACCGAAATCCACCCCTCCCCATTTTTTCTGTTTTAATTCATGATCGATCGTCAATCAGTCTAGTATGGAATCAAAGGCCCCGTTCACCAGTATGATTAATAAACCCTTTTTCTTTCCTCTATGTTCTGCGCATACATGATTTCCTTTACTCCATGGAGCAGCGATAATTAAAATTGTTTCATTTTGGTTGATTGATAGAAGAGATGCAAAAGACAGATCGCCGTACTGGTCACATACCAATTCTTCGGTGAAAATATGTGAAGGACATATCATCTTGCATTAACAATGAATGATTGAAATGTTTCTATGCGTGCGTCGCGCAGCGCAGCGCCCTACAACGCCGGTGCTCTAGTTCCGCTCTGCCTCTTAAAGTACGTGTCCCTGGACCTGCAGATGTTTTCAAAGAGTGTTGCATGAAATCTTATCCGCCAACCTATCCGTCCGACCGCGCAGCAGGAGCAGCGCAAGGCAAAGCATTTTGCAAAATGAGCGTTCAGACTAGTAAAGGTTTGACTCAGTGAAAAGCGGTAGATTATTTTTCGATCTTGGCTATCACTCTTTGATCAAGTTAAAATAATTTTACAAGGAATGGTTATTTCACAAATCCGATGATTGCAAATTTTTTAATGCACGACCCGTAATGCAATGCAGCACCGATGCAGAGTACGGCTTATATAAACCGTGGCTGTGCGCATACAATAATGCACACGCAGTTCAGCGCGTTTCGAATTTAGACCCTAATGTCTAATTGGTGAAACATTTGTTCGATCAATGAACTCTGTCCCACCCTGTTTTCATTATAAAGAAGAAGTATGTCGCACAGACATATGCATATGCTCGAAGAGAATAATTTCCGAGATACAGATACATAGTCTTTTTGACAGGCAGGCATACATAATCTACTTTTACGCCCTAGACTTTCAAACACATTGAGTGGTCGGAATCGGATAGGCGAAAAATGTTCGAGACAAAAGGGAATTCCGCTTTCCCGAATTGCCTGGCTCTCAAGTGTTTTTCTACACGCGTTTTACACACTCCGCCAATTCCCCCGCAACTTTCTCAAGAGTATTTTTCAAATTACTTGAAAAAATTCACACGCCCACACCGTTTTGTCACAATGTGTTAAGCCACAATTGCATCCTGATAACCCACTCATTTTAGGTCATGTCAAATATAGACTGATGAGAAAGATTCTGTTGCAAATAGGGTATTTGTGACTCCAATTGCCGAATAAGAGAAGAATGATTGCAAGAGCAAAAGAGGGTTGAATGTATGCATATCGTTCAATGTTCTAATGGTGCTTTGCGAGATAAAGTCGTTAATTCTCGGCTAGAACGAGCAATAGTTGAATAAACCTTATAAAAGTGTAGAAATATGGAACATTGATTAAAGAATGTTGGCAATAAGGAAGAATACGATTCATCATTGAGAGGTGAATGGGAACATCAATTGACAAGATTGAGAGGAGATTACACGCCAATTGGGGCAAAAAACACCAACACTAATAACATAATATTGACGCAACAAAATCTTTTAACGAAGATTGCATTTATGATGTATAAGATGAATTATAGGTAGAGCAAAGAAGGATGGATGAAAATGTTTGTGTATGGAAAACTATATTGTTCAATATTCCAAAGTGCTTCTTGACCGAATGCGATTAAGTTGCAGTCGCTGATTTATAACATAGGTCAAGGATAGAATGAGCAACGGTTTGAGTGCACATGATAAATAAAAGTGCAAATACAAGTACAATTGATTGATGGATGAATGTCGGTAAGAAGGATTGAAGATTGCTTCAATCAATATTCCTATGCAGCTGCTGCTGAGCTCGGTTGACCGGTAGATCTGTAAAGAAAATAAGAAAGAATAAGCATTTAAAGTCCATCTTTTCAAATATCTTTCATTTACTCACTCGATGATTTGGAGAACATACTGCTTCTCATCAACGAATTGTTCATCATCCTTATCGTTATGGAAATTTGACAAGAACTGCACCAATCTCTCTCTATTCCTTCGTAAGATATTTTCGATCACTGGTGGCTTTTTGGGATTAGCAACGAAAACTTTGAAAACGTGAAATGCTTCAAATTGAATATTCTTACTTCGATCTTTCAATAAATTCATCATATCCTTCAAATTATCTTCATTTGAGATATACTTTGTCATAACGTTGAAATTCGTTCTATCCAATAAAATCTCTCCTAGTAATTTGAGCGATTGTCTTTTGGTGACATAATTGGGCGAATGCAATAAACCTTTGTACATCGTAAAGAATCGATCGTAATTCTTTTCAAGGTATTCGGCAACCATTGGTTTATGTCGTGTAAGACATTCTTTGAAATTAGCGAAAGCGTCGCAAGAGATACCAAATGTCGTCTTTTCGATATGATCAGGGAATGTGTAAAATTTGTCGGAATATAGAAGTATTTTTGCTAGTCCCTCATGTCGTAGCATCTCTCTTAAAATCATACCTGTATTCAGCGCCACTTCAGGATTTTCGTATCCTTTCAATGCTGTAAAGATCACTTCTGGCTTTGTAGTCAAATATTCAACCGTTGGCCACCGAGTACCGATCTGCCTCCGTAATAAATTGTTGAATATCTGTGAAACGTCTTTCTTTGCTTCAAATTCGAATCGCCAAATGTTTTGGACTAGTAATTGTAGTACATCATTATTGTAAACTTCTTGTGCTAATTGTGCAACTTGATCAGGTTGTGGTTCATTTTCTCCATCTCCATAAAGGATAAATTTGATTTGAAATAAATTCTTTGAAACTTCTTCACCTGCTTTTCTCTTTCCTTCTGCGCTAACTCCTGGTGCATCCAATCTTGCTGTTGCTTCACGCAAATTTCTGACCAATTCTGGTGGAGTCTTTTGTTTAGATTTGAAAAAGTTCATCTTGTTTGATGTTGTTGCTGTTGCTAGTGAAGATGTTCAGAGTTGTCTTTGTAGAGAGATTGTTCTACTGAAGTGGAATATATAGGAGCTTCTATGCTTTCTTTGATTGTTTGTGACTTTGTTGATTAACTCACTCTGTCGAAACGCTCGGATCTCCTTTCACGTCAGGGTTCCGTTGAAATGTGATGTAAATGTGAATCGGACTTGGCAGGTATACGGAAGAAGGTCAAAGCGGTATTCAATGAGATTTGTGATTCTTTACCAAGTTTTGCTAGACGACTGAGCCGATGAAAAGAGTGCAGACCTTTCTGTGATTGCTTCGAGGCAAGGTGCAATTCAACTTTTAGACCTTATTTTCTCTATCTGCAGTTTGATTCTTGACACGATTATGATGTCGTAATGGACAACTAAAGTATATGTATGCTGTACTTGTTGTTTGTTCGTTGTCAAACAATTTGTATTGAAAGATGGAAACCAAAAAATCAGTGTAAGCGGTCAAACACTGCCTCTTTAAACGCGTTGACAACAACAACAACAACACCCCGCATACAATCAGAGTCTTTTAGTACGCGGCCTTTTCGCGTTGAATATTCTTGTATGCGTGTACATATGTACTTGCGTGCGTGCAATCTTCCATTCAGGGGCTAAAAAACTAAGATCTCAAGAAAAATAAAAATGTCATATTAGCTAGACTAAGCTAACTAACCGGACTTAGGCCGACCGGAAATAGGAAAAAAAAGAGTATGAAGTTCATGATGGTCATGAGATTATAGAGTGACCTTTTGAGATTCAAAGATTCAAGTGACTTAAATCTGCTCAAGGAAAGGATTGGAGAATCAAAATAGTGTGAAATGCAATTTATATTAGAATTAAAAGCTATGAAAGATACAATATTAATATCCATTGGCTTATTTCAGGTTATAGGGTTTCGCAAAGATGAAGTTTAAGTTTGTACATATCTCATATGGTACAATGAGCACTTGTTGTGACTTGCAAGTGCTAGAGATAAAGCATCCTCTCAAATAAAATTGTCGCCACTGGTTTATAGCTATATTTCAATGTCATTAATTATGCTTAAAATAAAATTAAAGAAGTTCTCCTCGGGAATACATCAATTATTTATACACAGATGTGTTTATGCACACCTATCGGAGAATTATCTTGCTTGGTCTAGGTATACATATACGAAACTTAAAAATTGATTAAAACTTTCTCTCTTTCTGCATTATGTTCATACATATACATATATATACAAATTCTTTTCGGCTCGGTTATCGGTTAAGTCTTATAGCGACGTACATAATACGACAAGTGTGGGATCAAAGATACAAATTCTAAGCCGCACCATGCGGGATTTGTTTGTCAGAATAAAGGACCGGCTTGATGTGATAAAAGTGATAATACATACATAAAGGTATTCTTTAAAATCACTCTGCGGCTCGTATTGTCATCGTTTCTAGAATAGATTACACATAATCCTCCGACGTCCTTTGCATCTCCGAGTCTAACTATAAACCTATGTACTTGTTTTCGAGAAAAAGTGCCTTTGTTTTATTATTGAAATCGTTCATGCAGTGATTGACATTGAGCAGCTTTTAGCGTCTTAAAATGCTTTTATAGAATCATTCTCAGGCGTTATTAGCGTAAAAATGGGATAAACATGAATATGCAATGAATGCAACATCATAGCAGGTTTAAAGTGTATGTGTACTTGCAAGGTAATCAATATCCGGCAAGTTTACCATTAGACTGACTGAATGCCTGCACACATACACATGTCTGTGGCGTAAGCTCGGATTGTGTGCAGTACATACAATCAATTAACGTACGATCGCGCGGGTATGTAATTCACCGTACACTAGTGTCTAGCTCGCGAACGTGTTGACTACAATGATCATTTTACAGAGTAACAAAAGGCATGTACAGTCGTATGAATCTGATTGTACAATTTAATTAAACAAAAGAAAAAAAAAGATGATTATCCGTTTGTCATTCTTTTAAACAAAGACCGGAGAAAGATGAACAAAACGGACCGTGTTAGGTTAGATTTACTCAGCCATGGCGCAGTGCGTATTGCCCGTAAAATTGGGAAATTTTAATCGTATATTGGATTGGTAAGGGTTCATGATCGCGAGTCGCGACACTGCCTTTCCGGTTATTTTATTTTTTATTTTATTTTTTATACTTTTTTTTGTCATTGCGCGGAGACAAGAAAAAAAATAAATACCAAAATAGTGGAAAAGTGCTTATGCATATTATAAACCTACAAACATTATTTGAAACACTTGTCTTATGCCTCTGATACCTATCAACAAATAACAGACCTTGTGATTTTCCCAGTCTCCGATCCAAGTGCTGTGCATATCCCGTCCGTGTATGAATCAGTCTCGCGCCTACACACAAAAGAAAGCATGGCATACACACACACACGCATATACACATGTAGAGAGATTTCATATTTCCCTTTCGTCACCATCACATTCAAATACCCCCTTCTTGTTACGATCTGTTACGACCGAGTTTCATCTTTGTATAAAGGTGGCTCTTAACGCTTATCAATTTTAACGACTATGTGAGTAGGTTGTTTTTGTAGTAGGCATTACTAGGAGGAATGTCAAAAGGAGGTTTTTTTTGCTCGATTAGGGAATTTGGACAGGAGATGGGAAATTTATACATTCACAAAAAAAATTGAACCAGCACAGTATCAAATTGCGACATTTTTTTTATCTTCATAAAGAAAAGAGCAGTCTAGACTCAAAGCAACATTTTTATGACGTTCATTTGCGGTTACTGAAGAAATCAGAGTGTAAATTTGGACTTTTGCGTATCCGATTCAGCGGTTTTGAGATATATTTCGCGTTCCTAGCAAGGCACGTAAATCATGCATGCTCGTGATGGGAATATCTACAAATCTTTTGATGAAACATCTAGGTGTGGGGAATTGAGTCGGTTCTACTTCATAAATGCATATCCTGCAAAAATTGAATAAACCCTACCGTTTCTCCTAGGCATGGATCCTTTATGATCAGACAGAAGTACATACTGTCCATGTCTGTGTCGTACTTTGATTGATATTATTGTTTTTTTCAATCGTGCACGGTTCTCTTGTACACGGTATCGGACGCCAAATTTTTACCAAATGTGCGGATGTTTTACGAGCAAAAATCACTTTTTACTTCCGATGAAAAAAATGTAAACATTTACTGACTATAAACATATCTTCCCCTTTTCTCTCTCTCTTCTTCACAATTCTTCCCATCTGCAAATTGTTGTATTCGCGATTAACAAAACACGTCTTTGGATTGCACTGATTTTTCTCCTAACCCCGTCCTTATTCGATATTGAACGGCGATCGAAACAATAGTTAACGACTATTACGAATCCGAAGTCTTTCAAAACGATTTGTATTGCATTCAATACAAACCGTAAGACTATCTGACGAAACAATTCATCCATCAACAAACCTCAAGCTCCTCTTTACGACGTATTCATTTTCTAAGCGCCAGCTTTGTGAACATTTTTTCCCACGCTTCAACAACAAACAATCGCCCGCCCATCTATCGCCAATAAGTACATTACTCCTGGACGATACACGCTTTTCTCTGATAAGATAAAAAATTTCCGTAAGTAAGCAGCCAAACTTGAGCAAATTTACAGGCCTTTTACTGAGTTTTGTTGCCAACTCCTATCCTATTATAGTTTTTCTATTTTTTTTGCAAGCACGCTGAGAAGTTTAAAAATGGAAGATCAATTGGTCATGCATGGCAGTGAAATGCCTTTCTCAGGTATGGACTTGCAAAACAATACGCCACCCCTCCTCCTTTCTCCTTCATCAGATCCAAACCAAAATCCATTCTTCTCTTCCTTCAACGACACCACCTTTCAACCTTTTTCGTTTGACCTTGTCGAACTTAAACATCATCAACAAAAACATCTTCATCCACGCCGTAGTTCTTCATTCTTACTTGAAGACGACGAAGAGGACGACGACTTTTTGTCATCAATCGGAACACCAAGTGGTCGTGGTTCATTACATCCAAGATTCAGTAGCTCATCTACCTCAAGTTCAATCTCATCTGCAACACCTTCCGAAGCTGATAGTGATCTTTTAGATCGTAATAAAGAAGAAGAAACGGGGCTCTTGCGTATCAAGGAAGCTCTCGATTTCGGATCTCAAGAAGAACTTCACGGTGAATCCATGCAGGCACTTGGTTTGGGATTCCGTTTGGATACAACAAACGCTGGCTTGGATTTATTAAAAGGAACGAAAGTTGTTGAATTACAACAATCTAATCAAATCGAAACATTTTCTCAAAACAATAGTGCCGCTTTCACCAACTTTAACCTTTCCGACTTTATCTCTGATCACGATCAAGATCAAAGTACAAACGAAGAACAAACTTCCACACTGCGTGCTAGTCAAATAAACTCCTTCCTTTCCTCTGATCGTTCTGGTTCTGGACAACGCGAAAATACTTCTTCAAGACCAGGATTACCAAGCGCATTTTCATCGCCAGCTGATTCACCTCAGATGTCCAGTACATCGTTCATGGTTTCATCCGGAGGCAGGCATTATCCTGCAGGTCAACGAAGCTACAGCTTTGCAGCCGGTCAAGGCGGCATTGAAAGTAACAATTTGTTCACCGATAGAGAAGGTACAAGTAGCCGTAATGAGATGGGATCGATTGATCCTTTATCATGCAATCCCGCTTATATCACTCCAGGTGGCATGGCAGATCCAAGGATGCACAGCCTGGATGATGTTTTCTCTTCGTCCAGCATGCCTCCTCCTCCAACAAACTTTTACGGAAACATGGACGGAAATGATCAACGTTCCTCTTCGATTAGTTTCCCGCATTATTCTGTTTCCCCTGTGCAAGGTTTGCGTTCTTTATGGAACGAAGATAACCGTCAAAATGATTTTGCCAATGCAGCTTCTTCGCCTTTGACTGGTTATTCAAGTGCAATGATGAATGCTTCTTTTTCCGCACCAGGAATGACACCAACGTGTGGCGTGATTCGAAGCAACCGTGCAGCTACTATGTCCTCTTCGCATGCATCATCACCATATGGTAGCCCATTAACCCATTCACCTGCAGCAAGTATGGTTCAACAAGCAGCTCTTAACGGTCACATGATCAGCGGTATCATTACCAAACGTAGCCGTGGTCGTCGTGTTCCAAACAATCCTGAAGAATTAAACAATTTGGGCAAAAGCGGCAAAGTGTACACATGCAAGGTACCTGGTTGTGGCAAATGCTTCAAGCGTAGTGAACATTTGAAGAGACACGTTCGTAGTATTCACACTGACGAAAAGCCTTTTATGTGCCATTGCGGAAAGCGTTTCTCTCGTCATGATAACCTCAATCAACATGCTCGGGTTCATACGCAAGGTTCAAGTATTGGCGGAGAAGGTTCATCGTACATGATGAACAGCAACGCTGATGCCGAAACTCCAAGCAGTCTCGCAGCTGTTGGTGAACGATTACGCAAAGCCATTCAAAGGGATGAAGAAGATGCGGCTGCCAAGGCTATGGAAAATGAAGACGCATCTCAAGCCAATATTAATGGAATCTTTGGAATGGATTCATAAATTGTTTACTCAAATTATATGAAACAACTGTCATTTCTCAGTCTATAACGCTCCTTTAATATTGAATGTCAACGCTCATTTCTATTTTCGTCTTTCAATCAAGCTAACGCGGTGGTCGTCATCATCATCAAGTTTCGATCGGTCAATCCGCCTCCACTTTCGATTCTTGCGTTACTATCAGCGCATTTTCGCCCTTTTTTTAACCATTCCAACTCGGTCTCCTCTCTCCCACAACCGTCTCGCTCTCCGCCTCTCTTGCACTTTTGCAGATTCATCAACAGACCTTATTATACTCAAGAGACTGGTGTTGATCTACATATTCCCGTGCAAGGAGCGAGTGGACTTTATTTCTAGTTCCGTCTTGTTTCGATGCTTTTCTCAACCCTTCCGCTTTTTTTCTTGTTCCTGCTTATTTTTTTTGCTATTCTTGCTTTTCCGTCATACATCGTTTTTTTCGATGTATGTGATGATCTCGGACTAGCATATGCTCCTTGCTCCTCTTTTTTTCTCTCTCCTTCTTTCTCGTAGTGCTATGGACTTGTTCGTTTCTCTCGTCTTCTTGAAGATTTGCAAGCGCATCTACAGTCAGCTCCTCTTCCCCCTCCCCTCAACCCTTTCTTTTTTTTTGATGTGATGTCAAAAGATTTTTGTCTACTTATATTTACCCCTTGATTTCAATGTCATATATTTCTTTTAAAAGAACAATGGTTGCTATATGCTATCTAGTACATGTCAAAGAAAAGATTATGATTAAATTCATGCTTTCTTTTGATTACTTTTATTAGAAGAAGATCGTTCAAGGATATCATCAGCCACTTGACAGTATTGTGCCCAACGGGTTGCAAATTTTTGCGCTACTCGACGAGTAACACCATCTGAAGGCGCTCCTTCAACGTTATCAGCAGCGATTGTGATGCAAATTCCGTCAGCATAAGTGATAATTCCTATTCCTAAAGTACCTTTACCAGCTTGAGGAGGTGCACAAGCCCAACGAGTCACTTTTTTATCGGCAAATTCGATTCCATCTTTACTTTGTGGACCGGGAACGTTTGTCACAACGGCAGAAAATGCTTCTAACAATAAATCAACACCATATTTCACAAAAGGACGAAAAGGTACCCAAAGCATACTTGGGAACAAAAGTGGAGCTTGACCTGTAATTTGAACTGCCCAAAAGAAAATTGTTGGTAATAAGCCTGATTTTAAAACGCGCAATCTACTTGAAACATCGTGTAAGCGTGCGTGCATTGGCTTTGCGCCTAAAGGTAAACCATGTTGTTTGGATGAACCTGAATCGGGCAAAGGTAAAAATACTAAACTACCTGTAGACCAATTACGCATATCCCAATTTGCTACTGGACGAATGCTGATTGGAATCATGAGTGCTAATCGTTGAGGTAAAATTTTATTTGCAAATCTTTGGATTCGAACTCGTAATGTTGGAGCAGGAACTAATTCTTGATGATCACGTTCATCAGAAAGAACATCTGCGATAATTGTGCATAAAATATCATTCAAAGTTAAATGACCAAACCAACTTCTTTCTTTTCTACCTAAAGCACGATCGATCCAGCCGCCAGGAACAGGTCCACTAAAAGCTTTTTGCATTTTGCGAACGTCACTCATAGGCATACGTTCACTTGTTGCAAATTCACGCTTGCTCACTCGAGGACCTGCATAATCACTCGTCAATTGCAAAGGTCTCCAGCCGTAAAGGATATATTGAGTGGAAAATGTGAAGAGTTGAATGATAGCATTGAATGCATCTATCAAATTACCTATCGACCATATTGCCCAGAAGAGACCAAACATGATCAATTGTAAAACGATCATATGCCTATACGGATCAAGAGGTTTGAGAGATTTGTGTAATTTAGATGGACGTGCTTTTCCTCTTCTTGCAGCTTGAATTGTAGCCTTGCCTTCTGTTAACATACGTTCAAGTTCAGGACCAAAGCTTGAAACATAAAGTTGCGACATTACAAAGCCTTGACCATCAGCCATACTGTGGTGACCTCTAGTGATCAGAGCACTTCCTTCTTCGTTTCCTGCCTCTTTAAAATTATCAATCACAGCCATTTCCCATAATGGTTTAGTAAAATCCCAATCGCGGGCTATGAATTCTGCCGTAAATGCGTCTAATTCTTTTCGTCCAGCATGTTGAGGTAAAGAGTATATGCTTATATGACGCTTAACATCCCAATTTGGATCATCGACAAAAGTACTTCCATGAAATTTACGACCAGTATTTGTTAAAATTTGACGATATTTAGGAAAGATTTCAACTTGACGTTTTGCAATTTCTTCTAGAGATTTTAATTCGATTTTACCTTTTAACACAAAAGAAGCAGCACAAACTGGATTAAATGCTGAAACGCTCGATAATAAAATCCACATATTATCAATTCCACCGATCGCATCTTTGCGTAATTCCCATTCTTGTTCTAAATGTTCTTCTACCCATAAGCCACGTTGGATTAATTGTCGAGCCCAATCGCCCGTCCAACCAGTTTTTTTGCTTTGATCTTCTAAACGATCTTCTAATGAATCTGCTAAGCTCTGTAACTTTTGACCAAGATAAGCAGAAGATATACCTCTGATTGGAGTTGAAGTTCCACTGTCATTCATTGGTGTATGCAAACCAGATCTAAAACCTCTTGATGATCTTTTACGAACGTGAGAAGCATTAAATGCACCACCATTCTGGGAACTTTTCATGGATGGTGAAGTAGAATCGGACATCTTTCTAACGCCAGTATCAATTCGTAGTCCAGCAGATGTAATTTCTTTGTCTTCGTCTTTTATAAGTAAATTTGAACTACTATTGTTATTGTAGATCAATTGAGATCTTTTTCTAGATAAAGATGCTAAACGAGCAGATCTACTTCCCTCTAAAGTTGGTGTATGTACGCGTGAAGAAGAAGGTGTTGAAAAGTTCGAATGTTGTCCTTCGAAAGTTGAAAAAGATTGCGTTTCAAAAGGAGATGATTGATTAGAAGTAAAATTTTGACTTTCATCCATCACTTCTTCTTTCTTAAACTTTTTTAACCCCACAATGTATCGAAAGATGAATATGAATGTGACGTGAAAAAAGAAGAAAAAGAACGTGAGAATGTTGTCCTACTGAAAATAGATTACATACAGACGCAGCGCTGCGCGGAGTTACCGAAAGTAGAAACGGAAAAGTTTAAAATTCATTGCCCCACCGAAAAACAAAAGAAAGATTCGCGCCAATGTGGAGTTTCAGCTTAGAAGGAGAAAAAAACTTGTCCAGCCGGTTATACGGGTATGCGCAAGTAACCGCACTGCTTAGATGGACAAGGACCCGCCAACCTTTCTTTCTCCTGCTATGAGTTTACCATATCTTTAGAGATTTAAAAGTCAATCAAGCAGAATGAAATTGTCAGAGCATTTGATTTGGAAGATAGTGCGAATAAGTACAACTCTCTTACATTGTTAATACACTGTTGATCAAAAATTGGAAGTAAGGATAAGCGTTCATTGGGTTGGTGAAAAAGAGAGAGTGTGTGAAAAGTTGCAATGGAATTCAGAAAAGGCGAACGAAAAACATGTTGTTGAGCATCATTATTTTCCATCAATTACGCCTCCAAGGCATGACAGGCATACGATCAAGCATACCTTTATTCCAACGTGTTGTTGTACCTTGTTGTTCACTTCCTTCAACGCTTTCCATTTCTTCAATCTTTTTACCATCTTCTGGATTTCCAGAACCATGAAAGCCTGCAAATCCAGCTGGACGATCTTCAGGTAAAACGAATTGAGAAGCGTCAAATTCACGTTTTTCAAATACGAACTCTTCACCACGAATTTTACACCAAATAAATCTTGCTCCGATACGAATTCCACCAGAAGCTAATGTCCAACCGATTGAACCAAGAGGAGCAGCAAAGAATGCACCTAAAACGCTATAATCATCTCCGCCAATATACAATCCATTTGAAAGACCTAACAAATTTCCAGCTGCATGAGCATCACCATGATAATAAATCAAACCAAAGATGAAAGTTGTAAGGTATCCTCCACAAGCGCCAACGAAAACGTCAAATCCATTAAGGAAATGCAATTGAGGAACTAAACCTAACAAAGGTGCAGGTAAAACGGCAGCTGCTCCTAAATCAGCAACCAAGAAAACTTGCAAAATATCAATATTCTTGACTGCTAAAATTACCGCAGGTACATTGATAGCCAAAAGAGCAAGACGACAAAACCAAATGTTTACTCTTCCTAAAAAGACATCGTTGTAAATTGTTGTAATTTGAGCGGATTGGAAAGTATCATAAGCTGAACTGGAAAGTAAACCTGCCAAGACGATCACGATACCTGTAACCCAATTTGGCATTGTTGCTAGAATGTAAAAGAAAGTTGAACTTCCATCATCTTCAGGCGTGATTCCGTTAAATAATCCTGACCATTGAGCGATCGGACCGCAAAGGCCAACAAAGAAAACGATTGCGAAAAGTGGAATAGCTGCAATAAAGACAGATCCCCATAAAGATCTAATACTCTTTGCAGCAAATGCACGTTGCCAAAAACCTTGATTGAACATTTGAGAAAAGATGATTGCAACAGGAAGGATGTACCACAATTGACCACCTAATTTTTGTGGTTTTAATAAACCTGATTGATCGATTCTTTCTTGAGTTACATCAACATGTTCACCAATTGCAGCAGCAGCGATGATGATGAAAATAATAATAACGACAGCATTGACGTTATCGGTGTATAATGATGCACGGAAACCACCATAAGAAGTGTATAAGAAAGTGACAAGTGCAACTACGACAGCTGCAATAGTTGCATTTACTCCACCTAAAAGTGCAACGACTGAACCATAAGTGTTCAATTCTGTAATCATGAAGCATAACATAAATGCTACAAAGATTACAGCCAAGAGACATCCTACCGGCCAACCAAATCTACGACGAACGAATTCGGCAAATGTGAATCCGTCTGGATAATTCTTGCGCATATACATACCCAAATAAGCGAAAACGAAGATTGGAATCACAGTTGCAAAAGTGTATGCGAATAAACCCAATAATCCTGCATCAGGAATAACTCCAATTTGAGGATAAGAGAAGAGCAAACTAGAAGACATATCTGTTGATGAGAAAAGGGAGAGAGAAGCGGGTGTCAATACGGTCTGATGAGCACATAAAGCGCTCTTGGCAGGGAATGGGGGTGTAAAACATCAACCTCGAAAGAAGAGGAAATGATGAAATGGAAAATAACAAGGCACCAGCTTCTCGACGCCAGCATTATCTGGATCCGATGCATGGTAACGGTATGATCTCAGCCCTTCGAAATCGGTGCGTGAACACTTTTTTCGGGAGCACCCGTAGCCTGAGCCTTTTTTAGTAAATATGAATGACAAGGGAATATGGAAAAGTGGGAAAGATTATGAAAGATTGTGTCTATATAGATAGGCAGAGAGAGATGATGGTGTCTGTATGCGTGTAAATGTTTCTTTCGATCCAACAATTGTCTTGCGCGTCTAACATAGTCGTTCATAATATCACCACCCTACCATATTCGCTTGTCAACGATGATAAAAAAAAGAGCAAAGAGCAAGAGGGAGCTTTCATTTCGTCTGAGCCAAAACATATACGTTACCATGATGATTTAAAATAATGCCTTTGTGATAAAGTCCAGTTTTTGCTTCTTGCTAAGAGTGATATAATAAGTGTGTATGCGTGTGTCGTAATACTAACTTGATGCGATCCAATTCAATGCTAAAGGAAAAGCAGATTGTGTTCTCAATCCACTAAGGAAATCCACCCGATTTTTAACTTTCCATCCTGCAAAGAAACCAACACCACCAAAAGCTACCAAAGTAGTATAAACTAAAGCGTTGGCCTGTGAAACTTGCAACATGACCACCAAAAAGAAAAAGAGAGGGGTGTTGTTTGAGATTATATGATGGTTCGTAATGAAGAAAAAAGCTTATCAAAGCTCATATATGTATACATTACACTACTGTGCCTGCGCAAATGTCTATATGCAGACCTTTACTCAAGAAGAAAAAGAGAGAGAGAAAATGTTCCAGACTTCCAGACTTTTTTTTTTCTTCAGGGTTTTAAGAACTTTCTTGCGTTTTTTTGCACGCACATCATGCATTGCCGATAATTCTTCTTGCTTGTCGCGCAAAATTGGCACATCTTCATTTTGCATGGGTGGGGCACTTCTCGCGCGCACGCCGCCCCGACGTAAATGCATGCAGGTACAGTAAAGAGAGCATCCATCTTCTTCCGGTGATGTGCTCAACTTCAAAAAGATTGTTTTGAATGTCAAAAGCAACTGTGGATCCTCTCACGTGCACGCTTTATAGAGATTATCGAAGAATACAAAGTATACATATGTACCTATCATTAATTTATATACTGATTGTATAATACAACCAAAACATGAATGATCGTGCAACAATGGCAACTACTACAATGAGATCTACATATTCACCATAAAATCTGCGAAAAGTGACGTGGATATTAAGCATTTTGTGAATTGCAGATACGGATTTATGATTAAAGCGGGTGAAAGGGCAGAGAAGGTGTTTAGCGTGATGCGTTGTACTCCGATTAAGACTTTACTGTAGTCTAAGTGGAGCATTTATTCAGTGGATAATTCGGAGATAAAAAGTGAGAATGCAACAAAGGTCAAGTTGAACACATTCTTACTTCCTTTCTTTCACTTCCATTCTCATGCTTCTTTCTAATTTAAGAAGTCTTGTTCGTTTACCACCACCAATCAAGAATAACTCTATTCAATCAGCAACTTTCAAACAATTTATTGCAACAATGTCAACTGAACATAAACATACAGATGGTTCAACAAAATGGAGTTCAAACGATGGTAGATTCAGAAGACAAGAATCAAGCTTTCGTAATTTTATTACAAAAGAAGGTGAATCAGAATTCAAGCCAGAATTAAATCGTTATCATCTTATTTGTGCTTTAGCATGCCCTTGGGCTCATAGAAGTATGATCGTACGTCAATTAAAAGGGATCGATAAAGTTCAAGGTTTATTACCTTTACATACAGTTGATTCTCTTTTAGGTCCTGAAGGTTGGTCTTTTGTTCCTTATGATTCACCGGAAGAATTAAAAGGTTTAGGTATTCCAGGAACAGGATTAAAAATAAAAGGACATGAAAATAAAAAACGTATACGTGAATTATATTTGACTGCAAATCCTGATTATAAAGATAGATGCACAGTACCAATCATTTGGGATAACAAATTAAACACGATCGTAAACAATGAATCATCCGAAATTATCCGAATGTTAAACACTTGTTTCGATGATTTCATTGATGAAAAATATCGTGGATTAACATTTTATCCAGAAGAAGATAAAAACATACAAAAACAAATTGATGAATTAAACGAATGGATTTATCCAAATATCAATAATGGTGTTTATAAATCAGGATTTGCAACAAAACAAGATGCATATCAAGAATCAGTTAAACCTCTTTTTGATCATTTGGATAAAGTTGAAAAAATTTTAAATCACGGAAGAAATTATCTCGTTGGAAATCGTTTAACAGAAGCTGATATTCGTCTTTTCACAACAATCATTCGTTTTGATCCAGTTTATGTAGGTCATTTCAAATGTAACATCAAAACCATTCGAGATGGCTATCCTAATATTCACAAATGGGTTAGACAATTATACTGGAAAGAAGGTGCAGGAGCATTCAAAGATACTACAGAATTCGAAAGTATCAAAGCACATTATTATCAAAGTCATCCTCAGGTATGTATACTTTTTCAGAAATCAATTCAAAGTGGAAAAATATTGACTTTTCTTTACCCCTTCCTAGATTAACCCAACCCGCATCATCCCAGCTGGTCCTCACCCATACATTCTTCCATTGGACGAGTAAGAAAGAGGTATATGTATATATTTATGAGTATAATACAATTTATTTACCTGAAAACTTTATGATCAGCAATTTCTTCTATTCTACCTTCCTCGAAAAGATTGATAGGACGGAAAGGCCATCTTTCAAACATTTTTGATAATCCAATAAGTTGAGTAAGTGTAAGATCGGAAACGATTGATTTTGGATCGATTGTAACATTTCCAATCTCTTGCATTGCTGGATGCTTTCCAGCGTTCATCGTATCAAGAATAACTTCTGCTCCAGGTGCAAGTTTACTTAAAGCTTTCTTTACAGGTGAAGATCGTAAAATGAAAAGACTTTTCGTTAAGTAATCAAAAGATTCCAATTCTGAACTACCTTCAATCAAAGGTTTCACTTTTGGTTCAAGAATTAATAAGCATTGATCTAACTTTGCTGGCGTAGGTTGAAGTCTGTGATCTCGAAGGGAAGCTTGATGTAAGGTCATTGGCGTTTGAGGACCCATTGCAGGTTTGGTCGGCCAAAAGTGATCAGGATAAGGTGTGAAATTGCTGGTACCTAAAGCAATTTTACAATCCGCTGTTGCTGCTGCAACCATAGTTAATTTGCCGTATAAACGTTCAGATTGTTGGGCCATACATCGCATCGCCATTTGATGTGAACAAATGAAAGCCATACGTACTCTTGCATACCTGTACAACCAATACCTATTACTGATCGAACGTAAAAGTTGAGAAACGAGTTGTTCACTATGAACTGTATTGGGTAACTGTGCTAGGAATAATATTGAAGAAGGCTTCTTCCATGATTCGCTAGAAAATATTCCATTCTTGTAATCCGCTTCTCCTTTTCGCTCTTCACGTACACCTGCAATATTATCCAAACCACCCAAATTAATTAACTGATCATATGATTCCCATTGAAAGCAAGATAAAGGTACTACGTCCAACTTTTCAGCTGCTTTCTCATCGGCATCTTTCAAATTTCGTAATGCTTTGTTGAACGATGCATGATCTTCAAATGCAATAACTTTTTCAACTGCTTTATGTCTGCATAACTCTCTCGTTAATGATCCTATACCAGGATATCCCTCTACAACTGTTATTCTTTCGCCTGCAGCTTGTTTCTGTTTGTCCAATTTTAATGCTTCAACAACATTTTTAGCCGTTTCAACGTTGGAAATGAACATTCGATGGCGTGTATTTATTCCTTGGACTTTATAAAATATTTGATCCCAAAGTTGACGTTTTGGTGCATAAGGGAAATCAGTTTGAGTTGGATCTGGTTTTACCAATTTGACTGCTTTCAATTCTTTGGTAAAAATATTTTGCGTTCTCTTTCCACCAAACGTTTTATGATACTCTCCATGATTTTCGCCTATTGTATTTATAGTAACTTTCGATAATGATGTCACATTTAACTCTTCATCTGGTATACTGTTGAAATCAACTCCCAATCTGTCCAAATTATCATTGTTTTCGTCTAAAATGCCTTCTTCATCAACTATTTCAGCTTCAAGTGAGTCCTTTTCGATATTTGTCTCTTTTCCGGATGGGGCTGGAACTTTCTTCGATTTCGATTTTGATTTAGATGGTGACTTAGACTTTGATTTAGATGCTGATTTTGTCGCATATCCGCTTGACAGCACATTTGTAGGTTGTGATCTGAACAACGTACACCTGGGCAATGCACTTTCTAAATGCAATCGAGAAGAGGAAGCAACCGTACTTCGCAATGAGCGTGCGAACATAATTGTTGAAGATATTCCCCTTCTCCGCTTCTATCCACAGACTTCAATCCCACAAATTCTACCAAGAATACTTTTGATGGGGGTGAAAGTCAAGGTGGAGCGATTTGTATGCAATACAAATTACAGATTCTTCCTTTCTTCTCGGCCGGAGTTTGGTAGAAGGCTTTTTATTTCATTTTTTTGAGCTAATCAAGAACCTAGAAAAATAATGTGCAGCGCCTGAGCCTCGCCCGCCCTAGGCAAGCCAAGCTAATGCCCTGTGAGTACACGCACCAAAACTTGCGCCGCGTAGAGTATGCGTTGGTTGGATTTTATTTGTACACGCAAGACTACTTTTTTACCTCCCCACGTCGCTTGCATGCATGCAGCTTAGGTTTTTCGGTCAGAAGACAGTTGTAAGGTTGTAGTAGTCTTCTTGAGAAAAGTCTTATCGTCATTCTATCTTTTCATCTTTATACCTGTTCAAACTTTGACACAATCATGTCATCTCCAGAAGATGGTGAAAAGGCATATGCATTGGCTATGAAACATAGTCAATCAGGTAATTTAGAATCTGCATTAAAATGGTCAAAAAAGGCACTGAGTATTGATCCAAATTTAACAAAAGCAAAAATTTTATTAACAAGTTTGGAAAAAGGACATATGCCAGGATATGAAGAAGGAGTTGGAAGTAGTTCTACGGGATCAAAGACAAATGGAATGAATGGACATACGAATAATTCAGAAGGATTAAAGAAACGCTCAACTGCTTCAAGTTCAGCAGCGGCAAGAGAATCACCAAGTACACCTCAGCGAGAATATACGGAAGTACAAATGAAGATTGTTAAACAGGTAAACAAGTCAGGCAGAGAGAATGATTATTATGGTGTTTTAGGATTAAAAAAATCAGATGAACCAGATGAGAATGCAATCAAAAAAGGATATAGAAAATTAGCTTTACAATTACATCCCGATAAAAATGGAGCACCAGGAGCAGATGAAGCATTCAAGATTGTTTCTAAAGCATTCACAATTCTATCGGATGCAGATAAACGTGCAATGTATGATAGATATGGAGGAGATCCTGATTCCCGTGGTGGTGGAGGTAGCAGTACAGCAGGAAGAGCAGCTGGATTTGGAGGTGCAGGACCTGCATTCCGAACTTATGGTCCTGGAATGGGAGGAGCAGAGATTGATCCAAATGATTTGTTCAACATGTTCTTTGGAGGAGGTATGGGTAATGGATTTGGAGGAACAACTTTTTCGTTTGGTGGACCTGGTGGTGTTCACATGCATCAATTCGGCGGACAGAATGCTTTCCATGCACGTCAAGCACGTCAAGGTCCTAGAAGAGCAGCAAACAATAATGAATCTACACCGATGCTATTACAACTTCTTCCATTATTAATTCTTGGTTTATTCAGTCTTTTATCTTATGCACCAACTCTTTTCTCTACTCCTGATCCGCAATTCGATTGGACTCCTTCAGCTCATTTTCGAACAGAACGTCATACGCAAACGCATAATGTAAAATATTATGTTGATCAAACTACTTGGCATACTCATCCTTGGGTTGCAGCAGCTTCAAAGATTAACGTTAAAGATTCAGCCGTTCAAGCTGAAGCAAATAGAGCATCATCAAAATTGCAAGATTTCGAGAGAAGGGTAGAAAATCAATTCAAGAATTCATTATATCGAGATTGTCAACGCAGACGTGAATATCAAGAAAGAAGGATTAATGCTGCTCAAGGAACACTCTTTGGTATTGGAGCAGATCGAGAAGCAGAAAAGAGAATTCGAGCTGAAAAATATGACAGTTGCGAAAGGCTAAGGGATTTCGGTATCAATTTCAGCATTCAGATATAAGTTTCCCCATAAGGACAAACAATTTTCACATTTGCATTCGCTTTCATGTTTAAAGTATCAATTAATAGACTATCATGCACTCTTACAACGTTTGTGAGCGCGAAATGGGTGATATGGACAATTTGTGAGAAGGAGATAACATTCATGAGGGGGGATGAGAACTTAAAAAGGTCAAAGATCGCCCAAGATAGAGTCAATAGTATCACTGATAAATGCTTTCTTGGCGTTGATTGATGTGCCATACATTGCTTCCAATTGTGCACGAATGCCTTTCATAGTGATCGTATTCAAATCAGAAGCGCTAATGATTGAACGAATATCCCGTGCAATCACTTCATCCGTTGGCAAAGAGCCGCGTTCCATATAGATCAAAGGCGATTCTAGATCCACCAAGTTGACTGCACGAATGGTAGGTTGTCCACTCGCATTGGGTGTCGATCTGCCACTTGAAGGGCCGCCGCCGCCGGCGTAAGGAGGAGGATTGTTTACTTGACCGAAATAGGAGGAAGATGGCGTGCTAAACCTTGGTCGATGCATCACACTAGCTGCATTGATTGCAGTTGAAGAAGCAACTGGCGCTGCTTGAAATGGAGATTCTAGACCTTGTACACCAGGTGAAGATCCTGCTGGTGATCCACCCAAAGGACCATAAGAAGATCCAATTCGACCTTGATTAACAGGTGAATAAGGCGTGCCACTCAAAGCTCCAGATTCCATCGCATTGCCTCTCACATTTCCGCTAGCTCCCATATAGATTGAAGGAACTGGACTTTGGTAACCTGATCCTAGGCCGCTCTTGTAAGAAACGCCCATCATATTGTCAATTTGTGGCATTCCATAAACACTGGCAGTATAATGACTTTCTGCTCGGGTCATACCTTCATCAGCTGCATCTCCTTGTCTATTGAGCAAAATTGTTCCGATCGATTGATTCGATCCACGCTCCCAAAGCTCTTCTTCGTATTGTTGCCAAGTCTTTTGAGGTATTTCGGAAGGATCAAAAGTCCCTTCATCGTGCGTGACGATCTTTTTGCCCTTTTCTCCCATAACAACACGAGTGTTACCCCAAGAGAAATCATCCATATGCCAAAATGAATACAAAGGCAAAAAGAATGTCCAAATCGGAAGGCCAATGATATAGATTAACATCCAGACCACCATATCGAATCGTCTTCTGAGTAAGAATAGAATTGCTTGCAAGCCATAAATTGCAGCCAACATCAAAATGGCTGTCAAAGGTACAGCAGCATGATCTTTGATAATCAAAAAGAGCAAGTATACGATATAAATGAGCGTCACAGGTGCCACAATAGTCGATAATAAATCAACAAAGACCACAAATCGCATGGAAAATAAACAAAAACCACATAAACCCGGCGTGCTGAGTAATTCGAACAAATTGTGAATCGTACTATTGATCCATCTTCGACGTTGACTGAGTAAGACTGACCAATCTTCTGGCACAGCAGTTTTTGCTTTGGCATCTCGAACAAAAGTAGTTTTGAATTCCCCAAAATGTTTGAGTACCAATGTCGTCAGGTACCGATCTTCACCAAGATGCAAAAGATTTTTTGTATGTAACGTGTCCACTCGATTTTCAGCATATTCTTCCACAACATCATTTGCAATGAATAGTGGACGATGTGTATCGGGCGTTCGAATACGAAACATGGAGAAACAACCTGGCAAACAAGTCACCGAGCCAAACAAGCTCTCGAAAGCTTTGGACAGATAATGCGAGATAAAGTATTCGTACACTTGCAACATAGTAATAAAAGTACGTTTTGAATTGCTGATACTCGTTTCACCGCAAAGACCAATCACTTTCTTGTCGTTTGTGAAAGCACTGACAAATTTGTTCAAGCTCCATGGATCTACTTCTGTATCTGCATCAACCTGCAACACATACTCGTAAAAGCTCGGATTTACACCAATCACATTTTTGATCTGATGAAAGACTTCAAGCTCCATAGGGTTCATTGGAAGACCGAAATGAACTTTGTTTAGGAATCGCATCAAGATCAATTGCGAATCTCGCTTTCCTCTATTTCCTGGTCGATGACGTTCGGTGGGTTTTCCACATTTCACCACAACAACATACGGAACAACATGACCATGATGCTCGTACAAACCACTGTAGACCTTTGCCATATTGTGCTGCTTACTGCCTTCACCTAGGGATAAGAAGCTTAAAGGCTCCGGTTCCAATCTTGTATCTGCGCCAAGGATGTCTAATACAATTCTTGGAGTGGGTCTATCGTTTCCAGAGCCCACAATCATTCCGTCACAAATTACAAATAACAATTTTCTCTTGTCGTCATACTTTAATGCTGCCAATGAATTGATCGTCTTTCGCATGGATTCTTCTCCTTCTGTATAACATGGAACTTGGCAAATTACAAACTTGTCATGATCTTCCGGTACACGAGCTCGACCAAATTGCAAGGCAGCCAAGAATTTAAATCCAATGATTGCAACCATAATAACAGACAGCGCTAATAAAATATTTTGCGAGAATCTGCATTGTGGAGAATTACGATTATCCTTTTTACCGATAAAGAATAGATTTCGCAGACAAACTCTTTGTCGATGCGATTCTGCATTCGATAGTGGTAAAGCATCAATCTTCTTTGTCAAATCTTGACCAGGATTTTGATTGAACAAAGAGATTAATGATTCTGACATGAAAGCTGCATCAGTATCTCCAGGTGCTCTCATATTCGCCGGAGCTTGTACTGCACCTCGATAACCTTGTCGAATATAGTCTGATACGTCATAGACATCACCTCGATATACACCTACCGAACGTCCATCTCCAATTAAATCTTGAATACCTTCCGGTGTATAGCCCATGAAGCCAACACGGAAATTGGAACGCATCAATACCATAGACTCGTAGTACCAATCTGGTCGTGTATCCTCAGGATGAATAGCTCGGAAGTCATGATATTTTGCATTTACGTCAGACGTATTCTCGTTCGTCAACTGAACCCACGGACTGATAGATCCCGATCTGCCATTGCATAAAGCATTGACTTGAACAGGAAAGATTGGTGTAGCATCAATGCCAGCATACTTTTTGATAATGTCATCTTGAACAACGGGAATAGAAGTTTTGTGCATGGTAATAATATTGTCCAAATTGAAAACCTCTCCACGAATTCTTGTCATGGAATATTTGCTCGCTTTCGCTTGAAATTCTGCATCAGAAAATACGTGCTGCTTGGGACAGATCAAATTACCAAGAATGGTAATGACAAAAATGGCACATGCACAAACGAGCCAAACCATCATATTAATTGCTAGCTTTTCGCGCCATGCCATTCGAATATCAGGACGTTTCAGACCGCAAAGTTTTGAGAGTACAAAGGAAGGAATCCAAAATGTCAAAGACCAAGTAATGCAAGTCCATTTGCGTCTAGCTGCGGTGACATGAGCCACCTCTACTGTCTCATGAGGATCTGTACCGCTGAATCCGGCGATTTTTTCGTCCACCTGACCAGAAAACATATTGCGAGAAGGCGCATAGCTTTCTGTACCAGCAATAGACGGCGAAGTGTGATCAAATCGGCTGGATTGAAAACCTGAAAGGCTAGTTACCGAACTTTTTGCGTCATCAAAATCTTCCTCACCAGGTCTGGCTCCAATACGATTGCGTAATTGATTTGAAAAAGGATTTTGTGCATGACCAGCGCTTCCGGTACCATCTGAAAATGCTTTTCGTTGTGAGTACAGATTGGCTTGATCATCTCCATGCAGAAGTGGATCTATTTCACCGCGTGCGATAGCATCTGCATCCAGCATAGCTCTACGTTCATTCGCACGTACTTCATCCGGATCAGCAGCGCGCAATTCATCCTCCAATTGACGGAATATTTTATGGCACAAAAAGATCTTCATTCGACCGCATCTTGCTTGTTTGTCAGACCAACCCATCACTTCTTTAGCATTGTTGCACTTTTGTCTTGCTTCTCCACCAGAAGCGCCTTTCATTTCAGCAGCATTGAGGAATGCCAAATCCGAATAACGCTCACAAAATTCATCATGTGTCATACTGACTGTGTATTCGTTACTCAAGCCAACTGCAAGATCGTTTATTCCATATGTGATGACTTGTTGTTTTACCTGACGTGCTTCAAATTGATTAGGAAGTTGATGATCGTTTGGGCGGATGCAAATAACGAGCCACGCTTTACTTTCCTCTAATGTTTTGAAAAGAGTGTCGAAAGCACTCTTGAATTCACCGGCAACACAACGAATGCCATCTTTTTTACTCTTCTTGCCTTGTTCATCATCAATGGTATTATCGCCATCATTTCCATCTTCATCACTGTCGTTCTGTTTCTCCGATTTGCTTTCATCTCTTTTCAATGTTCCAGCTCGACGCATTGTTCCACTTCTATTCGGTCTTCTGGTAGATGGTGTTCGAGATGGCTTGAGCGAATGTTGAACGGCGACCAAGGTTTGTTCGCTACGAGGATGTGCTTGTACATTTAACGTTCGATTATTGAAAAGGCCACGAATAAATGCATTATCAGAACCTGCGAACGCACCCGGCGCAGCTGGTCCGCCAGTTGTCTGCAAAGGACCTTGAAGCAAGGAGACAAAATCTGGATTCGTCATATCACTATTTTTCTCCAAGAATTGATGACTTGTATAATTCACAGGGCCGGAAAAATGACTGATTGTGAAAGTTGTTGCACCACTTCTGTCAATCGGACCTACTTTGAAGCTTGGATGATTTCCCCATCTTTTTCCAAAAGCTTCTGCCATCGTTCGATCCGTCTTCTTTGGCATACGACGTGCTTGATCGTCCATAATATGCACTAGACCACCAGGCTGATTTGTTATCAAACGTAAGCACTCGGAATTATTGGCGTAGGACACTTCTTCGATAGCATTTTCGATACCTTCATGAGCAAATTCTTCTTTGCGATGCTCGAACACGGTGTTAAAGAGGAACTGATGAAGCATTTCATTTGCAAAGTTGACAATAAATTGATCTAACGAATTCTGACGTGCTTGATTTTGTGGCCCTGGCATGTCTAAGACACTGACGAATGTGCTGAAAGTGTCTTTGCATAATTTTTCGTTAGCAAATTCTGCTACCCATGTGAAGAGCATCGAATACAGAAAAGTTGCAAGGTCATCACGGTTGTTTGCTGAGCCATCAGCATCTAGAAGGATTGTACAAACTTCATTGCGAATCAATTTGGTTTTGAATGTCAGAGATTCTTCCAATGCGCGGGGAGGAATGCCAAGAAAGTTGGATACTGTCTGTAAAGTGTCTTTATTGCGTACCGAAGCAGACTCTTGCGTGCTATGACGATCATGGTAAAATTCAATATCACCCACGTGCAAAATGGCGCTCAAAACCTGACACAAGGACGCCACTTGACGTTTGGACATACCAATATTCTTGAATGCTTGCTTGAGCTTGTTAAAACGATTGACATCATCTTGAACACTTTCTCTGCTTCCTCGTGTATGGGAAGCCAAAAGTCTGAAATTTGTACCTTCTCCCAACATCAAATGCTGTCTCTCATCAGCAGAGCAGCCAGCTAAGAGAGCATACAAGACGTGAAAATTTCTGTCTCCCGCTGGACACTTTGTCAAGCGCTCTTTTTCCAAATAGTAATTCAAAGTCTTGTAACCAATAACTTTTCCTGATTCATCAAATTGAAGTTCAGTATATTTGCTGTATCTTGAAGCGTTGTTATTGTCTAGCGTTTGACAATGCGCAAATGATTCCAAGACATATTCTGCAGACGGAATCTGAACGGCTAATTTTGAGCCTTTCTTTCCAGGAGAAGCAGAGCTGAGTGCAAGAAGAGCACGTACTATCTTCTTTCTGGATTCCGATTTGCCTGATGAAGTTTCACCTGCTAAGATTATACTTTGATCTTGACCTGTTCGCATCATATAAAAGTATGCATTACAAGTGAAGCCAAAGATATGACTAGGTAGAGTAACATGCTTTTCTCGATCAAATTGACGATAATCGGCAGTGTATTGTCGTAATACTTCTTCATTTTCGTGAGCGCCATTTGGAGAGTAGGGATTGAGTGAAAGTAAAATTGTATGAGACAAAGGAAGAAATGTTTTGGAAGCATAAAAACGATCGCGCAAAGTAGATACGATTGAATCTGCATTGAAAGAGCCAGGTGGCAGATTACAAATCATATCAAGATCATCATGACGATCTTCATTGGATTGCATTTTGCCTTATAAGCTCTCTCGCTAGAGATGACAGGAAGAAAGCGAATTGTTACTATTCTCTTGTCGACAAATTTATGCAAAAGGGTAAAAGTTTGTAATACACGTGTCGGATCTTGATCGACAAGGTATGTCATTCAGGCATATCCTACACTGAGCCGCCGCAAACAAGAATTGAGCGGCACCGTTTTGGACAGGAAAAGGTGCACAGCCCTTTACAAAATGTTTTTCCCTCCGCTTAACTACTTTTGCAAAAAAAACAAAGTTGTCTTTGCTCTAGCAAGTATATTTTATTGTAGAGCTTGAGTTTCCCATACATTATTTCTTGAAACACAAAGTCGTTTCTAAAATAGGACAAGTCTAAATACAGTTTTTACACTGCTTACAAATTACTGGCATATGGAAGAAGAGTGACAAAAATCATTTTCAATAAATGTATCGTATTCTTCAAATTTTTCAAGTCTTTTCGTTCTTTCTGAAAACAAGTTTCCTTTATATGACATTATTATTGACTGTATCTGAGGCTCGCGTAAGTCTCCATGTAAACAAAGTGAGAAGTGAAAAAAAGATGGCACTTCCAAAGTCGTACTTAAATAGGTTTCTTCTGCTTATATAATCCATCCTGGCCTGAGCGCGTGCAAGGCCGCGAAGCTTGCGTGTTGCTTTTGTTGCTGTGACGCAATGTGTTATCCTTCGCGTATGCAAGATTCAACATCCTTCTGCCATCATTCTTTGTATCCTTTCGATAGAATGCCAGACGCAAATATGACTTCAGCCGCAAAGATTAAAGAGAAAGAAGCGGCAATCGAAAATGGGGTAAAGCCTACAAAGCCAATCACACCACGTTCACCGAAAGATTTATCTTTATCGTTATTACGTCACAATCTTGCATTGATTGTACGATCAGTGGTACATTTAGAACCTAGATTCGCTGCTCGTGCGATTCGAACAATCACTTCAACACGTAAATTATGCCTTTTACATCCAGATGTGTTGGCTAGGTTAGTGGAAGAAGGTACCATAAAAGAATCACCTATTAGGGCTCAATTGTTATCCCATCTTCCTCACCCATACACGCCTACTCCCTCATCTTCCGTCAAAACAGCAACAGCTGATGCAATGGATGTGGATGTAACAGCAGATGCTGCCAAAGCAGACAATACCAAAAAAACTACCACAAAAGATGCAACAGACACACCGTTCAAACATGTGGCAGAAGCAACTTCAGATCTTGATGCATACCTTTCCCTTTTGGTGGCAGTATATCTGATCGATACACATCACGTTTCAGAAGCTTTGAATTTATCAAGACTTTCATTGACACAGATGCAAACAGCAAACAAACGTACACTTGATCAAACAATGGCACGTACTGTGTATTATCTTGCAAGATGTATCGAAATTCTTAAAGCTCAAGGCAAAAGTGGAGGATTGGCGGAAGAACGTACTGCTCTTCTATCGATTCATCGAACTGCAGCATTACGACATGACGTTGAGACGAATGCAACTGTGCAAAATTTGTTGCTACGATCGTATATTGTTGAATCTAATCTTTACGATCAAGCTGACAAGCTTGTAGCACGCGCTCCATTCCCAAGAGCACAAGCTGGAAACGGACAGATTGCACGGTATGAATATTATGTTGGACGAATTCGCGCTGTTCAATTGAATTACACTGAAGCTCACACGCATCTGCAACAAGCCATCCGAAGAGCACCTCAACCAAGCTCATTGGCAGAAGAGGAGGAAAAGCAAAGTACAACAAAAACAGCAAGCAAAGAAGATAAGAAGGGGGAGAAGGGAGAGAAGGAAGATTCTAGTGCAAGTGCAAAGAAGGATGATGCTGCTGATGTGCCAGATGCATACGCAACACTAAAAGCTGAGCTCAAGAAGTCTGAAAAGACACCAGCTGGAGTTGGATTCCTACAAACTGCTTACAAATACCTTGTAGTTGTTGAATTGTTAATGGGAGATATTCCAGAAAGAGGCATTTTCCGTACGCCGATCTTAAAGAAAGCTCTAGCGCCTTACATGGAAATTGTTCAAGCCGTCCGTGTCGGAGACCTTTCGCGATTCTCCAAGACTTTGTCAACATATACGAAACTTTTCCAAGCAGATAAAACGTACAGCTTAATCTTAAGATTACGTCACAATGTTATCAAAACAGGTATTCGTACAATCTCTTTAGCATACTCTCGTATCAGTTTGGCTGATATCACGAAAAAGCTTCATTTGGAGTCAGAAGAAGATGCAGAGTATATTGTTGCTAAAGCAATTCGTGATGGTGTGATCGAAGCTCAAGTAAATCATGAACGCGGTGAAATGACAAGTCGCGAAACAGGTGATGTTTATAGTACAAACGAACCTCAAGCACAATTAAGACAAAGAATTAATTTCTGCTTGCAATTACACAACGAAAGTGTAAAAGCAATGCGCTATCCACTTAACAATCACAAAGCCGAATTAGATTCAGCTTCGGCCGCTCGTGAACGTGAACGTGAGCTTGCTCAAGGGATTGCTGATGGAGATATCAGCGATGAAGATGAAGATTGGGTTTAACGTAATTCGATAGACTTTGTATCATTTCTTTATTTCGCATCACAATCAATATGAGTAAAATAAAAAATTGTTTTTTGTGTGTAATGGTCATTATCATAAGGTTGATTTTGTGCAGAAATATAAATACAATAAGTGCTTAAAGGGTTTTACACAACATCAGATCGACAAGTTGGACATTGCTTGGTATTTCTTAAAAGTTTTGCTGCACATTGTTCGTGCAAGACATGTAAACAAGGAAAAACGCAAGCTAAATTACCTTCTTTGAATTGAACCAAACAAACTGCACATCTTTCAACTTTAACACCCGCAACTGCTAAAGCTAATTTAACTTTATCTTTTCCATCTTGACGTTTACCTACGATCCTTCTTCGTAAAACTTCAACTTTTCCAACCGGTAAACTTTCCATTTCATCTTGCGTTAATCCGGGTGCTTTTGCAGGACCTAAAAATTCAGCTAATAAATGTAAATCATCATATGTATCTCTTCTTTGTGATTCATTTCCATCATTATCTTGATCATTTTCTTCTTCTCCATCTCCGCCGCCTGAATTACCACCTGATGTACTCCTCAATCGTTCATCTGCAAGTCTTGACGCGAAAATATCCAAATCTGTAATTCCAAGTGAAGCAACACGTCTTGGACCATTTTGTGGAATTTGTTCAGTCACATTGTTCGAAGTTATATTTTCTGTTTCTTCAACAGTATTCACTGGCGATTCATGCTGAACATCTTCTTCTTCTTCTACATCTTGTATCGGCAATTCTGGTGTCTCTGTACGATCTAGACTGGGCTCCGGACTTGCTACGTGAATTTGACGATTCAATTGTTCAGAAATTCTTCGTGGCAGAGCATCCATAGTGGCAGGAGGAGAAGGTGTCTCTCTTCTCTCATTCGGCAGAATAGTTGGAGGTATAGGTAAAGGTCGTGACCGTTGACGATCGGGAAATCCACCACTGAATCGAGAGGGTATTTGTTGTGATGGCTGTCCGATTGCATGTTGAACAGATGCCGAATTGATTGAAGCAAATGCTGGCCTATTTGGTAAAACGGGAGAATTAAAGGTGGAAGAACTAGCAGAACTACTACTGCCGGAAAATTGCCTCTGTCGTTCTATTGCAATATTATGCAAAGCTCTTGCCATTGAAGCTTGTGAAGGATTGTGTAAAGGTTGCACGGATGGTTGTTGTTCTTCATTTGATGCGACTCGAGATATTGATCCATTTCGACGTGATCCAAATAGCGGTGGAGGAGGTGGTGGTGGTCGCCTTCTCAATTGCTCCTCCCTTGCTTGAGGTTGTTCAGTATTCATTCGAGAGATAGAAGATTGTGATGATTGTCTTTGCAAATCAGGTTGAAACTTTGTTGGTGAAGATGGACGCCTTCCCGTAGAATCACGATCAGGTCCTGCATTCTGTTCAAACCGTTCTACCATTGCTTGAATTCTACTGCTACGTGTAGGTGAAGGATTACGAGGTGGTAATTGATCCTGTTGATTGTTACCCTCTTCAGCATCATGTAAACGAACATCTGGTTGCATTGGATTAGGCAACCTTGACCTTTCTTGCTGAGGAATGTAAGCCATCCAACTTGGTGTGCCTAACATCGAAGGAGGACGACGAGATCGATTTTGGAATCGTGAAGATTCTTTTTCTCTTTCTTCTTCTTCCATCCGTCGAGCTTGTGAAGGTGGAAAATGTCGAGTTGCATCGGTAATGGTAGGTAATCTACCTAAAGGACGAGGAGCATTAATACTTCTTGGATTGGAAAAAGAAGATGACGCCATTTGACGATTTCCGATTGCACCTGATCGCATCAATTTACTTGGTTCAGCTATGAGAGGTTCAGAACCGTTTGAAGTTGTTGTACGAACGTTGGAAGGAGTTGTACGAGCTAATAATCTCTCTAAAGCTGCCAAAGAATCACGATCGACGCCAACGGGAAGTGAATCTTGATTTCTTTGAATTTGTGAGAGTGAGCTTAATGCTTCTCTTCTTGCTTGTTGTTCGTTCATCAATTCCATTCTTGAAGTTGAAGCATTCGACCATGAAGGTTTACGAGTATTATCATTAACTTGTCCATTTACCCATCGCGAACGAGAATTAGTCTCTGCACTTGATTTGCGTATGTCTGATGACGGTAATCGTTCAGACATTGAAGGTCTACGGCCATCCTCATTTGTCGGTACAGCTCTGCCATCAATAGTAACATCAAATAATCGTTCAAGAGAGGCACGAGATGCATTTTGAGATGTTGAAGGTTCACCAGCTTCTGTGGGTGATAAACGAGCAGAAAATAGATCCTTTAAACGATTTTGAACGGCGGGACGATTGACAGAGTTGGCGTGTAAAGTGGAAGATGCATTTTGAAAATCTTCATTTTCTTCATCATCAGTGAAATCTCTACTACTCGCACTATCTTCTTCAAACATACCAGCACGAATGCTATTTATATCGCCTTCACTTGTACTGTAATGTACTACTGATTCACTTGAAGGAAGGTTTGGAAGAGGTCTTACTGGTTGTTTACCTTTATCAATCGTTGAATTTGTAATTGTTTCCTCTCTTTCAGGTACACTTTGACCATCTTCCATTTCAGGAGGAGAGTCTGAATTTGAATCTTCATCTTCCAATCGATTCAAATCACTTTCGCTACTGCTTTCACTGCTGCTATCAAACGCTGCTCCACCGCGTGATCGACCCAAGACTAAAGGTGGTGGCGCTCTTGGAACGCTTGAACCAACTTTACCCAATTCAGGAAGTTCAACAGGTGTTCGTTTATTGCGTTCACCATGCAAAGCACCAGGCATACTCGATTCTACATCCGAGCCTGCATCTTCTTCATCGGAAGAATCAACGATTGCTTGTGCATTTTGTGAAACTTTTTGTTGCATTCTCTTAAATTGCTTTTCTTCTTTTGCCCATTCTGCTTCCGAATCGGATGATTGAGGACCTTCATCCATGCCACCGCTGCTTGAAGAAGTTTGTTTACGTTCAGGTCTTGGTCGTGAATGATTATCTACTTTTTGTTCATTTGTTTCTGATAAAATAGATTGTAAATCTGATGTTCTTGTTTGGTTTTCACTATTCGATCGTAACAAAGATGAAGAACTTGCCACTTCCTGTGCTGGTAAACCGCTCGCTTGAGCTTTTGCAGAAGCCCAAAGTGCAAGTCTACGATTAGCAGCTGCAGAAGCATCATCACGAAAGCGTGAATGAGATTCACTCGCTGGTCTTGGTCGAATCTTTGTCACTTTTCCATGATGATAATTAATTTCTCTCTCATTTTGTTCCGCCAAACCTCTTCCTGTTCCTACAGCTGAATTTCGACTGGTATGCCTTTCCTCAATTTGTGATTGATTGACTTGGTCCTTTCCTTCAGATGCTGTTCGACGATGAGCTGTTTTTCGTAGTGTTTGTTGGACTGAACTCTCTGGTTCTGCATTCGTTACTTCTGTAGTAATATTTGTCTGCTCTTCTGGAACATTTCTACGTGCACGAGCTGCCATAACTGCCCGACCTAAACTGAGATTTGGTAATGGTTGTGGAGCAGAAGAATCCCTTTCTGACCTTGATCGTCTCTGTCTTTCACGTTCTAAACGTTCTTCGAATGTATAACCTGCAGCAACATCTTCTTCCCATAACCTTCTCTCTTCACTGATGCTTTCATTAAGCTGATTATCACTCTCTTCATCTGCTGAGATACTTCTCTCTTCTACCGATCGAGTAGCACGTCCTCCTGCTTGAGACGGTCCAGCATCTTCATCTTCACTACGAAATGCCGGAGGAGGGCTGTCAGGCGGTTTGTTCGTTATGTACTCCTCTTGCCTTCTTCGCATTTCTTCTGTCCATTCTTCGCCATCTGCTGGTGGTTGAGGAGGAGAGATGGGCCTTGTAGCATGAGAAGGGAAAGGAGGAGGACCTTCTTCAGGCTCTGAATCGGAAGCACCTGGTAATCCCATTGTAGATAGATCAGCATAAATATCGCGCCTTCTTTGTGTAGCTCTCCTCAATGCTTCTGCTCGAACTGCCGAACGAGCTGCTCCACCAGATGCCGTCCTTGGATTACGTCTAGGTGAAGATACATTTTGCGTATGAACAGTGTGTTCCTCGCCAGATGTTGCACCTTGAGCTTGTCGCTGCGGTCTTTGCTTTCTTCTGACCCTTCTTGTCTCTTGAGATGTTGCAGGTCTCACTACACCATTGCTACCTGCCGAAGTAGATGCAACAGCTACAGTAGCAGAAGGTCTCCTTTCTGGACTTGCATCGCTTCTGTTAGCATTTTGTGCGCTATGAGGGCGAGGTGGACGAGTTGGAGATCGTGATCTTAAAGTTTCATTCGTATTTGTATTTGTGATCGTTTGTAAATTTGAAGATGATCGAGATGCTGTTAAAACTGGCCGTCTTCTTGCTGTTCCGAGAACTTCCGTTGTATAGACTGTATTGGAAATTTGAGTAGGAGTAACTGATCTTTGACCTGTACTTTCCGTTACACCACCACTCAATGCCAAAATTGCCGCTTCAGCTCTTTCTGCTTTTCTTTTACGAGCTTTTTGTCGTTTTTCCTTCTCTTCTTGCTTTCTTCTTAGCATATTATCAGGAGCAGTGAGTGTCATTCTTCCAAAATGTGCTTCTAATGAAGTAAGAAATGGAGCTTCTGTTGCATCAACAGGACCTGCTGAAGGATTTTGAATAATAGCAGCTGTAGAAGCATCTGCTGGACGTAAAATACTATTCACCGAAGAAGAAGAACTTGCAAATGCTGCATTACCAGAATAAGGACCTCTTTGTTGATTACCTGCACTAGTAGGTCTAGACCTTGAAGATGATCCAGGCGGTCTAAGTAGACCGCCATCTTCAGGACCTTCACGTTTAGGCATTATGCATTGCTGATAAAGATTCTATCAACAAAATAAAAGTACTGAATCAATATGTCTCCCTAACATACTTTTGTGTCGTTGGCCCTCTGTTCTATTAGTCGTCGTAATCTTGATAAGAGTGTTGATCGTTAGTTAAAGGAGATTTTATGAATCATCGAAAGCAGTGCTTTAGGCGGTGTCTTGAATGTTAAAATACACAAATATGCATGGGAAGTACCTTCAACCCGTAACAGCACAGGAGCTTGCCTATGCATTTTTTACGCTAACTACATCGCCACTGCAGGGGTGCCTTTCATTTTTGCGTGCATTTTCTCCACGTTGATTGTTTTCTATCGCGTGCCAATTCTTGGCTGCGTAAGTACCAAAATCTGTATCCGCTCAACCTCCACGCAAGCTGGTACACAAAAAGAAAAGGTGCATTTAAGAAGAAAGCTGTCATAGTATAAATACCTTTTCTCATACACCACGATCAACAAACATATATGTACATCTTCTCACGATGAGACCTGGTGCAAGGGCTTCTGGCCTTCCTTTAAGTTTGGAAAGGTATAATCTGGTTTATATGGGATTCTTCTCTGCCATCGTTTTGACAGGAACGATTTATTCTCTCATTCATGGAACGCATACATACAACGTTTTTCTATCTAACCTTGGTTCGATAGCAACGAATACAGCTGAATCTTTAACTGCAGATGAAGATCCATCAGAAATTTCAGACGCACAAGAAAGTGTTAGTAAAATTATTGCAAATATACCAACAACATTTTTGGCAGATAGAAGAAATTTATTAAATAGATTTTTTACTAAATTTGCATGGTTTTGGACAACACTGGCATTTGTTGCACAAGCTGTAACATTAAGAAGCAAAACTCCAAGACCTGATATTGTTAGAACGGAAAGCGGAAGTGAAGATCATAGTGCAGTAAAGGAAAAGAAAGAAAAACGTGTAGAACGACAACAGAAAAGAGGCGCTTCTTCAAGTACAAATAATGATGTAGATTTGCAGGCAACAGTGATGGGTGCTTTATCTATCTCACTTTTGCGATATGTGATTGCTACAATACTCTGGGTATTTTTCGCTCGATGGTTCTTGGGTCCCCCGGTAATGGAACGCATTCGTCATTACACCGGGGCTGTATGTGTGCCTGTTCACCACAACGCTCCGAAAACAAGCTCTTCAGCAATCAATTCACTCTTGCCAAGCACGATCGAAACAGAATACTGTTATACCGGCGCATCACTTTCAGAAAAGAGTCATCCACAACTTTTCACTTCTTTTGGAACGTCTAATGTCTCGCCAGGAATTTTGAGACCACGTTGGAAAGGAGGACATGATATATCAGGTCATACGTATATTTTAATCATTTCTTCACTTTACCTTTTAGAAGAAATTACACCTTTCTTGCCATACTTATTACCTACTTCTTTTCATCAATCAATCGCTTACATCCTTCCTCGTCCTCTTTGGGCACCAATCAACCCTTTTTCGGCTACGGCACAACAATCTAAAGCTCTTGCAAATCGAAATTTGATCGCAATTTTGGCCATCCTCGCTTTGCTGACATTATGGACTGGCAGTCTCACAGTCACTTCGATCTACTTCCATACACCACAAGAAAAAGTGAGCGGACTAATTGTTGCTTTAACAGCATCACTTTTGATACCCAAAGGTGGCTAGAAACAAGTACCATCAATCAATCTGAAATAATAATAAAAAATGTGAATTAATTTGCCTGTTGTACAATGCAATAATGATCAGTGATAAAGTACAAAGAATGTTTTTTGAGAGTGTCTATTTTGCTTCAAATAGTTTCATAAAATTTTCTTGTGGAATCTGTACACGACCTACGCTCATAGCTCGTAACCTCTTCTTTCCCTCCTTTTGTTTATTTAAGTGTTTCAATTTCCGTTCATAATGTCCTCCGTATAATCCAGCAGTCACATCTTTACGATAAGCACTCTTCTTTTCACTCGAAACCACTCGACCGCCTACCATTGCTTGAATATTAACTTCATATTGTTGTCGAGGTACGATCTCTTTTAACTTTTGCGTCCATACTTTTGCAACATCTACCGCTTTACTACGATGAACAATTTGTGAAAGAGCATCTAGAGGTGTTCCCGTCAACAAAAATGAAATTCTAACAAGATCACTTGCTTGCCAACCATCGTCTTCATAATCAAACGTAGCAAATCCAGCCGTTTTTGATTTTAATTCACCAAAGAAATCCGTAACGATTTCCGATAACGGCAAACGATATTTCATAATCACAAGTCTTTCTCCTCCTGTATTTTCACCAATTACACTTTCACCTTCTTCATTCGTTCCAAATCCATCTTGAAAGATCATATCGATTTCTTCTCCACGTCTATCAAAGCATAATTGAGACATTGCACCTAAATATTCTTCCGGACATGTAAGTGTACCGATCACCATTGGCTCTTGAATTTGAAGTCCATTCTTTGTTGACCTTTTTGAACGCATCACTTCATCATCAGGAAATTCAAGTGGATTGGTAATCACTTTTGCTTCATTTTCATCTTCTTCCGGTCGTACGATACGATATGCGACAGTAGGATTAGTGATCAGAACTTCCATACCATACTCATCAGCCAAGCGAGCTCGGAAAATTTCCATATGTAGTGCACCCAATAGTCCCAATTTTACACCTTGACCTAAGGCTAAACTACTTTCCCTTTGCCAAGTAACACTTCTGTCATTCAGTGCGAGCTTTTGAATTGCCATCTCTAATTTAGGAAAATCGGAAGAGGAAACTGGAAAAGCTGAACAATAGATCATCGGCACTGAAGGTTTAAATCCCGGTAGAGGATCTACTTTTACTTTATCATGATGAAGTGTGTCGCCAATTGATGCTTCTGGAACACTTTTCATATTACAAATTACCCAACCAACTTGACCTTTTCGTAAAATTCCTGTGGCTATAGCAGTTGGACTATTTACACCAATATCGAGAACTTCATATCGTTTTCGTGAATGTGCAGATGCAATCTTATCACCCTTTTTTATCGTTCCATCTTTGACACTTATTAAAGCAACTACTCCTTTGTAAGAATCATACCAACTATCAAAAACGAGTGAACGCATCTTTTCATTTTGACCATCCCCAACATCTTGAGTAGATTCACTTCCAACTACGACGAGCCTTTTCAAAACATCTTCTACACCTTTTCCAGTCTTTGCACTAACCATGATCGCTTCTTCACTTTCGCCAGGTAGCACGTTCAATCCCAAACGTTCATGAAGTTGATCCAAGACTGTATCAGGTGATGCTCCGGGAAGATCAATCTTATTGATGACGGGTATTATACGTAATCCACGTGCCATTGCTACTCGAAAGACTGATAAAGTTTGTGATTGAATGCCTTGTGTTGCATCTACAACCAAAAGTGCAATTTGACAAGCTGATAAACTTCTACTTACTTCATAGGCGAAATCAACGTGACCAGGCGTATCGATTAGATTGAGTAACCACTTCTGTTTCGTGATTTTATCATCATAAATCATACTGACAGCTTGACTTTTCACTGTGATTCCACGTTCTCTTTCTACTTTTAAACTATCAAGAACTTGTTTATTAATCACTTGTCCATCTGCACCTATAGGAATCGAACCCGTCATTTCTAACAATCGATCTGCTAAAGTTGATTTACCATGATCGATATGAGCAATAATGCTGAACGAGATCGGTTGTAATTGACCATATAGAGAAGGAGGGTGTTGTTGTATTGGAGAAAGAGCACTATACAACCTTTGACATTGATAAATCGGACCTTTGCTAAGATGTGATGCAAAACAGTCATTCACAAAGAAGTTCCTTGATTTTGGGACAGCAATTGTGGCTAAAGACGATACGGGAGCTGATACAGCCAAATTCCTTGAAAAGGCCGAGTTAATCGGCCTGATTAGCCTTACCGCCATGACATAGTGTTGCTTGAAAGGTGATGATGATGTATGACAGAAGATTCCAATAATTTTATCTTCAACTTTCTTCCTGCCCGAATTTTACCCTAAGCACGCGTAAGTCTAATCAAAGAAAGAAGCATTTACTGTGCATGCGTCAAGCCTGTATTTTGCATTGTTCCAAAGGCAGGAGGAATACTGTCTGCGTTAAAACAATTATGCATCTAGCCTCCATATAAAAACCCTGTTCCTCAAAGCGGGATCCAATCAGCCACATCTTACAATCTTGCCATCCTAAGCATTTACTTCGAAAGTGATCCCAAAATCAATTAGTGAGGTACATGACTTAACGACGATCTGATGATGACAAAATAATAATCAAAACAAAAGGAAGGACAAAGATGTCATCCTCAAATTCGCAATTGTCCTATACACCTTATCAGAGCCATCGTAGAGCGGCATCAGCGGTCTCTGTTGGTGGATCGAAAGATATACCACAAGCATCTGCTGCTAATCAAACTGAATTTCAAAGAACCACACCAGCTGAATCATCTTTATCGAATCATAAACCGACAGCACAGCGTTCGCAACTATCCAATACTGTAAGACCAATAATTTCACCAGTGGGCTCCAATACATCAAACAATCCAGTCTCAGCACCACCTCCTTTACGAAGCCTTTCATCGTTGAAAGCAAAGCCAGTTGATGGAAAAGTGAATGCTACCCACTCAACACTTTCAAAAGAACATGACATTAAAGGCAAATCTAACGAGAACAAAGAAGCAAGTTCATCAAAGGCTTTACCAATTCAATCTCCCTCTCGAAGGACAGTGTCATCCTCTTTAGCTGTTCCTTCAACATCTTCTTCCGGCACCGCAAAGCCACTGAATGCTGCTGCTCAATCGGATAGCAATCGTCAAAATGGACATTCAAAACGAAACTCAATGACAGCATCACCTATTCCATCGCAATCTCATAATAGATCAATTTCTAATGGATCAATACCTGTCACTTTACCTCATCATATGTCAACAGCACAAAGACTTCGAACTGTTTCACCTTTGGATTTTTCAACACCATCCTCTTCCTCACCAACGCAAACGCCTAATGCACCTCTTTCACCAGCTTTTGGTGCCTCAGCTGGAGGATTGCAAACTTTTTCAAATCAATTAGATTCTAATGGAAACTTCTATGAAGAGGGCGTAGGGAGAAGAACTGCTTATAGAGCTGGCTTCCAACCAAAGGGTAGCTATCGGATACGAACGGATGAATTCGTTGCAGCAAGGAATAGGAGAAAGCAAGGAGGAAGAGGTGAATCAAATCGATCTGGTAATGGTACACATGATTCAACAAATGAAGTGGGAAAGAGTCGATCAGAATTAGAATCACAACGTTTAGAGAGAAGGTTGGAGAAATTATTCGCTTTACACTATGACGATACCCCACTCTTTACCGAAGAAGAGGCTTACAGTTTAGCACCTGGTTGGTTACCCGGAACGATAAGAAAAGCACGCTTACAAGCTGAAATGGAGAAAAGGTTGAGGGACGAAGAGATGCGAATTGTGAATTGGGAAGATGATAAGAGTAGAAAAGCTTGTTCTATATGTACAACACCATTTTCGTTCACTGTTCGAAAGCACCATTGTCGACTTTGCGGTCGTGTGGTTTGCGCTTCTCCGCATTTGTCACTGCCTCCTGGAATTACAGGGCCACCCTCCAATACAGAAGAAGGAAAGATACCGACTGAAGATCAAGTGAAATGCAGTAGTTTGGTTGTAGCTGATGATCAAACTGGAACAAAGATTAAAGATGTTCCACGTTGGGATGAAGCTTCAAGTAAACATTTGGACGCTAACGGAAGAACAAGAGGAATAAGGATTTGTAGAGAATGCAAAGAGACAATTTTACACAGACAATATATGTTGGATGATGGAAATTTACCGGGTTATGTGAAATTATACGAAGCATTAATCTCGCTTCAAAAGGAAATTGAACAATCTTTACCCGAATTTCAAGAGATGATTTTAGGTTTGCAAAAACATGATGCAGCAGCAGCATTAGGAACGTCGGATCAACAAGATGAAAGTCATGATCCTCTTCTTCAACCTGTACAGAGTGAAACATTATCAATGGCTGCCATCAAAGCCAAAAATCGAACGACTTTAGCTCTTCAAAGAGATGCAGCACAAGCAAGGAAACAACTTCTTGCTAATTTTGCAAATTATGATTTAATTGCGAAAAAGATACGAAATTTAGATGATGAAGGGAATGCAAGTTTAGCACGATTAAAAGTTGCAATTTGGACACAAGCAAATACATTTCTACAAGCGAACATGTTTCCTTTACAAAATTTACCTAAATTGCAAAATTCATCATCTGCTAATGGGAAAAGTAGTCGAAATGGTGTTTCTAAAACTTCTTCTGTTCGTGGTGGTGGTGGTGGTGGTGGACATAAACATAGTAGTTCAGAAGCAGGTTCAACATCTACAACAAAAGACGTTTCTTCTTCAATTCGAGATCAATTGACTGTTTTACAACAACAATTAACGTTGGTACGACAATATGCTGCTAGTGCATCGAAATCACGCAAATTTCAAGATGCAAGTAGTTTAAATCAAAGTGCTCGTGAATTAGAAGTAGAGATTGAACGATTACAAAAGATGCTGTAACGATGTTCACAATGATTATTTGCTTTTGAATTTTAATTGTATTATTGATTAAGGGGCACCCATGGCCTTTTTGGTGTGTTTAAGTGTTTATGATATACATCTATATATATAAGAAGAAGAAATACAGCCAAATCCCAATTATTGCAGCATAAGAGCATACAAAAGAAGAAGATTGGTAAAATAAAAAGGGTGACAAAATACCGAAAAGATGCCAAAACAGTGTCAATGTGAATCACAAGTGATTACATATGACAAACCCTGAGAGAATTATTGAAGACGAAAAAGAAGGAGAGAATACAATTTTATAATCGAAGAGTGAATATTCTTAGCTTACTTGAAACTTAGAATATCGTCTATAAATTGTCGGCCAGGACTTTGGGTTGCTTGCCTTGCCTGTCTTTTTTTATTTGCGCGCGCGGCACGCGACAGGCTTGCTTGCTTTTATTGTTTAGCTTCACAGTGGGGGGAGGGAACCCCACGCTTAAGAAGAAACGAAACGAGAGTTAACTTTTTAGTTCAAGAAACCCCATTTAACTTGATCGATTGGGTTGGGAGAATCACCGTTCATGGCAGCAACTTTTTTGTAAGCATCAGCCAAAACGATTGAATTACGATCGTTTCCAGGTAACCAAGAAGTGACGATTGCTTTTGTTGATTTGTTGTTTGCGGTGTTTGTAATTTCAACCCATTTACCACACATCTTTGAAAGATCATCTGATTCGGCATTTGCTGAAGGACCAATTGCAGCAACATCTGCACCTGATGGAACTTGAGTACCGTCACATCCTGCGTTACCGATTGATGCCCACCATTCTGGAACACCAGTTACGGTCTTTTGGGCATCTCCACTTGGTGCGTTGGCAGAAGCAGTTGAAGTTGCACTTGGAGTGGAAGAAGAAGTTGAAGATGGTGTTGGTGTTTGTGTTGGGGTGGATGATGAAGAGGATGTCTTTGAGTTGCTGTCATTGTTGTTGTTGTTGTTTGAGTTGTTGTTGTTGTTGTTGTTGCTGTTGTTGCTGTTGTTGTTGTTGTTTGAGTTGCTGTTACTGTTACTGTTTGATGAACTGCCGCTACCCCAACTCCAGTTCATTTGAATTTCACCTAAGCCCATGTTACCGTTTGTCAAATAAGAGAATAAACCAGTTGATAAATCCAAAGCACCGTAGGGGCAAGTTGGGCAAGAATCAACAATTTTAGCTTGAGCACTTTTACCGTTGTAGTTAATTGTGATTGTTTGACCACAAGCACCACTAACTTGAGAAGTTGAACCGTATTGAGCAGTGTTTAAAGCAACAACATATTCATTTGAAGAACTTGACCAACCACAGTTACCCATTCCAACATCATAGAATGTTGCACGTCCAGAAGTTGAACGTTTTTGAACTGGACTTGCTTGTGCAGTTAAACCCAAAAGGGCAAATGTTGTTGCAACGATTGTCTTTGTGACGAACATCTTGTCGAAAGAATGAATGGAGAGAGAGAGGGACAGAGAAAAGAATAAAGAGAATAATAGTTGAAGGAAAGAATAGTATGGAAAACAAGATATCATGAAGATCTTTTTATACGTTTCTCAAATAGGACAACTTGAACAAATCATATCACCATGCAAACAAGGTATTTGATCAGTGTAAAAGTCTCTTTATGCATCTTCGGCTCATAGCATATAATCATCTTTTCAGCTCATAAACAGTCAAATGCAATTTGAAGATCGGTTAAAAAGGGAAAAAAGTTCTTTCCTCTTTTTCACTCTTTCAATCGTCAATTGCCTTTTCTTCTTGTTTTTGTTATGATTCTATCAAATAAAAGGGACCAATTTCCACAATCATCTTGCCGTTTTCGCTTCAGGTACAATTTCGCCATCGAATCTTCTTTTTTTCGCGAGCGAGAATACACCCTCTCCTCCCCTTTAAAGTTATGATCCGGAAACCTGTTTGTGCGGCACCGGAAGGTGAAAATGCACGAATTGAATGCATACATACATGCACAAAAGAAAAGAGGGGACGAGAATCAAGCTCTACAAATTACCGCTTTTCCCGATTTGAACTTTTGTGCAAAAGTTAAGCCGGTGATTTTTTTGGGTTTCACACCGTGTGCATACAGTATATGCGTGAACAAGCAGACCAGCGTATGGGGTCAATTTGATAATGTGATTAGGATTGAGGTGCAGTTCAACAATTGTCCCTCTTTTTCTTACCAGTGAGGAAGGCGCAGCGATTGTATGCACTTAAAAGGCAATCTGACAGTAGGTCACATACATTTATGCACGTCGTAATTCGTTTTTTATTCGAAAAAGGCAACTTATAGGGGTCAGGATCCCCTTTTTTGCGGGCATCATGCTTTGTAAACAAACAAAAATTGTATGTACTCATTTTGCAAATAGGCACAATCGGTAACCAGCCATAAAAAAGATTGTTACATAAAGTGAATGTATGCATACACAGGATCAGCACGGTGATCAGGCAAAAAGTATATAGAATTCAAGGGACCACATAAAAAATTTTCCGCTTCTTTCCATCGTTTTAAAAATTAGCAAAAAAAAAAAAAAAAAAAGACTGTTAGTGCGCCTTCCTCTTCACAAATTAAATTTAGCGTCGGCAAAAATGCAGTTTTATTCAAAATGATCGACAAGACTGCGCCCTGGATTTGGCTTCTTTGGATACATTGTGTGTACTGTTGAATTGCAGTTTGAATGCATAAACTTAGTATACTGTCATCTTTTTCATTTTTACTTGCTCTAGCGCCGATCTTAATGAGATCTTTGCGTAATTTTGGAGCCGCTTTTGTTCATTGCGCAGATTTTATTTTCCGCAATTTTGCGGGTAAGGTCCATTTGTGGGTAGATTCCGTTTTGCGGGTAAGTCATAAGATAGCTCAATAGATCACCACGGATCCTCATAATAATCAAAGTTCAAATAACGATCAAAATTGTGGGTAGCCAACCATGCGTACATATAATTCTGATTTTCGTATTTCGACATTGTTATTTGACGAATTCTTCTCTATGGAACCTTTTTGTGTCTCATTATATGCCCGTACAGCTTTAATGAGCATCATCAATCGCCGAAAGGAGGACAGGCAGGTAAGGCGGTTGAAAGATTTCGCAAATCTCAACGGATCAACTATAATTTAGTCTTTCGTTACCCAAAACGGGAGAGGCGCGAGCGGCGTACGGTACACTAAAAGCAATAAAAAAGTACACCCCAATTTTAAAAAGTCTTTTACGCGTGCGTCCATTCAAGAGCAAAGAAAAAGGCACCCTGAATTTCTGTAGTGAAACGAGAATTTGATAGATTTTTGCACCCTCCTTTTTTACAGTTTTACACTCAGCATCACCGCATACATACATAGATTAAAACGCAAGCTTACAATTTGTGTTCTATAAGAAAGGTCCCTAATCCGATCATTTTACCATAAGGTTCGGCCGTATGTGATTGCCGGTCAGGGATGTTATAATCCTATTATATCATATACATACGTACACAACATCGGTTGAACTTCGGAAGGAGATCGCTAAGAAAGGGTGCCACTATGTACATACATACGCTTTTAGGGACGACATCATCTTACCGTATTCGCAATCCGGAAAGAATGCTTAGTGTATACATATGTATGTAGCTCATAGAGTGGCTGGCTGTATTATGTCATGACTAAATGCTCTATAATCACACACTTCCGGACATTCGGATATGATCGATTGATGATCGAAAACTTGATCCGATTGTGCAAAGGTGCTCATAAGTCCCACACAGTGGCTGTGAAGACCTTTTGACCCCACTTTAGCGTGGCTTGCTATAAACTTGAATGGCCTCCTATGTATGTACATATGTATCCACACGGCAAACCGCGTGGTCCGGTGAGGAGATAGAATGATTGGTGTGGGAATGAAAGATTGTGTAGTGTTCAAAAGATAAAATTGCGAAGATAACAATTAAGAAATCAAAAAGACCGTGGACGGATATCCCTACAATTGATGACATAATCTCAAAGTCTGATTAATTAATATTATTCAATGGACGATTTTGACTGACTGTAGAATACCAATTCCAGCCTTGCTTCTTCACCCTTGTCATGGATATATCTAAGAAGTGATGGTGGAAGGTATGCTTACTTAATCAGGCTGAAGTTCAAGCTTAGTAAGCTTGATTACATACGCTTTCTTTTTCTTGCAAAAACGCGTTTTGTAATCCAACTTTTGTTTTTCTCTTTAAAGTGCCACACACATTATTACGGAGTAGTTATCTTTTGTCAAAATCATCATCTGATAAAGTTCAAAGCTACAATAAAGGTCGGAGATTGTACTTTTTTTTCTCTACAACAAAAATTACAATCTTAAACATCAACTTTGAAGAAGTCATAGATACTTGTTTCACTTCACAACAATAACTTTCTTTTTCGTCATGTCTGCTGCACCCACACGACAGCAATTTTTGCGGCTTTATCGCGATTACCTTAATACGGCGCAATCATTTGTGAGTATGATGATGAAGAAAAGAAGAGTATGCTGGGTGCGTATGTATGATGGCTAATTAACACACCCTCTCATTCTTCACTACAGTCCTCATACAATTTCCGAACATACTTTCTAAGAAGGTCAAGGGATATGTTTCGATCAAATCTACTACCGGCAGCCGAAGCAGCACTTTCATCACCTATATCCAAAGCAAGTGGAAGAACAACAGCTGCATCACCATCAACTTTAGCTTCACCAATACCTAATGCTTTATCATCTTCAACATCTTCAAGTGTAATTTCAGATGAAGAACGTTTAAAAACATTTTATGAAACTGCAAAAAAAGATTTAAACGTTTTAAGAAGAGCAGCATTGACAAATAGAATGTACGAAGGTGAAAGATTAGTAATCGAAAAACCACAATTGATCGTTGGTGGTGGTGGTGCAGGAGCAGAAGCAGCAACAGGCGGATCAGGTCAACCGGTAACCACTCCACAAAGTTCTGGTGGCGCACCACCTTCTAATGATGGATCAGAAGGATCGGGAAGGCAATGATGAGGGGGCTGATTGCTCTAAGCACTTGATCTTTAAGCCTTTTATCATAATACGGAAATCTATCTCTCATGTAATACTGCTACAGCGAATGATGATCTTATTCCCTGCTTGTAAAATGATGAATGTATGCGATAAATATTAGAGCGCGATAGACGCTTGATGATTCTGTTATGACAAGATCAACCTGTCTCTTTGTTTCACAACAGTCAACACACTCATTCCAAATGCGGAGAAGATTCTCAATGGCTGCCATTGTATTCGACATCATCATCTTGACACTTGCAAAGTACATACCTATTCTATTCATAGAATAGAATACATGATCGGAAATTGAGCGCGTGTCACGTGTAGTAAATAATTTTGGATTTCACTCTCGCTCACTTCGGCGCCTTATGCGAATTTTAAGAAGATATAACTTTTTTTTCTGATTTCCACATCCGCTCTCATTCCTATCACAATTACGTTCGAATTACAAGGAGTGTACACTAATATATCCTGATAACCTGCTTATGCGGTGATTGAAAGGCAAAATGGCCACAGTGGCTATCCTCCCAACAAGAGGTGACAGTCGGACACTGGAAGCCTCTATGTCTGATTATTCAAATCAGTCTGTGCAGAAAGTACAACCTTCTAACTCTATCGCATCCACCTCATCTTCGGTTCAATTGAAACGAAAGCCGTCTGATTCTTTGGAGAAAGGGCAACCTCAAAAACCACTTCAATGTCCATTTGATGGCTGCGACAAAATATTTACAAAAGAATGCAAATTAGAGGATCATAAACGTACACATACAGGAGAACGACCTTTTCAATGTACAGAACCAGAATGTGGAAAATCATTTGGACGAAAAGATCATTTACAGAGACATATGAAATCGCATTCGATCAAAGGTCCAAATCGATCAACATCCATAGCAGAAGATATTGATATGATTCGACCATTTCAATGTACGATCAAGAGTACAAATACAGAAGTACAATGTTCAAGACGATTTTTGACAAGACAACATCTTATACGGCACATTAAAGAGATGCACAATTATAGTACATCTTGTGATGAACTATCAGCTCTTGAAGATGAAACGATCAAAATGATTGATCGGGATCAGAATGGCAACAAGAAACGCAAAAGAGCACGAAGGACAGGAACGTATGAATGTACGATTTCAGGCTGTGAAGCAACGTTCACAAAACGAAAGCTACTTAGGGCACACATAAGTGCCTATCATTCAGACAAAGGGAAGAATATAACGGATATCAAAGAAGGTGACGCCGAATGCATTTCTAGACTTCCTTTCCCATGCACAGAGCCTGGATGCACAAAACGGTATCCAACTAATGCCAAACGTAATGCACATTTTGAGCAAAAGCATGCGGCTTCGAATGAATTGCCTTACGTTTGCTGTCATGAAAGCCATCAATTGGAAGGTCAGACCTCTGCACGATTTTCGACTTGGTCTGAACTGCAAGCACACCAACGAAATGAACATAAGCCTATGTGCGTAGAGTGTAAGAAACAATTCAAAGACGCACGCAATCTTCGTGTGCACACACAAAGATACCATCCTCACTTAGGGGAAGATGAGCAAGGTGAAACGGAAACACAAGCATGCCATCCTTTCTCTTGTGGCTGGTTGATAGAGGGAGGAAGTGAAGAGACGCAATCAAAGAGATGCATGCAAACATTCGTCTCCAAGTACAATAGAGATTTACACGTACGCACAGTGCATCGCAATGAGAAACCTTTCAGTTGTCCTCATTCAGGTTGTCAGCGTGATTTCACAAACAAGAGAGCATTAATGCGTCATCAATACAAATGTTCATGGGCAACTCCGATTTCCAGTACGAATCAATCTGATGCTGATGATAGTGATAATGCCTCAGAAGCAGCTGAACAAGAGTCGAATGTTGATGATGGTGATGATGACTTTTTCCGTCGTGAAGGAGGTGCTGTACCTGAATCGTTTGCAGATCGACCTCGAACTCAAAAACGAAAATTGGACGCTATACCTATTTCAATCGGTCAAACAAACGGAACCAACGTAACAAAGAAACGAAAAGTTAGAGGACGTGTCCTTTCATGTCCATGGTCAGCAGTTTGTCGCTTACGAGATGAGGAAAACTTAGAAGGTGAAAGTATCAAAGGATCCGAACCTGTTTGTTCTTTTCGTTTTTCGAGATTGTACGATGTTCAACGTCATTTGGAACGTCAACATGGTTTAAGATTAACACAAATTGACTTATGTGCTCTCTTAGATGAAGAGGAAAAAGAAGCATTAGGCACGCCAAGGAAAGGGACAAAATTAGCAGATGAAGTAGCACAATTTGTTGTGGAAGATGTACAAAACGATATTCATAACGAACAAGAAGAGTAAGCATTATTCTTATTTATAACCCTGTATTTGTACTTACTACACTTGTATCAATCTTAATTTATCACTTAAATGATCTACGGAGCCGGCCATTCAGAGTTTATTGCCTACTATTCGCCGAAAAATTGCCAAGTAAGTGACTATCTCCGAGCGAACATGCTTGCTTACAGGCAAGATGCACTGCACAGATCTGGGGGCGGAACTGAATTTGCTTGTCGTGGCGCACGCTAATTGTTTGCCCGATTGCACAAAGAAAAAGAACAACTCCATGGGGGATTATGCATGAACTCTAAAGCAAACAGTTGCTACTTTTTCTTTGATACGGACGGCATAAATCATCCGAACCACCTTGGCATCTTTCTTAGCCTGCAAGAGAAAATGGTAAATTATTCTTAAAGAAGAGAACGTTTGCTTTACCATGCTTTCCCAAGACTCGAGCCGCCGGCATTGAACAAGGGATTTATTAAATCTGAGAACTATTGATTGCGATTGCAATTGTGCAAGACAATAAACATGATGATGAAAACACGCTCCAGAAGTCAAAGACAGAAAACATTGTGAGAAATTGGCCAAGATATACGTACATACGCCACATAATTCTATAACTGCCTGCCTGCATCAATTGGACCCTGAATTATCACCGCGTACTACATATTTGGCGAGAATTTTAAGCGATCACATAATCTTACAATAATCAGCATTGAAGTTTTGATAGAAGGTTGTAGTTCCTTAAGTACATATGTAGATCTTGAAGTTGAATAAAGTGAAGAAAGGGTGCAAATTGATCGCCGTACCTTCCCTCCTCATCTCATGTTTTTTATACACCGAAAGGAAGTCTATACTAGAGTGCTTGCCTGCCTGTTTTTGACTGATCATAAGCAAGAACAACAACAATCCAAAGTTCTCCTAAAATCAATTTAAAAAAATCAAACCAAACCAAAGCAGACAAGAAAAAATTTCTAATTATAATGACCTGCATGAGAGCAGCATTTTTTGATTTAATAACAGTGTTTACGTGCTTGGGCGCTGCATGCCCTTCGTTTTCTTGTTAGAGCGGGCGCAAATACGTATTCATACATCATAAGCTTGAAATTTTTTCTTTTGGTGCCTTAGCGTAAAGGCAGATAGAGAGGCAGAGGGAAAAACAAAACACGCACAACACACACACTCAGCCTACAAAAACTTTTAAAGAAAAAACGCAGAGAAAGTCAAAACAGGAGGCAAAAGATGAATTTATGAATTGTATGTGTGCATATAGTCTAGTTATAGTATACAAGGGTGCTTTAGTGCACTGCATATGCAAAGTATCCTTCATGCCTATCTCGTATGTATGTATGTACATACACATTCATCTGACGCAATTAAATTGTTGTTGAGAATAACAACTCTTTCTTTGTATACTTCATTGATGTTCATGATTTCGGATCCAAATTCATCGTCTTGATTGCTCTTTTTGGAAAGGAAAAAAGGGTGCAGCAATGACAACGACAAGTCGACCGAATAGTTTCTTTGGCTTGGACGATCATGTACCTGCGACAGGGATCGCATTAGGAGGTGGACCTGAAGAGAATGTAGCATCTTCATCTTCACCTTCAAAAGTTTCACAACATAAACCTGCAATCAATTCAATACCGTTCACTGCTTTAGGAGGAGCGACTACGGAAGATAGTGCAAGTGAATTGGAAGGATCGGAAGATGTTGCGCCCCGTGCAAGACCTTCAAGTTTCTTTGGAATGGAACAACCTTTAGGGCATGTTCCAAATCCAACAGATCCAAGGTTAACATCAAATTCAAATCCAACAACAACAACAGCTTCTGCCGCTCAAGCTTCTTCTGCTTCTCCATCTGCGAATGCAAACTCATCTCCTCATACAGGAACTGATACACCCAACGGCAATCGTGGAGGTTCACCTTCACCTCCTTCTATTGCACCATCTCAATCAGCAAGCAATTATGGCGGCGGTAGTGCAGAAAGAAGCGTAAATGGAGCCACACGACCAGCCAGCATCGCTCCAACTGTCAACGGACCGCTATTGGATCATAGCCATTTACGTCCAGGAGAACAGGCGGCATTATTAAGTCACAATAAAACATTGGAGCTATATAGGCTCAATGCAAAAAAGACAAATGATCCCGATCTAATTTATGAATTGGCTGTATTTATGATTGATGCAGCTAAGAGTATGGGTGGAGACGATAGCAGTGGAGGATCTGGACCGGCAGGTTCTGGAAGCAGTGTTGGAGTTCAAGGTAAAGAGGAGAGCGATCGAGATGAGTTAGTAAAAGAAGCCGTTGGCTTACTCAAAAAGATTGCCGATCGAGGTCATCCAGATGCTCAATACTTCTTGGCAGATTGTTATGCAAACGGAATCGGTACTTTGAAAGGCAAGCAAGATTTCGATAAAGCTTATCCGCTCTTCGTTTTGGCTGCTAAACATGGACATCCTGATGCCGCTTATCGGGCAGGAATGTGTTATGAAAAAGGATGGGGTTGCAGACGTGATGCGGCAAAAGCAATACAATTTTATAGAAAAGCAGGCGCTCAATCACATCCTGGAGCGATGTATAGACTTGGAACAGCAGAATTGAATGGAGATCTAGGATTGAAGAAGAGCGCACGCGAAGGTGTCAAATGGCTAAAACGTTCAGCCGAAGCTGCCACGCCAGAATTTCCACATGCTCTTCATGAGTTAGCACTTTTACACGAACGTGGTGTTGATAATGTGTTGTTTGCTGATCCAGAGTACGCTTGTGAATTATTAGCACAAGGAGGTGAAATGGGATATGCTCCGAGTGCCTATAAGCTTGGTGTCAATTATGAATACGGTCGAATGGGATGTCCGCAAGATGCAGGATTGAGTATTCATATGTACAACATTGCTGCACAACAGAATCATAAAGAAGCATGCTTTGCTCTTACAGCTTGGTATCTTGTTGGCGCTCCTGGAATATTACCTCAAAGTGATACAGAAGCTTATTTATGGGCCAAAAAAGCAGCAGAACAAGGATTGGCAAAAGCCGAATATGCTGTCGGATATTTCACAGAAACGGGAATCGGATGTGTTGCAGATTTGAACGAATCTCGTTCATGGTACCGAGCAGCGGCTGAGCACGGAGATAAACGAGCAAATCAAAGATTAGTTGCAATGGGTGTCACACCACCGCAAGAGAATAAATTGTTTGCTTCTATTGGAAGACGCAGAGGATCTGAGCCAAATGCAGGACAACCTGGAGCTTCGAATGGACATGATCAAGAACCACCATTGCCACAAAAACCGATGACAGCGCGCGAACAAGGAATGCGAATCGCAAATGCTGCCAACGAAAATCAACGTCAATTGATGGGCATGCAGCAAATTCAACCTACAAGTGCACCTTTTCAATCAGCAGTAGAAAGAAGTCCAATGTCTCCAGCAGCAGGTAATTCACCTATGCATTATCCAAGTCCACAAAATATGCGTGAAGTACAATCTGCGCAACGTGAGCATGCACATCAAATGGCCATTCAACATCATCAAAGATTGCGTGAGCTTAGTGGTCCGAATCGACCTCCTTCATCTGGATCTCCTTCCCATCATGGATCTACAACATCTTTACCTCATACAATTACAGGTTCAGAACAATCTCATAATTCAAATCGCACTGGCTTAGGATCACCTCAACAATTACCATCTCCTAGACCCAATTCACCACCTATGAACGCTATTCAGCATCAATTCCAAAATATGCATATGCGTAACGGTCAAGGTCCCAATATGCCACCTAGACCTCCTATGCAAGCGCCTCATGACTTTTTGCGTAATGGTCCGCCACCTTCATCTTCTTCTCATTCTTCCGGTCCGCCGGGACAATTCAGCAGACAACCATCTGATGCATCTCGACAATCGCATACATCGCTACCACCTAATCATAGGCAAAACGGACATCAGACGCATAGACCACCTTCGGGAGCAGAAGTTGCTTATTTGCCTCAACGTCCACCACCGCATATGATAGGACAAGCTGGAATGCATGGAATGCGACCGCCACCATTTAGACCTCAACAAAGACAAAATAGTGCACCACCAAGTCCACAAAGTATTCAACTTGCAGGACATGGAAATGGATATCCAAGTTATCCATTTAATGGACTTCCTAGACCACCTCCAAATCAACCTGGACAAAATGGAATTTATCGACCTAGCATTCCTGTTTTACAACAGCCAGCTGAATTGATCGATGATTCTGCATCAGAAAAGAAGAAGAGTTTATGGGCACAACTCAAAGCTATCTAAATTTCCCCTTTTACAAACTCAAGCACTTTTCATTCTGAAACCTTGCATACATTCTTCATACCACCTCTTTTAGACGATTCCCTCTTTTTTTATTTTGTAACAATCAACTCACATCCTTTATCGGCAAGCATTATTCTTGTCCATATCGCATCGGAAAACTTGCATTCTCAAGCCACTTTCATATAATGACTTCCGTTCATGCACACACACATACACACACTTCACGTACATCCCATCATACAATGGACATTATTTTTCTGATGAACACACGCACACAAACACTATAGCAAAAATGAAAAGATCAATTTATGACATTCGTAATTATAGAATGAGATGCAGTCAGTCTTTGAGGTATTTGATTCAACTTTTTATTTGTCGCTCAATGCGCTAACACCTGGCAATTCTTTACCTTCGAGTAATTCCAAACTTGCACCACCACCTGTGCTAACATGACTTAAAGCATCTTCTTTACCATATTTAGCCACAACTGTTGCTGTATCACCACCTCCAACAATAACAGTTGAGCCGTTCTTTTCTGCTTCAACGCATGCTTCTAACATTGCTTTTGATCCGTTGGCAAAGTTGTCAAATTCAAATACACCTGCAGGACCGTTCCAAAGGATTGTTTTTGAACTTTTGATTGCGTCTGCGAATAATTTTTGACTCTTTGGTCCTGCGTCTAAACCCATCCAGCCATCTGGAATACCGGATTGATCGTCAGCTTGACCAACTTTTGCATCTTTGTCAAATTTGTCAGCTGTAACGTAATCGACAGGGAAGACGATTTCGACGTTGTTCTTCTTTGCCTTTTCTAGAAGAGCGGCAGCTTTTTTGCTACCTTCTTCATCGAATAAAGAGTTACCAATTTTAACGTTATCGATTGTCTTTTTGAATGTGAATGCCATTCCACCTGCAATGATTAATTTATTAACTTTATCAAGCATATTTTCGATTAATTGAATTTTATCGGTAACTTTTGCACCTCCTAAAATTGCCAAAAATGGTCTTTCTGGATTTTCAAGTACTTTTGCAAAATATTCCAATTCTTTTTTCATCAAGAAACCACTTGCACGTTGAGGTAAATTGACACCAACCATTGAACTATGAGCACGATGAGCAGTTCCGAAAGCATCATTTACGTAAACGTCTGCAAGTTTAGTTAATTCAGAGCGGAAGTTATCCACATTTGATTTTTCAGCTTTAACTTTTTCACCTGAAGCATCTTTACCTTTTCCTTCTTCTTCGACATGGAAACGTAAATTTTCAAGTAAAATAATTTGACCATTTGATGCTTTTTGAACTGATTGAATAACTTCTGATCCAACGCAATCTTGTAAAAATTCAACTTGTTTTCCACCTAATAATTCGGTTAATTTACTTGCAACTGGCTTTAATGAATATTTTGATACTTTTTGACCATCTGGACGACCTAAATGGGACATCAAGATGATTGCTTTTGCTCCATTATCGATTGCGTATTTGATCGTTGGCAAAGCAGCTTGAATACGTTGTGGATTTGTAATCTTTTCGCCGTCCATAGGAACGTTGAAGTCGACACTGGAAAGAAGAAGAACAAGGACGTTAGAGATACTGACAGGTGGAGGCAACTTCCATACAAACACACTCACCGGATCAAGACTTTTTTGTCTTTGACATCAACATCAGTGATGGCTAATTTGTTTGACAGAGACATGTTTGGTGTATGTTTTGAAATTTGTATGATGATGAAAAGGAGGAGAAAGAAGAAGTTACACAAAATAGGAACGAGAAGATATGCACACACACGCAACACAACACACTGACCATATGCACGCCAATAGAATTAATCCAACAAAAATCCGATCTTTCCGAAGCCCAACAAGATCTTTCAAACGTTACGCTACGCTATGCTACGATCTCGGATGCAGAATTACAGTGCATCTTTCAACGCCCAGCGCGCACGGCCTTGTTAATTGAATAATTCGCACGTGTTGTTGCTTAAAATTGGTTCAAGTCACTTCACATCAATAAAATGTGTAAGAATGAAAAGATCGATACAAAAAAATTGCAGTCAAGATAAATCATAAATCAGAGAACAGAAATGACATTAAACAGGAAAGATATACATGACGTTTCAAAAAAAAAGTGAAATTTACTCTTCTTGCTTAGATGTGATTGCGGGAACGATTCTTTGTTTACCACTTGAAGTTCTAGTCAACTTTGAAGGATGTTTCTTACGAAGAACATTAAGGTTTTCTTGATTTAATTTTGCACTATTTTCAATTTCAAGTTTTGATTTTTCATGTTTTTCAGCTAAATCATATAAACCTTGTTGTTGATTCGTTTTTGACATCTTTTCAAATTCTTTTGCTTGTTTCATTTTATCGGATAATCTTTTCGATTCAACTCGAATATTTCTACCACGATTTTTTAAACTTGATCGATTTGCCATATTTCTTAATTCACTTCCTCCTTCAACTAATATTGTTAGAATGAAAAATAAACTTAATAAACTGAATAAGATTGATTTCATCTTTGTTTGATTGATTTAGATGAACAATATTGGTTTTCTCCTCTCTTTTCAATTCTTCAACAAGCTGCTTTTATACCTTGACTCTTACTCTTTCAACATCGGGGCGCCTTACTCAGTTTTGGTCTAAAGCGCCAAATCAGCCCCCTTAGATTGCCACCATAGAAATGAAACTGAATGTACAGCCATAAGATCTTGACACAAAATGATTTATCATCCTAAATTTCAAACATAAGGTAAGCACAGGGAAAATTCATATATGATCAAGATGTATATTTCTTCCCGATTTTGAAAACCCAAATTTGATCTTATCGCCTGTTTTTGTACGTTTTAGCACGTCTAAATTATGATCCATATAACCTTTTACTCTTTCATGAATATTTGCTTTATTTAAATCACCATTTTTATGTGCTTTCTTAGCTGTTTTATTTGCTAAACCTTTTCGAAATCTGAATGTATCCCTAAATGCATCACGTTCACCTTCTTTTAAGATTAGTTCTGTTGATGTATGTAATCCATCTTCTGTCTCGGGTGTTGATGACTTCTTTTTACCCATTAATTTATCTAGAATTCCAGGCATACCGTTAACAAAAGTTGCCGTAAAGAATAAATAAAGTAAGAATAAGTTGAAGACTTTCATTATTTTCGAAATATAAGAGCTTGTTCTGGTAGAAAAGTGAATCGATATAAATTTTCATAAAGTTTCTATATATTCGATAGGAAGATAATAGCCTTTTCTTTTGCCATTCTGAATTTTACAGATTAAACGCCCGCCCCTGAAAATCCTAAAAAACATTCTATAGATCTTATCATGATACGCCTTCGGGGCTTCTTATTTAGCATTTCTCAAAATCTATAAATAGGCATACATTGTTTGACTAAATAGGTCGTATATGACATCATACTATTGCCAAGTGAATTATTCCTTAACACGATGATATACTTCATTGCGTTGTGATTGTGAGCGAGAGATTGCAATCTTACCACCTACTGGAGTTTTTTCCAATACTTTCAAGTTGTGATTCATATAAGCCTTCGTTCTTTCAGCAGGAACTGCAAGGTGTGGATCATATGTATCATGATGATATTTTGCCACTCTTTCAGCTTCGCCTTTTACATAATTGTTTGTGTATTTAAAATTCTTATGGTCCATTTCACTATCCAATGTTACCACTCGTGCATCTGGGGATGCTTTATTAGCAATCTTTGGTTTGCTACTATTAAGATTTGGTTTACGTGAAAAGAAATCCCTAATACGACCAGGTACGGCATCAACGATGACCACTGAGAAGAAAAAGAATAAACAAAACGAATATACGATCTTCATAGTCGTCACTTTAATAAATCAGGCTTGTTTAGCGATCCAGCACTATAGGTAAAGCTTGATTGTGGAATATGTTTGAGTTGTTTTTTGTCATATCATAGGTATTTATATCTTTAGCCATGCATTTCTATTTCTGTACAAAGGCTGTATCGAATTAAAAGCGTATCAGATAAAAATTGCCTTAAAGTATCTTTCGCCCCTTCAGCGTAATCAATGCTCTAAAGTGTCTTTCGCCCCTTCAGCATAATCAATGCTCTAAAGTATCTTTCGCCCCTTCAGCCTACTAAAAAATGCAAAATTTACGCTTTGTCATTCCATGCTTTTATCTTCGAATTTCTTCCACTTTTGGTCTTACGTATTTTTGCATATCCATCCGCACCAATCTTTTTAATTTCTTTCACATTATTTTCCGATATTTTTGCATCTTTACTCAATTTTCGTGCCATCTTCCTTTCAGATGAGAATGGATTTTTGGATTGTTTTCTTAATTCAACCGCCTGCGAACGAAAAGTCTTCTTTTTCGTTTCTTCTTTTGTTAGCATTTTGCTTTGTTCTTGAACACTAAGAATTTTACCTTTTTCTTCTGGCATATTGCTACGTCCGATACACAAAGTGGGAATACACATGCAGTGTGTAAATGTGACTAGCTGTACGAGATATATCGATATGATGATAAGTATGAATCTCCTCTGCATCATCTTGATAGACGTGATGATAGAATTACGATGATCAAATGCATGCTACAAAGTCACAATCGGGGCTACATCCAAAAATTTTATTGGTTTGATGATGTTCAAAGATCAAAAACAAAAACCTGATCTACGCGTTTCCAATCAACAACACACACACGCACACACATGCGTGCGCAGCGCAGGCGTCTGCAAAATCTTTTGCAAAATAAAATCAAATCTTGCAAGACCAACACCTAATCACGCGAATAAAACGCGTTCTTGTAATCTACGTAAAGTTGATGCACAATTCCAGCCGAAGTGAAAGAAGTATGTATGCAGTCTATACTGGGGTGGTAAAAGAGGCGTTGTACTTTTCTTGTTGCCCACATCTGGTCCATCAATCATTTCACCATCTTGCACTGCACACCCTTTGAAGATCAACAGTTGGAAGTGTTCACTCGCTAATTGATACAATTTGGCATCTGGAGTATCATTCTTAACATTAGCGATTGACAGGTTCGGTTTCGCTTTTTTTGCACTTTCTTGATCGATCATCATGTCAAACGCTCAAAAGAAAGCCGGAGAGCCATCGTATGAAGACTATGTGGAAAGGTAAGAAACAAGAAAGAGAGTTGCATGCATGCATGTGTTTGGATTCTGATCTCGACTTCTTTCATCTTTTCAGAATACATTACTCCGAAAAATACTCTGATGATAAATGGGAATATCGGTAGGTGTTTTTGCTATCAAAAGTTAATAGCTTTGTATGCTTACCTCTTCCCCCTCCGCATTCAGTCATGTCATCTTACCAAAACCACTATTAAAGCTAATCCCGAGAGATTATTTCGATCCAGATGAACCTGGAGTACTACGGATCCTAAAAGATGCAGAATGGCGAAAGATTGGAATCACGCAAAGTTTAGGTTGGGAACATTATGAAGTTCATGCACCAGAGCCGCATATCCTTCTTTTTAGAAGAGAAAAAGATTATCAAGAGAAATACCTAAATAACGTTAATCAGCGTAAATAGGTCTGTCACAAAATCACATCATCTTTGTCAAAAACAAAAAAAAAGTTACCTTTTTCTCTACTGAACATCAAACGCACTTGTCAATCACATTTGCAGAGCATCTTAATGCTTAATTTATTCTCTCTTTCGTTTCCTCCTCAAATCAAACATTGTTTTATCAGTCACAATTTCACTCTCTTTCGACAACTATCTCAGATTGCAAATCATCAATTCAATAAAAGAAAGTGTACAAATTCTGCATCGAAGTATCAAAGGTTGTTTATATTAGTGTATACATTAGATGGGTATATTTTATAAAGGATGGAACATTCAGAGAAATCTATCTTGACTAATCTTTGCGTAACAATTGAATTCTCATTGGCTTTGTTGGACTTCTCCAATGAGCTTGACTTAGATCGGGTAAAGGTACGTTTGCCAATGAATATGGATTACCTTTATCGTCAGTTGTTTTGAGTTGATCGGTAAAGAGCAAAAATGATGCTAATGCAATGATTGTTTCTAACTTGGCAAACCGCTGCCCTGTACATTTATGATACCCAGCGCCCCATGCGACGAAAGTATAATCTGTTTGACCTTCTCCACGTTTGTAACGCATTGGATCGAAGCTGAAAGGATTAGGATATTCCGTTGCATCGTGTAAATTTGAAGATGGAGAGAAGCAGATATAAACATCATCTTCGATCTCATGACCTTCGATGATTAATCTTTCACGTAGAGATCCATCTTTATTACGAGTAGGGCCAGGATAATATCGATTGATCGAATTTGTCAACATTAATCGAATTGATTCTTTGAAAACCAAGTGTAAAATTTCAAATTCTTCAAATTGTTCCCAATCTTCCAAACGTACTTTTTGTAATCTTTGTAAAGGTGTTAAAGTTTCATAATCTTCACCTTGTTGTTCACATGCTTTTCGTAATCCTTTTTCTACTGCTTGACGACATTGATTTTGTAGGGTTGCATCTGCACCAACAAATGCAACCGAATAAGCACCTGTTCCAATCGTATTCAAAATTCCAGCAATTAAACCTCCAATAACGAATCTACTAATCGTACCTGCAGGATGACCTTGATCGATCATATCTTGTGCAAAATCTTCTTCACGATGACCTGATTGAATACGTTTATTCAATGTTGAACGAACCATTGTCCATAAAGTTATTGCTCCATATAATCTTTTTAATAATCTTGGTTGTGGTAACCATGGTAAAATTGTTGTCCAAAAACCTGAATTTTTTTGTGTAAGCCAAAATGCGTTTATCAATTTGGTTAATTCTTTTGGTGAAGAAGCATATTCTGCCATTCCCATTATACGAACTGTAAATCGAAAAACGAGAGGATAATATGTTTGTTGTAGATCGATCGATGTAGTTTTTGAATCTTGAAAATAACTCTCTATTGCTTCATAAGCATCAGCTGCAAGTCTTGGAGCCATATTGTTCAATCCTGAAAAGATAAGATGTGGTCAGTCTAAAAAGAACAATGACAACTTCTTTTTGACAAAAATACAAAATACTCACTTTTAGGTGTAATTGCTTTTGCTAAATCTTTCATTTCTCTTTTTTCGGTTGCATCCATTTCACCTTCTTCATTTATTCCTTTTTGACCTGCGCCTTGAATACCGGCAAATAAGAATTGATTACCTTGAGAAAAGCTTAAATCTTTATTCGTACAAATTGCACGAATCGTTTCGGGATTATTACTACCTACATGATAAACAACTTTTCCCAATAAATTGAATTTTGCGATTCCATGATGTGGATGAGAGGGATTTTTGGTGATTACTCGATTTAAACTACGTATGCAAAAGAAGAAAGAAGATGAGTAGAAATTCAAGAATGAATGCTGCCCTTTAAGCGCGCAATGTACATACTATTGATATCTGTTTGCATAAAATCCAATACCTCCTAAACCTGGAAATCGATTTCGAATCACTTTTACTCCATTATCATTTGCGTATAATTTACGTGGTGGCACAAAAATGAGATAGAGTAAGAATGTTATCGAGATTGCCAAAGATGAAATCAAGACTTTTGAAGGTGTAACATCTAAACGAACAAAGCCATTATCAAACAAATACGTTGAAGATGACATGATCGTTCAATTTGCCACAAGAGATGATGATGATAGTTGTGATGACAAGTACACCCAATCTCCTATTTATCAAGATCTTCTTGTCAATTAACCATAAATTCCTTTTTTTTTGGAACCCCAAGTCTCCACCTTTCTCTCATTTGCCTGAATTTCAAGAGTGCTAAAACGCTTTGAACTTAAAATGCACGTACACTATGCATGCATGCATACCTTTTTCGCCGTCGAACAAAATTCACGCGATTTACGTAAATCAGGCGATTTTCTTGAATGAAATTTTAGCAGGTCATCCTAGTCTAGTTAAGACATGCATACATTCTGCTTCAAAACATCATCCTCTTTGTTAACGAGATTTATGTTTGATCATCACATGGGATTGAGAGCTATTGATGAGCATACGGGCGATGAATAGGCATCACAACGGAATACGCAATGTAGCCCCGATGAGTGCTCTGCGTACTTCGTTGATCTGACAATGCCTACTGATCTCTTTTAAGTCAAATCATCTCATTGTGTTAAGTTGCCCCGAAAGAATGATTTTAAGTTAATTCTTATTTCGTTCACGTTGATTGCAACTACCATAACTTGAAACTTTCTCAAAACAGAAGCATTGGGATGAAAATCAACCTTATTGTGATCTTTTGGTGTGTTTTTGTTTATTGTTGCGCTTCCATTGTTTTCGGAGGGAGTAATGATGACACAAGAGGTCAAGGTATAGGATTCGATCTAAATAAAGAAATTACTGTTGAGACTAGTGATCATCATCGCTCTCCTAATCAACAGTTATATAGCGGCAGTCACCATGTTGGATCATCAGCTCAAACTGTAAGTCATACAGAAGAGCATATTAATAAAGAGAATATGCATTTCAAAGCGGTACAGCGAGCGAAAGAAACGAATACATCTTATCAAAAAGCATATTGGGCAATCAAAAAGGAAGCATTTTTAGAGAATATGCGAATTAATGTGAGTCTAAAAATAGATGTTTTCATGTGTACATTATGTTTAAACAAACTCAACTATAAACTATAGGAACCGGAACGTTTTAATGCTCGTCAAGAGGTACGAAAATCAAAAATAAAGGAAAGAAAGAGAAATCCTGAAGATCGTAAAAGATGGCCATGTAATAAATATAACCGGTTATTAAAGTTACGAAGAGAAGGTAAAATTACGCCTCAAGAACGAATAGAATTAGCACAAGAAACGAAAAAAATATCAGCAAAAAGAATGCTACGTAAAAGATTAGAAAAGGAAAGACAAAATAAAACTTTTCCCAAAAAAGATTGATTGATCTTGATTCGCTTTATTGTTGCTTCTGTTTTTATCTGATTGGTTATTCATGCACCCAAACATGAAAGTGTTTTGTGTAAACTTGTACAAATAATAATACGAGTATCATTAACAATCAAAATACATAACAAACTCAATTCTCGGGCTGTTGTAACTTTTTTCGTTTTTCTCTGTATCTCAAATTATTTGCGTATTTATGTGCCCTTTGATGTGCAAGTTCTATAGCTTGAGATTCATCTAACTTTCCACTTTTTTCTAGTTTTACCAATGTTGTCATAGGAGTTAAAGGTCTATTGAAAAGTTTATAGATTCTCTTTCTTCCAGCTCCATCCTTTTTGGCACGAGCGTAATCTTTCTTACCTTCTAAATATGCTTCACGCTTTTTGGGATCCTGTTGTTTGTGCGAGATGTATAAAAGTTAGCCATTCGATATGCCTGTCATCATTGTTTGAACGTGTGTATCATACTTACAGCTCTTACTTGATTTTGATTACGGCGCGACCTAGTTGCGTCTGGATGATTGCTGTATTCTGATTCGTCCTATTATAATTCTCATTAAGTCAGCATTTTATATGGTATCATAACCCAATAAAAACTTACCTTACGTGGTACAAAAACATATGGTCTTGTCTTTCCCCTTGATTTAGCTACACTTTCAACTCTATCTTTATTATTTGGTTTATCAACAGACCCAGAAGGAGAATGATTTCCTTTCTTGTTTGCTGATGAGAATGTATTTGCTAAATTTTTTGCAAATGGATCATCATCAAAACTAAAAAAATCATCTGGAGGTGGTGGTGGTGTATTTGACCTTTTAATAAAAGATCTTATTTGATTATATTGTTGTTCATTGTTGCTGCTTAATAAAAGAGCAAAGCAATGAACAAATTGAAGAAGGAAAAAAACAGAAATCAACTTAATCATCTTTCGTTGGTGGTAGAAAGACGCAAGTCGAGTAGTCTATATACAAATCCATACTCACTCTGAACAAGAAAACATTCATAGTCTACATTTTCGGGGCTACAACGACTTCGGGGATGGAAGAAGCAGAATAGACCAACAACATTAACGATGATTTAGCCCCAACACACATTTTATAAGAGTTATATAAATAACAGAATGGTGTTAATCACAATTATATTATATTATGACAATTTTGATCATGTATTCGGAATTGCCGTGCCTGAGATTTATGCCGCCGCGGTGATCGGAAAAAGCGGTGATGTGAATAGATCCAAAGAAAAGACGCTAAAGAATTTTATACTGGTAAAGTCCTAAAATATGTATTCGTACGGAAAAACCAAAAAAAAAAGATTACCACTAAAAATATACAGCTAAACTGCCAATTTTATTCTTTCGAAAATAATTTCCCCGAATTGAACGGGAAATGGTTATTGTGTGTATGTATGCTATTCATAGTAGGAAACGAGCACGGCGTATTACCTGAAAAACTCAACGTGGGGAATACTTTATCCTTTCTTTCCCCACGTTCTTTTACCTCTCTTTTACTTGCTCACTTTCATCCTTTTCTCCTTCTTTTCTCTTGGCAAAAAGTGGGGTATATCGGCGTTCCTGATCAACATTGAAGGACTCGCTTATCTTTTGTCTTTGTATTACGAATTGGTTTGCTATACAATTTCGGGGCGCTGGCACACGCAATTTCTTAAAAAGGGCAATTTGATTTGGCGTAAAGGTAGATAACTCCCACGATCACACTTCATAAACATGAACGACGATTCAAAAGTTCCAGATTCCATCGTTCAAACGACTTCTTTGAACGATGAAGAGCATAACAATGTCGGAGCTCGGCTACCAAACGTTGCCGAAGAACAATTACGACAAGCTGCCTTATCAAATGGAATAAACGAAAAGAAGTTAATGCGAAAAGTTGATTTTCGATTAGTTCCTTGGTTAAGCGTGTTGTACTTATTAAGCTTTTTGGATAGAAGTGCGATTGGAAATGCTCGATTATATGGATTAGAAAATGAATTACAAATGCTTAGAACGAATAAATTTGGAATTGCAAGTGCAGTATTCTTTTTTCCTTATGCATTATTCGAAGTACCGTCAAATATCTTATTAAAAAAGCTTCGTCCTTCCGTCTGGTTCCCTCTGATCACTTGTTTGGTAGGAATTTGCATGGCAAGTCAAGGTTTAGTCAAAAGTTATCATGGGCTTTTGGTAGCACGCTTTTTCTTAGGGGTCACAGAAGCTGGTTTGTTTCCAGGAGCAAACTTTCTTTTATCAGGATGGTATCGTAGATCGGAATTTGGCTTAAGAGCAAGTCTATTTTTCAGTGCAGCTACGGTTAGCGGAGCTTTTGGTGGTCTGTTGTCGGCTGCAATTTCAAAGATGGAAGGTGTTGGTGGTTATTCAGGTTGGAGATGGATTTTTATCATTATCGGTTTAGCAACTTTTTGTATTGGAATATTATCAATTTGGTTATGTGAAGATTTTCCTGATACGGCAAAATTTTTATCAGAAGAAGAAAGGGAATTTATAGTGAAAAGATTACAAACTGATCAAAAATATTCTGCTGCAGGTGAACAATTCACGATGAATTCGTTTTGGAAAGCAATCTTTGATTGGAAAACTTGGATAGGAATGCTTATTTATATGGGCGTGGATGGACCTCTATATGCATTTTCAATCTTTACACCTTCAATCGTAAAAGCTTTAGGATATTCTTCAACGAGGGCAAACTTAATTTCAGTTCCAATTTACGCTTTCGCCTGTATTTGTACGGTTGTAGTTGGATTTTATTGTGATAGAAAAGGAAATCGTGCAATAATGAATATGGTTATGATTTCTATTGGAATAACGGGATACATAATCTTAGCAGCAAGTAGAATTCCAGGTTTATCGTATTTTGCAATTTATTTAGCTGCAGCTGGAATTTATCCTTGTATTCCAAATACGATTGCACTTACTTCTGCAAGTATTGAAGGAACATATAAAAGATCAGTTGTTATGGGTTGGATTATTTCTTTCGGTAATATAAATGGTGCTGCAACTACAAATGTTTATTTACCTAAAGATGCACCTTGGTATCCACTCGGTCACGGTATCATTATCATGTATTTGGCAATCGGTTGGATTTCAACTGCAATTTATCTTTTCGGCCTTAAACGTGCAAATAAACGTCGGGCTAAGGGATTATGTGATGAAACGATTTTACAAGATGATGAAGAAATTTTATCTAATCGTCAACAACAACAATCTTCAACAGGATCTGGTACAAATGATGCTGTAAATGCACTTTCAACTGTTGCTGCAGCAAATAGTACTTCAATTGAACAAAATATTGATCCTCTCCTTTTCCAACAAGCTCAAGAAGCAAGAAATGATCAAATGGAAAAAGAACGTCAATCAGGTATATTCGGTAAATTTAACGCTTTACGAAGAAGGTTTGGCGAAATGGAAGGTGGAACATACGCTTCAGGTTCAGAAGCAAGAGCTCATAAAGGTGACGCTTATAGTAAATTTGTATATTCTTATTAAAGTCCAGTCTTCAAATGTTTTCCTTTCTCTCTCCCTCTTTCAATCACTTCACATCTTCAAATGAGATTGTTTTCTCAATTTTTTGCGTTATTGAAAATTGCTAATTATTACAAATGCTGACAAAGCGTGATTGTTTGGTGAATCGTTCATGTCTTTTTTGGCGAAATACCTCCTTCCTTTTTTTGTTGACAATCTATGTCATTCGATGCGCTTCCCCTAGAGCGGATGTCGATCTTTCTTCATCTAAAGCGAATGCTGTTCCCGTTCCAGTCACACTTCGCCTTCTTGCTGGTCTAGTAGGTGTCGATGAAACGTTTGTAGGCTGGCTATCCGAGGCAGCTTGGGAATCGACAGCAAAAGTGTCAGCAGAAACTCCCTTTGATTGGAGATATGCATCCCCATGCGCTCTTTCTGATGCAATAACATCCTTTAGTCTTTCCTGATCCTCTTCGGACAATGTTTTGAGTTCGGGCAAGATTCGTGAAGCAAAGAAACTTTTAGCAACTTGTGCTCCATGTTGATGATATATAGCTCCCACTAATGCTTCTACTGTAACACCACGGATCTTGAAAAGACCAGTCTCTTTGGCGCCTTTTTGTCCATCATTCACTGCTGGTGTCCAACGCATCACTTCTCCCAAATTTAAAGCTCTTCCTACGTAATCTCCAATGACAGATGTTTGCAAAAGAGAGTCGACTTTTTCATTTGTGAGTAAATGTTCATTACCTGGATGTTGAGCAAGGAATAAATTTAGATAAAATTTCATCGCTCTTCTTCCCAAGAATGCCAATCTTCGATTATGTCCTGCTAATGCACCTTGATCCCAACTTTCGTGAGTGATCATTTGTAGAGCAACATCATCAGGTAATGCTAAAGTTGGAAATGCTTCAGATAACCATCTTTGTACAGATTCCGTATCTTTTGCCGCTGGTGGTGTCATTCGAATATTGAATCGCGGTACGGATGAATCTTCTGATCCGGATGCTGCCATTCTACTTGTCGATCGAGAAAAGTCACGAGGTGATGATGCAGATGGTGAAAAGTAGGAAGCAGAAGTGTGTAACGAATGAACAAGTACTGCTTGAGGAGCAATACTTGTTCTGGAAGATGAAGCGATTGAAGATGATGCAACATTTTGACAAGTACCATGATGTATCCTTCCAACCGAAGCCATTCCATTTTTGAGCGCCTGTCTGACAGCTGATCTGCCTGATGCCATCATATTTTGTATAGGCAGCTTTGACTGTTTGATGTGATGAAGAAGAAATGCTGCTGTTCTCAGGTAATCTTTAGCTTCCACAACTCAACCAAAAAAAGCCGGTAAAAGTCGAGAAAAGAAGAAAAGCGCGGCTCACGTGCCAATTAATGTTTTCATAAGCAATTAAGAAAAAAAAAATGTGCTCAAGTCACACGAAGATGTTGCGCCGCTCGCGTTTTTGGTTTGGAATCCACACAGGCTTTTTGCCTTTGCGCCCGCGTTGCGCTGCGCAGCGCAACAAAATTTTAGCTCTTTATTGTTCATTCCTTTGTGCTGTTGTGCTTCAAGAATATTCAGGCATCAGTAATTGCTTGGGTCTAATGTGCAAGGCCCTAAGGCTTGAACGTGCTTGCCTATGGAACTTATGTTACATCTGAATTTCTTCGCGATTTGGTGTCATACGCCACAACTTTTAACCATCATCAGATCGTGATCGGCAACATACTCAAAGATGGCACCAGCAGCGATCGATCAGAGTTTGGCAAATCCACCAAAGCCTATGAATTGGGCAGATGATGTAGATGATGATGTTACGCCAGATGCACCAAAGATTGAAGAAAGAGATGAAGGAAATGGAATCAAAGTTATTACAGAATACAGAGTCAATCCTGAAGGAAAAAAGGTAAAAATTACAAGAAGGATTCGTAGAACTTTAGTTACTACAAAAGTGAACGCAGTAGAAGCAGAACGTAAACAATGGACAAAATTCGGACAAGAGAAAGGACGTGCTAATGGACCTCATTCAAGTACAACATCAGTTGGAGAAAGTATCCTTCTAAAAATGAGCGCAGGAAGTTCACAACAACAAGATAATGATAAAGATGACGTTAGTGCAATGCGTGAACAACTTGCTAAAGCAAAAATTACTTGTCGTTTATGTAAAGGTGATCATTTGACATACAAATGTCCTTATCGTGATACATTAGAAGCTATTCCAGGTGCAGCAAGTACACCAGAAGCAGATGGCTCTCTTACACCAGCTGCAACTGATCCTACCAATCCTGCAGTTGCTGCTTCTTCAGGTGCAGCAGGAAAATACGTTCCTGTCCATCTTCGTGGAGGTGCTCGTGGTTCAGGTGAACGAATGGGAGGACCAGGAGGAGGTGGAATGAACAGAGATGAGATGCCAACTTTACGTGTTACAAACTTGAGCGAAGATGCAGATGAAGAAGATCTACGTGCCATCTTTAGCAGATATGGTTCTGTCGCTCGTGTATACATTGGACGTGATCGTGAAACAGGAGAATGCAAAGGATATGCATTTGTCAGCTTTATGGATCGAAATCATGCTGATCTAGCAAGGCAAAAGGTTGACGGTCGTGGTTATAGCAATTTGATTTTATCGGTCAATTGGTCTCAACCTCGTGGTGAACGACCAGCTGCATAGATTCACTTATGACCGGCGGTTTTTCATTCTTCTCCTCATCGTGTATTCTCTTACCCCTCTCAATCAGGCGATTTGCCAAAATGCATGCGTATAGCAACTTTTATGAAAGAATGAAGTCTTTTTCACATATGAAAGTCTGAAGAATGATTCTACGTACTGATATCAACTTGCCGTTGAGGTATGTACATCTAATGGACTGACAATCTAGACAATATCCAGAAATCGAAAAAGTATAGAGAGAACATCCGTTCCAGGTCTAGTCTGCGCGTGCTTTTCCTTTTCGGCTAATAGACAGACAGATGCGGCGTGTGTGTGTATGCACATAGACACTAATTTTCCGTCCGAACGTGTGCGTAGTGCGTTTTTTAAGTGTGTTGATCGACATGTTTTGCATTTATTCAAATTTGATTATTGTCATTTACCATCACAGCAAAATCAACGCTCATATCGATGAGCTTAACGAGGAGAAGCGTTTGACCGACAGTATAGCGTAGAAAAACAGCAAGATATTAGTCTCAATATTGTCTTGCAACTTTATTCTACATTTTGAATATTGCATATAATGGTAACAGATACCGTTTCGCCTGGATCTAATGCGGCGATTCAAGTGAACGGAACGAATGATGAAGGACCAACTTCACCATATGTAAACCTACGTAAACAAGCAAAGTACGTTTTGATTGGAGGTTTTGGAGTTTGGTATTGGCAAGTTCACCTTCATATTCAAGATGCTCTTCAAAGTTCACAATATACAAGAGCGATTGCAATTTTATCAATTAGTCTTTACGTTTCAACAATTTTAATTTTTGCTTATGTTATTTTATTACCTGCTCGTGGACAAAAAGTTGATTATTTACAATGGCAAAAAGATTCAAATTTAAAGATTGCAATACCAACTTTAACGATTTGTATCGTAACAGGATACGTTGCTTTATTTTTCGCTTTGAGTCCAATCGTTGCACCTTTACCACCTTCTCCGGCATTTTCACAAAGATTATTAGAAGCGGCTGATCAAGCAGGTGGAAATTTACAAAAAGCGACTGCAGGAGTTCAATTAATGTTATCAGATGCTGCACGTTCGTTTGGAATATCTTCTTCGAAAGTACAACAAAAAGGTAGTAAAAATATAAACTTTGAAATGGATCTTAAATCATTAATGAAAACGTTAAGATTACCAGACGGAGATGCATTAGCAGGTCGATTAGGAGTTTCAAAAGAACATACAACGATTTTAATGAATACTTTGGACAAATATCAATCTCGTGCACAAGCATGGAAAGAGAATAACGTTAGTGTTTTAGGTTGGACAGGTGCAACTTTTGGTAGTGCAAGTGCATTTGTCTTATTATTTGGCGTTGCAGGTCTTTTAGGTCTATTCACTCCAAAGCCACAAAAGACGAAAAGGGAGATGCTATGATGATAAACATCTTTTCTGTCTCTTATTTCAAAAATAAAGCATCTTTGCGTTTCTTTCTCTTTGTTATTTAATATCTGTATTACATACAACACAACATATATCCAAAATATCTTCTTTCTTTAAATCGAAATTAACATACCCAATTCGTCTACCGTGCGACTTTTCACCTCGCAATATTATTGCTTTTTTCGGTTCCGTTGTCGAATAAGTAGTGTATTGGTAGGGTAAACTTTTTATTCTTTTCGCGGCACCGAACTTTACCATACGTCATATCTTCCGACAAGGATAAACAATTGTCATATTTTATTACATACCATCATCATCTTTCTAAAAGCCGCTGTGTACGCTTTCACCTATAAAAGCTTTGTGCTTTGTTCGAGATGCGGGGACATGATCTTCTAGCGGACGTGTCACAGAATAAGTAAACGCTAGCTAGCATTCATTATCAAGCCTCGGCGATGAATGCAAAAAGGAAGGCAGCCAAGGATTTTCTTCCTCGCTTCGGTGTTAAGAACAATACTCTTTCTTACTCGGTAGCCAAGATGTACATATGTACATACATACATGTGCATATGTGAATGCCCGGTCCGGAAATATGATAAAAACACTGTTTTAGCCCGGTTCATACTTTAAATTTGACGTTTTAGGATTGCGTGCGTGCGTGTGTGCGTTTTGGGGCTAACTTTCAAAAACAACATAACTCCGTGCACGGGCTAAAAAAAGGTCAAGAAGAAGTTGAAATGCATTCATTCTCTCTTTCTCTTACAATCTATCATCTTCTTATACAAACACAAACGATGGCTCCAAAAAAGTCAGGTACGAGTGTTGCAAAGAGCACAATTGGATCAAACAAGCCAGCTGTTAAACCAAAAGCAACATCATTAATCTTGATCAGTTTATTATCCATCGCTGTTGGTATTTTCGTTCATAGTCGTACATTACACTTTCCACGTTACAAAAATGCAGAATATTTGAAAAGTGCAAATGTGGCTAGATTACGTGATGAATTAGGTTTACCGAAACATTGGCCTGGAACACCGATCTTTGATCAATATGGTGGAGAAGTTTGGAGATTCCTTTTAGTTTTGGTGAACTTTTTCAAAGATGCAATAGGACAAAAACTTGGTCAATCAGTGTTGCTTTTGATTACAAGTGTATTGGGACCTGTTGTTGCATTTTTCACAAACGAATCATTGAAAGATGGTCGTCATCCTTTAATCTCTCCTGGCTTTTTAATCTTTATTCTTTCTTTGGGTCAACTTATTCTTGTTGCAGCTGCATCTTCAATCGTTCTCGTTCCAGCATACGCATACACAAGATGGCAAGAAGCATCTACTCTCGTTCATCCATTACCAACTCCATCTGCTTGGAAGATTATTCTTGGATCAATTTGCAATTCGGCTATCTTGTTAATCATCTTTTTAACAACATTCACTCCTCCCGGTTCAATAGCTTTCACAAATGCAAATATCTTATTCCAATTCTTTCCAATCGTTCTCATTCCTTTGCTTTTCGTTCCAAGATCAAAAACTGTAGTTTCAACTGCCGGAAGTGCTTCTGCACGTGAATCACCAAGACTTTTAGCAGCTTCAACTTATCAATTATTATCGTTTATCGTCATTCCAATTTATTGGTTAGGATTATATTGGGGTGGAAAACCTTTATTTAATGCAATCATTAACGATTTAGACTTTAAATCTGATGGTCCTTATCTTTTATTCTGGGATTTGATCGGTGTTTTAAGTGCAACTTATTCAATCGTTCAAATTGACGCAATCGTTGATAGTGCAAAAGTTAAACAAGGTGCAGAAAGAGTTCATTCTCGTCGTTTGTTCTTAGAAGATGCTGTTTTCGGTTTACCGATCGTTATTGTTCTTGGTCCAGGCTGGGCAATCGCTCGTTACTTCCAAAGACGTGAAATTTTGGCAGAAAAAGTTCGATTTGGTGCTACTGCTAAAGATGATTAGATGAATGGTCAAGCACATGCCTGCTTAATATCACTGCCCCAAATCAATTCTCAAACCACACTTTCTTTTCGCACTCTTTCTCTCATAATGATGTATGAATTAATTACTGATCACTGCACAATTGGAATTTAACAATCTGAATTAACGCAAAAACCTTTGTTCTGGATGAATAATTATTTCAGTCAGTCGATCAATAAAACTAGGTAAATTGCTTGTTTTAACTCACTTGATGCCTTCATTTTGTCATTTCAACTGTTTCCAATGGGAATTGGAACTTTAGGTTCCTTGCCACTTTGATGATTAGGAATGGGTTCAATCGCTGCTTCGACGACAGTAGCAGCCAATAATAAAGCAATAACAAAGCAAAAGTGGATGTCATTCACTTGTAAGAAACGCATGTTGAATTTTCAAAGATAAATAGTGATGATGGTTGTCGAAAGGAAATATAGTACTTCATACTGTCAAAATTCAATTAAAAAGAAAAGAAAATCTGATCTTACAAACACGTTTTCGGAACGGCATGATAATTCCGTTCGGTGTCATAAAATAGGAATTGTTCCGTAATTAGTACATCAGAATAGCATAATCATTCGTTCGATAGGATAGGTAAAGAACGGATAATGATCGCTATCATAAACATGTCATAATATATAATTTCGTTAGACAAAAAAAAAGTAAAAAGAGAAAAAACTCTTTCATAATTATGAATCTATGCTTAATTGTCTAACACGCTAAATTATGAAACTCATTCAAACTTCTTCTTCTTCTTTTGTTGCAGTACAACTTGCTAGAACTCTGATGGAGGCTTAGGTTCTTGTCAAAAGACATAGGCAAAAGGCAGACAACATCAATAATTGAACATCTGTTTTCCACTGTCAGATTTATTTTAGCCAAAGTAGTACGTTGTCTAGAGAAAAGATGATCTATTGAAATCATAGAACACAATAACAACAATCGAAATGCTCATCATTTAAATATACATTGAATATGCGTGAAAGCCTAGTTTAGATAATTGCTCATTTTGCATACTGTGCTGTCCATTGACGGCTGGTTTCGATAGCGCTGTGAGAGGGAGAGCATACCAGAGATGGTTAGCATGTTTTTGCTTCATGTAGTATGTCTAGCCTTTTTTTTACATACCCCTTTTCATCTGTTTTGTAGTGTTCAGCTACATCATTTGCCAATGGATCATCTGGGTTGGGTGCCGAAAGTAGTGCTTGAATAGATAATAAAACGGTACGAATTTGTAGAGCTGGCGACCATTTGTCTGAAATTAAGAAGGTGAAATTATGATTAGTACAGTGTCGAAAAAAAGGACCCTTTATTAAGAATTATGAGAAAACTCACCCTTCAAGATATCTAAGCAAATCCGTCCAAGTTTATCTGTGATAAGCGTAAGAAGAGAGAATGTTTAGATTTGTCAATTCCACATTCTGTATTAATAGCCGATTGAGTTGATCACTTACCTATATTCGGATGATAGATCTTTGTTAAAAAGCGAACTTTTGGAGGTGCCATTGGGTATTCTTCTGGCAAGAAAAGTTCTAACTTGAATGCGCCACCTTTTTATGCAATAAAGAAAGAACAAAATCAGTTTCATCATTCATCTGTTTGATGGAAATTTTACTCTTCGTCTTACCTTCGAATGGGCTTTGTGATGGACCCGAGATCACCACATCAAAGTATCTCAAATTGTCTTCATGAGGTGTAGCAATAATTCCTGGAGCTGGATCTGCTACGAGACGCTCAGTTTCCTGTATTGAATTGATGTAAAGATTTAATGGTTAACATTCATTCATGCATGCATTCATTGATCAATTCTTACCTTGATGATACGCTTTGGGAGCGCCATGATATAAGAGAAACGGATGTAAGATGTTTGATATTCTCGCTGTGCTGTCTGTTACTACAGTATCGATGATTTGTTCAAAAGACGAGATGCTAACAATCGAGATTTCCTGATCCTATCGATTGAGTGGAGAATGAGAAGTGAGAGTGATTTGTATGCGTTCAAACGAGCGAGTGCATTCACTACGCCCTAAAAACTTCGCGTAGGCCTGTGCGCGATGGTGTGCCTTGTCTGGCCAAACTCATTTGATTGTCAAAAGAATGAGCCTCCCGCACCATAATAGGTAGAGTAGAGTGATGAATTTTGTTCTTAATTTCGACGTTTCATGCATACTGGGCACATACTTCCTCTCTCCAAAATTTGGACACATTTTTAGACTGAATGAAACATACAAAGAAACACGATGTGCTTCACTAACAATGGGATAAGGTTGCATTACCTGTCAATCAAACTTGATTGTTAACCATCAAAAAGATTTACAGATTATGTCATCTTCCCAGTTTCAACAACTTTCGGGCCAAAACCACAAATCTCTTTTCGGGCATGCTGAATTAAACGAAGATAGCGTGGATAGATGTACATATGTATGTATGTATGAATAGCGTATGCAAGAAGACCATAAAAAAATTCAATCCAAACTAGAAGATGATGGCCAATTGGCGGCTTACCGGTCAATTAACATCCCCGCGGGCATTACCTATTATTTTCACGCCTTACATCAAGCGCTGCGTTGCGCAAAGACTTTTCCATTCAACCTGCAAGTGTTTATACAAACATTCCAAGGAAAACAAAAACGCGTTCGCATACGGTTAATGTGTGTACAGATGCGTTGGGGGAAAGAAGGGTGGTGAATGAGACGCGTCTGTTAATCTACACTAACAGGCGTAGAGAAAGTTTTTTTTTCTCTGGCTTTGGCTGTTTCCTTGCGGAAGACACGAATCGGGTTTGAGGTAGAGTAAGCAAGATCGTGTGGGCGGTAGGTTGAGAAAAAAAAACTTAAGGCAAAACGGCGAAGCCGTATTCAAAAAGTGCAAAAGCGCACGCATAAAAAAATGGAATATTTATATTTTTATACACCGCTAATCTGCAAGAAATTTTCCATCTAAGGCGGAAACACTGCAACACGCCTCAGTACTCTTTCACCAGGGTCGGACGAAAAATGCCGTCCGTGATTATTCGTGTTCTAGTATTTGACGGATGTTCTATCATTCTTAATTTTCTAAACCATCAACTTAACATCGAAACACAAACAACAAGTGTAATCATTCAAAAGCCCTTTTCTGGGGTATATGGTCAATCTATAGGAAAATACCTCCGTTGCTTTTCCAACCATAGCAATAGAGGTACATTCTCCACAAGAGCGGAAAAGGCATTCAAGCACTGCTTTTCTTAGGTGTAGCCAACAAACGCCTTGTTGCGCCTCTTAGAGAGGGAATACCAACAGCTAACATTCTCTTGCAACATTTATAGGGTTCGTTTCTGACATCCATAGCATCGACAGCACCCATCAAGAATCATCTGGTATTCGTTCTTTCATTTCGCTTCCTAACACGCAAAAGGAGTTGAGCATAGACTCAACATCTTCTCACCAAACAGAGGAGACCCAATCAGGAGAATTGTCTTGACATCTCGGGACTTCTTCTTACCGAAAGATTGTTGAACAAAACACTGCATCGTGTGACGTTTACCTTCTTTCTTTTTTCGATTTCTATACATACCCAAAAACGTCATGCCTGGTCAGACTTTATCGCACAAGCGTACAACTTCTGACGCCTCCAGTGCGACAGCCACTCCAACACATAAACCAATTCGTGTCATCAGTGGCGGCGATTTTGCCAATCATAAATCACAACCAATCGTAAGCGTTTCGCCTCCTCAGAATTATCAACAATTCGAAAAAGAGTACAAGATGGCAGCCGCAACATTAAATGCAAACCCTGCAGCACCTTATTCCAACACAATGTCTGAAGCGGAAATGAAGGCATGGGGAAGATCACGAGGTGATAGCAGTAGCACAGGTAGCTCACCCGATGCATCTGAAGGTCAAGCTCCAAGTTTGACTACAGGTTCCACTTCCGCCTCTGTTGAAAGTTTGGAATCCGTGCAAGATCAACATCAGAGAAGGTTGATGCATGCAATTATGGACGAAAAGCTAAAAGCACAGAGAGCTTTAGCTAATTCTACCGGCAATAAGCATATTCCCAACGGAACTACTGGACATCCACCTACCTCTTTCGACAGCTCTGCCGATGGCACGCAACTTGTGCACAGTGAATTCGCTTTCTGTGCTAATCAAAATTACCGATACACTTCACAACATCCTCCTGGAGCACCATTACCTGATCCAATCGAAGAAGAGCCAAGTTATATTATTTTATTGACAACATACGTATCTTATTTGATTTTGATCGTGATTGGACATTGTCGTGATTTTGTCGGCAAACGCTTGTTCCCTAAATCGTACCGCCACTTGGTCGAATCAAATGGTTATGCTGCCCTCAACTCCGATTTTGACAGTTTCTATACCAGACGATTGAAAGCAAGATTGGACGATTGTTTCTCAAGACCTGTTACCGGGGTCTGTGGTCGTACAGTCATGACCCTTGATCGTACTACCGATGATTTCTATCAATCGTTCACTTTCACAGGTGGAAAGACTCGTACTTTGAATATTAGTGCATACAATTACTTGGGATACGCTCAATCGCATGGTGGATGTGCAGACGCGGTATTGGAATGTTTGAAGATGTATGGTACTAGCTCTTACGGATCCAGATTGGGCGCTGGTTCGCTCGATTTGCAATCACAAACCGAAAAAATGGTCGCACGTTTCGTTGGACAGGAAGATGCAATTGTGGTTTCTATGGGTTTTGCAACGAATAGTACCACAATTCCAGTTATTGCTGGACCTGGTACATTGCTCATTTCTGATGAGTTAAATCATGCTTCCATCCGTTTCGGCGCCCGTTTGAGTGGTGCTCACATTCGTCAATACCGTCACAACGATATGAGGGAGCTGGAAAAACTTTTACGTGAAAGTATCAGTCAAGGTATGCCTCGCACCCATAGACCATGGAAAAAGATTGTTCTCTTGGTTGAAGGGTTGTACAGTATGGAAGGTACTTTGGTCAATTTGCCCAGATTGATGGAATTGAAGAAGAAATACAAGTTCTACTTGTATGTCGATGAAGCTCACTCTATTGGTGCGCTCGGTCCTCGTGGTCGAGGTGTGTGCGATTATTACGGTATCGATCCTCGTTCGATTGATATCTTGATGGGCACGTTCACAAAATCATTCGGTGCAGCTGGAGGATACATTTGCGGTTCTAAAGCACTCATTGATCGTATCCGTCTAACGAATCATGCTAACATTTATGGTGAAACTTTAGCTCCTCCAATTCTCACACAAATTATTGCCAGTATGGCCGGTATCATGGGTGTAGGACGCAATGTGCAAGAGCACGCTTTGTTACCCGCTTGGTTTGATCTACCGCCTCGCATGTTAGACGGTAGTGAAGGAAAAGAACGTCTACGTAGATTGGCATTCAATGCAAGATATTTAAGTTCAGGTTTACGTAAACTTGGATTTATCGTTTATGGACATCGTGATAGTCCAATCGTTCCTCTACTAATTTTCCATCCGGGTAAGATGGCATTGTTTTCAAGAATGATGTTCGATCGATCGAAAGCTCTACCGCCTTCTCAAAGATTTGTATCGGAAGTGAATGAAGAAGAGTTCCAGCGTCAACGTGACGAAGAAACAAGATACCTTTATGATCCTACTGCTAATTCAAAATCAGGAAAAACGATCAGACCTCCAATTGTTGTTGTTGTGGTTGCATATCCAGCAACACCTTTGATTTCAAGTAGAGTGCGTTATTGTGTTTCTGCTGCGCATAATGTGGATGATATGCAAGCAGTCTTGCGTGCTTCTGATGAAGTTGGATCGGTTTTGAGTATGAAATACGGATCAGGAGGAGCTGGCGGTAGATGGACAATTGATGAAGTTTTAGCAAGACCTTTGGATTTGGTTTCATGGGATGGAAATACACCATTGCCACCAAAGATGTAAAACAATTTTCACTTAATAATACCCAGGACGGTCGTGGTTCCCTCGTGTATTTTCTACACAATTTTTTAATCTTGATGCAAGCAAGCAAGCAATGCTCTCGTATCAGTAAATTTTGTCAATAGATGGTTTATCATTCAGATTTTCATCATCATCATTATCATTATCGCATATTTTCATATTTGACTGGATTTGAATTTTCATCATTGTGCAATTAAAAACTGTGTGATATGTGCTATTCCATGCAAAGATGTTATTGGTAATGTACAAAGTAGGTTCACAAATGTATGATTGAATTGTCTATTGAGTATGATTGGATTGATTATGATTCATTCTTTTCTGCTGTAGCGTGATTGTCACTTTGATTTGTGCTATCCAAAGCGTTCTCTGTGCCTTGTTCTACATCTTGATTGGATGAAGGGTAGTTTGAATTTGCTGCCGCTGCTGCTGCTTCTTTTCTTACTTTACTGACCAAAGATCCAGGCCAATATAATGCCCAAACTCCAATTGCGATTACTAAAGGTAAAGCATCAAGAGTAAAAGTGAAAACTTCGTGTGTATATAAATAACCACCATAACCTTGAGCCATTTCTATAATACGATAAACACTTCTAACCAAAATACCAATACTTGAAATATAGAGTAAGTCCAACATGATTACAACGGGTTCACGTAAGTTAAAAATGTTAAATCTTTTTCCATCTTGACGTTTAAATAAAAGTCTATAATGTGCAACTAAAATTAAAACTGTAAAGAGTAGATAAGATGCACCTTGAGCTGAAACACCAGCTAAGAAAACGTTATTTCCTGTTTTTGCTGTTTGATAATCATCAGATGTTTGCATTCCACCACCTGCAGCTTGAACGCAAAAAGTACAAACGTCTGAAGTAACAAATATAATTTTAACCCATTTTGGTGGAATGAAAAGATAAATTGATTTACGTTGAACTTTTGTTGGTTTTTCACCTTCAATTGCAGCGATTAAACGACCGAAAGCTATATAATTAAAAGCTAAAAAAGCAGCAGGTGAAAGAACAACGAATAAATACATTACCGTATAAAGTGATTGATTATCTTGTTCTGTTCTCATCGGAATCCTTATCCAATATCCTAAAGCTGCGAAAAATGTTCCAATTGGAAGTGTTAATGCCCATTTTTGTGGTTTTCGTTGAAGAAATAAAGTATGATAAAATAATGTTAAACATAAAATTGAATAAATTACTCCAAATATCGTATTTCCAGCTAAATTTGGAACGTAATCAAGTAATGAATCAGGTTGTAATTCAATTGCTTTTACTGATTGTGCACTTGTGAGCGCCACCAAGATTGTTGTGGAGGTTATTAATCGCGGTCCTGTCATTCTTTCCTATAAATTCAATTGATGGTGGCGAAAATAAAGGAGGTGATGGTAATAAAGCATGCCATTATCATTTCCTTTGAAGAGAATATAAGTATGATGCAATCACCATGTGATCTTTAATATACACCGCATACGGACATATCCCCTTCAAAAAGTGGCTCACACCCAAAAGAAATAAAATATCCCAGGTCCGTGGAAATTAAATTGAAAAACTTTTAGTCGTTCCTTATTTTTGACTGAAAAGATGCCTTTTGTCTGTAAGCCGATATTTGAACGCGCGCCGGAGATTTTTGGAAACAAGAAAAGGGTCGATATAAAAATGATATAAATACACACCGCACATGTACTAGGTACGAACTCAAAACAGTACATTAATGGAATGTCGGGAATATTGTCTGATGATCAAGTTTATATACATATATCAATGTCAAATTGGTATATTTGTATTTACATATTTTGAGAAAAAGAAGAGCCCGTCTCCACCGCATTTCCAGATCGGCGATTTTCTGTATTCTCTAATACGATACGCAGATAAGCAAACGTTGAGCCCTGAATTGATCCATTGTTCAAGTCCGAAAGAATGGATTTATCAGCAGCAGAAGACCACGTCTGGCGGCCGGCACACTAAAGCTAGTCTACATACGTACGCACGCCATACCGTCCGTCCTCCACTCGATTAGAACATCTTCCTAGTTTAGCTTTTATTTTTAAATCCGGATTACGTAGTCGTTTTTTTTGAAGAGTGGGGAAAGAAAGGGATGGTGATTATTGGATGAATGTAGAAAAGATGGAATCTGTTAACAACCATCAAATACGATTCAATCTGAACGAAATGAGTGTTGTTCAAAGGGATGAATTAGAACGGCCTTTACTTGCACAGCAACAAGAATCAGGGCAAGTTGATAATGATGAAGATGAACAAACAATACTAGATATCGATCAAAGACAGAGTAGCGTTTATAGAAAGAATGCATTATCTGGTTTATCAGCTTTAAGCGTTCAGGTATGTTAAGGATGAGAATTGTATGAAGAGAGGGTAACTCATTCTTTCTTACTTCACTAAACAGGGTTTCGCAATTACCTTTTTGGCATTGATTTGGGGTTTAGTTTTAGCTTCAATGCCATTAAATCCATTACCTCTTTTCGGCTATCATCCAATGATACAGGTGTGTACACAGCCCTACACTTTGAAGGACAACATCTTACTAACTTCTCAATATTTTTTCAGTCACTTGCATTTTTATTACTTCTTCAATCTATCTTAACACTTCAACCAACAACGAAATCAAGACCAAACGAAAAACAAAAAGCATTTTCGGTTCATAGATTATTCAATTTAGCTCTCGTTTTACCTTTATTCACAATTGGTGCTTCAATAATGTGGTATTTACACCATCAACCAAACGCAAAACATTTTATAAGTTGGCATGGAATTTTAGGTACAACAGTTATCGTTTGGACATGGTTACAAGTTGCAATTGGAATTGCAGTGACTTCATTTGATGGTAGATTATTTGGAGGTTTACACCGCGCAAAGAAGTTATGGAAATTTCATAGACTTTCAGGTTATTTCATTTTACCTTCTTTTGCTTTAGTACTTTATTTAGGTGCAGCTCAAACTTCTTGGTCACAAATGAACGCAAATAAACTTCATCATTTCGCAATCATTATTTCACTTTTAGGTATTATTGCAGCTCTCTTTGTTCGTATACAATCGTCAAAATTACCTTCTCTTTCTAGAAATTGAAGTTCTGTATCATATTGCACACAATCATTCTTTTTTCATTTACGCCAGCTTTGATCGATATTGAATTACAGCAAAAAAAAATGAAAATGAAGACTGGTAAGGTATTCGAGAATGGCTTTTAGTGTAGGGAGAACAAAACGAAAGTGAGCAAGTAAGCAAGAAAGATATTTATATGTGAAATTTGGTGAGAGAAATGGTATGAATTGCCCTCATAAAAAAAGGTGACTTTATTAAATCAAATTTGAAGGCACACCAGGGCATCAAAGAAATAATGAACGTAAGTAGAGCATCGAGCAATGTTAAAGAGAGAAAGAGTGAGAAAAAGACGGAATTTGAAAGACAATTGCGTCCATTGTTTGTGTACAGTGACGATTGTAGAAAAAGGCGTTAATCGATCCATCAAAATATGGAAAAAGATATGAACATGTTTGCATGAAAAGAATATTTGACTTGAGAGGAAGAGTCGCATCTTACAAGACTTGCATGTAATTGCTAGGTACGATACCAGTTTCTCCATTCGACTTCCTTGCCTGCCACCATTTTCCACTATTATCAACGATATCCAAAATTTCACCTTTTGAGAAAGAGATCTCAGTTGGATCATCAGCGTTAGCAGTGTATGCATACAATGCACGAGCACGGTATCCGTATCCTGGCATTGGTTCTCCTCCGGGAATGCTATCACTTCCATTAAGCTTGCTTGATGGACTTCCAATCGCACCAATCGCACCATCTCCTCCATGACTAATGTCAGACTTTGGTCCTGCATGTGATCCCATAGTTACACCACCTGCACCACCAGTTCCACTTCTTATGCTTCCTGTACCGTTTAAAGCTGTTTGACTTTTTGGCATTCCGATTCCGGCTTGAGTGATATCAGCAGCTGAAGGTGCGTTGCCGTATGTGGGTTGATATCCGTTTCCGACACCTTGCATGCCACCAGAATAAGATCCTCCATAACCACCAGATCCATTTACGTTGTTAACACGAGTGATAGGACCTGCAGATCTTGCTCCTCTTCCACCTGGTCCACCTAATTGTCCATTTCCGAATGTGGTCAAAAGGCCATAAACTGCACTATCTTCTTCTGATGTAAAGAATAACAGTAAAATAACATTAACGATTGTCAAAATGAACCATCCAGCAGCTACGGCGTTTAAACTTCCGCGGTTGGCGTAAATGCCTTCATTAATACCCATGACTGAGAATACCAAAGCTACGGCCAAGAAAGCGGATAACTGTAACCTTGCCAAAGCCACACTATCGGTTGCAATCGTAGCAGCAATACCAACGATCAAGAACAATTGTAAGAAGATTGCGAACCATAGAACGCCTTGATGACCAACATCAGCTTCAGCTGCAATTTGACCAATGAAAGCAACTATCCATCCTATTGCTGCTAAACCTAAAGAGATTAATAAAACTAAATTGCTTAAAAGCAAAGATATATCGAGACCTGAGCCTCCTTTACGTGCCATCTTTTCGGTAAACAGTTTGGGAGATTTTGGTGATTGAATTCGAACGTGTTTTCGTTGTTTAATACGCTTTTGGCGATTATTTGAAGAAGAGAGTACTTTTTCAGTAATTTGATTAGTTCTCTCTTGTACTTTTTCTTGAGAATTTGCAAAACCAATTAAGCAAAGTGGATTTCGTTTAAGTTCAAAAACACAATCACGAGTTGAACAAAAAACTACGACAAAAGCTGCACCAAAATAAGTACAAGCAAATGTCAAAACTTCAATAAAAGATGCAAAACCACCCAAACAAGAACGACTGGTGGTGGTATTTGAATTCGGATTTGTTGAATAACCTTCTTCTAACCTTTTTCCTTGATCAGATTGAAGTGTGGAAAGCGAAACCTCACTATCGCTATCCGAGTTGTTTTGAGAGGTTGTTTGATGGTTGACTGTAGTGGTTAAGTTTGACAATTTGTACGAGGAGCAAGATTGATGCTCGATTTCAGGCGTAGTGCAGAAAGGCTGTGTTTTCAATTCTTCACTTCGGCAGTTTCTTGCCCGCTTCTGTTTTGCAGTCCGAAATAATCAATTTAAATTTTATTTTTTTGCAACTGAATACCGCCGTTTGTCTCTTTATTCCCCTTTCTTTTTGTAACAGCCCTTTATTTTTTTGGTCCTGTGCTCGGATGCGCCACAGACTAGACTAGACTATGTATGTACGCGTGTGTGTGTATACAGTACGATATTGAAAAACACGTTATTAACGGGAAAAAGGGCGATCCAATAGTCAATTTTGCTCCTGATCCCAAATTGATCCAAAATGCACGATTAGCGTTTCTTGGAAATTGGACTTTCTGTAGTCTAGGTTCACGCGTTTGTAGAACGGGCGCAGCGCCTTTTGAAAGCCCAAAAACCTAAAAGGGGAACTGGGCTGAAGATTGAGAAAAAAAAAAGATTAACTTTCTCCTGTTGTTTGCGTTTTCTTCTTCTGTCTCTTTTGCTTCTAGCGGTGTAGAACAGAATAGTAAGAGGCTTTTTTTTTCGAAATCAGAGATTGATCACAAGATCAACTTGAAGGTGTTTTTGATCTGAAATTGAATAGAGTAGAATGTGTTAGCGATGTCATTTTCGGTAAAACAATTGATTCTCCTCCTCAGACAGGCATGAGAGGCTTCTTTTTCGTTAGCAGCTTTCCAATCGAAACCTGCTTAAATGAGAATGATTTCCCATCTGCTCCTCTTGCCAAATGCAAATGCAGCTAAAAGAAGAGACTGCATACTAGCGAACAAAATTTGTATGGCGTCAAGCTCTAGAAGGAGAAGAATTCCTCCTTTGTAGTCTAGAATGTGGTACTGTTGTTGTAGTACAACGAGTACGCGTTTGATATTTTGACATGCATTAGCGCGAAAATCTCATGCATTTTTTCCCTTTTCCTGCCTGTCTGCCCCCCTTTCCTTCATAGCATTCATTTCACAATCATCCCCCTCTTTGGAATGCTGGATGCTGAATTCCCTAAGTTCCCCCTCTTTTGAAGGCATACTCACCTGCCTGCCTTTTAAGCAATGAGCTAAATTGGAATAGCTCAGGTACACAAATCCTAAAATGAAATGAGTTGATGATCTTGTTGTTGTTGTTGGATTGAAAGTGAAGGGACCTGCCCGAGAATACGTATGTATGCAAAAAATGGAAAAGACGTTGATTTTATGTAGATGAAAGAGAAAGAAGTCGTCACTGACGATTTCGATTCTTATTCCTTGCGATCGTAAGTAGATCTTGCAAGAAGAAAATTTTATCAAAAAATCAAAAATCAACAACTTAATTATTTTTACAGTTCTTCGTTCTTTTTATAATTTGTACGACTTCAAAACAACTCTTTTAATTCATGGGCGTTGGCACACACACATACGTAACGCAGTCTATACTTAAATTTCACGCCACCGCCACCCTTTTACGCCCATCATGATCAAAACTTTCACAGCATTATCACGCCAAGCAGTGTCAAAAAAGCTGTAATATTTTTGGTACACGATATGATTTCGATCACTACAATTTACCCATTCTTGAAGCGCCGTCTAAGCGAATTGTTGAGCCGTTCTAAAATTGAAGAGAACCGAATGCTTTGTCAGTCAACCGTCAAATGATTATATATATATATACAACTCTACTCACCAACATCGGATTCTCAATCACCGAAATAACTGCCAACGCAAATTCGTCCGGCAAACCGAAACGAGCCTGAATAGAATAGAAGAAGGGGATGAATGTTATTAGCTTTTTTTGTTCTTTTTGATTGTTCATTTGAATACTTACTGGGAATTCCAATTGACGCCCAAGAGCTTTTTTTGCTTTTTCAGACATTTTATCTGCCATTGGCGTTGAAAATAAAGCAGGAGCTAAAGTCATTGTTCGAATTCCAAACCAAGCTAAATCTCTTGCCATTGGAAGTGTCATTCCAACAACGCCACCTTTTCCGGCAGAATAAGAAACTTGACCTGTTTGACCTTCAAATGCAGCAACACTTGCCGTATTAATTAAAACTCCAAGATCTTTTGATTCTTCACTTGCTTTTTTAATTGGCTTTTCTACATCTCTTACTAATCTTGCAGCAACTAATCTACAAACGTTGAATGTTCCAATCAAATTAATTTCAACAACTGTTCTAAACGTATCCAGATCAAAAGGTTCTCCATCTCCATTGATTGTTTTACCTGCCATTCCGACTCCACCACAATTTATTACACCTCCAACCTTTATTTTAGGCCATTGTTTATCACATTTCGCAATCGCATCTTGAACATCTTCTTCACTTACAACATCAACTCTTGCAAATGTTGATCTTTCATTTCCTAAATCTTTCGATAATCCTTCTGCTGCTTCTTCATTAATATCAAAAATTGCAACATAACCACCTAATTTGTGAATTTGTCGTGCTGTTGCTTCTCCTAATCCTGATGCTCCTCCTGTAATATACCAAACATGATCGGCTACTTTCATTTTTCTTTCTGCGTTTGTTCGAATTTCAATTGGGGAAGGATGAATGTAGTAGAGAGAAAGAATCTCCTGTCTTTTTTCTGTTTCGGTCACTTATTTATTTTACCGAGCCGGTACTCAGACGCGTATATAAGACAGCGGGGGTGGAGTCTTCTTTTTTTGTCCAAAGCCCTTTCACACGCGAAATTCCCCGCCCCTTTGAAGCAGTGATGCATGCACACACACAGCTACGATGGTGTAGTGTCAAATTGGGCTCTGAAGATATTATAATGTTGTTCATGACCAATTGAGAAAGCATATTGAATTTGTACTTTTTAATATGGGGCGATGAAATGGCAAACACAAATCAGGTTGCCCCTAAGAATTTCACCAGAATAATTTGAAAGACTACAATTGACATACCATCGTTTGCAAAGTTATAAATGCAAAAGATTCAATTAACTACTTTGTTCTTGACGGTCAACGAAATCATGCTCTGGTTTGTGATATTCTTTTTTGGACTTTATTCGACGTGCATTTTTGGTCAACCACTAAAAGGGATTACGAAAACGTATGACAGAGATGGAGTACTTAAACGCCTCCTTAAACAAAAGAATGAAGGTGAGATAAATTCACTAAAGCTTGAATCTTATAAAAATAACTTTAAAAAAAACTTTAAAAATAAGAAATGGAATGATGTAACACGCATTAGCGATGTTGCAAAAATGGCAAAAAACATTCCAAAGTTAGCTTATAAAAGGAAAATACATGATTCAAATGAAAAAGAATTAATAAAAATCATGCATGGAGGTGAAGCAAAAAAATCAAAAGATCTCTTTGGGAATAAGAAGTATAAAGCTATTAAAGCTAATCCTCGTACAATGTCAGATTTGGAATTTGTAACACATACGCAAGTGGTAGAATAGCATATTTACGTTCAACATATATCGATCGAGTATAAGTTTGAAAAATTGTCAGAGCCCCGGTAAAGCTCGTCATTTAAATATACAATTATTTATAAAATTGTGTTACGCAAAAAAGAAAAGTAAGCCCCCTTCTTATCTTTCCATTTCTAATTTAAACCTCTTTATTTATTTTTTTCTGTTAGTAACACCATTGCTCAGAAAAAATGCATTGCATTCTGTTCGTACTGATTCTCCTCACTTTTAGTACTTTCACTTATGCTCATCCTATGAAAGGTAAACAAGAATCGAAACCTAAATACCTTCCTGCCACGGATGAAATCATCGAGAGCTATGAAACAAATGAGAAATCGAAACTAGCAACTGCAAATGCTGCTCGTCAAAAGCATAAATATGATAAATCAACAAGATGGTTTATCAATCCTGCACGCTATCATTATCAAATTAAAGAATCAAAGGCTAATAAAGATACTGATGCCAATATTAGAAATTTGACTCAATTGGGAGACGCTGAAAAAACTGGTTTTGTTCGTATTGGTAAAAGTCCAAGCGGAAGAAAAGATCATATTACTGCTATCGATCGTGAAACCTATTTTGAGAATACTCCTGTACATCATTATGTATAGATTTATTCTGATTGGTCATTCTTTTCGATCTTTTTCACTTTCTTATAATTTCACCATTTCTTTAAAATAACAGTTATAGTATAAGATATTGGCTGTGCTTTATGTTTTAAATCTGCGTAATTCTATAAGTAGTTAAGCGTAGGTTGTAGCCCTCATAATAAATTACCGTACAGCTTATTATTTTTGTATATAATCTTATGCAAAATAGACCCGGATACATTTTTGACCTTATACACAGCTTTGTGGATTCTTAACACAGGAAATCTTGATTTGAAAAGATATATGAAAAGGCTTTATAATACTTTGTATACCGCAAAGCAGTGTTTTGCTATACTACAGTGCATAAAAGCAGCTATTATAATCCGATACAAACCAGACTCGAATATATCTTTTGCCCCGAAACACAGCTTCACAGGTTTTACCATAAGATATTTTAAACGAATAATAGCCCCTCTGGTTGTATACGCAAAATGAAAGTTGCAGACATATAAAGACGTAAATGATTTTGATTTTAATCCAATTCCTCTATCCCTACAAACAGTAAACAAAATTCAAAGATGATTAAACCCTACTTTATCTTATTTCTTTTCCTTTCTACTTCATTTACGTATGCAGCAACTGAACCAGAAACACATACGAAAGTAGAAAATGGAAAGTCTACACAAGATATCAGACGTTTTAGTCGTCAACACGCACAATTACGTCATAGTCAACAATTTCAAGCATATTCAAAAATTCATCAACCCCTTTTAAAACTCAAAAAGAATCTTGAGCAAAAAGATAAATAAAATCCTACTCGTTTGATTGATCAGAATAAAATCAAAAAGTTGGAGAAACAATTTGAATTGCCTACAGAAAATATGAAGCAATTACGTAAAATCCCTAGAAATGGCGGTAATATTATTTTAGGCAAAAGTCCAAGTGGTAATAGAACAACATATACCGCTGTTACTACTCCTGATTCCGAGTAATAACTTACGGCAAATTGATCGAATATAGTGACTTTTATCTTTATGGTCATCTTACTATTTATTTTTTTTCCCTTTATCGTTTATGATTTATTTTCCTTATTTATCTGATATACTTCTCTGATTAAACACCGCTTCTGTATATAATCATAACGTAAAGCCTAATGATGATTAAATTTACGCCCCTTCTTGCTTCACTTTACGTTATACAAAGTACAACACTGATCGAGTATAACCATCTGACTTAAAACCTGAATCTTTATAATTTGATTGCTCCTCCCTTTCTAAATACTTCTTTCCTTAATACTATGTTAAACGGACATTTTAAGGAAATTCGATATTACGCCCGTTAACCTGATAGTTTGTGTTATATAAAGTATGACCGCCCCTTCTTAGCTCTCGGAACTTTGTTTTTTTGAGTTCCTGTAGTCTTTAAAAGCATGGAAAATAAGCTGTACTATCTTCCTTTCTAACCACATTATACTTTTGACGCTTTTTTATTGCTTAAGTTATTTTCTTCGGTGGAAAATATGAATCGATTTTATTTTAAAACCCTATTTCTCTTCCTGCTCAATATATGTGTTCATGGCTTTCCTACGCTCAAAAAGAAAAAACCTGAACCTTATTTTCTTATGGCCACTCCTGTAGTACTTGATTATCATAGAAGCAAGGAAATGGAAAAATCACTCAAAGCAAGACATGATCCAACTTATCATTCTGAGCAGAGTGAAAGAAAGTTTGTTTTAAACCCTGCGCGATTATATCATAAAAAACAAGTTGCAAGAGCAGATAGAAGTATCAATATTCATAACGAAAATGGTAAACAATTACTAATGGCAGAGACGACTGGTATATTTAAAGTGACAAAAAGTAAAAGTGGAAAACATGATCATTATCAAGCACGATTACCTTATATGCAATGATTTAACGATTTCAATATCATTAAAATGTTTTCATCATCTCCCTTAGCCAAATATACTGCTTGATAATACGCCCCTTGTGGTTATTATTATAGATAGCATTCAAATAACACATCAATAATCGCCCCTTGTAGATACGATCATAAAAAAACTTTTAAATAAAATAAAAATATACGCCCCTCCAATTATAACAGTTTGCATTACACAGAAATTAAATGCTACCTCCCTTTCTAGTTCTTAAAAAGCAGAAAGTTTTACTCGAACTACCTTCTTTTCGTCTACCATAGTACTCATATCTTCTACTACTACTTGATTTGATTTAAGCAAGACATTATAATTATGAATCAATTTTACGTTAAGTTTTTATTCTTCTTCATGTTTACTGTATGTGTCAATAGCTCACCTATGTTCAAGGACAAGAAGGTTGAATCTAAACCAAGCTTTTACGGCTACTCCTGCAATGGTTAGTCTCCATGCAGGCTTTGAAATGGATAAAGGACTTGAGGTAGCGCAACATGAGAAACATCATCGTGAGGAAAAAAGAAAAAAATTCGCATTAAATCCTATGCAAATTCATCACAACAATGAAATCACAAAAGCAGAAAGAAGCCATAAAATTCATACCGATAATATAGATCAATTACGTATCTCAGAGAAGAGTGGTGCTTTTAAAATTACAAAAAGCAAAAGTGGAAATCATGATCACTATAACGCAATCTTACCCGGAATGGAATAAGTGTAATAAGCGTATTTTCATCATTTTACTTTCTTCATCGAAGTCTATATGGCAATAGAGATATGAAAGGTAAAAAAAACTTTAAACACTGCTCTACGGTTTGCGTTCGTTTATCGTCACACAGCTTTCATAATTCATTTTATTTTGTGTAAAGTTCATACCTCTTCATAGCTGTGACATTGTTAGCGCCCCTTCTATAAATTCGATCATATAAAAATCGTCAAGTCTAGGTCTGTTTATCTTGTGTTCGTACATCATACTCCTAATATAAGTCGAGTAAAAATGAATGGATTATATCTTAAACTTTTATCCTTCTTCTTTATGCTTTATGCTTATGATGTCTATGGTCTTCCTATGAACAACCCAGGCCAAAGCTCTCAACCTCATACTCAAACTCAAACTCATCCTCAACCCCAAATTTTTGCCGCTACACATGATAATCTCAATCATCATGGAACAAAACAGTTAAGTTTAGCAACAAATGCACTTGCTTTACATTCTTTTCATGAACAAAAGAGTAATAAAAGAATTATCTTAGATCCAAAAAAGTATCAACATAAAAATGAAATGGAAAAAGCATTAGAAAATTTTAATCATCATCGTAAAAATGGAGATGAAATCCTTAAAGCACAACATACTGGTGCTTTTAAGCTTACAAAAAGTCAAAGTGGCAATCATGATTATTATGAAGCCATCCAAGCGGCGCAATCGAGTTCACCAGAAACTCATCAATGAACTAGTTTCACATATTTACACCCCCTTTTTCTGTTATGTGTTTATCTAATTGTCGTTGTAAATAATCCGATGTAAGCCAGACCCGAATATATTTCTTTTACCCCGAAAGATAAGTACACAATTTTTGGCAAAGGATTTGATAACTTGATTGCTCCGCCCCTTCTAAATACTGCTTTTCCCCGATTCTAGTATAATGAGTTTTATAAAACTACTCAAGATCAACGCCCCTTCTTTTTTCTATTAGTATGTTTCTGTAACCTTTAAAAAGCAGGAACTTAGGTCGTACTGCCATTGTTTAGTGCCTCATCATACTTTCAGTACGACTTGGGTAATTATGTATCAAATTTGCTTCAAGGTTTTAATCTTTTTAACGCTGAACACATACGTCTTTAGCTTACCTATGCTTCATAGAAGTAAAAACGCTAAGCCTGAACCATCATATTTTACCGCTTCTCGTGCAACGATTGATTTTCATACAAATAAAGAGAATGAATTAAAGCTCGATGCAATTTATCATCATAATCATCATGCTGAAGAAAGTAAAAAGAAATTTTTCTTAAATCCTCAACAAGCCTATCATCACAAACAAATGAAAAAAGCAAATGAAAATTTAGAAAATCATCGTAAAAATATAGAACAATTATCAATTTCAGAATTAAGTGGAGCTTTTAAAATTACAAAAAGTAAAAGTGGAAATCACTCTCATTACCAGGTTGCCTCACTTGCAGAAGCTAAAGTACCGGCACCTCAACAATGAACTTGTTTAGTGCATTTGTACTTAAATTCTGATTCAACTTTTTTCTATGATCTGTTCCCCCTTTTCTTCTATTGCTAATGTCATTCAATTATGTCCTGTCTTTTTGCTTGTTGATTGTTGAACCAAGACGTAGGAAGGAAGAAACGCGCTTCGGAAGTTGGACGCATCGGCTAAATAAATAAGTGTGCAGCGGAAATGTCTAACTTTAAAAAAAAAGAAAAAGAAAAAAAGCTTTAAAGTTTTTCTCACATTAATCACAACATCTCCCTCAAAAAACAAAAGGTTACGAAGAAATGGTTCAAGATGGTAAACAGGTAAAAGTGTTAACTGTTGGACCACCTTGTGGACGTATAAGAGAATTGATCTCAAAGATTACAGCTATTAATACGAAATACGGACCTTTTGATGCTTTGTTGGTTTTAGGTGATCTGTTTCGACCTTTTAAAGAAGGGGAAGAGTTATTAGAGGAAGAGAAGGGTTTGCTTGATAGTACTATTCAATTACCCATTCCAATCTATTTTGCACAGCCACCATCTCCACTTCATCCATCCATTCGAACAACAATTATCGAAAAAGGTAACTTAGGTAGTACGACATCCACTTCATCTGATGATGAACAGGCAATCAAGCTGAACGAATCACTGTATTTTCTAGGCAAGGATGGTACTTTCAACGTTCCTAGTAATGATGGCTTACGTGTTGCTGTTTTGGGTGGACGTTACGATCATCAAAGATGGCAAGAAAGCATTGGTGTGGAAGAAGATGTGGTGGAAGGATTGATGAATGCATACATTTCATCTTCATCTGTAGAAAGGCTTTTATCAAATCCCTCATTTAAACAACCCATCCAAACTCATGAACCAGCACAAGATGAAAATGAACCTACAACATTAGCAGCAGCTCGAGCACAAATGGCAAAAAGAACACAACAATCCAAAACTACAAATAAACCACCAATTGATATCTTTCTTACAAACGCATGGCCGAGTAATATAACAATGTTTTCCAATCCAGAAAAACTACCTAATCCTACTAGTAGAGTTTGGGGAGCACCAATATTGGCAGAACTAATTTCATATGGACAGCCAAGATATCATTTTGCTTTAGCACCTGGTTCATGTGGAAGTGCAGAAGATATGGAAGATTCATTTGGAATTGTGGGTTTAGATGGTACTGATGAAGGTAAACAATTACGTAAAGTTGGAACATTTTGGGAAAGAGAACCTTTTAGGAATAAGTCTCCTTCACATCCCTTGTGTAATGTGACTCGGTTCATCTCTCTTGCTAGATTTGCTAATGAGAAGAAAGAGAGATGGTTTATGGCATTAAATTTGATACCTGCCAATAAAGCAGACAAAGCAGCGGCAAACAAAGAACCTTTGGGTACGACTATGAATCCATTCTCCTTAAATGAGACCACATCTGATGATAAAGGCAAACGAAAAGAGATTGAAGATGATATGCAATCAGGACAAAATTATAGATGGACAGAAAATGGAAAGGGACGTCCAAAGAAGCAACAAAGATCCGATAATAGGACAAGTAATAAGTTAGATACCAATTTGGCCGGATTACCAAACAAACCAAAAGGTCCATTACCCGACAAACCAACCAAAATTTTCCCTGTAGGACCTGAAGATTGTTGGTTTTGTTTAAGTAATCCTGAATGTGCAAAACATTTAATCGTTGCAATCGGAACGGAATGTTATATTGCAATGCCGAAAGGACAATTACCGATAAGTGGAAAAGATCGTTCTATTGTTCCAGGAGGTGGACATGTTTTAATTATTCCTATCGAACATTTTCCTTCTATTCTTGGACATCCTGATCCAACAGTTGCGAAACCGATTCAAGATGAAATGAATACATGGAGAATAGCATTAAGGAAAGCATATTCTTCTTTTGATGCAAAAATGGTTTCATGGGAAATATGTAGAACTGTTGGATCAAGAGCAGGACATATGCAATGTCAAGCAGTACCTGTTCCAAACAAATTATGCAAAAGTGAAGCATTAGAAGGGTATTTTAGACAAGCAGCCAAGAAATATGGTTATGAAATGATCGAAGACGCGACAGAAGTGCAAAAGCTGCTTACAATCAGCGATGATACCGGTCGAAGAAGAAAACAAGCTGATTACTTCCGATTAGATTTACATGAAAAGACATGGTTGATGTTACTTCCACAAGGATTACGATTTTATCTACAATTTCCACGTGAAACATTGGCAAACTTTTTAGGTTTTCCAGATAGAGCAGATTGGAAGAAATGTGCAAGTTCGAACGAAATTGAAACTGAAGAAACACAAGCGTTTAAAACTATTTTTGATTCTTTCGCTGAATCTGTCATTGAAGAAGATTAGGAGGACACAACCACAACTGTACTTGTACCACAATCACATTTTTTTTGTATCAATAAATGTACATCATTTGATTAATTCGCGTAACTTTTCTTCTGACTCCAAATCAGCTTGTAATAAGCGTTTTTCTTCTTTTCCCTGAGATTATTGATTGATTGATAGGTTGGGTTAGTATGATAGCTCTCATTATCTCTTTCCCTTTCTCTTACTCACATCTACCAATTGAATCAAAGTTGGAATTTCGCTTACTTTATAAGGTTCTGATCTCCATTTATTTGATGGATCTTTCCATGTTGTTCGATCGCCAACTTTAACGACGTTCAATGTTGGACTGTTGTTATTATCAAACACTTTTCTAATAGTCGGATCAACATCTCTACAATCAGGACACCAAGGTGGATCACCTGAAGCAAAGAATAAGATCAAATGTGTTCCTTTTTCTTCTCTTAACTTTAATGCTGTTTCATCATCAACAATTGACCAAGTCATCCTTTTTGTGGTGCTGTTGTTGTGTTGTGTTGAAGGGTGATGATGATGATGTTTGATGTGTGTAAAGGTCGTGTGAAGTTGTACCACAAGTAAATAAAGCACGCCATAAACCTTCTTTTTTTGCGGATTTAATGCAGCTCAGGTCTTTTGTCTTTGAGGTCCGTGCTAAATGCAAGAACACTATTTCCGACTTTTGTTGCATAATGATTTTATGTGGCTGGCTTTCTTACAGCCACGCTAAAACACAGAAAACAAGATGTCAGAATTCAATTAAAACCATAATTTGCTCATGCGTGAACGTGCGCTGGGCTTTAAATTCAAGGTTCATTCTCATCCAAGCAATATGCGTACATACATACGGTGAGCATACATACATTTGCTCTGTTCCCCTATCTTCATACACTCTGTAATTCCTCTATAGTTCTTCCATACTCTCCTTCTTCTTCATTTTGAGCTGGAAGTTGTACTGGGGTAAAGAGTAAAAGCAATTCTCAGCCGATTTGCCGTTAATTAAGTTCTTGATTGCATTTACACACACATACATACGGTGAACAAGATACAACAAAAGAAGAATTATTAATTGATGTGGAGAGAAACAAGTCAATCGGATTTTTAATATCGTATGACTTGAATAGATTGATTTTCTTTCTCTTTCCGTTTTTTTTGGAGAGGACTTTGACTTCAACTTCATAGCCACATCAATCAAAATCATCAAAGGTCAGATGTCTCGATCGATTAAAACATAGGTTGGAAAGTGTGTTCTTGTTGGTCATCATATGCTCTCTCAAAGATGAGGTTACCAATTTGGCTTTTCATTTTGGCAGCCGCTTCAACAGTGTCGAACAGCCGTCAATGGCCAGCGCAGAGTAGACAGTCATCTTCATTATCAAATGTGGCAAACGACATAGACATCAACAAAATAGTGGAAGCAAGTACATCATCTTCAGCCTCCCTTTCTGCTCATTTCACACAAACACCTTTTACGTCAACCTCACATTCTATTGAAAAAAGCGTTCGTGATCTACCTTCAATCAAATTAGCAGCAGACAATTTGACGAATAATTGGACACCTCCTTTAAGTACAAGAGGAAGGTATATAGTAGATGCAAACGGACAAAGATTTAAATTAATCGGTGGAAATTGGCATGGTGCTTCAGGTACATATTTAGGAAGGGGTGATATAAATGATCCTGATAATCATCATGCAGGTGAAGTTGCATTTCAAACACCACTCTGTTTAGATCGTGTTCCTATCGATCAAATCGTACAATCATTCATTGATTTAGGAATAACAACAATTCGATTACCTTTTTCCAACGAAATGATTCATTCAACTTCTCCGCCACCAGATGATGCTTTACGCGCAAATCCACAATTTAAAGGAATGACACCTTTGGAAATTTATGATGCATGCATTCAAGCTTTAACAAATAGAGGTTTAGCAGTAATTTTGAACAATCATACAGTTAAAAGTCTTTGGTGTTGTGGCGTTGATGTGAATGCACGTTGGAATGGCGCTCAAACGGATGGTCAATGGCAAGATGATTGGGTTTTTATGGCAAAACGATATCAAAATAATAGTAGAGTGGTAGGAGCAGAATTGTACAATGAAGTTCGTCGTGATTTCTTAGCAGATCCAACTTGGGGTTCAGGAACATTTACTGATTGGTGGAATGCTTCTCAAACGGCAGGAACGAGAATATTGAGAGAAGCAGATTCACAAATGTTAATCATTGTTGAAGGTATTAACTTTGTCGGAATTCCAACCAAATACACTCAACATTACAGACCAGAATTACAACCTGTAGGACAACTTTCTCACTCTTTGCCCGTTTTGGACAAATTAGTTTATTCTTCTCACTTTTATTCCTATACCGGACCAAATGCAACAGGTGGAGGACCTGATCTTGGAACGGATGATCCACTTTATAGAGATCTTTCATCTAGCCTTCTAGATTCTACTTTACGTACTCTAGCATTTTATGTTTCCAATGAAACGCAAAAGCATTATTCCGCTCCAGTTTGGATTTCGGAATTTGGAAGTGCAGGTAGAACGGATTTTTTGAATAAAGATCGATGGTGGTGGACGAATTTTACGGATTTATTGGTAAAATATGATGCTGATTTTGCAGTTTGGCCTTTACTTGGTTGGATGGAAGATGGTCATGGAGATGGATGGGCAATGCATATGTTTGATGCGAATGCACAAAGATTATCAATCTTAGATCCAGGTGATTGGCGTTTAAATGATTTTACGAAAATTATTAATGGAAGTGATGGAACAGTATTTTCTGGATTAGTTGATGAAAAACCCGCATCTTATGTACAATTATTTACAGCTCAAGGAAACGTTCAACAAAGTAATAGACTTCACAAAGAAGATGCAACACTTTCACAACCTGGACTTGTACGAGCTTCATGTCCAGATGGATTACGACTAAACGGTCTCAGTCACGAAGAAAGTCCTTCAGGTTTATGTACAGATGCACAATTTGGAAGGGATTTATGGGATTCAAATCTTGGATCATATACCGTTATTACAACAGAAATACCTTCTGCACGTTCACCTGATTGGGCACCAAAATTGACCAAATTTCAATGTTCAACAGGAAAACATCTTATCGGATATTCTTTTACAGAAGGAAAGATGGAATCAATCATTTGTGCACAAAATTCAAAAGATCCTTCGACGATCATCAATGGTGCAAGTAATGCTAGCAGTACAACAACAGCAACGACAAAGATTGGATTGAGAACGATTTATTTTGGTAAACAAACAGATGTTGCTGACGATCGTGGTCAATGGTTCGGCTTGAATGCAACTGCAGCAACATGCGCTGATGACGAAATTTTAATAGGAACTGCATTCACTACACATGGTGATAATGGAAGACCACAAGCGATTTTATGTCAAAATTTTAAAGGTATTAATGCAGTTCTAGGTACTCGAGGTACAAATTCTGCTAATCCAACACTTCAACGATCACCACCAACATCCGTTGCATTCTTTATGATCTTTGTAGGATTGCTTTCTGTCACTTTAGCTATACTTTCTTGATTAATGGAAATTTTATTTGATTTTTCAGATCATTGATAAACACATGCATTCGTTAAAAATATCAGAAAAAAGAAAAGTTCATGAAAATAGGCAGAAAAAGGGGAGGAAGGCTAGAGTGTATATGAAGGAGTGCTTATAGAAAGAGAGCATTAAAGTCTATTATGTTCTCCAACTATAGCTCATCTCTTGTTGTTTATAATATTGATTAAATCATCGGATTGGTTTTTCATCCGTCATCAATCTTGTTAATTCGACAGATTGACCTCTAATACGATCTAAACTTGCTCTTGAACCATGAATTGTTGGTACGATTACGATTGATTTACTTTTTGCACTAACGGTATATGTTAACTTATTTGTGAAAACATGATTCATTTGTGCCCAAAGTAAAGGTGCAAGTCCGTACATTATTGCTGCTGGAACTGCACAAAAGTCAAGTAAAGCAGCTGGCCATGCACGTGCAAAATTTTGATAAGGTCTTGTACCTAAATAACGTGAAGGTACTTTTCGTTGATGTTGTGAAGGAGGAGGACCATAAGGTGAAAGACGTTGATCGTATTGATGATGATTATTCCTTTGAGCGAAAGACCATTCACGATAAAGTTGATCAGAATTTGACCATCTACGTGTTGCTGCAGCATGATAACAATCATGGAAGATACACATTAAAACAGTTGCTGCAATACCCATTCCACCGAACAAATGAGCTGCTTTTGTTGCGCACATTAAAATTGTTGGCATCATCCAACTTGGTTGTAATCCTGGTGGTGTATCTGCAGGTAAATCAACTCCTGCAGCAAAAGGTGATTCAAAGATTGATAACATACAATCTGAAACAGTGCATTTACGATTGAATGGATCAGTGAAAGCGACATGTCCGTTTCTGTAAATAACACTTGGATAAATTGCTAAAAAGAAGCCGTATAAAGTTACTTGAGCGATCATTAAATGAGCTTCGTAAAGACGAGTCATTAAAACGATCAAAGGGAAAATTCGTAATTTTTCAGTTTCACTTTGTTCGTCATATGCATCTTGAACTTGTGATTCAATTTCTTCGCCATCCGTACTACTTAAAAGTGTTGCATGTGCTCTTGTTGTATCATCAATTCCTTTTATATTTAATGTTGGTAATTGTTTTGATTGAGAGTATTGCATATTACCATCAAATTGAGTAACTTTACGATTTTGAATTTGTAAATTGATATGAGTTATATCACTATCATCTGTAGCATCAGTTGTTGCAGTCACACTTGGAGAAGGTGTACGACTTGAAGATGCAATATCTGTAACACTTAAACTTTCCGAATCAATATATGTTCGATCATCATCTTCTTCTGAACTCGTCGTATGAACGGCCATATAACCATCACGTGGAGCAGAACGTCCAAAACGACCCATAATCATTCTATGCCAGCAATAACCGAAATCTAAACTACCCCACATATGACGAACTGCTTGAGTCCAACGAGCGTTCATATCATTGACATAATTTGAAACTGCATTTGATCCACCTTTACCTACAACGTTCATTTGAGAAGCAGGAGAATAAATTGTGACTGCATGAACGTTTCCTTTTGTTTCAAACATTGCTTTACAATAATAATGTAAATCTTCTCCAATAGCTTCTGGTCCTGCATCCCAGAAATCACAAAATCTTGCTAATTCCATACTTGTTCCATATGCACTCGTTGGAATTTTAACTGAACTTGAAGGATAAATACCTCCAATTCCTGCACAAGACCAAAAGATATCGGTAACACGTGTAAAAACTGGAACTTCACGGCCATTACGATCGAATAAAGTTGGTGGAACGAACATCATCCTTCTACGTACGGTTGGAGTTGCTAAGCTGAAATGAACTGCAGAAGCTAAAAAGAAATCTGAAGCAAAAGCTGTATCTGCATCCATTACAGTATAAATTCCACGTAAAGAAGAAATACCACGTCGATGTGCCATATGACGAGCAGCCCAATTAACGTTTGATGATTTTCCAGCAGATTCACCAACAATGTTTCCAGGATGAATGGAATATGTTATATCGGCAAATCTACCTTTTGCACGATAGGCATCACTTAACATTTGTGCTTTAATTGCAGCTCCTTCTTCACGTTCTTCCATTGCTAAACAGACGTGATACATTGTTTTAGCTAAAGGATGTGAAGCCAAGACATCCAATGTTTCACGTAAAGTTGCCATTTCTTCTTTATAAGCCGGTAAAAGGATAACATGTTGAACTTGATCTAATGGTAAAATATGTTGTGCACGATCACATGCTTCTAAAGATGCACGTTCTTGTTCAAAATATTCTGACCAATCACGTTGAGCATGAGCACGAACGCCAACCCAAGCACGATAGATACCATAAGCAGTTCTTGATTGACAAGCAAAGAATGTAATATGTGTGAAAACGACACAAAATGCCAAAGTATGAGGAGCAACGAAAGGTCCCATTGCACTTAAAATAAGCATTCCAAGATGTGCAACAAAAGGCAATCTTTGTAATAAGAAAGCTACCGTATCAGATGCAACGCTATTCAATACTACTCTCTTCATCCCTGAAGATGTCCGAGACAATTCTTGATATGATGCCACCATTGTTCGTCGTTCAACTTTTTACACCCTATACTTGACGAGACTTGTGAGGTGGTGACTTTTGTAATAGTCGCGTGGATGATGGTAAAAGTGATGAATGCCGTGATAGAGATGCGAAATTGCCCGAAAAGCGTTTCCCCAAAAAAGAAAAAGAATGCTGAACAAGAAAAGGATGCAAAAAGACTGACATTATCAAAAAGAACAAAAAGAAACTAATTGACAGCTCTCTCGTGCAGCTGCAAAATCAAATTTCCCCGCTCACATATGTATGTATGCGTACAGCATAGACATATTCGGATAACCCTTCATCCTCTTTGATCAGCAACGATTGCAGTTGGACCTATACGCTAAACACAGAGAGAGCATCTTGAAAGAATTTTTCTATAGAAAACGAAGAATGACTGTCTTGGCGTTACAAAATAGGATTTGAAACCGAACTTCTTGCATCAGAGCACAGTCACCATTCTTTCAACGTCATGCTTGTCCTCATTTGCAACTCCGGGTGGACTGACGCCATCGGTCTCCGATATACAAATGTAATTATTCAATATTCTTTGAACATATGTGTGCTATGCATGTCTTGGGAAGAAAGTCTCTTGAACATTCGCCGAATGAAAAGATTGCTTAGCTCTTTTTTGCCTTTAGAAGCAGACGTGCGCTCATCCCTGACTAAGTAGTTGCAACCGTGCCCTTGTTGTACACGCATATGTATGTACCTACACAGAAAATTAAGGTAAACAGCTCTTTTGCAGATAAGGAAAGACGGATCCATGTGCTTTCATTTTGACTCGTTCGCGGTTCATAGAACTGTAAAAGTTCCCATGCGAGGGTTGCACGTAAACCGAAGGCAATTGTTTGAATTTATGCTTTGTATACATATGTAACCCACAAAGCCACGTAGAAACCAGGTTGAACTTTTTCCCTACCTGTCAAGATTGCCCGATTATGCTATTTGTAGAGCAAGCACATGGATCCAAATGCAATGCAGGTCTTTGCTTTTTGTATTTTGAATACGGTGCATACGCCTCTTTTGCAGCCACGATGTCGTTATTCTCTCACACAAAAACGTGCCCCCAAAACGCTAACGGATATATATAGCTTTTTTTTAAACTTTTACCCTTCTCCTCATTCCGATCGTACGTTGGCTTGCCTTAAAGTTGCACTGGCTTACGCAACACTTACTATTGAATCGTCCAAAGTCTTGTTGATTCAAGATAAATACTCCATTCTTCAAGTCTGTACTCTCGCATAAAGCATATCAGCCTGTCTGAATGAAAAATGTACTTTTGAGTCTCTTGTCAAACAAAAGCAATGGACTTTTTCCGGCCTTTGGGTTCCAAACAGAACTGACTGTCAAAAAAAAAATATGCGCTTCGTGCATATTGACAAAGATGCATTTTCTTTTTTCTGTCAAATGGTTCCATACAATGTGCAGTGCCGAATTGTCAGCTTACCCAAAATGCAACCATGTGCAAATAATGAGCTAAAAATATAGATCTAAGTTTAACTTTATAGCACTATGGCACAATTTCAAAAATATCCTATCCTTTAGCGCGCTGTCAATTCGTCTGTCAACGTGTTCAAATTCGAAAGCGCACGTTGTCCTGTAGTCGGCACTTCAATTTGAGTATGTAGGTATACAATGCCTGCTTCATTGTTCTGCCACCGGAAGTCCTACTTTGAATTCTTTGGTAAAATCGCAATTTATTCATATTCCGATCGAAGCCTGTCAACTTTGAGTTCTACATTCCATTTCTTGCTCTGTCTTAAATCCGGAAAACTCCTCATACTGTTAATCACGTTTTTGTTGCATGAATGTACATACATTCTATCGTAATCACGTGGCTTTCATGTTCATCGGTCAGGATGTTGGACTCGTGTGTGAGTGAGTCGTAAACATTGGTTTGTCAAGCCATGCTGATGACTGACTAAATGCTGTCCATGTATGATAAGTGTTCTATGACACGCGCCAATAAGACATTTTCACAATATAGGCGCATATACCCTCAGTCTTCTTTCATCAAGAAGAAAGATTAAGTTCATCGATAGACTGAGTGCAATGATGGTGGTAAAGAAGGATTTTTGAGTCAAATCGAAGATGTACATACTATCCATTTTTGTCACATTGACCGGTAGGGTCTAAAAGTTATGTATGCTACCTTATTTGCTCGCACGAGCTGACCCTCAATAGCACTTCCAACATTGACGGGGGCATTCATTCCGCTTCAAGAAAACGGATGTGCAGAGCCGAAAAATAAGAAAAGGTACCGAAGTAAGCCAAACGATCAAAAAAGATGCATGAAGGTTACAATACCAAGACGCTAAAATGATCTCAAAAGAAAAGAAAAGCTGCTTTAGTGTGTGGGTGCACGTACTTAGTGCAAAACATGTTCGTGTGACGCTGTAAAAATAATAGCCGCGGGCTACATATCCTCGGACATTCAACACTAATCTTCTTTTCTTGCTGCCCACCATCCTTTGCCATAACTGACACATAATTCGGTCCCTGCACTTATCGGATGTGCTCCTGAATACATGGCTAATCCACGAATATTGTTTGGAGGTTTGAGTGTTGATTTGACGCAAAGAAGATCTTTAGGAAATGCAGCTAACCATTCTTGAAAGAATAAATTTGGTCTTTGTAAGATTCCTCGATAATCGTTAACAACTGTGTTTGTAAAAAGGATCATGGTGTAGAAGGTTAGTCAGACTTTTTCGATTAGAATCCTTCAACTTTTTACCCACACCTTGCTTCCGTGCCCATGAGCGTTGCATCTATGCCTAACTTAGTCCCATCATCTGCTTCAATAGCTGCATCATATCTACTTTCAGCATCTTCATCTTCTTCCTCATCACCTGCTAAGTGAACTAAGCCATAATAAGGTACTACCAAAGTTCTAGGTGGAATCGTCTTCTTAGCAAACAAGCCACATTGTCCTACAGCAGGATGTGTTGTGAGTGTAGATCCGAATGCAGGTATGAATGCAGTAGAAGATGTAATTCTACGCACTTCTGTCCATTGTCTTGCTCGAATTTGAGATGGATGAGCTTCATGTGAAAGTCGAGGAGCAACACAAAATGTTAAATGATGTATTTCGTGCAATTTTCTTGAAGGTTGACTATGCCATCCTAAATAAACTATGCCTTCTGGCCAATGAGGTGGAGGAAAAAGATTTTCAACAGATTGTACTAGTACATCATGATTGTGATCGCGATCATTTTGCTTCTCATCTTTTCTGCTAGCATTAATAACATGCTCTTCTATCCCCTTGACTCTTTTAATCTTATCTTTCTTGACCATTGACTGCCGCCATCTACAACGATGGTCCAAAAATAATAATCCCGGCTTGCTCAAAATCAAGACGCCGTGTTCCCTGATTTAAGAACAAGCACGCAATTTTCTTATCATGTTGGGGGTTGAAATGCAAACCTAAAAAGATTCGGCTCTATGCGGTCTTTATTTTTGTGATTTCGTGCGTAAAATGAGTGGGTAGATAAGACTCGACAAACAGACGCGTCAAAAATAATTTTTTTTTGCTTGGCAAGTACTATTGTCCCCCACTCTAAAATTTTATTTAACTGTACCTGTTGTCTTCTTTCACAGTTGACTAATGTAGACAAATAGTCTAAGATTTGAACCCACTTTTTTCCAAACTCCTCCTCTTTCCTTTCTGACTTCATCCCCTACCTACATCATCAAACTCAACTCTTTGTACAACAAAACATGGCAACATCTGCTTTGGATGGACCTGTTCAAAATGCGGAAGCAATCACTCCATCTTCATCTGACGCACACGATGACGGAAAGTCAAACACTCAAGTTGAGAACGTTGTAACGGAAAAAGTTGGATTATTAGAAAAGATTAAAATTCGTGCAACTGATACAATCTCTCATGAAGATTCAACGATTCCTTTAGCATGGCAAGCATTATTAACAGGTTTAGTTGACGCATTGATTTATAGTAGAAGTCAAATTTGGACTGGATTTCAAACTGGAAATATGGTTCAATTTTCACAAAATATTGCTCAATATATGTTACCAAACGCAGAAAGATTTCCACTTTTAACACTTGAACGTTCATTAAGTGTAAGTTCATTCATCTTTGGAAGCTTTTTAGGTGGTAAACTTGGAAATCATTTTGGTCATTCAAAACGTGGTTGGGTTGCTTTTTCGGCTTTTTTACAAAGTTGTTTATTGTTTGGAGCTTCAGCAATTTTATTAGCAAGACCAGAAGATGATATTCCTTCTTTTCATTATTGGCCACCGATTATAGTAATGACTTCTCTTTCTATGGGAATGCAATCTGTTTCTGCGCAAAAGTTATCTTCTCCTGCTTTTGCTACAACCGTTGCTTTTACTGCAACTTTAACACAAATAGCTTCAGATCCTTTCTTATTCCATCTATCTCTAGCGCCAATCGAACAGGCTCGTGCTTCTTGGAAAGAACGAAAGAATCGTCAAAGATCCGATTCGATCGAAGGACAAAGAGAAGAAAATGAAAAGCCTAAACCGGTTAAACCAAAGACACTTGGAAGAGATAGAAGAATGTTTGGTATCTTTATGCTTTGTGCAGGTGCTGGAATTGCTGAATGCTTCTTGTATTCTCGTGCTGGTTTACGTGGAGGAATGACAATCGCTGCTAGTTTCAAGATGGTTCAAGCTATTTTGTGGTTTATTGCACCTGATGGTCAACCTGCTAAAACAAACGAACAAAAGAAATAAAGATAATTCAATGCATTGTACTATAATTATCATTTTACTAGAATATAGAGTTTTTATCAAGATGAACAAGATGGCATATTTGTCGTTAAGAGTGTACCAAGTGAGCAAAGACGTTGTTCTTCTTTTTCTTCCCATGACTCGAATGGATGTAAACACATTTCCAAAATCTTTTCCAGAAATTCAGTATCATCACCATTTTGTAGACGCTCGATCACTTCATCTGTCACCCAATTACGCAAAATAAAGCTTGGATTGGTTGCTTGTAGATCTTTCTTGATTTGTTGAGATACATGCTCAATTGTCGTTTCATCAGACAAACGTTCATCACGTAGACGACGTACGTAAGTTTGAATCCATTTCACTGTTGCTTTCTTGCGTTCGTCTCGAACATTAGAAGGTACGTCATTCTCCCAATTAGCCAAAGATTCTACAAATTTATCAATACCGTCCGTATCGTTCTCATCCAAAGATTGAATAAAGTCTGTTACTCGCGATACTTTACGCAACGTATTTGTCATATCCAAATATCCATCCATAATATCAGTCAATGGTTCGATTAACGTATATCTATCATCATCTCGTTTTTCTTGTAAGGCTAAACGTTTTCGCCAACCGTCTTGCCAATGTTCGATTACAGTATCCATGAATAATGTCTTCATTTCTGACCAAAGCTGTTCATTTACTTCTTTGCCAAATTCGTTGATTTCATTATCAGACAATGCAACAAGTTCACCCGCATTCGGTGGACGTCCATTTTTACGTTCAAATCCAACGATAGCTGCCAATGAAGTAGTTAATTGTTCCATTACAAACATTCCTGCAGTAGGTTGCATATGATAAGCATATCTTCCTTCACTATCACTTTTATTGCATATTGTGTATCGATCAAAAATATCCATGAATCCATAAGGTCCATAATCAATTGTTAATCCTAAAACGGAAATGTTATCCGTATTCATTACACCATGCATGAAACCATAAACTTGCCATTGCGCAATCGTTTTTGCATTTCTAACAACGCATTCTTTGATCAAACGTTCTGCCCATGGTCTTGCTCCTTCTCCTGTTACATCTTTCCAACCATATCCTACCTCACATGTAAATTCACCTAACAATCTTACACTTTCCCATTCACCACGAGTAGCATGATGTTCAAAAGAACCAACACGAACCCAAATAGGTGCAATACGAGCTGTGATTGCGGCAGGATTTCTTTGTTCACGTCGAACAGAGATATCACGTAAAGATGTTAAACATAAAGCTCTTGAAGTCGGTATACCCAATCCATGCATAGCTTCACTTGCCAAAAATTCACGTACACTGCTAAACAGAACTGCAAGTCCATCGGCAAATCTTGAATAAGGTGTCCTACCTGCACCTTTTAATTGAATTTCAAATCTTTCATTTGTTTTGGTATTGTATGTTTCCATAAGTGTAATCGCTCTTCCATCGCCTAATTGACCTGCCCATTGACCGAATTGATGACCGGAATATGCATTACTCCAAGGTCCATATCCAGAATACTCTTTTGGATCACCTTTTTGTCTTTTTGATAATGAACTTGAAGCGCGCTTCCATCTTTGTTCTGAAGTTTCTGATGACCCTTCGCGATTTCTTACGACTCTTTGATGCTGTGCTTCTGCTACACCTCTTTCAGCTCCATGTTCAATATCGGCATCATTGAGTTTGGGTAGTTGCACTCCAAGCAATCGACCTGAAAGAAAGTCACTCAATTCATATCTTGCCAAGCCTGCTTTATCATCTTTTGATGGAATCTTGGCCATTGGACCTGAAGTATAAACATCAGGACCATCCTTCTTTGCATGTTCTTTTAGCCAGACGTCCAAATCACCTACGTCCAAATCTGGAATACAATCTTGCAAGCATTCTTTAGAGTGTCCCAGTATTCTTGCAGAAGGGTAATTCTGTGATGTCCTTCCTTTTGGCAAATATCCTTGTAAATGATCAACTTTTACTACTTCAGAACTTTCCACCATTTCGGGCGTAATTTCATATGGTCTCATCAATCTTTCCACTTTTTCCATTTGTTTTTTTGCTCTTTCCATCGCAAAACTTTCTCTTTCTTCAGCTGACATTGCTTCAACACGTTTTCTCTCTTCTTCTGGATCTTCTTCTTTTTCGTTTACCGTATCACCTTCAACATCTTCTACATTTCCTTCTAACGAATAAGGGAATTCCAATGCTAAAGGAGTCGTATATGAAAAATGTGCTCCTTCACCAACTTGTCTTGATCTTCTTAACAAAGATGGTGCTGATCCTTTCACTGCTACTAAAGCACTAGGTGTTGGTGTAAGTGGATCAGGTAATAATCTTTCCGTAAATCGATTTTCTTTTCCTACTAATGGTAAATTTAAAATCGTTCGTTTTCCACCTGATCCTTCACCATTTGCAATACTTGATGTCATAATGCTACGTATATTCTTGGCTAATAAGCCAGATGCACTTTTGTGAATGTTGGGCAATTTGCTGCTACAGAGCAGATGATGGTGGAATGTTCAGAATCTTTGGACAAGAATTCAAAATGTGGCGCTTGCACAAGGGTTTGTGGAGGCGTTTTAGCGTTCTTTCTACTGTTCTTCTTCATTTTTGGGGAGCGATGCGCGTTCTCAATTTAATTGTACAATACAGAATACATTATTGTGGAAAGAAGGATACATGCTACTATCTGACTATCTTCTAGTCCGACTTTGTGGAGATCCAGGAGGACTAAAAATTGCAGCAATATCTTGACCCAATTCGACTGCCAAAGTTCTCTCTAGCAAATCCCTCTTTTCGTTAAATTCATTCTTTTCCACTTCACGGAATTCATCCAAACGATCACGCATTCGTTTATTCTCTTCTTGTATAAATCGAAGTTTGGCCTTTTCCACAATGTATAATCTTTTCAAATTCGCAACATCGCTCACACTTTGAGCTTTCTTTTGTGCTTCTCGTGTTGATGATCGTCTTGCACGTTTATATGTTCTCGAATCTTCAAATTCATCATCTGATAAATAATCGATTTGATCACGTTTAGACAACATAGGCTCAGGATCCGGTCGTAATTCTGCACGTTCTCTTTCCCGTCGAATCCACTCCCTTCTGCCTTGTTCTAACACTTTTGACATCATCTCTTCCGATCTTGTGATCGCTTCTTCATCGCGAACGTCATCATTTGCCGAAAGGCCCATGCTGTATTCTTGATCTCTAACAATTCCAAGTTCTTCATCTGCAAAATTATCAATTCCATGCAATGCTGCACTACTGGCTCCATTCATGCTAGCCAACGCTCTGGATCCTGTCCCAAATAAATTGTCATAGGTGAAAAAAGTGCTCTTTGATCCATGCAGTAACAAAGATTGTTCCATTTCTGCCAACGATCCATTTGTTTCGCCTTCTGCAAGCTCCAAAAGTTCTTCTCCTAAAACATCTGCACTTTTTCCTCTTCCAGCGCTATCATCTAGCCAATCTCCTTCTTCATTTGTCGCGCCGCTTTCTTTATTTTTACCTTGTTGTCTGTACATTCCCAATTGCGCAGTCGCAGTTGCTGAATTTGACGTTTTTCCACGAGAAGTGACCGGATTGATATTGTGTTGAACGCGCATATGTTTTGCCAGTGCATCTGATCGTGTGAATGATTTGTCACATTCTGTATATGCGAATTGTTGTATTGGAAACGGATACATGATGAAAAGGTGAAAAGATGGAGAGAAGGTGAGCGTAGAGAGAAGAGAAAGTTAGCATCGTGTGCAAATATATGCGTTTTAGTGAGGCGCTGTATAATTAGGATCTCGTCTATCAACCTGCTCTGCTGTCCAGATCGATTTCTCTCTCTCTTTTTTTTTTCTCTTGCTTCGCTGGTAAGGGAAGCTCCGCAAATTGCTGGAAATGCATGATATGCTTTTTTTGGGCAAAATTTGACGCCGACGGTACCGTAAAATCCGATCAGACGGCATTTCCGCGTGTTGATTGAAGAATCAATGAAGTGGGCTATGCATATGGCCCATTCAATTGGATCATCCAAAGAAGCGCTAGAGCATCATTGCACAATTCAGGATCTTCTAAATTGTACCTTCATCATCAAGAACAACTTACCTGGTCTAGGACATGTAAAAGGTTTTTCACCCGTATGACTTCGTAAATGACTTAAAAGAGCAAATCGACTAGTTTGTGCTTTTCCTTTGCGTGGACATCCTGACCATTCACATGCATATCTTGCTCTATGCATTCCGACATGTTCATCGTGTAAATGAGTAATAAAATCGACCAAACTATTAAATACCTCTCCGCAATCTTCCCACATGCATTTCACTTCAGGATTATCACCTGCTAATGATGCCGGCTCTCCCAATTCATCCTCTTCATCCGCATTTGCATGTTCATCTGCAAGTGAAACGCTCATTTTTGATGTGCTAATATCACCTTCTTCATCTTCATCAGATGTTGATACATCACTTGCTGCAAATCCAGGTGATGAGCCTGCCATCAATGCACTAGAAGAAGCGAAGGCTGATTCATTTCTTGATTTTCTCGGCTTTGATCCTCCTCGTTCAGAGATCGCAGATGGACTTCTGGCATCAGAAGGTCTTCCACGATCATTCATATCGGAAGCAGAAGTGATTTTGATACCTTTGCTGTTAGAAGAAGTTGATGATTTCGTAGGTTGATTTGTTGATAATGCACTTGCTAAAGGTTGCACTTGTGATGATGTTTCTGGAGATGTTTTTGCTTCTGCAATTGCCGCTGCCGCTCGTCTAGCCTCTTTTGCTTCCTTCTGCGCTCGGCTTAGCTTTACCATTGCAAACGGGGTATGTCGTGCGGATAATTTGTGAAATAAGAATAACGAGGTATGAAAGGCAGCGGCCAATAAGATCAAGAAGAAGTTGGAGTTGAGGAAAGGTTACCGATGTAAGCACACGCCAGTATTGGTGGAAGGAAGAAATGTACAAGTGTTTTTATTGCGGCGGGTGATTGATAAACAATGAGTGATCCATTCAAAACTAGACGATGTGAGTGTTTGAACAATGTTTCCACCTTTTGGTTCCTGAGTTATTTTTCCTCTTCGGCCCGTTCCAACATTATTTTCGTTGAGATTAAAAGAGAAAAAGAGGATGACCTGCATTCGATTTCGCTTTTATTCGCACATACCCTAATGCATATATATGTACGTAGTCTATGTATTATTTTTTCCCCTTTGACTCTGGGCTAAGAATACTATGATGGCGGCGCATTGGACGAGGCAAAAGGCGGGCGGGTGCGTGTGTGTGTGTGGTTTTGATTCAGTACGCGTTATTGCATTCTTCCTCCGTTTTGCTTAAATCGGATTTCTTAATAGGCCAATCAATGCTTGTGTGTGTGCATACATGCGAAGAAAGAAAAAAGTGCACGAACCAAGACGGTCAAATAAAATACTGAAGCAATGCGGAAGTATAAACCAATCAAGTTTTAAGTGCCTATTTTATATTTTGACTGTTTCTTCGGATATTCAAAGTATAGGTGGTGTTCGGATATTGTGGGTTTATAACCGTCATCACGCCAAAAGATGACATCAAGTCATCAAGCAAGACCTCCATTAGGGTCACCGAAATTAACATTTTCGGCTGATTCATTTTTTGATACACAAGAAGTGCCAGCTGGACTGGAAAAGAAGCGAAGACAAGCACAAGAGTTTGTGGAAAGGCATAATTCCGAAGGAAGAAAGGTGGTTTTGGTAACAGTGAGTAAAAGATGATTAGATTATGAAAGCAGAGTGTATGTGATTGACATCAATTCATATACAAATATACTTTTTTTCAGAGTGGTGGAACAACAGTACCATTAGAACAAAATGTGTAAGTGTATGAGAGATGTACGCGAACATTACCAGGACAAACGAGCTTATTATCTTACCCTATCCTCCAGTGTTCGCTTTTTGGATAATTTCTCAGCCGGAACTCGCGGTGCAACTTCAGCAGAATATTTTTTAGCAGCAGGATATGCTGTAATCTTTATGCATCGTCAGCATAGCCTTTCACCTTATACTCGACATTATAGTCATACAACAAATCCTTTCCTGGACTTACTATCTGAACCGACTGAAGATAGCAAAGATGGTGCATCTCCAATTACTGTTCTACCTCAACATTCTTCTGCTTTGAAACCAGTTTTGCATAATTACCACTCAGCACGAAAAGCAGGAACATTATTACGATTAACGTTTGTTACAGTGACTGATTATTTATTCATGTTACGAGAAATGAGTCAAGTTATGCAACCGCTAGGGAGAAGGGGAATGTATTATTTGGCAGCAGCTGTGAGCGACTTTTATGTGCCAAGTCAAAAGACGGTGAGTGGGCCTAGTAAGAGGGACTATGCGGAGATTGTGCTGATAATCGAATACCCTCAACAGCCCGAACATAAAATACAATCTGGAAAAGGATCTCTAATGATCGAAATGGATCAAGTACCTAAAGTGTTAAAGCCAATGGTGCAAAAGTGGGCTCCTGAAGGATTTATCGTTAGTTTCAAAGTGAGTAAATTGATATACTAACAAACAGAGTATGAATAGTATACTCATATTGCCTTTTCCTCCATTCCAGCTCGAGACTGATGAGGATCTTCTAATACCAAAAGCAAGGAATGCACTGGAGAGATATGGGCATCAAGTTGTGGTGGGCAATGAATTGAATAGAAGAAAGTATGAAGTCGTCTTTGTTGAAAGAGTAAGCGATGGAAATTTCAAAGAGAGTTGGATTCGACTTGATCCACAACAAGATACCTCTTTTAATAGCGTAATAGGAAAAGCAGGCGAGAAAGAGATCGAAGAAGATATCGTTCGTAATCTAGAAGAAAGACATGAACAATGGATCAAAAGTGCTCAATCGTAGCAAACAACATAAAAAGTGGATAGCATTTGCAAAGAATTCTACGTGCTTGCTTTGATGCTTGTATCAACATGCCTAAAAACTTATACACATACTTTATACATACATACATATTCGCATCACTTCTCTCGTATTGATTTTTAATCTTTATGCACACAGAAACAGATCAATGAGGTTCTTGATAAATAAAAGGTTGGGTTGAGGGTTTGGTTTTATTCTCTGTGGGTCGCGTATGACTGACTATTTTATTGACATACGCTAAACATGCCCTAACCCAAATGCATGCAAACCAGTCACCATGAATAATACAGAAATTTGCATGAACATTTCCAGATTATTCGGCAATATAGTAGGAAGGTTAGATTACGATTTGCATCGGAGAATAAATGCAAATTAAGACGAGGAACCCTGTCAATCTGAAGCCACTCTGTTTATTTAACAGTCGTACCTGCATCTTATCTTCCCCGCAATAAGAATATGTACAGAGAAAATTATTCTTTAAAATGACACTTACTTTTCATCCTTTGAGTCTATTAACATCAAAATATTATACATAGTCTACGTTTTGATCCTCCCACACCTTCAAGGTTTGATGACCAACAGAGACCCCCGGATCCTCGTCCGCGGGTCCATCAGTAGATCTATAGTTACGCGACTCAGCGCGTACGTCATTAGTGTTGGGCGTCCAGACCTTATTATTCAGGCGATACGCCCTCCGTTACACATTTATTCCTTTTAAGCGATAGATAAGCTCTTCGGGGTATTTTGCCTACATTTTCACAAATAATTACCCGCACCTTTGGTTATGCATACACACGTATAATACACTCTCTCTTCAAGTCGAATGAGGCATTGAACGAGTGAAAGCATCACATACGTTACTCCATCTCTGACTCTCAAGTTCAACCTTACCCGCCCAAAAAACGCCTCCCCATTTGTCATACATACAAACTCCCCACATATACCAGCAGCTATTCCTTCTTTTGAACTGTCATCATCCCAACAACACACTCACACCACATTCATTTGTTGTTTTACTACATTTTCTTCTTATTATCTTATATTCTATCTTCAACCTTCTCAATAATTACGCAATCATCATGGCACCCACTGCTACTTCGCCAAACGGACATGCTACGAATGGCAATGGAGTTGCCACGCAAATTAAAAGTAAGCTAAACGATGTTGTTAATACGACACATACGGCAGCTGCAAGTGCAATTGGTGTCGTTTCAGGAGCAACAACGACTGGAACAACATTGACAAGTTCACAAACAATTCAAAAGGAACATGATTTCGCAGCTCATAACTATCATCCTTTACCAGTAGTCTTTGATCGTGCCAGTGGAGCATACGTTTGGGATCCAGAAGGCAAGCAATACATTGATTTCTTAAGTGCTTACAGTGCTGTCAATCAAGGTCATTGTCATCCAAAGATCGTAGCTGCTTTGGTCACACAAGCTCAAAAATTGACTCTTTCTTCTCGTGCATTCTATAATTCCGCTTTTGGTCCTTTTGCTGAAAAGGTAACAAAGATGTTCGGATACGATATGGTCTTACCGATGAACACCGGAGCAGAAGCTGTTGAAACTGCACTTAAACTTGCTCGTAAATGGGGATACATGGTCAAAAAGATTCCTGAAGGTAAAGCAAAGATCTTGAGTGTCGAGAATAATTTCCATGGAAGAACATTGGGCATAGTCAGTATGAGTACAGATCCTGATTCAAGAGTCGGTTTCGGTCCTTTCTTGGAAGGTGTTGGCCCTGGAGTTGGCGAACTTAAAATCCGTTACGGGCATGCAGAAGATTTGGAAGCTGTTTTGGAAAAGCATGGAAAGGAAGTAGCAGCATTTTTGGTGGAACCAATTCAAGGTGAAGCAGGAATTGTCGTTCCTCAAGAAGGTTACCTGCAAAGAGTTCGTCAATTGTGTGATCAATATAACGTTTTGCTCATCTGTGATGAAATTCAAACAGGTTTAGCACGTACAGGTAAGATGCTAGCATGTCAATGGGATAACATTCGCCCTGATATGATCACTTTGGGAAAAGCACTTAGTGGTGGTGTTTATCCAGTCAGTGCCGTTTTGGCTGATAAAGAAGTCATGCTCACAATTCAACCCGGAGAACATGGAAGTACATATGGAGGAAACCCTCTTGGATGTGCTGTTGCATCTGCTGCTCTAGACGTTTTGGTGGAAGAAAAGTTATGCGAAAGAGCAGATAAATTGGGAGTTGAATTCCGTGCAGCATTAACTGAACTTATGCAATCAGGAAAAGTACCCATGTTAAGCGGTGTACGTGGACGTGGTTTATTAAATGCAATTGTGATCGACGAAAGCAAGAGCAAGATTCAAGGACGAGGAGCATGGGAATTATGTCTGTTACTCAAAGAAAAAGGTCTATTGGCCAAGCCAACTCATCGAAACATTATTCGTCTTGCACCTCCTCTCGTGATCGATGAGTCTGATTTGCAACTTGGTGTCAAGATTATCGAAGAAGCCTTACAACAACTCGATACATTGGAAAGTATTCCTGGTGCTGATGAGAAGCACTAGATAATCGATCAACATTCCCATCGATCTCTATTAATCCCTCTCAACCCTTAACAAGCAATATATTCTTTTCTCCATTTCTTCCCCTCATCATCAAAGGACCGCTACGAAACATTACATGTATTTTACTCAATTATCAGTGTATACCAGAAACCACAAAACCACGGCCGTTAGCCGACTTTGTGGATGAATAATGATGCAGCATTCTTTTGACTACATACATATTTCTAATGATCGAGGGATTGGCTATGGTGGACCCCGGGAGTTAAATTGGTTTGTTAAGATCGTATTGCATTAGTGTTACTGCATCTTGAAATTGTCCAATGTACACGATCGAAAGGGGCACACGTGAGTTTGTTCGATGAAATAATGATTTGGTAGGCGTAAGCGTTTGAAACAGAAGAAGTTTTCCGTAAATGTACCTAGGCCTATAGTCAAACAAGGGACCACTTTTTAAAAGAGCAGGTATCGTTGTACTTCAACTAAAAAGAAAGTATGCAAATTAGCGTAAAATTATGGAATCGGCGGCGAATGAAGAGTGAGTGACTAATGATTTGTGACGTTCGAAAGAAAACGCCGACTCAAAGAAAAAACTTTTTCCCCTCTTTTTTTTTTCAACACGCGTCGTTGCACTTTCAAATAAAAAATAAAAACAGGGAACGAGAACCGGTTCCTCAAAATTTCATTAAGCTAGGGTTCGGGAAGTGGTACCTGATCTGCTACGCTCTCGAAATTCGCCTAAACTACATTGACCGGATGCATCAGTTGTAAGTAAGGTAGGAAGATCTATGTATGTATGTATCTCGTTCTTCGGCCATGTCATTCGCTTAAGTTTTACGACGTAATCAAGCTATGTATGAATGTACATGTATGTACGTCTGTCAAATCTGTTAAATGTCGCCCCCGTATGACGCCCATCAAAAGATGGGGAGTGCTTTTTTTAATGAAAACCTAAAAGACAGATAGACTCCCTCCCCTTTTTTCCCCAAAAACAAACTTACCGCCGGACTTTTTATTTATGCATTTCAATCTTTTTGATTGTGTGTGAACAAGATGCATATACGGCGAATTAACTAAGCCACGCCGTCCAATACCGGAGAAATCTTTTTATTTGATTTGAAAAACAATTAGGGTGTGCTTGTGTTCCCTTGATTCCGACTTTGAAATTTCTTACATTTTTTCCCCGGTCTGTCTGCCTTTCTCCCGATTTGGCAAGTTTTGGCAAGTGAGCGGGGAAAAAGCCTTTTTTGAATAAACAAACAAATGATTTCTTGATCTTTCTTCTAGCTTCTATTTGCATACATGCATACATTCGACCCTTCAATTCTAGGGACAGATGATCGAATCATATTGAGGGATGTAAAAAGTTGCATTAGTGTGATCCTAGAATTCGATTGAAGCTTGATCGTTTCAGTTTTGAATGATTTGCAAGTTACATATGTATACTATTGAGTCTGCTGCTATGATACCTTGTGGTCCCTGGTTTGAGTATGAATGATGCAAGATGATCCTACACACATAATGCAGGTTCTTGGACTAATGAAATACGACAAAAGGTCCCTCGGATATGGTGCATAGTTGAATGTATGCTACTCAATTTGGAAAGTTAGCAACAAAGATTGAAAGGTATATAAGGTACGTCTTTCCTTTTTCAGAATCATCTTTATCTTCCTCCATCAACTATCTTCTCTTCAACTTTAACAAACAAACCCAAACCAACCCAACCCTACACATACTCTTAACACAATGAGATTCACAGTCGCTGCCGTTTCTGCAATCATCTTAGGCTCTTTAGCCGTCAACGCAGCACCAACAGTTGAAAAGCGTGCAACATCTGGTCAAGCAACATGGTACCGTCAAGGTGGAAATGCCGGTTCATGCGGTAAAACTCACAGTGATGACGATAAAGTTGTCGCGGTTGCAGAAGAATTAGCCGGAAAACATTGCGGTGAAAAGATCACAGTCAAACATGGCGATAAAACTATGACTGCAACAGTCGCAGACACTTGCCCTGAATGTGATTACGGACATTTGGATTTGAGCCGTGGTGCTTTTGAATCTTTGGCAAGCTTTGATCAAGGTGAAGTTCCAATCACTTGGTGGTTCAACTAAACTCTAAGCATTCATCCGATACACACACCCACTTTCATCTTCTAATCATAGACTTGGTTTCTAAATGACCTGACATCGTACCGGTACGATGGTATCACAGTTCAGGACAATTCCAACCAAAATAAAAAGCTGTATTTCTACCTTTCAGACAATTCGTTGGTGTACACTTCACGACGATTGCTGCCCCTTTTTACAGACCTTGACGGATTGTCGAGCGATTCATATTCTAATGAAATCACGTTCCTCCGTCTCTTTCATTATTTGTGTGTGTGAATGTGTGAGAAAGATTGAAATTTTTGTCTTTACAACCTGCATATAATGTACAATGAAACATCTCTTCTTTTATCAATGACACCAAGCTTTGTCATTGTCCAAAACTCCTAGACCCATATCACGATTGAAAAGGTAATGACCTGCACCTGCACCAAGCAAGACTGAAGCAATTAGCCAAGCGTTATATGTCATAAAGACTAACATGAGAAACATGCTAAGTGTAAGTGTGAGGACGTATAAGATAACACGATGAATTTGACCACGTCTAGATATGAGTAAAGTTGGCACAAATACATCGTATAGCCTTCCTAGCACAGATTGATTTCTTCTTCTGTTTTGATGTCCTCCAGGTAATAATGGCAAATCATCATCGCTTCTCGAAGAAGTAAGACTACCAAAATCAGTAGGTGTATGCGATGGACTTGCTCTTCTATCACCTAAAGTTGTTGTTCCGATTCCGCTTGTCTTGCTCGCATTTTGTCCTAAAACATTTTGAACGCTTGCTTTTCTTCTATGATTATTTGATCCTGTTAAACTTGCCATTACATTATTTGTTAAGCGATTTGCAGAAATAAGTTGAACGTCAAATTTACGTATACGAAAACGTAAATGTTCCAAAAGTGCAGCTAAAAAGAATAGCGCAATCAAAGTAACAACGAAAGATCGTTTTCCTTTCACATGCCATGATGGAAAGACTACACACATTCCGTCTGTCGTATAATTCCATACCATTGACATACTACATTGCATTGCGCCTCCTCCTCCATGATCCATTCCTCCATGTCCTCCGCTTCCGTCATGATGTCCGGGCATAGGCATTGGCATATCGTGTGAATTGTGTTCCATCGTAGTTTGCATGTCTCTTGTCGCCTTGAAAGAATAATATCAATTAAGAGCTGGATGTGGAAGTTGGAAGTGGTTGTGAAGAATATGATCTGTTGTGCCTACCCCTTACTACCTAATTCTCGGCCCGTTCTTGGAAATTGTTTCGGCGGCAACAGAATCAAAAAGAAAGTGTACAAGTACGCTGCCGATAAAAAAAATAATAAAAATGATAGTCGATTGCGTGCCTGGCAATTTTTATCCACACCGCTTATACAATTTCGGCGCTTTTTTCACTTTCGCACAGGCCTGGGCCTTTAAATATTGTACCCGCCGGAGAAAGGCGTACGTATACATACTTTAGATGATGATAAATAAATCAATTTCAGACAATAGTTGACATCAATAAGATATTGTGCACAAAAAAGCATTTAAGGGAATATCATAAAGAAAGTATGACGATGGAATTTTCTTCGGCCGCTGTTAACCTTCTTTTGTCATCGATATCTGATAAGCCGGCGCGCAAAAAAAGAACGCTGAGCTTGAAATGCTCTATTGAGGAACGGCTCCATACTAGACAACAAAGAAGAGAACAAATCTGTCAGTATAATTCGTTGAAAGGATCTCTTTACAGATGCTGTGAACTTACATTTGGTGGTGGAACGTTAATTTGAGCACCTGGTTTTGCTTCGTACTTTCCGCTACCAACGTAAACGAATCCGTTCAAACCAAATTGTTCTTCTGCTTTCATCTTTTTGTAAATTAGCCAAAATGCATGAACATGACCAGGAAGATAACCTAAAATTGTTAAGCAAATGTTAATCAAAAGGTCACAAGAGCATCCTGTCAAAAATGCAACTGCTGCAGGCTGTGGTGGGGTTAAAAAAAGGGGTGTCAGATTAAGATTGCATGGGTTACAATATTGACTCTAGCACTCACTGGAAATAGAATAGCAACAAGAATGAGAATAATATCACTTGCACGAACCATGTTGTTATGTTAAATTCGATTATGGTAAGAGATAAGAATGTCACAAATGTCAAAACTCAGCATAACGCTCTAAAAAAGAACTCGTGTGGAGCTTGTACGGCTTGACAATTTGACATGCGTGCGTGTGTGTGTGTGCGTACGCTAGGGCTGCCGAATTTATCTCACTCAGTCTACAGGTGTACGCCTGTGTGAATACAAAAGGCTCTCACGCACCTGTGAGAAATAGACCGTACGCCAAAGACACAGCCGTCAAAAATCTAGACAACATAAATTCATAGTGACTTTCAAGCTATTGATCTGCAAATAATGTGTATTCTAGTTTGAATAGAATAAATGACAATGTGCACACGTGATCTATTTAATGGACGACTTGCCTCATTCCACTCGGGACAGATTTCGAACCGTTTTCGACCCAGCGCGTACCAATGTGTGTAATGAATGATATGTCTGTAAATAGCGTATTTTGCCTTCTAAGAAGAATTCCGTTTAAATTCTTGAATTGCTGCATAAAGCTTTTGTTTTTTTTTTCTGGCACTTTTACACTTTGAACGCGTTAGGCGGCGTTAGATTCATTTTCATAAGTGTGCTAAATGATTCTGACCTCTTTCTGCATTTCCAAGCCAAAAAAAATATAGACTATGCATTGTAAATAATAAACACAAAGATGAAGCCACGCCAAAACAGGGCACACGCGGGCGCAATTCAATAAAGGAAAATCCTTAATGCAGGCTGCCCCTCCTGAGCGCGCTTGATCAACACCATCACGATCATCATCAATTCAATACCAATATCTCACAAAGAGAATAATCACATTCGTTTATCAATCACGACACGAAGATCTAATACTCTTTCTTTTTCTGAAGGCTCACTTACGATCTTCATCCGGCCAATATATCAAAAACAAATCAACGAAAAAATTAAACCAATTCACATCAAAATACCAATATCATGAAGCGTTTCTCTGAGCGATTCTTCAACCCTCGTCCCGCTCCCGTTCCAGAAGAGTCAAACGAACAGTACGGTATCGCATACAGCAAAGAAGGTGAACGTCCCGAACAAGGCGGTCCACCGCAATTGCACTTGGACGGTTTCAACAATGATACGCATAACTTTCATATGAGCGATCACGACCATGGACGTGCAGTTCAAAGCGAAGTAATGGCTGGTGATGATTTACAAAAACAAAAAGAACAACCAGTCTTTAACGAAAAACGACCAGAATACGGACAAGAACGACCTCTATCCATGGCAAACAGCACTTCTCGCAATAGATTACCAACATTGGCAGAAGTTTTGGCTCGCAGGACATTGCCTCCGGTTGATTTGTATTGCTATTATCTTTTCATGCAACGTGAAGGATCTGAAGATGCTTTGGACTTCTGGCTTGATGTTCAACAACATGAAAACTTATGCAGAGCATATTTCCGCGATATACGTAAAACAGGAAAGAACATTCAAGATGATTGGCCAGGATATTATCGCGAAGCACGCTCTCGTGGATCTATCTATAGTCCGGTCACAGGAATAGAGCAAGAAACACTTCCTGCTGATGAAAAGATGCATGAGTCTCATTTGGAAAGCGATAGCATGGTTGGAGGATATGGAAGAGATTCAGATGGTGAATGGCATTTACCTGCTCCAAACCAACCTAGATTCCCTGGTGATCCAGATTATTCAGGAGCGAGACAATCAAGCTCTGAACGTGCAGAAAGAAAACATTCTCTCTTCAAACGCAGCTCCATGGCACCAACTGTGATTTCTCGATCTGTTGCAATCACCCGTGCAGATTTGGTAGCTAGTGCTGAACGTATTTATGCTCGCTATCTATTACCAGGAAGTGAAAAARAAATTTACCTACCGCCACAATTGCGCATCAACAGCTTCCCATTGTCATCTTCCACAATTCCCGATACGGAAGATGTTGAACAACAGGCTGCTCTTGCAAGAGTGCCAGACATGTTCCATGCGCAAAAGGAATATGTCTTCCGTACAATGGAAGCAGACGTTTTCCCTCGCTTCTTGCGTGCCAAAGCATTTGGTAACTTAACCCCAGTTTCTGCTTTGACTCGGCTTACATTGGGTTTGCTTGCTCTGTGGGCAGGCTTAGCTACTGGATTTGCCTTTATCTTTTTGGAAGTATACAGAAAGAAGAGATTGTGGGTCATTTTGCCATTCTCGATTGCAGTTTTGCTAATCGTTTCACATCAATATGAGCTAGATCCAATCTTGGCATTAGCACAACAATCGGAAACAACACCATTCCATTTAATCACTGTACGAGAGAAATATGTGCGCAAATTGCTCCTTCAACGTGCTCTTGGTGTCTTTTTCCTTGTTGTCTTAATCACAGCAGCTTTAACTGTTTTATTCGTTTTTGTTCCTGGTCATCGTCTTTGATGTAAAGTGAACATTCTCGTTGCGCACATAATTCAATATACATACCCGCTCTTGTTTTTATCTCTTTTGTACTATTTTATCTTGTTCTTTCAGTAAAAAATGTCACTCGCTTCAACATGTCTAATCTGAAGTTTTATGAAGAGCTTCCGATAGAAGGTGATTATCACGAATGTCCCTTTTTTGATCAGCACTGATAAGAACAAATGACGTCAAAAAGCTTCTTTGAGCCCTGAAAGCCCTGCTTCCAGATAATTTAAACTCAAAACCAAATCGATAACATTTGCTGAATGAATTTTAAGAGATGTTCCTAGCACTTTATCAATCCTTCCTCTGTTTATCATACTGTTAGAAGAGTTTCCCGATGATGCTCGAATGCATTCTCATGCATCACGATCTAGGAAAACCACTTCTAGTAAAAGGGTCTTTTACCTGCTTTTTTGTTCGTTCAAATTCTTCTTTAAAACATTGGCCATTGTACCCAAGTTACGTTGGGAAAATGCGTGCACTGCTCTGCGCACGGCGCACAAGCACGGTTTTACAAACAGTACTTTTCCAAGCGGGCGATATATAAACTCCACCTGAAAGCTTCAAAAAACACTGGTATTTTGCCTTGAATATAACGGGAAAAATTCACCGATCGAGCCAATTCCTTCCAATACGCCAGCGATTGGCAGAAGAAAGTTCAAAAATGACAAGGGGAAGTACATACACACACACAGTCAATGCGAAAGACAAACTGCCCAAATCTCTCAACGTGCCTCCTGATCTATCAAGCGAGAAATTTAAGAATCCAATTCATATCTTTACCCATCGTTCTTTCTTACCACCATCACTTTGTTTTGAACATATAAAAACCTAGTAATAATGTCTTACCTTGAATCATTAAAGCAATACACTGCCGTCGTCTCTGACTCTGGAGACTTCGAGTCTATTGATGCTTACAAGCCACAAGATGCTACTACCAACCCTGTAAGTAGATAAAGTGGCAATCATTATACAGATGTACAGTTAACTGATCTTCTTTTCTTCTTCCTCTCCACTTTTAATAGTCCCTCATCTTGGCTGCCGTCAAGCAAGAGAAATACGCACGTTTGATCGACGTTGCCGTCAAGTACGCAAAAGAACATGCCGGAAATGACAAACAAAAGCAACTTGATTTGGCATGTGATCGTCTTTTGGTCGAATTCGGTGTTGAGATTTTAAAGATCATTCCTGGTCGTGTCTCTACCGAAGTTGACGCTCAATTATCCTTTGACAAAGAAGCAACAAAAGCAAAGGCAAAGCAATTGATCGCTTTATACAAAGAACAAGGTATCGAGAAAGAACGTGTTTTGATCAAAATCGCTTCCACTTGGGCCGGTATTCAAGCCGCTCGTGAATTGGAAGCCGAAGATGACATTCACTGCAACTTGACCCTTTTGTTCGGTTTCGGACAAGCTGTTGCCTGTGCTGAAGCAAAGGTTACCTTGATCTCTCCTTTCGTCGGTCGTATTTTGGACTGGTACAAGAAGGCTGAAGGCAAAGACTCTTACCCAGGCCCAGAAGACCCAGGAGTTAAGTCTGTTTCCAAGATTTACAACTACTACAAACAACACGGTTACAACACCATCGTTATGGGAGCTTCTTTCCGTAACATTGATGAAATCGTTGAATTGGCCGGATGTGATTTCCTCACAATCGCACCTGCTTTGCTTGAAGAATTGAAGGGCAAACAAGGTACTTTGGAACGCAAATTGTCCCCTGAATTCGCAAAGTCTGCCGCACAACAAGAGAAGGTCTCCTTCGTTGACAACGAAGCTCTATTTGCTTGGGAATTGTTCAACGAACCAATGGCTTTCGAGAAGTTGCACGAAGGTATTCGTTCATTCGACAAGGCAAACAAGGACTTGCGTGCCATTGTTGAAAAGAAACTTTAAGTTCCGATTCTTTAAGAAGAAGGATTGTATAGAATTCCGTCAAAATACAACATAACACACGGATACACTTTACCCAAAAAAACAGGAAAATCCAATCTTACTTTTCATTCATCCATTCCAACTCTTCTTACTCGGAAGAACGTGCGAGATACGATTCATGTTCCCTCCTCTTTCTATGACGTCCGTCTTATGTCAATTGTAAAAATTTTATCTATATTATGCTTTCTACCTGTTATTCTGAGTGAGCAAAAGTTAAGAGGACAACAAATTTAGATGTTGGATTTTTTATTTTTCATTGGTATTGTGACATATTAGATACAATGAGGAATCTGATTATTATCAGTTCATTCGATACATTAAAAAATGCTCTTGAAAGTGCTAACTTAAAAATCGTAACCTGGTACTTTAAATGCTTGACAATAGGCGAAATAATTCTTCATGATGCGCAAAATTGGATCGGGAGGCGACATAGAAACAAGAGTAAAATTGACTTTTGCCAATCCAACATCCCGAATGAGACGGAAAAGGCAATGTGCAACAGCGCTTGGGAAAGTGCCTTCCATATACCATCTATGATGATAAGCTGTCAAACGCAAAGAAACCCATAAACTTCTTTCAACTTCTCGCTCTTCCGTATAGATATCCAATAATCTCAGATAAGCTTTTGCCGAGAATTTTCCTTCAACGCATTTTTGGAACGCTTCTTTTGCTTCTTCACGATGATGTAGTCGTAAAGCTAATTCACCCAAAATTTCCCATTCCGTTGATGTTTTACGATATGGCAGAGATTGCGCTTTATAATGATTCACCTCTGCTCTCCAAATTGTATAGACCCGTAGATCCTCATACAGAACCATGAATAGATTATCCAACCATCTTTCGCATAATCTTTTATTGTTGAACGAAAATGTAGATGAAAGAGATGCAACTGTGGTCTTGTCTTGTTCATGATGTCCATCTTGTGGTTCTGTATGGCTTCCTCCCTCCAAAGTGCCATTTGCTGCATTTGTAGTTGTTCCATTTATACCATCTTGCTCTGTTGATGGAATTGATTGTGTTTGTGCCTGCGCCAGCGCTGGCTTTTCTAGTGGTGGCGCTTCTACCTCGACGGATGATTGACCTTCTTTTTCGAGTTCTTCTTGTGCTTCATGCACTGTTGACGTTGTAGTCTCCTCCTGTCTGTCTTTTAAAAAGCCTTCCAATTGAACCTTTTCGCGTTCATGATCTGAATCAGTTGAAATCTTGATCGTTGGTATAGAATGAGAAGATGAACTTCCATTGATTTGCGAAACGCCAAGGGTTGTCATTTTTTGAACCAAGTCAGAAGGTTGTGCATCAGCAGCCTTATCTGCAAGATCATTCGCTTTGCTTGTATCTGCCAATGTACTTTCTTCGCCATCTTGTTCTTCAGCAATATCAACCTTGTCTGATGGTGGAATGGCAGTTGTTGATGCATTTTCACTAGCTCCGTGAGGGAACGGTGACGCTTCTTCACTTCTCGGTGTAAGAGCATCTGGACGTGATTTTTGAGCTCTATACTCTTCTTCCATTACGAAAACTTGTGATCTCGCTCTTAGTAATTCATCCCATCCGATTTTGTTGACCAATCGAGTCAAAAGAGCATATGCTTTTGCAAATGTACCACGTAGTGCTGGAGCTGGTAATCTAACCAAAGCAGCATCTGCTTCTACATCTCGAATACTATCTTCGTCCAATAGGCCGCTTTCTGCAATATATTGTTTGATGGGAAAATGCGATCGAGACGGTGTTGGCATTCGGTGAAGATCGCGTTCATTATACGTGAACATCGGACAAGAATTAAGTGTGAATAAAGCCTCTTCCCACCTCTCCAACTCGATATAACATTCTGTCAATTTTGCCCATGTAGAAAATTCGGTTGGAGCACAGTTGACACTTTCTTGTGCAAGCTTGACTGCCCATTCAGGCTTTTCTTTGTTTCGTAAGAAGTCACATTGAATGTGCAGAAGCGAATAACTATGCGGTGTCTCTTTGATTGCGTGATGCATTGTTTGAACTGCTTTCACTTCTTCGTTCATTCCAATGTAGGCTTGTGCTACTAAAGCAGCAACTTCAGGTTCACGAGCATAGAGCTTTTCGAACAGGTTCACAGCCAATTCATATCGATTTGCTTCTCCAAAGTACTTTAGAATTCCCGCTGTTAAATGATTGGATACGACTGTGGCCACCTGTATTTCCGGATCAGAACCTAGTTGCCATCCCTTGAAGAATAGATTTTCAGCTGCTTGTAAGAATCTGTGCTCTGCGTCTGGGCTGCTGATAGGATCCAACTTGCGATAACCTGCCAATCGATAGTTTGCATCATCCGAATACAAAATTGCACGAAGAAGTGCTGAAAGATAAACTTCTTGCCAAATCTCTGGCGTTGTCTCATGTCTTTCCCCACGAGCATCTACTACGAATGCATCGACTGAACCCGGTATTCTGACCTCAACACGAACATCAACACGAGAGAATGCATTAAAACAGCAATAAGCACCACTTTTTAGCTTGTACGGTGACTTTCCTGAGAACCAAGTGGAAGGTTGTTCCAATTCGTACGTCAAACTATTAATGTACGCTGCCAATGCTGCTGAACTAGATGCATCAACACCTGAAACATAATGGTAAGATCCAATCTCTTTTGAGCCTGCTCTACCAGTCGTTTTTATAGTATGTACTAAATCTGGCGGTCCCAACTCTCTGAAAGATCCCAACGTTTCCGTTCTGGATATAAGACTTTCACCAATATCCACCTCGCTGCAAACAAAAAGATGAATAATTGTCAGCATCAGCTTGTCATAATCGATCAAATCAACTTTCTACTTACAAAAACTCTGGTTGATTCGCAAAAGCGTCACCCATTTTGTTCGGAATGACCACAAAGGATGTGATTAGTGCCTGGGAGAAATGACTTTGATGATAGGAAGAATATCAAGAACGCCCAATTATTCTGAATTCTAGAATGTGTGTTATGTATGTGCACGTACTTCGAATACTAGCACTATAATGTACACAGCAATTAACTTCAACCCGGCACGAGCCACGCTGAAGTCAATTTGTCTGGATGCTGGCAACAATTCTATTATTCTGCGTGCACTTAATTGCTCGGCAGCTTTAAGCAACAACTGATTCTCGGGTGTTTTTTACACGTGCTAACAAATCGTACCCGCGCTTTTGTTCACTTTGCGTTTCATAGCGCGTAATTTAATTTAAAGCAACAACACAAAAATTTAAACTTTAGGGGAACTCTCCAAAAGGTGGAGAGCGTTTAGGGGCTATAGGCAGGTCATAGCGCAGGCGCAGGATAATAAAAATAGACTGAATTGAAGCAGGTATGCAGTCTTTCATGCCACAATTTATGTATTATTGTGCATTATCTTGACAATGAAATCAATTAGGGAGAAGATCAAGGCGGAGAGACAAGATTGGAAATTCGCAAAGTGCATACAATTGAAAGATTCGATTTTAGGGGTCATGTTGATGTTTGGAAAAGTGAATAAATGAGAGGTAAAGATCTTGATAAATTTGTTCACATTTCTCATTTACAACATCAATCTCTGTATCATCAAATAAAGTACTAACGACTTCTAACGACATTTAACGATTTCTCACTCTCCCACTCTGTATACATTAATAACACTTTCACCCTTACAAACTTAATCATGTCTCATTTACGACGTCATCAAAGCAGTCATTCTATCACGAATGGCTTTACTCCAGGCGGTCATATTCCTGTAGGATATTCTTATTTGGACAGAGCTCATTCTTTGGTCACTCCAACGCGAAGGAATGTACCAAGAGGAATGGAAAGTCCGCGTACAGATACTTTTGACTTATCAACATCTTCTCCACAATTATCCAAAGCTCAATTACAGCATTCTGAATCTTATTCAGATTTATCAGCGTACAAGCACTCTTCACCAAACCCACAACAAACATCAACAGCAAGTCGTAGATCAAGTTTGGAATCTTTACGTGATTCACCGTATCGTAACGATACGTCAATTGCACCAGAAAATGTAGCAGAATTGATCGAACAATTACCAAAAGACCCTCTCAGATGGTTACCTTCTCAAGTGGCCGTTTATCTTACCTACGTTCTCGGTCTAACGCCAAAGCCAATCGTTCAAGATGTGACTGCATACGTTCGTAATGCAGGCATGAGCGGAAGAGCATTTTTGAGATTAAAGGAAAAAGATCTTGCTGCTGAAGGATTAAATTTAAAATGGCGCAAATTGATGGTTGAAGCAGTCAAGAAATTACGAAAAGACTGCTTGCGCGGACATCTTTGGAGTTTGGATGGTGGTCATGCATACACTGAAGTTGAAGAACAAGAAGAACAACAACCAACTATACCAAAACAAGTTAATGCAAATTCAACCGGAACGTTAAAACGTCTAAGGGACAAGAAAGCTGTAAGGGATATGATCTCATCTTTTGAGAATATCCGTGAAGGAAGTAGCTCAGAAAGTGAAGATGCATTTGATGCCTTTGGCGCAATGCAAAAACGTGGATCGGTATCTTCTCTACGCAGTATTAGCAGCTCACAAAGTAATGACAGTCTCAATCGTCCTGCTATGCCACCCATCTATGGCGAAGGCTACGTACGTGAAAGAGCTGAAAGTTTTTCCTCTCTACGCGAACAAACTCCTATCTACCATGCCTCACGACCAGTATTCACCCGTGAGCAATTACAAGATTGGTTTGGCGATCTATCCGAAAGTGAAGTTCAAGGCTTGGCAGATGAATTGGATGCCGAAGATGAAATTTCGCACGGTCATACATTCATTCGCAGTGTTTCCGAATCATCTATCAATAGTGAAAGTTGCAGCAGTGAAAGTATGCCAACTACACCACCAGCAGCGGAAGTGAATGGATTCAATTTGACACCTATCGATGCAAATTTGGTCAAGTCAATCGTTGAATCTCCTGCTTTGGAGCATGGATCAAATGATTTGATTGTTGAAGCACATTTGTCAACATCAAATTACATCCAACCTCTTCAAAAAGATGTTTTAGTTGATGAAGATCAAGAAAATCTTCTTGCTGGGCCAAGACCTGGAGCTTCTAATGGTGGAAAGACCAATCCTTATAGACGATCGACGTATGAAGAAGAAGAGTTAGAAGCTCTTGGACTGGATGCTAATGTGAATACTTGCAAGTTTGACACAGCAAAGAAAGTTCCTCGAGTTGCTGGAGAAAGGGGAGCGGCACAAGACAGTGTTCGTATTAAGCGCTCGGGTGATGATAATGCAGGAGCAAGTATTCGTGATATGTTTTCAGCACAACCAGAAGATTCCAACACATTGCATCATCATGCTTCAAGGGATAGCTCAGCAGATGACGAAGTCCCTCCTTTGAAAACGGCACGCACTGTTGGCACATTTGGAAGAGCTGCACTGATGTCAGCATTACAACAAGCAAATGAAGCACAAAATGATGGAAGTAAACGAGCAGAAGATGAAAGTGAATGGGGTGTAACATTTTCTCGTAAAGCTTCTAGACGTAATACCCTTGCTCGTGCAGATGGCGCAAATGCAGCTGCAGCTGTTCAAGCTGACCATGCAAAAGAAAGTACTGCCACTTCAGCTGCATCACGTATGTCACAATTATTTAATCCTGTACCTTTAAGTGAAGCAAATTTGGAAATGCACGAAAAGGATGGGGAGTCAAGTACGGCAAACGAACAACCTGAATCTCCTCAAGACAAAATCTTATTACCTCTTACCACTCTTGAATCTGATGATGACGGAAAAGGATCGATCAAAAAGCATAGTATGGTTTTAGTTGATAGACGTAAGTTTGAAGCATTAGCAAAACGAATGGGCGTTTTGGAAGAACAATTGGCTGGACTAGAGGCGATCTCTTTACCACCCGATTCAGATTTAGGAAGTATGGGAAAGAGTAGCAATATGAACGCCGCTCAAGTGCGTGCTGCTTTAGACGAAGTTTTCACTATTCCTGCAGTGCCATTCCATCATGAGGAGGAGCAAGAAGAGGAACACAAACAAGTTCCAGCAGCCGATGAGGAGGATGAAAAGGATTCTTCAATTTCGAGGTGGAGTTTGGTTAGGCAATTTGGAATCATTCCTTCGTACAGTGAGTATTTGTTTAAGACTTTGTTGAAAGAGAGGACATTCATTAGAGAATGTATCTCGAGAGTTGAGAGAAGGGAACTTTTTTGGACTAATACGTTTGTTTTTCATTTATCTTTACTGTGAAAGCTCATCACTTATTCGCTCGCCTTCCAAATTCTTCTTCTGTCGATTTAGCTCTCGGTTTGGCGGCTGGAGTTGGTTTCGTTTTGATTTCTGAAGTTTTTGGTCGTAGTGGTCGCCATTGAAGGATTTTACACAAACAAAAAAAGAATGACAAATTTCACATTCGCAACATTATCTTATCAACAATCCAATTGTATATTTTCATGACTTTTGACGACGGTTTTTTTTCTCCTTATGTGTAATAAATATGATTCGATAGATTCTGATCGGAAGTTTATCATAGTTGCCTTTGTTTGTTTATAGTCCAATCACTCACACAAAGCTGAAAAGCGTACGTAAAATTCTAGCGATACATACAATATTGTGATCACTTTGATTCAACTAATTTTCCAACGATATTGTATCGCTTTGTGTAATAGGCGAGCTATGTATTGCCGAAAAAAGAAAAGATGTGAATGTTAGCAAATGCATTCAAAGGCAGGCAAAATGATCATAATTTGCACTTACCCAATCATCTAAAACTTTCAATTGTTTTTCGTCTAGAGTTGAATAATCCGAAACGGCATCTTCAGGCTTGAGAGATGACATACCTAAACCTCTCGATGCGTCCTTGCCGGCGAATACGTTGTAACCTTTTCCGGGGCCTGAAATTGGAAGTAGGTTATGCAGTGTTAGAACGTCGGCTGGAGAATCATTCCTGGATGAACAACTTTGTACACTTACCATACATTTCTCTTTTTGGAGAAACATCGAAAACATTTCCTATGAGAGAGAGGATTGACGATTCTGTCAATGAATAGGTCTAAGTTGTTGTCAGTATAAACAATATTTACCTTTAATGCAAACGTAAACTGGCTTGCTTTCATCACTTCCATTATATTGAGCTAATTCCTCAGCGGTGAATGGATCATCTTTTGGAGGATGAGTGGGATGTGTAGTAGGTTCCATCATTTTTCAAGTGGAAGGGGAACAGTAGTTGGTGGTGGAATTGATAGTTTCGGATGTTAAGATAAGTGTGTAACAAAAGCACACCATCGCGAAATCGTCATACAGAGTATGTAAGCGCGGGGTAAAAATTAGCCCGCCAATTAAACTAGTGCATAACTAATATTTTTCTATTTTTCTTCTCCACCTTGATATCGACAAACAAGCTTAACTTTGTATATCTCTATAACACGGGCTATGACGATATCAATTTGAACAAAGAAGCCCGACGAATCGTAGTTTATTTTCATCTTCTGAGATAATGGGTGATAGTGCTTATCGTGGGATCAGTGCTGATCAAGATGGTAGATTTCGTAATAAAGAACAACTTTTACTAAAAAAGTTGGCAGCAAAAGGACAATTTCCAGACTCATTTGAAGAAAGAGTAAATATGAAAAACGTTAATTTGGAAGTTATAAGACCTTGGATTACCGAAAAAGTTGAAGAAATTCTAGGATTCGAAGATGATGTTGTAGTTGAATACGTTAATGGAATGTTACAAGAAGAAGGTTCGAACAACGTTACGCATCTTGATCCGAAAAAGATGCAATTAAGTTTAACTGGTTTTTTGGAATCAAAAACTCCTGCATTTATGGCTGAATTATGGTCTTTGTTATTAAGTGCTCAAAAGTCAATCGGAGGAATACCACAAGAATTCGTTGAGAAAAAGAAACAAGAGATGAGATTAGCAAGAGAAAGAGATGCTGCTGCAATATCTGGAAGTGGTTTGAATAGGAGACAACCAGGTCGAACAGACGATCGGCCACCTCACACTAGATCACGATTCGAAGACCGTTCAAATAGATCTAGATGGGATGATGAACCACGATCACGCAACTCAGGCAGAAACGAGTTTGTAGATCGCAGGGGGAATCGAACAGAAAGGGTACATGATACTGGCTGGGGAGCGCAAAGGTCAAACGAATCAAGATCACGCAGAAGTCCCTCTCCTTCTGGCTACCATCGTCATCGTTCTAGGTCTCCTTCCCGGTTTGAGCGACAAGAAAAACATTCTCGCTATTTCGACAATGGGAACAACAAAGAAGGAGATCACCATCAAAGTCAACGGTACGAAAGTCGTAAAGATGAACAAAGAACTCATCATTCGTATAAAAGGAAAAGTCCACCTCGTAAGAACAAACATCGAAGATCGCCTGATTCTTCACCTTCGCGATCACCAGAAGTACAACAAAGAAGAAAAGATCGACAAACCGAAGGCAGTGTGACGCCTGATTATCGTGCTCGACAAAAGTATCAGCCTTCGCCATCTCTCACACCTCCGCCAAGACGTAAAGATGAACGTTCACCGACATACTCTCCTCCAGGAGTACAATGGGAAGAGGATAGCGATCAAAAACAAGAAGAACAATCAAAACGGAACAGAGCAGATAAATTATCTCGAAGCCGATGGGCTAATGATGACTAGATTGCTTTCAACATACCCAAACATACATGTTATATCTTAATGTACAATACGATTTCAATTGCCTACTAATTGTTGTTCAACAACAGCCCAGATTTGCTTTTCTTCATCTGAAATACTCGAATCGCCTTCTTCGCCAATGACTTCGTTCAATAAACGTAGGTTCCCACTTATAGGAATACTTGACAAGAGTCCAAAAGATGCTTGCCAAACAGGTGCATATTCTGCATCACTTGCCATGACGATGGCTTTGACGTTTTCGGTAAATAATTCTAATTCGTTCTGAGCCACTTGTACAACATCCCCTTCAAGAGTAACAACTCTTTTGATCAATGCACGAAAGAGTGACATAGCAGCTTCCGTGTCTACATTAAGGCTATCCACTCCTCCATGAGGAGTAGAATATTTTGACGAAATTCCATTCACTGTTTTGGGTTGTTGCAACATCCACGTAAGTCCTACTTCAGCTAATGCTTTACGTGCATATACACGAGCATTATCTAGCAGTGTTTTACGAGTAGACATATCAACTCCTTCAACCGAACCAGAAGTAAATAAAGTTTCACTTCGTAAAATTGAAACAGTACTCAATCCAGTATACAAGCTTGCTCGTCTTCTCATAGATGGATTGATAGAATGTGCACTACCCAGCACTACAACCGTACTTCCTGTCCCAGATGCATTAGAAGAAGCATCTAAGGCTTTTACAGCGGTTAAGAAAATTTTGGATGTATGCGTACAAAGTTGCCAAGCCAATTGAACGAGAGTTTGAAGAATGTCATTTGTACTCTGACTTGCTTGTGAGTATACATGTCCAATTGTTAGACGAGAAAGTTGTAAAGTTCGATCTGCCATTTGTTCTAATTGTTGCAAGTACACCTTTTGAGCAGCCCTTCCATTCGTAGTAGCCATATCGAACGCGTTTTGTGAATTTTGTTCCAATAAACCACTTACCTCTTGAAGGATTGAATTACCGCAAAATATTATTTCTTGACTTGTATTATCACCTTGTACATTTCTGACAACTTTGGCAATCTCTATTTCCAATTTTGCGAACCTTAAAGCTGCTAATTGTTCCATCCATTCATTTTCCGGACTTCTTTTTTCGCCATCTGGAAAAGTAGTAAAAATTGTCTCTGCTCTTGCAAGATTATTCGCAAGATGAGCAAATGTGGACAAAGCTAAATCATCATCTACACCTGAATCCAATAAAGCAAGAAAAGTTGAATGTAGGCTTGATATTGTTTCCAATGCTGATGCAGGCGTGATGAGTGAAGTTGTATATTCTGTTCGAATTGCTTGCTCAGAATTAGAAGTTGTATCAATTGATTCTTCAAATTGATCATCGTCATCGTCGTCATCTCCCTCTGGCACTATTAGAGGAGCTCTTTCGATTTCTGCATTCCTATCTTCCGCTTCTTGCTCTAATTGTTTTCGTAAAACGATTTCTTGACCTTGTAATACATTTTCCAAATTACTGATTGCTTGTTGATAAAGAGATTGAACATCAGCATCTTTTTCACCTATCCTCTGCTTTTGATCAGCCAAAGTAGATTGTGCTGAAGCAAGATTATATTGAACGTCCAAATAAAATGCATTTGGTGAACCATCTATAGCAGAAACTGGAACAGATAATGACAACGCTCTTGCAAAAAGTTGAATAGCATCTTGTAAATGCTTCAAGCTAGAAGGCGGTAAGGCAAATGTTGTCGCAATAATGTATAGCACTCTTGCTGCATTATATGCTGCATCTGCGTCATCACCATTCCTTAATTGAAAAGCACGTTGATAAACTTGAAAGCTTAGATTATAATACTTTAGTGCTTTCTCACCAAAAGCAAACCTTTCAGCTTTTTCTTCTAATTGAATTCCAGCATCCAAAGCTTCTTCAGGATCAAAATAAGAATTTACCGGAACTTGATCTAATTGTTTCTTCGTTGGACCTTGTTTCTTGGTCCTTTTCGGTCTTCGTAAATTGCTCGAAGAAGAACCAATGCTTGTCATATCGTATGACATACAACTTGAAAGCCAAGAAGATCGTCACCCCCCCTACACAAATATCCTCCACACAACAACAAATTTAAGCTTAAAAAAATCCTGAACAAAAATTAAAGCTAACGCATGTGCAATTTTTCCCGCTAATGACAATCTTCCTCTAGCGTCAAGCCAGGGGAGCATGCATTTCATTCTATCAAAAGCCAAGAATGAAAAGCCAGCAAATATAATTAATATGTGTCTTTCAATTCCAGTTATAATGACGTCTTTGACTAAGCCTAAATGTGACAACACAATAGAGAAATGCCGACTAGAAAACGTGCAGAAGGAAAGAAGCGGTCCCCAGTCCTTTTCGGCGTAAATGCTGTACATGAGCGAAAGTGCCTCGCCACAGCATTCTTGCGCACGCACCCAGGCGTTACTTCTCTCAGGAGTTGGTTTGAAGTCCTTAGAATACCAAGGAAGCCATGTGACGCGGCAGAAGAGCAGTGTACGGTGTTTTTTGTAAGCCTTTGCGTGCTTAAACTCTAACGACGTGGACTTCCCCTACAAAAAAAACACTGAAATCGGCCCGTGCGTAAGAAGAAATTAAACAGCTCGGTTATGTGCCCTTCCCCCTCTCCTTTCGTTGTGAGAAAAAGTGTAAGCACAAAAATGCAATAAATAGAACGCTTATTTCTTCCTCTCACTTCCACAATCCATAAACCTTATGGCTTTTGCACCCACTTTTGCCAAAAGATTTACTTCAACTGCACGCATCATGTCTAACGTATTCTTTGACGTAACCAAGGATGGTAGCCCATTGGGCCGTATCACATTCAAGTTGTACGATGATGTTGTCCCAAAGACAACCCGTAACTTCCGTGAATTGTGCACCGGTCAAAATGGTTTCGGCTACGAGGGATCTGGTTTCCACCGTGTTATCCCACAATTCATGTTACAAGTGAGTGTTTTTGATAACTTAGACAGAAAGAGAAATAGACGAAACTAACCCATCTTTCTTTTAAAATTTCTTCTCAGGGTGGTGACTTCACTGCTGGTAACGGAACCGGTGGTCGTTCCATTTACGGTAACAAATTCGAAGATGAAAACTTCCAATTGAAGCACACCAAGCCAGGATTGTTGTCCATGGCAAACGCCGGACCAAACACAAACGGTTCTCAATTCTTCATCACTACCGTCGTTACCTCTTGGTTGGACGGTAAGCACGTCGTTTTCGGTGAAGTTGTTGACGGTTTGGACATCGTCTCAGCTATCGAAAAAGAAGGTTCCGGTAGCGGTAAGACCAAATCTCGTTTGGTCATTGCCAAGTCTGGTACCGTCTAAACAACTGGCTTTTTAGATATTACTTCTCTTGTAGGATGTAGTCGCTCGGTCAGCTCTTATGCTTCTGAGCGATTTCCTTCATTGTTTGTATGTTTTTGAGCCGCAAAATTTAATTAAAGTTGGTTGGGATACTCTATGTGTGCGATGTGTCTTCTAGTCAATTATACATTTATTATTTCAATAGTGAATACATAGAAGTAAGCAAGTTTCTATCCTCTCCCATACAGAGCGTCGAACATTGCCTTGAGAGTTTCTTGATCGATGTCTTCCATTGCTACTTTACGATCTTCTTTTGCTTCTTGATCATTCTTTCCATCAACAGCTGGAAGATCTTGTTCGTCAAAGGGAATTGTCGATTTATGATCGCGAACATTTTCACCAGGCACGATTGCCATTCCACCACCACCACCACCACTTATACCTGAATTGCCTGCATATTTAGCTTCAACTTTTTTACGTGTATCCTTTACAATTTCTTCAGGAGATTTTTCAACTTTCAATTTTCCTAATTCGTCACCAAAATGCGCTTTCATTCCAGCCATATATGCTTTCCAATTTAATGATTTTTCAGGCTTTTCCATTTTTATTTCTTCATCTCGTTGAGATGCAATCGCTGCCGCACTTCCAATCGGATCTTTTGATGATGTAGAAACGTCCATAACAGCAGAGGCAGCATTCACTATTCTGTCTTTCCATCCTATCGGTTCTTCTAAGATACCACTACCACCGTTTTGCTTTGATTGTAGCGCTGCTTTAGCTCGTTTTAATCGTGATTCAAATGACGAAGAACTTGTTGCAGACCTTGAACGGAGATGTCTGAAAGTCTGAAGAATCACAAGTAGTAAAGAAGTTACCAAAAGTATGGAAAGTAAGAATTTCAATCTCGAAGGCGATGAAGATGAACTACGTTTTGACGATTTACGTACACCCGAATAACGAGAAGAAGAAGAGTTCAAAGCTTGAACTGCTGCTAAATTACGAGCTAATTTCGCATCTTGTCCTCCTCTATTTCTTCTTCTGCTAGATGTTTCTGCCATCTTGAATGGTTGGTTGTGATGATGTTAAAAAGGGGTGTAAATTTCTAGGAGTAAGGAATACGTGTAAATGCTTATTTTTTTGAATCTTCTTCCACGCATGCCTGGATATGACGTGGAGGCATACGAAGAAGGTGCGTGGAGGCAGGAGGCGCATCAAAAACAAAGTGAAGACAGCAACCAGACTATTGCAACATAGAAACGTAAAAAAAGAAGAAAGGTGTAGTTTTACGTTTCGACATGATATCGAGTCTTACCAGATTGTTCTTTTCTTGAACATGCAATCTCTTTTTTCAATTATCCTGCTAGTCAATCATTTCATGTAGTCACGCAATTTTCTCACTCTTCATGTTCAATCACAGTATGTCCTATTCAAAGCATTTACAGAAAAAGCGTGGAACAATACCTCTACAGCCGTTCTAGTTAAAATTTTAGTTTAGGTAAACCAAAAGCATCAGCTTACTTGCGGCTTTCCAAAACCTTTGGTGCAGATTCACCTTGAGTGAAACCGTTGATACCAGCGTATACTGCATCCTTCTCCAAAGATTCAATGCGCAAAAGAGCGTTGTATTTAGCAACACGTTCACTACGGCATGGTGCACCAGTCTTGATAATACCAGTTCCCAAACCGACAGTCAAATCAGCAATTGTCACATCTTCAGTTTCACCGGAACGGTGAGAGCACATAACTGACCAGTTGTCAGATTGTGCCAATTGAGCAGCTTGGATAGACTCAGAGATGGTACCGATTTGGTTGATCTTGAGCAAAAGACCGTTGCATGCCTTCTTTTCGATAGCTGTCTTGATACGCAATGGGTTTGTGACTGTCAAATCGTCACCGATAACAGTGACACCGCTGTTAGCGCGGAAGTATGACCATGCCTCCCAGTCATCTTGGTCGAAGGGGTCTTCGATGGAGATGATGGGGTATTTCTTGATCCAAGAGATGTACAAGTCAGCCAATTCCTTACCGCTGATCAAGTTGGGGTTCTTTTCATCTTTGAAGTTCAAATCGTATTTGCCTTCTTTGTAGAATTCGGAACTGGCAACATCAAGAGCGATCTTGACTTGTCCTGTGTATCCGGCCTTTTCGATTGCCTCTGACAAAACTTCTAAAGTTTCATCTGCACCCTCAAGAGGAGGTGCGAAACCACCTTCGTCACCGACGTTAGTAGCATCAATTCCGGAGCGGGCTTGAATAACCTTCTTGAGGTTGTGGTAAACTTCAGTACCAACCTTCATTGCTTCAGTGAAGGTCTTTTAGGAGGGAAAAAGTGCGAAAATGTCAGTTTCATCGAATTTAAAGCGCATATATGCATCTTTCTTGAACTCACCTTGGCACCAGTTGGCACGATCATGAATTCTTGAGGAGCCAACTTGTTACCTGCGTGGGAACCACCGTTGATAACGTTCATGGCTGGAGCAGGCAAGATGTAAGGAGCCTTAACACCAGACAAAGCGGCAATGTGCTTGTAAAGAGCAACACCGTTTTCTTCAGCACCAGCTTTGGCAACTGCGATTGAAACACCCAAGATTGCATTTGCACCAAGTTTGGTCTTGTTTGGTGTACCGTCCAATTTGATCAAAAAGTCATCGATTTGTTTTTGTTCAGTAACTTTCAAACCTGCATCTTTCAATGCAGGCCAGATAACGTTGTTAACATTATCAACTGCTTTTAAAACACCTTTGCCCATGTATGCTCCTTTGTCACCGTCACGCAATTCACATGCTTCGTGAACACCAGTGGAAGCACCACTTGGAACACCAGCACGGAAAAGACCTTTTGCGGTCCAAAGGTCAACTTCAACGGTTGGGTTACCACGAGAGTCAAAGATTTGACGAGCCAAGATGTTTGTGATAGACATGATTGTATGTGTGTGTATGAGTATGAGTTAGGTAGTGATGGTTAAGAAACAGAAGTATGTATGCATGCACAACAAAAAAGCTCAACAAGTTTGCATAGGAGGATGGCAAAAGAAACACAGGCGTAAAGCTATCTGCACAAGCCAGAAAAAAGGAAACAAAATTGGTAAAAACCGCCCAACATCACTGATTTTCTACTCGCATCAAATCCTTGTTTTTATTTTCTTCTTGAGTGTGCCCTGTGCGAGGAAAAACGCCTAAGGCGCGATGCAGAGCCGAATTCTTCATTTAAAGTCTTTGAACTTCGATAAACATACAAACAGTTGTTGGGCTGCAAATCTTCCGAAGAGGTTGTGCGCTGTTTCATGTGCAGCGCTGCGCAGCGCAGAGCTAGCCTGGCTTTCAGATAAGAGAGTACCCTGTCTGCCATCATTTTAAGCTCAATTCCGCCTAGTCCGCGCTACAAAATGAGTGAATGATCATACTCGGAATCATTCGGATAGACTTATTCACTGCCTTGCTGTACCCTTTCAGCCATTGCAATGATGTCATTAAATTTGTTCGTCATTTATATGAATGTCTCCTATAGTTAAAATTGATGAGTGTGTAAGTACAAGATGATGATGATGATGATGATGATGATGATGATGATGAATAGGTTGCGTTGATGATGATGTTACACATTTGAATTGATGCAATACAAAGTCAAATTATAGGATGAAAAACAAGCAATACTTTTCTTTTTAGCTTTGTTGCCCAAGTCTATGGCTACATAATTTACGTCGAAGAAACTTGAACACCTAATGCCTTTAATTCGGCACGGAATAATTCCACCCTACTCAACGTATAACGTAAATTATCAAAACTTTCCGCCGAACCAGCAATCACTTCTGCACCATTTTCCGCATCACGAGCAGAAGCCATAGCTGGATCCACATAATCTCCTTGTAAGCAAATTCTAAGTAAAGTCTCGATTGATTCTTTTGCAAACGTCATTCCCCATAAAGCCCAAGCAGCATGACAAGCAGGCGAAAAGATTTCCACTTCTTTCTCCAATCGATCAATTTCTTTTTGCATACTCCTTTCCAAATATGCTAATGGAGATTGACGAGCTGCACTTATCCTTGGAGAATCTGTTGCACTTCCTATCGATCCTCCTAACGTTGGATGAACAGAAGGTGAAGGCATTCCGGCCAAAGCATTTAAAGCGGGAGAAGAAGTACCGATTTGAACTTGTTGTGAATCTCTGCTTTGCGGTCTACTTGACACGTTTGCATTTGAAACTGCGAAAGGGCGTGATTTTGTCGGAGTTGGTTCGCTTCCGGTTTCCTTTGAGATCACACAAGGAGGTAATATCAAATCTTCACCGCTTGGAAGTGCAGGCGGCAAATTAATCGATTGATCAGTCGATTCGGCGGTTGTTGAATCGGAGGCTACTTTGGGTGCTTTACCACGCATTCGTAGCAATCTCCCTTGCTCTACGTATGCACGAAGCCACCTTCTCCTTTCGTCTCGCGTTGGATAAGCGAACGTGTAAGGGGACCAACAATCAGTGATATGATGATAGTCAAAACGCCATTCGTGAAAAGCATTTGCGATATCGTATGCTCGAGGATTGGGCGAACAATATTCAAAGTCAATCACGATCAAACGTTCATAAGGTGCGCGGCGTGAACGTGATCTTCGTTTGTTGGAAGAAATGCTGCTTGAACGACTGTTACTGATTTCCGGACTATCTGTTGGCTTACTCGAATCTCTACTACGTTCGCGAGGCATTCCTTTACCTGCATTTTCCTCTTCAAATGCTCCTTCTTTGATCAACAATAAATTACTATATTGCGTATCGCCATGAGCCAATACTCTACGACTCGCACCATTGAGCTTTTCCCATTTCCTTATAAACGCTTTAAAAGCATCCATTTCAGCCAAAAAGCGGGGAAAATTGAGAGAGGCGATAGCTAACAAGGTGGTCCGCAAACTATTAACAGTTGTACCCAATTCCAAGGTTGGAACGTTGATATCGTTAAAAGAAGTAAAAGGAGAAAAATCCTTTCCTTCTAGTGGCGTGCCTTTCAAAGCTCTCTTGCAAGCAGCCTGTCCAGCATCCGTCTTACAAAATTCATCTACCAACGCCAACACCTTTCCTGCTTCACGAGCCCAACGTTTTGAACGTCTCCACATACCAGGATATGGCTGACTTGATCCGTTGGATATCTTTGTAGAAGAAGATGTTCGGTGATTTGGGATATATGGAGAAGTAGAAGGAGCTCTGGCGTTTCGGACTGCATTGACTGATTCTGTGTAGCTGGAAGCGGCTGAGCCTGTTGGACCAAATGATGGACTCGAAAGAATGTTTTCGCTACTCATTGACATGCTATCTTGAGAATTGAATGAAGTCGCAAGAGAGTCGAATGAAGCAACCGAATTATTACGATGAGGCGAAAAGCCACGAATGGACATCGCTTTTGCTTGTGCGCCTTCGTTGGCTACAGCGGTCAAACTGGAGTGATTGTTTGATTCTTCCGCCATCGGAGCAGGGCTATCTCGTAGATTTCTGGATGAATCAATAATGTTTTGAGGAATAGAGGAAGGATTTCGGTGCATACGTGGACGATGACTGCGAGCAAATAGATGATTCTCGATACCTCTTCCAAATACACTGCTGCCATCTCCGTTCGCACGTAAATCGCCTTGTTCAAGAACGGTTCGCATTGTTTCTAGTGGAACTTCGTGCAATTGTCTCATTCTTCTGGCCACCCATTGCGCTCGACCTTCTGATCCTCGGACTAAAAGGCTGCCATCTTCTTTGATAGTCTCCCTTCGATCACCGAGATCCCGGATACCGTCCTTACCGATTGGTTCTGCGTCGAAATATGTCTCCACTCTGCCATTAGCAAATGTTCCAAGGATATGTGGACCAATTTCGTATAGACTGGAAAGTGTATGCAAGATCAGCAATTCAGCCCTACGTGAGAGTAAAACTTCGGTTCCTTTTCCGTACACTCGAAGGAGGACAGTCTTTGGATATAATCCTGTGTAGTCTTGCTTATCGTACGAAACGAAGAAGACCGCATTGGAGAAAGCGCCACTAATACGCTTCAATTTTACTCTGCTCGCTTCCAATGGCCACAAATCTGGATTGACAGTTTGTTCGGACCAAGTATCAATTTGAAGTTGTTCCGAGAAAAGGGCCAAAACCTGAGCTTGAAATGCGGGCGTCTTTGATTTTCTGGCATCTAGTCGCCAACCTCTTGCGGCAGGAACGCCATTTGCGTGCATATCTTCTTCATTTTCATCCTCCACATCAAATCCGTCTGCTTCATTTTCTAAATCTTCATCTTCGATTGCATCAATACTATCCCTATGCGAAGAAGGTTTATCGTCGGATGAAAAGGATGCTTTACTTCTCAGATATTTCTCAAAATCGCTCGTTGAAGATCGTGATCCAGGTACGGGTGTTGTTGTTCCACTTTGTGCATATTCGGGAGAAAGGTATGCTCTTATACTTTTATCTGATTGAGAAGGAGCGACGGAATTCTTTCGGTTCGACTTTGATGTTCCCCAATCGTCCAATGAAAGTGAATTAAGATCGAAATCTGAATCGGAAGAGGTAGAAGATGTATAGCTATATGCGGACAAAGCAGGTGATGGAGATGGACTTGCAGCTATGTTGTAGTTGGATGAAGGAAATTTATTTCCGTTTTGCAAAGAAGAAGAAGATGATGATGCTGCTGTTGTTTGCTCTGGTCGAGTTCGTGGACTTGGAGGAGTTGCCATTTCTAGGCACTGTTACCCATTTGAATCCGTACCGGTAACCACGAAATCAGTACAAGACAAACAGGAATTCTCTTACCTTGTTTGTTGTTGGTGAGAAAGCGACGATTACAACCGATGGTGGTGAAAGATCAACCGAGGGGGAAATGTATGCACACACACAATTTTGAAAACGCTTTAAAAATCAGACTAAAAAGAGTGGAATTCCCAATCGTGGTGTTATTATTTTTTCTCGATTTTCGGCGCAGCGCACGTTGTTAGCCAAAAAATAAAAAAAAGTACTTCCACGGCAGAAGATGGGCGTCATATTTACACACATGTACTCTCTTTTTAGCATCGAGCGCGGGGGAATATTGTTTAGCACCAATACGTAAATCTCCAAGAACTCCGATTGTTTGAAAAATAAGAAAGAGGTGGCCGCCTTTCTAATCTCCCAGACGCGGTGTAGCGCATTGTTCCGCATGTATTTTCATTGCTTGTTAGCACAGCATAACCCTGCCAAGCCCTCCATACCTTTGTATTTTCCTCCACCACAATACAAAATCACACGCTACATAGCTTTTTCATAAGAAAGAAGAATGTTTTGCAAATTCATACCAGCTTGCAAAAAGTATGATTGGAGAGAATGATTTCAAAGTAATTTATGCATTGTGTATTGACATGGCGAAGAGCGAATGACAATCGAATTTTAATCACATCTATTAACGAGTAATTTCGACAAAAATATAGCCACATTCGAACGCCAAAATGATATCAATCATCGCATAAATGCCATCTTCGCTGTCAATTTCTGGCGTAAGGCAGTGTATTAGTTGATAACAAAAGAGCGGTTCGAAGCGAAAGACTTAAACGTTTATCCATTCTATCCCTGCCACCATCTAGAATAGAATGATTACGATGATGAAGTTGAGAAAAGAAGCGATTATATAATCGGACCGATAACCGGTTTACGCGCCAAAACATGTAAATTTTGGAATTTATTCGAAATAAATTTAACAAAAATTCTCCACAAACAATTGTCAACCCTACATCCAGCCTCGGGAGGAAAAAGAAAGGAGGATGCCGTTCGGCCAATTAGTCATCGGTTCGCCAGGAGCAGGAAAGACAACATATTGTGATGGTTTACATCAATTCTTAACAGCATTAAAAAGACCTATTTCAATTGTAAATTTGGATCCTGCAAATGGGAAAAGGTTACCTTATCCATGTGCAATCAATATTGCTGATTTGATCACAGTGAAGGATGTTATGAATGAGCTTGGATTAGGACCGAATGGAGCGATGTTATATTGTATCGAATATTTAGAAGAAAATTTTGATTGGCTTGAAAAACGGTTAAATGATTTAGGAGATGAAGCATATGTTGCATTTGATTTACCTGGTCAAGTTGAATTGAGTACGAATCATGCAAGTCTTCGAAGGATATTGGAAAGATTACAAAAACGTGATTGGAGATTGGTAGCGGTGCATTTATTGGATGCTTCACATATAACAGATGCTTCTCGATATGTTTCATTATTGTTACTGTCCTTACGTGCAATGTTGACTTTGGAATTACCGCATATAAACGTATTGAGCAAAGTAGATCTTCTTGGCGACGCAGCTGCACAGATAGGTCGAAGAAATCCAGGCTCGATCGGATCGGATGATGATTCGGACAACGAAGAAGATGAGAATAGTGAAATAGCAAATGAAGAGAAAGACAATACACTTGCACCACAAGGAGGACTTCCTTTCAAGTTGGACTTTTACACAGAAGTTCAAGATTTAGATTATCTTGTAGATCACTTGAATTCCTCAATGGGTCCGCGTAGAACTGCAAGATTCGCTGAATTGAACGAGAAGATTTGTGGAATAATTGAAGAATTTGGATTAGTTCAATTTGAGACTCTAGCTGTAGAAGATAAACGAAGTATGATCCGTCTTCAACGTATATTGGATAAAGCAACAGGATATGTTTATATTGAACATCCTGACAACAAATCAACCAATGAGAGTAATGGAAAGATTACATCTCAAACAGGAGCAGAAGGACTTCGAGATGTCAAATTACCCGGTCAAGAAGATCCATCTTTGGCTGCTTATGAACTTAATTCAGGTTCTCGTAGAGGAACAGCGGCATCAGCTGCAGCATTATTCTCGGTTGCAGATAGAGGCGCACCTATAGGATGGGGATCAGGATTAGACGTACATGAACGTTGGTTAGATCATAGAGAAGAATGGGACGAAATTGAAGAAAAGGAAAGATTTGAATTGCAACAAAGATGGCAAGAAAGACAGGCTCAAGAAGCAAAAGAAAGTGAAGCTTTTGAAAAAGAATTACTCAATTTGAAACCGATCAAAGAAAGATCATAATACAATCAATGTACATTATCATCAATAAATAACCATGTATAATACACTTGTTTTGCATGCATACTATGCTATTATCCTACAATTCAGCCATTTCGGCAGCAATATCTTCCATTTTTTCTTGAATACGTTCTCTTGCTTGATTGATCTGTTGATTTGATTGTTGTATTACGTCATTCAAATCTCTTCCTTCTATTTTTGCAATTCTTTTATTTTGATCCCTTTCTACAACTTTTCTTAAAACTATATTCTCTTGATCTTGAACTTGACCTACCAATCTTGCTAAATCAGTTCTTTGTAAAGCAGTCTTTAATTCTGTTTCAATCGCACGTGCAGAATGTGAACAGTCCAATAAACCTGAAGTGACTAAAGCAAGAATTTTACTAAAGACTGCATCTGTCATTGGAAGTTCGACAGAATGATAATGATTTGATGAATGTGAATTTGTTTGAGGGCCGCATCGATGTTGTATCTGTTGTGTTTGAGATGTTGATTCTTCGTCTTCTTCTGGAGTGTTATTGTTTTCTACATTTAAATTCGTTCTCTCATAATGTTCTAATGCTTCATCATACTCTTTCCAATGAGCTACCCTTCTCTCTTGTACTTCCTGATATTGGAAGAAAGGATCAATAAAATGAACATGAAAAAAGCAATAATTTGACATCAACTCACCTTGAATGCTTTTAATGCTTCAAGAGCACTCTGAGGTCCAGCAGTGACATGTTCTGTTGAATCTCTAGATTGCTCCACTGCCATATTGGTTTGATGATGATGATGATGACTGAAAGCGAACATTCATTCTTCGCACGGTTAGCACAATACACGAATGCCTGCTTTCATATATTTTTTTGGTTCGGCCGTAAGCAAACGCGGGAAACGGATATTGATCTAGGAAAAAAAAAGTACACTTAAATTTTTAAATTGTTTCAATTCTTCTTTAAACCATACAAACACCATCAATCCTGATTGGCAAACATGTCATCTTTTGACAATTCTCATGAATGGGATTTAATACTTGGACAAGATGGAAGTGATAACAATCCATTACTAGAAGATGTAAGGGAAGGTAAATTTTTAAACGTTTTACAATCTCCTCAAGCTAGACAGATATTAACAAAATTTGCTCAACAGCGACAAAATGAAACGTTTGCTCTCAACAAGGTATCGATAGATAACATCATAGCGAAAACTGTACCGATTGATGCGCTTTGTGTGGCAGTAGCTGCTTTGCATGCTTTCATTCAGGCAAATTGGACAGGTCCCGATCTAGAAGAAGAACTATCGAAACCTATACAACTTTTACGTAGAGCTTCTCCTGATAGCTTTCCTGCAAGAAGTCTAAACGAGAATGAAGATGATAAATTTGAAACAGCTTTACGTTCTTCTTCACTAGATTATCTAACTTGGGCAGGAGAACCTGCTTATCATCTTTGTGAATCACCTTTCCTTTTGGTGTTTGCTTTACAGATCATCAATGCATTGTCAAACGATCTACATTCGAAAGAACTATGGAAATTAAGAGCATATTCGATTCATTCACGCATACTTGATAATCCAGTAGTACCACCAGAAGACGTAATGCAAGAAGTCAAACTATTAAAAGAATACCTTGTTCAAAAACGTGATTCAACTAAAGATTTACAAGAAGCACAAAAATGGAATAAACTTTTAGCTATAACTTTAATCGATGAAGGTTTGACAGTTCAACGTTCAGGAAAAGATCGTGAAGCTAATGAAAGATTTTTAGAGGCAGCAAAATCAGACGGATTACAGTATGAAATCACAGGTGCACTAGGTAAACGAACGAAATTCCAAAAAGAGGATAAAACAATCTTGGTATTATTAGCAAAAAGTTCTCAGAATAGCGAGCAAGAGAATAAGACAGAAGAACAAGATAATATGGAAGAAGAAGAAATGGAAGCATATGATGCAGATCCAATAGAATTAAACGGCATCACACCTTCTGGATGGAAAGCATCAGCGGATAAAAGTGGTGCTACGAATATGCCTTCGGAGATGTTACATAACGATGACACGTTATTGGAACGAACAAGATTCACATCAACGGTAGTGACCAAAGCAGATACAGAATCAACCGTCTTCACTCAAGATGACATCACGAATCCAAGCGTTTTAGATCCACTTGATTCTTGCATTCTATTAGGATTATGTTTAAACATTCACAATGCTTCTCCTGAAAACGGATTAACAGCATCTCAAATGTCTGCATTCGTACAACGTGTTCTTGCACATGCACGTAATTGGAGCGTTCATACGATGGGATTACTTTTGCGTAGTAGATTAGAAGGTGATCGAACAAGAACAGTACAAAGGAGTACGTTACAATTACAAGCATTATTAGATCAAATGCCTACATCCGATTCAAGTATTATGGAAAGATTGCAATTTGTTCATGAATTAGAACTTCCATCAAAGTGGGAAATGCAAGCTGAATTAGCTAAAAGATATGCTGCTCTTGGAGTATTAAAAAGTGCATTGGAAATCTTTGAGAGAGTTGAATTATGGCAAGAAGTTGTTCAATGTTGGGGTGCTTTGGGAAGACAAGATAAAGGAATTGAAGTTCTTCGTGATCTTTTACAAGGCAAAAAAGATGAATCTGATCATGTAATCTCATCAAAGAAAGATCGTTCGCAACATGTTCAAGTTCAACTTAATTCTGCACGTCAAGCAAAATTATGGTGTCTCTTGGGTGATTTAGAAGTTGAAAAGGCAACTGAACATTATACACAAGCATGGAATGTTTCATCTAAACGATCAGCAAGAGCAGCAAGATCTTTAGGAGCAGTTGCTTTTGCGGCTAGTGACTTTGGCAAAGCTACGATTTGGTTACGTAGAGCATTAAAGATTCAACCGCTTTATGCAAGAACATGGTTCACTTTAGGTTGTGTTTATATGCGTTTAGATACGATTTCAAGTTATATTGAAGCAGCAAGATGTTTTAGAAGGTGTACAGCTTTAGATGATGAAGATGCAGAAAGTTGGAATAATTTAGCAAGTTGTTATTTACGTCTTTCACAACAAAGTGAAGAAGTTTTACGTGAAGCAAGAATGGCCGAACATGCAGATGCAGTCACCGATCAACGTGCAATCTTATCTGGAATCGAAGAAGAAGAAGATGACGATCATAGTCAAAGCGATTCGAATAGTTTGCATAGCAGGGATTCAGGAGTTGCCGTTCAAAGTGATACAGAAAGTGAAGCTGAAACTGAAGTAGGTGATGATGATGATGATGATAGTAGATTACGTAGACAAATGCAACGTAGTACATTATCAGCGATTGGAGGAGGTGGTGGTAGTGGACAAGGTGCATTTGATGTCAAATTATTAGCACATCGTGCATTGGAAAAATCACTTCGATTTGCACATGACGATTGGCGGGTTTGGAATAACTTTATGATCGTAAGCGTCGATTGTGGTTTAATGTCAGATGCTGTTCGTTCTTTGATTCGTGTTGTAGAATTACGTTCTATTGCTCGAAATCTTCCAGGTTCTGATCCTACTTCTTCATCTTCAATTGCTGAATCTGTTGATGTTGGTGTAGTAAACAGAATTGTTGATGCTGTCATTCGAGCTCCAAGTAGCGAACAAGATGCAATCGTTGAACATGAAGATACATCATCATCAACCAATGTTCAAGCTCCAGTTTCAAAGCAAGTAAAACATAATCCTAATGAAGGTCATGGATTATGGCCATTAGTTTGTAACTTGTTCGAAAATACGTTATTACCTAAAATTTCCGATATGCCAGATCTTTGGAGAGCTTATGCTCGTCTTTTATTTTGGCGTGGAAGGTTACGTTCAGCTTTGGATTGTCATCTTACAGCTTGGAGAACTTCATTCGGATCTGAAACATGCGATTTAACGTCAAAATCAATTTTCTTTCAAGCTATTGATGCTTTAACAGAATTATGCGAATTATTGGAAAACTTTGGTCATCGTGAAGTAGCAATTGAGGAGGATACTGATTTGGATATTGATACGGCAAAAGCAAATCCAAACATTAAACGAGAACTTGCAATGGAAAATTGGCAATTCAGAGCAAGAAGTCTCGTTCGTACATTTATGGGAAGAACACGAGATGCATACGAAAGCGATCTTTCATGGGAAAGATTGCAGGAATTACGTGATTCACTTTCACCAACTAGCCGTGGATAGCAATCCACATATGCAAAAACAAAAAATACAATTGTACAACAATGGCTATCAAATCAAACATGTAATAATACATCTGGGTATGTTATAAATATACTACACTCATCTACTTTGAGACAATGTCAGCAAGGTTCTGTGCAAGTAAGGAATGCGAATAATGTCAGCTTGATTCAGTAAACTTTCGAATAAAATTCTCTACTCACTTCTACATCTTCCACCTCACCAATTCTTGTATTGTCGCTCGTCTCAGTCGGATCTCGTACACCACTTGAGTACGTTGTTCTTCGTCGTTTTGGTCCAGCGGTTGAATAGATAGAAACATCTTTGGATGGAGAAGCGAATAAGAAAGAAGCAATCGTATGGTCTGCAGTCTCGCTTCCTCTCGTTTGAACAGATTTGATGATACGATCCATCTCCCAATTAATATATGCTTCTCTACCGCGTTCCCATGCCCTCTTGTCCTTTTCTGAAGCACCACTAGCATCAATCACTGCTTTCTTCTCACGTTCGTTCATCGTACCTGCTCTATTTGCGTTGATTAGGCTTGGTCCCAGAGGATTGGTGCTAGATAGATGATCAAGAGCGTCCATTAACTCTTGCGCGTCATATCGAAGCTTTTTGGCCAATTGTGGTGTACTTGTATCAAGTGCTACACCGGAGTCATCGATCATAAAAGCAAATGTATCTGCAACTTTATTCGTTCTTGCTAAATTTTGATCTGCTACCAGATTGGCAATTCGAAGAGCATGTCTAGTCTTTCTGGCTTTTTCAAGCTTTTGTTGCATTTCCATCTCCTTTCTCTCTAGCTCAATACATTCTTCTTGTGCTGATAATGCATCTCCATCAGCTACCCTTTCTTCCGCTGTACGTAAATCAAGATTTCGATGATGCTTCAAAGTGATAGCTTGCGCTTGGCTAGGCTTGATTCCGAAAACGGTCTTAAGACAATAGAGTTCCAAAAGATCAAATACATGGTCTAATGCATTCTCCATCAATGTTAAAACTCCATGAACGCCTCGTTCAGCAGCTGCATCAATTTGTGTTGCAGTCATCTTTGCTAAAGCTGAATTGGTTGAAGAACCTTTCTCACGTTTGTTCATATCATGTTTTGCTTCTTTCTCCCTTTTTATTGCTTTTTTCACACTTGTTTTCAACTGTTTCTTGGCAAATTCTTCAAATTGACCTCCGATCGAATAAAGATGTTCATTTGCAGCATATACTAATGCATCAACGAATACACGTGGATTAAAACCAAAATGTTCCGTTAATAACTCTAAATGAGAATCTGTTGATGGTTCATCTTCTTGTATCCTTCTTCCTGTCGTCACACTTGAGGTCATATTGACCAAATTAATGCCATAGATGGTGTAAGGAGTAGGAGTACAACACCTTATTTTTGTGTTTCTTTCTACGCGTGTGAACATGCAATTATCCAGGCTGTAACGGACTCTCGCGCCATTCACGTGTGCATAAGCACGCATTGTGTACAGTGGAGAAAGGCTTGTTGAGTGCACAGACATTTTATCAGACGCGTGGCTGTTGGGCAACAAGTGCATTACGACGACGACGTCTGTTAGAAGTAAGTACTTTCTTGCTTCTATTATCACTTTTGATTGATCTTCCATCACAAAGGAAAAGAGTGAGAGAATAATCAATCATGGAGTGCTCATTCGGAATTACAGGGAAAGGATATACGATCATTGCATCTGATTGCAATGCAGCAAGAAGTATCGTCAAAATGAAAGGTGATGAAGATAAGATGAAAGTCTTGTCAAAACATTTGGTAATGGCATACAATGGTGAAGCAGGTGATACATTACAATTCTCCGAATACGTTGAGAGAAATTTACGTCTATATGAAATCAGGTGAGTACAGATGAATTTTGAGATAGAAAAGATCCGAAACAAATATTGACTGAAATTGCGTTGCATTCACTTCTCACAGAAACCATGTCGAATTACGTCCAAAGGCAGCAGGAAGTTGGATTCGTGCACAAGTTGCCGAATCACTACGTTCAAGAAAGCCATACCAAGTCAATTTGCTATTAGGTGGATTTGATGTTCCTTCTTCTAGTCCAGCATTATTTTGGCTCGATTACCTCGGCACATTAGCAGATGTTCCCTACGCTGCACATGGATATGGAGCACATTTCACAATGGGAACTTTGGATCGTTACCATCGTCCTGATATGTCAGAAGAAGAAGGTTTGGATTTATTGAGAAGGTGTATTGATGAACTAAAGAAACGTTTCATCGTTGATTTAGGCACATGGAAAGTTCGAGTGATTGACAGACAAGGCATTCGCGATATTCAACTGTAAAATTATAACATTACCCGTAATCCAGACCGTTTTATACAGCAATTACATAGGTACAGAGTACAGCCCGAAAAACATGTATAGAATTAAAGTGGGACTGACCTCTCAAACATCGATGCCCTTGACATCTTCCAATCCAACACCAACAGGTAAGAATAAATCATCCTCTAAATCGGCTACATCATGTTCGACCTTTTCCAATTGTTTGACTGCTTCCCGTTTTTCGGTAACGTTCATGCGAAGTTGCATCCTTTGCCAACGTTTACCATTCAAGTGTTCATCGTGCCAGTATCTGAATGCAGAACGAACTTCTCTTGGTACGATAGAAGGGAAGGTGAGAATATGAATGGGTGAAGTCATAATCGTAGATCCACGTTGTTGAGCAATATTACGAGATAGTACTGAAGCCGCCTCAATCATTGCGCCTATCGCATGTCTGTGCGATCTCGCTTCAGGTCCGATTAGGACATAAAGCTCCATTGGTAATTGTAGCAAATATACGCCATCACGTTTGATATCCAAAGCCGAGAAAGGTGTTTGTTCCACTACTTTGGCAATAGATCCTTGAATTTGAAGACTGTATAATCTATTCACTAATTGATCTTCACGGAGAAGAGGGAGGAATTGATGATGCCAAGCATTGCTGTATGCAGTTCCGCGATCAAAGCAAGTCCAAAATAATTCATCTTCGGTTCCTTCTTCGTATTGTGTGATCTTCTTGGCTTGAGGAGAAAGTACTTTTGCATATTGCAAAGCACCTTGACGAATGGCAGGAACTGAGCCAACTCCATGCCAAACAAACACGTCTCCCATCAATTGTACAATCACACTGAGAGAAGAGCACAAGCTACTTGTCAGAGAATCCACCTGATCCATGAACAAAGCGCCTTGTACACCTCGAACTTGGAATGTAGATGTGTTAGAATCGCTATTATCACGACTAGAATTTCTACTTCCTTCTTTGGTGATCAAATATCCACCTAATACTTGTATCAATTCCATACTTTCACGTCCTTGCCTTGCATCAATCACCGGCACACGATGCTGTTGAGCTATTTCCATCAATTTACGCGCTTCAGCACCTTGCGAACCAGTCACAATGGGTGACAATCGTCCAACCCGGGCATATACGTTTGTTGTGATGATTGCGCTCATAGCTGAATCTTTGAAGCGATGTGTGATTACTTGAGTTTCCGTCTCGTACAATGTAGCTGCATCTTGACCTTTTAATATTGTAGTAGAGCCATTTGGACCGATCGATGCCACCTCTAAACTGACCAGTTTACGATTCAGAGGATTAGCACGAACGACAGGCGGTGCCGAATGAAGAAGAGCGGAATGGTCCACTTTTGTCCATTCGCTGCGACTTTTAGCGATCTTTAATGTTCCGCTTGGTCGAACATGCTGTTTAGAAGTAACAGATATTTTCGAGGTTGTAGGTGGGGGCGTCTTCACCGATCGCCCTTCCAACAAAGCTTCTAGAGCGGCTGTTGAATCAGCAATCTTAGCGGCAGAATCTGGTGCGGGAACGGAATCTTGTCTACTGATCTGTGGCTTTTGTTCTTGTATGTTGTTTGTTTGAAGATACAGATCTTCTTTCTTAGGCGAAGGTTGAGAAGGAGCAATAGATGAAGTTGCATATTGCGGAGCGGGAGCGGTTGTCCTCGTTGTTGTACTTGCACTGAATGCCTTTTTTGGTCTTGCACGACCAGCAGTAAGAGATTGAAGTGGTTTGTTCACTTCTGCATCATCCTCTTTTTCTTCCTTCATCTTACGTGCAGCAAACGGACTAGCAGCAGATCCCATGCCAGGCAATCGAACCGGCTGGGCAAATGCAGCTGCTTCTTCTTCAGGAGTCTTACGATTGACCGCATACAAATTACGAGGTGCACCACTACTTCCAGATAAACCACCAAGGCCAGGCAAGGCATTACTCATCCGACCTGGGATTGGTAAAGAACGGGCTTGTTGAGGGGGATTGATTTGGTTTGCACCAGCGCTCCAGAAAGCCTTTGCGTTTTGAGCAGATACCTCTTCCGCTGCCGGTGATCGAGCAGGCGATCGGATTCCGGGAGAAGAAGTTTCATTACCGTCCTGCAATCCACGCTCTTGTGCTTCTCTAACCCTTTGCTCTACCATTCTCTTGGAACGTAAACGTGTCAAACTTTCGGTTGGCTGTCTTTCGTTGTTTTGTTGTGTTGCCATAAAAGCAGGGCTCATGCTAGGCTCTTGTGGAATGGAAGGCGAGACGGCAGGACTGTGTTGAGAGACTGGCGGGAAACGTGAAAGTGCATCTGCAGTAGGAGAATGAACGATCGAGCCCGGAGAAAGAGCGGTAGAGTTTCCCTTTGTCTGAGAGGCACCGTTTAGAGGTGCATCTAAAGTCTTGGCTTCGTGAAGATCTTGCGGTTTGAAAGGGCTAGTAGAAGCATCATGTAGGCGTGGCGAAACGAGATCTTGATTCTGAGTTCTTACATTTTCCGTTTGGCTGCTGTTGGGAATGCGAACAGGTGATAAAGGTCGTGTTTCTGTTTGTTTTGGTTCAGGGATTGAGGTGTAAGAGGGTCTCTTCGCTTCACTCTCGACTATTTTGACAGGACTTGGCGAACGTGCTTGAGTTGTAGTTCCAACACTTCCACTTTTACTAGCCGCTCTTGCTTCCAAAAAGTTTGCCAAAGGAGATGCACCCATGCCGGAAGCCGAACTTGTTGCATTTTGACCTGGAGTTGGCCTTCCTGATGCTAATCCAGGTAATGCATGTCTAGATGTATCGATCAAATCGGCTTCCGGTGGTGCATTACGACCATCTCCGGCCAATTTACCAAGTCTCGGACCACTTGCTTTTCCTCCCATAAAAGAAGCCAATGAGACTGATTGTCCCTGTGTTCCAGCTTTGGCAACCCCGGTTGGACCAGAAGCACCTCCATAACGATCAAGAAGTGCGTTAGATCTTGGTTGTGATTGTGTATGCATAACAGGAGACGATTGTATGCCTGGAGAAGCAAGTGACTTTTCAAGAGTGGGTGATTTTATACCCCTTTCACCTAATAATTTTCGTAACGTTTCTTCACCTGATAAAGAAGATGATGGATTTGAAGCATTAGAAGGTAATTCGGACGCTGATGATAATTGAGGCGATTGACGACTACTAGAACTTATCGAACCAGCTCCGCTTAATTGATTCCTTCTTCGCATTCTTTCTTCCCGTGCTCGGCGTACTTCTTCCTCTAATTCATCTGCAGTTGACCCGGCCGCATTTCCTCCTCCTTCCGCTCTGACGCCAAAAGCGGAACGATGATTGCCTACACCGCTTCCTCCAGTAACGTTTGGTGAAAGTGCAGCACTCATTTTGAATTTTTATAGAAATTGGAGGCTAATGTATGAGATAGCCACTCCACTTTGACCCCTCGAAAGGATGATGATGGCACACGCACACCAAAGAACGGCGGAGCTATCGTGCATCAATTAACACATATCCAACACACACTCACTCAACAGCTGTGTTGTTCCTGAATCGAAATTGGCTTTAGGGGCGCTATGTTTTGTTGGCTAGCGCGCAATGGTGTACAACATGCACACACACATTTTAATGAACACGCCTAAAGTTCACGTGCAATATAATTTTTGGAATTTTATGATTTTATTATTTGTTTTAGAAGAGGCGTAAATGCATGTATTCAGTTCTACATCCTCTGGTCATACACTACCATCAACTGCTTGGCTCACCGCAAAAGAAAAAATGTCATCAAAAAAGAATGGAAGAAAAGCAAACGCTGAAGAAGCTTCAGCAGATGTGGCAGAAGGATCATCTGAAGCACAAGCGGTAAACAAGAATAAACGATTTAGAAAAGAGAAGCCATGGGATACAGATGATATTAATCATTGGGAATTGGTTAAAATTGGTCAAGAAGATAATGTTAAACCATTTACGGAAGAAAGTTCTTTTGCTACTTTATTTCCAAAATATCGTGAAGGTTACTTGAAATCTGTTTGGGAATTAGTAACAAAAGCATTGGAGAAACATGGAATCGGATGTACATTGGATTTGGTGGAAGGAAGTATGACAGTTCGTACTACTCGTAAAGCATATGATCCGTACATTGTTTTCAAAGCTCGTGATATGATCAAATTGCTCAGTAGAAGTGTTCCTTATAATCAAGCTGTTAGAATTTTGGAAGATGAAGTAACAAGTGATGTGATCAAGATTGGTGGATTGGTACGTAATAAGGAAAGATTTGTTAAAAGAAGACAAAGAATTATCGGTCCCAATGGAAGTACATTAAAGGCAATTGAACTTCTAACTGGTTGTTATGTCTTGGTTCAAGGGAATACAGTAAGCTGCATGGGAGGTTATAAAGGATTGAAAGAGGTACGAAGGATCATCATCGATTGTATGAAGAACATTCATCCGATTTATCATATCAAAGAATTAATGATCAAAAGAGAATTAGCAAAAGATCCAGCATTGGCAGAAGAAAATTGGGAGAGATTTTTGCCCAAATTCAAGAAACGCAATATCAAGAGCAAGAAACCATCGGTAGATACAACTTCTTCTGGAGCGAATGCAACACCTCTTACCACTGATGCAACCAGTACAGCCGAAGAGAAGAAGCAAAAGCCAAAGAAGAAAGTTTACACTCCTTTCCCACCTGCACAACAACCTAGTAAGATTGATTTGCAAATCGAAAGTGGTGAATACTTCCTCAAGCCACGAGAAAAGAAGGCAAAGGAAATTCAAGAACGTGAACAAAGACAAGAAGAACATAAAGTTCGTAAAGATAAAGAACGTGAACAAGTTTATGTTGCACCAAAAGAAGATGGTGGCGAAAAAGAATCGAAAAAGAAGCGTAAACGTGATGTAGCTGTAGAAGAAGGTGATACAAGCACAAGCAAAAAAGACAAGAAAGACAAGAAGGAGAAAAAAGAAAAGAAGGAGAAGAAGTCATCCAAGGAATGATCGGCAGAGGGGTGTGGCTATTCTATACATGTTGTATTATATCAGATTTCAAATTTTTAGACGTTGCCTCAGCTGCTATATTACAATTTGGGAGGCACATTTCAAAAAGCCATTCCTGAGGTTCCTCCAGGATCTGAAGATTTTGAATATCTACATAAAGGAACATCTTGAAAGTGAACATCATGATGAATACCAAAAGTAGTTTTGACTTTATTATTCTGTTTTGCACCATCAAAGATTATCGCACCTCCTTTAAGATCATGAGAGTTAACATAGGTATCATAAGTTGCAGTAGAATCTGAAGGAAAAGTAGGTGAACGTAATTGATCAAATTTTGATGATTTTTTATATGGTAAAACTTCACCAAAGATCTTGTAAGAAGAAGAAGAATTTATACTTTTTTCTTCTTCACTTAAAATACGTGGAAAACCTCTATAACCTATTCCAGGTAAAACAGAACCATGTCTTGTACGTTCGAAAGAGTATATTGGAGATTTTCGTTTATCTGAAATTGCAATTTTACTACTGTTGATTGAATTATGTTCTGAGTTTGTTAAAATTTCGATTGGATAAGATGGAATTGTACGTATGTTTGAAGATGATGCACCTGATGATTTTGAATGAGATTTAATAAATCTATCATATCTTTCACGTTCATCGTTTAATTCCCTTTGAGAATGTAATGAAACAACGTCAGGTAATAAAGGTCTTGAAATGCTTTGATGACCACGGTTGGTGGTGGTGGTATTGTTGTGATAAGTTGCCAATTGCTGTTGAGGTACAATTTGATCTAATTCACTTGGAGTGGAAAAGTGACTTCTTTCTTGATCTATATTTCTGTTTGTCATTGACATTGAAAATCCTCTTGATCTTGGCGAACAAAAAGAGCGAACGTTTGTTGTTTTACCATGAAAGATTGCAAGAATTGTTCCAATGATGAATAAAATGAAATAAATTAAAATTAAAATAAGGAACATCGTTCTTTGTTTTCTTAAATGAGTTAAATAAACTTCTGAAATTGATTGTAATAATCCTGATTGTGAATTTTCTTCTCCTGCGAATCCATTTTGAACAGGTTGAATTGCTTCTTGAATGGTTGAGTTGTTTAAAATTAACATTGTTTCATTCAATAATGGAAATGTAACATGAGCATTATCATGAATCCACGTTAATGCTTTTTCGATTCCATTTACTTTTTGACCAATTACACATCCAACAAAAGATTGAACGGGAATGAACAAAGGTGTATTTGCAAATGTAACATTAACAACATTTGCAATTTCATCCATAAATTCGTTCAAAGTTGAATTCATTGTTGAAGTTGTTATTCCAACCCATTTCAGTAAACCATTATTTAATTCATTTTGGGCATCTTGAATGATTGCATTACTACGTTTTGCAAAGTCTTGAGAAATGAATGATAAATGATCATTAACGGCTTCTTGTAATTGTGCAGCATTATCATCAAGCATTGCAATTGTTTCACCTTTTATATGATCTGTTGTTATTTTTATAGCTGCAATTTGAATTAAAACTCCAATTAAACCTACAATTCCCATTGCTAAAATTGCCATTGAAATTGGATGTGAAATCCATGCTAACCACCAACGTAATCGATTAATACCATCTGTTCTTCTTATTCCAATTCTATGAGCTCTTGGTAAAAATATACTTGCTAAAAAAGCATGTTGAGATAATTGTAAAAAAGACATCATTTTGAATAAACTTGCTTGATCTTCAGTCATTACAGCAAAAGAAGAATCTTTTTCATCATGACCTGATTTGAATGCAATTATTGTACGTTGAACATGTTTCTGTAAACTTTTATATTCGATCCATTGCCAAATCATATAAAATGTGATCACTAATAATGCAAAAATAACCAAAATTCCAACTCCAACCTTGGCTGCATGATGAATTTTATTTGCTAAATTATCAACTGGGGTCAAATCCAGAGAATCTTGACAAAATGATAATTGAGTTTGAGTAGGAATAGGTAAAACAGAACGATCGAATTGATATTGTGCAAGAGTTGAATTAACTTCCAACTTCATCTTTTCAAAAGGAATTTGAATTAACTCGTCCATCTTTTGTTTTAGATCGTTCAAAGTTGGAAGTGAATCATTCAATTTACGTAAACCACCATCAATTTCACTGGGTAATCGAATATTTTGTAATTCGTTTAAACTTGGTAAAGGTACTTGTGGAATCGTGAAAGATTTGTTGAACAGCTTTGCAAAATCGTTCAAAGATCCTAAAGAAGTTCGAAGAGAAGAATTTATTGCATTTATTGAACCTTGAATTGAAACACTTATTGCTTTTGCTGCATCATTTATTGCGTTTGAAAATGCATCAACAGCAGAAATAAGTAAAACAAGTGATCCTCTTACTAAAAGTTCAATAAAGCACAAAAGTAAACTTTTATACATATTCACCATAAAAACTAGAATCTTTTCCATTGCAGTCATTGCAAGTAAGAGAACCCTCGCAAGACTATGAACTGTATTTTCGATAGAATCGCTTGTCTGTTCATTAAGATTTTTTGCAAAATAATACGGCATACTTGCTAAAACACTTGCTGCTTTTTGTGTAGTTATGCATGCTGACATCAATTGATCTTTTGTTTCATTTACCCTTTTGTTTGCATCTGAAGTTGAAGATAAAACTCCAATTCCAACGAATAAAAGTGATGCTAAAGCAGGTGTAAAGATGCTTAAAAATAATCTTGATCTTAATCCTAACCAAGGTAAAACGATTCCTTCACTATTTCTTCTTCTTCCTGTAGTATCACTTGAACTAGCTGAAGAACTTCGATTGCTGGCTATATAACTAGGAGGAGGTCTATCATTTTGACCATGACACCAAGTCATTCTTTGAAGTGTTTTTTGATGATGGCAAGGATTGTTTGCTTATTAAAAAGGTATGGATGTTATTGTATCTTGTTGCAAAAAAGAAACAATTCATTATTTTGTTGAAGTGCAATTGCAAAAGTTTCAATTTTTTTTTTTTTCAATTTCCGTTAACAATCCGTCGTCATTTTGGAAGTCGGAAGAGAAACAAGAATGACAAAATGATTTAAAACACATATTGTTATACTACAAACTCAGATTCATTTACGATAACAAAGGGCGAATGAAATTCTTTTTAAAGTACGTACGTACGCCAATGACGAACAAAGGTTGTTTTTTGTTTGGCAAAACTGATTAGAACGCCACATAAGATTGACTTTAAAAAACAACAAAGGTTTGGCGTAGTACATAGTCTACTAGTACTTCTCGGATTCATACAGTCTAGACTACGTTTAGGATCCCTTTGTTCCTTCCTAACCAACAAATCAAAACACTTTCCCCGGCGCCGAACGGCCTAAAAGCAGCCGTAGCCCACTGACAAAGACATTTTATGACAAATCGGTCATGCTGTCAAACTTTAAGCCAAATTTGATGCATCGGCTCCTTTTCCGCGATTCATCAAATAGGGATTCTCATTTTTATGATCAAAGGAGATCGTCAGGATTGAACATCAAAACGCGCTTCCTTTTAAACTATGTTTGCTATGCAGAAGGAAATTCGGGCTTGTGCCGGCAACTATGTGTACGATGATTGTGTGCGCTGCGTGCCGTGCATGCATAGCCTAGGTAATCTTTCGACTTTGTATTAGTCTATACCTATAAAAACTGCACTAGAACTGTCTGCGGTATTTGCTCTAGACTAAATGCAAAAAGCGCTATAATATCCAAGCCATCTTATTTCTTCTCATCACACCTCTTCCTTCCGTTTTTCCCGTTGTAAAGATATCATTCTTACGAGGCTTTCTACTTTCCGATCAAGGAAACAGGATTACACACACAAAGGGGAAGAGTTTATTTAATGCGTCATTCTTTTTTGAAGTGAACAAAATGGCGTCATGATGGAAACGGTGCTCCGAACTAATTACCAAAGAGAACAATAAAACCAGAGAGGCAATACACAGCCAAGAATCCGAAAAGGTAACAAAGGGATCAAAGATTGAAAGAATCTTGAATCAAATTGACATTATCTTTGAGCAAATCGCATTGAGCCAAGCTCTGCCGATTCGCCACGTTTTTTGTTTGATTCATTAGAGTTATTCTTCTTTTGAGAAGAAGAAAACATCTTTCGAGGAATACCTTCGCAATGGAGACAAATTCACGCGATACTCAACCATCAGCAAAAGATGCTCGACTTTTGACCTTACAACGTGAATCAAAAGCATTTCAACAAAAGTTTCGAATGCTATTAGATGAAGATGATGCAAAACCAGCGAAACCCAATCTAGAATTTGCAAGAAAAGAGTTGCGAAATGTATACTTGAAATTATTATTTCATCATACATTTAGTGCACGAACAAGAGGAATTGAAAGTAGCATTTGGATTGAAACAACTCATCCATTCGTGCAATTATATCGAGAACAACTTGCTGCAATTGAAACAAAAATTCGAGCATTAAAAGAATCTTTGAAAAGTCAAGAAAATGACAAGAAAGGAAAATCAAATGCGGCCCAGCATGGTAAGAAAAAAGGTAATGAACAACAACTTGCCCAGCTCGCTCAGATATACATCAAACAAGCATCTTCTTTTCGTTCTTACCTCGCAGCTGAGGAAGCATTTTGGCGTGATTTGGCAGCAAGGATTGCCTCACTTTTCGAAGTGACAGAAGCCTTACCAAATTTGACTGCATTAGGAATGATGAACGGCGATGTATCTAATTCGCATACAGGTATGGAACGCATCATTGGCGTTATAGATGTCGGGATAGATGAACAAATCTTGGCCACACAACCTGCCAATCGACAAAGGTTGATCGAAATCATACACAAAGCACTAATAAGCTGTGGTGATCTTGCGCGTTATCGAGAGCTATATCGGGAAGAATCAAAGGATGAGTCTTCACAATCTCGTACTGGACCACATCGTGGCGGCCGTGGTGGTCGCGGTGGCAGAGGTGGAAGCAGAGGAGGTCATCACCCGAGCCCAAGAGAGGATCACCTTGATCCTTCCCGTCCTCGAGACTTTACAAAAGCAGCAAATTGTTATGATCAAGCAAGACATCTCATACCCTCTAATGGTAATCCATGGAATCAATTGGCAGTTTTAGCAGCATACAAGAATGAATCGTTTCCTTCGGTGTATAATTACTACCGAGCGCTTTGTGTAAGCGAGCCTTTCGAGAAAGCAAAGAAGAATTTGGAAAAGACCTTGAGGAGAGCAAGCGCAAAATGGGAGGAAAGCGGAAATTTGAACAAATACAGTGCCAGTGATTCGCTCTTCACATCTGCTATAAACGAAGAAGAGGATAATAACGTAAGCGTGTCTGATGTCCTTCAAGAGTTAGTCGTTCTACATGCAGCCTACTTTACACGCAGAAAAGCTTTGATCTTGTCAACGTATCCATTTCATTGCTTGCGTAAAATATCTATTCTTTTGCATCAGAGGGCTTTGCATACCGATACAATCGTACAGCTGATCATCACTGCGATTGCATCGTTATGGTCACGTCGATTGTGGCGAGGAAATGATTCTACCACAAAAGAAGATTCAAAGAAAACGACAAGTAGCATTGTTGCAGAACAGAGCATTTTGCTTCACCTTTGTGGGTTATCGAGGGTCTTGTTTGAAATTGGTGCCAGTGAGACGAATGAAGCAATGGCAAACACAAAGTCGCAACAAAGCAATCCATCTAGCGCTCGCCAAATCAGTGCTGTGCTCAGAAGAATGTTACCGGCAGTACGTGTGATTTCGAAATGGTTAAAATTGCATATGAATTATATTCAAAGAAGTAGACAACAATCTAGCCAATCTACATCTGTTTCCACCAATGGCAATTCCATCGATTCCGCAACATCGGCAAAAGTATCTGCCCAACTTGCAAACGGAATAGATGACTTTTGGGCCACTTATGTGCATTTTATCAATGTGATTCGATTCGCTTTCCCATTCGAAACTTTGCCTAGTTTGGGTACATCTGTAGGTCAAAGTGGAATGAACGGATTGGACTTCGAGGAAGATAGAGATTTGCGAGGATTCACACCTTTGAAGAATGCTTCCTTGAATGACGTCAAGACTCATCTTGCATCTAATTCTACAGAAACTGGACGTATAGAAGTATCTGCAACGTCAAATTTACATCCAAATGAGGAGCAATTGATTCGAATTGCTGATATTTTGATTGATGCAAAAGTGATTGCAGAAACAGAATCAAGTCCTGTAATCTTTGATGATGCAAAGAATATGTTCCTCTTTGCAAGTGCTACTGGAGAGACTCAATTTGCATTCACAAATGATCTACAGGATCCTATTCAAATTCATTCGTCCGATAATGCAAATGAGAACACTGCTGATACGAGTATCACAAGACCGTACTCAGACGACGAATGGCGCAATGCAAGCGAGAGCAGTGAAGATGCAGTGGATTTGGCTATGCGCGCAGTTGACGAGAGAACAAGAACTTTGAATGAAGATGGAGATCAAAGCGATTTAAGGGTGGATGACGACGAAGAAGACGAAGATGAAATCATTTTGATCCCTGCCCATCAGAAACGATCCCAAAGCTCTGCTGTAGGCGAAAAAAGCGGTCCTGTCACTCCGCAAAGAGGCGATAACCTCGCACCAGTCACCGGATCAAGCTTATTGAAGGAAAATTCTCAAAACACAACTCCTGATGCTCAAACTGCTCAACATCTTTTATTGCAAGTTTTGAATGGAGCACAAACAAGTCAAACTTCACGATCTGATTCTATTGGCTCTTTTCATTCTGCAATTAGACAACCTGCTTCACCATTTAATCAAGCAACATTTGGAGCAATTGGTTCAGCCGTTCCACCTCGTTCGAATGCTTCACCTTCTGCCCTTGCTGCAGCATGGAATGATAACGTACCGCTCAATAATGATCATCATCGAAATGATATTTGGGGACCTCAATCTTCTCAACCTCCCTCAAAAGGTGGATCACCTCATCCGTTATTCAACACATTTTCACCTTCTGCTTCTTCATCTCAAATGATACAACAACAACAACAACAACAACAAACACCGAATTGGTCTAATATCCCAAATACCAATTCTGCTACTGGATCACATTCATTCATGTCAGGATGGGATCAATCAGGAAACGGACAACAACATACGAAATGGTGAGAACATTTGTATCACAATCTGATGTACCGGCCTATCCTTAAAAGACAACCTCACTCACTTTTGATAAAGTACAGCTTACAATTATCATGAAATGTCTGGATGGATGTAAAAGAGTAGAAATACAAATGTGTGATTCAGAAGTGCTCTTCAACGATGTTTGGTTCGTTTAGATTGTCGGTTAGCTGCATTGGCGGCATTGGCAGTCGCTGTTGCAACCAAATTTGATCCTCCGCTTCCTCCACCACCACCACCAATATTTCTAGAATTGGCGCTATTATTTGCGGTAGAAGAATGATTTGTTCCTTGACCGATAGAAGAGCTTGGTCCAACGCTGTTCAGAGAAGAAGGAGGACCCACACTTCCTGCGCTGCCAGGAGCAGGCGGAGGAGCAGAAGGACCAACGGCGGATAAGAATGCGCTTGCCGATAATGGTTGTCCTAAACCTGAATGTGATTGACCGCCGCCTGCCATATTATTAGCAGCCGCAGCTGCGATTGAAGCAAGCGAATTGCTTCCATTTCCTCCTCCGCTTCCCATCATACCTTGTACACCAACACCTCCTCCTCCTCCTGCCGTTGGTCCAGCACCAGTATTTGTTCCTGCGCCATAATGAATTGTACCTCCTGCTGCTGCTGCTGCTTGTGAAGTTAAATTACTCACACCTGAACCTTGTGCAGGCAATTGAGTGATAACCATCTTTGGATCACTTTCATCTTTGATTAATCGACGAGCAGGATAAATTGTATTCCCGTTTGGTAAAGAAGCAAATGCGTTCATCGTTGGTAGTGGTTCGCTTTCTTGAAACCATGGATGCATCAAAGCATCTTTTGCACTTATTCTCTTATTGGGATCGTACTGTAACAAAGCATCAAAAAGATCAAAACCAGAAGATGAATTTGCTCTTTGTTCGTACCAAGAATATAATATATTGGGAAAATTGTCCATTCTCAACTTTGACCAAATATGTTTATGATCAGGCATAAATTCGATATCCGGCCAACGTTCTTTATTCGGCATTCCCATTATTTCTACAATTCGAGAAATTTGATCACTTTGAAAAGGTGTAGTCTTGGTTTTTGGATCCATCTTTGCTTCTTCTCCTTTGAACATCGGTCTAAGTGCCAATAATTCTCCCCAAATGCATCCGATTGCCCACATATCAATCTTTGAGTTATAATGACGTGCTCCTAATAAAAGTTCTGGAGCACGATACCAAATTGTTACGACCACTTTATCACCGGAGTATAGCGATTGCAAAGGAGCATGATAAACGCGTGCAAGACCTAAATCAGCAATCTTGACCACACCATCGCATGTGAGTAAAATGTTTGCAGGTTTCAAATCACGATGTAAAACAAAGTGACAGTGAAGGTAGTGAACGCCATTGAGTAATTGAAACAGCAATGATTTGAGAACGGGTAGAGAAATTTGCGTTCGTAAAGCAGTACTATGATGATGAATTAATTGCAATAAATCATGAGAGGCATAATGAAAGACCATATAGATTGCCTTATCTTCCAAAATCACTTCCCTCAATTGAACGATATTTTCATGCTGTAATTCGCGATTCAATGCAATTTCTCGCATAGCACTTTGACTTATACCTGTATACGTTGCATGATCTTCCTTGTCAGGCTTAAACTTTTTGATAGCAAACACCAAACCAGATGTTTCGTCATCGTTCATACTGGAACTACCATGCTGTCCTGAAGGATGACGATAGCCTACAGGCAAATTTTTGAGTGATGCTTTATATACACGACCATACGTACCACTACTCAAAAATCCTAAAATGTTATAAGTTGATAAAACAGGTTGACGAACTTTATCACGAAAAGCTCTGTATGCTTCCATAGTTGCACCGGGAGAAGATGATCTAGGCGTATAACCTCTTGCGATTCGTAAAAGATCCACTCCATTATCGTATGAAGTGATTTGTGATATTCCGGCCGCCGTAACGGAGGATGCAGCTGGTGTAGAAGCAGCAGCTGTCATCTTGTTTCGAAGATTTTGTTACGATTTTATCATTGCTATATGGATGCTGTTGACTTTTGATGATTCATCTTACCAGGTTAGCAATAGTCTACAGTGGGTGAAGTAAGAAAGAGAAGGAATAAATTACAAAACACACATTATTTTTTTTTGCGGAGAATGGCCAATGCGTGTTTCGGACGCAGCTAAACGAACGCGTGAGCAAAGTGCATGCATTTTTTTGGTGACCATTTCCTGGAAAAGCTCTTGATATACTCCGAATGATAAAGCAGGATCCAATTATTGCTCGCATTCTTGCATTAAAATTCAATCCTTTCCGGACCGGACTTAAAATAGAAAAACCAATTGCATGGGAAACTTCTGAAGAATACAATCGGCACTATTAATTTGGATGCTTGTACGGCGAATTTGTGAAAAGTACTCCCTGCTTTCAACTAGAAATAAATGCACGCCTTTTTTCACTTTGATCGATTGTTAATGATCACGTCACATAGTATGAATGCATATTAGCAGCAGATTTGTTTTACTTAAGTGTCTGTAATTACCATCACCTTCCTAGCAATTGTTTCCAGAATGATACACTCCCATTTCCATCATCATTTTCGAAGAGATGAAAGTCTTGAAACTTCTCAGCCAAAACAAATCAGGTAAGCATATATCTGCTGAAAGTAAGCAAAATAATGATGACTCAAGCTATTTCGATTAGCTCTCTTTCCCCCTATATTGGTACATTGATACAAACTTTATTTGTTGGCTTTTCTATCGCATTTGGCATTGCAGTCGTAAGTGAACCTGACATTCAACATAACAGCTCATGCTCATTGAATGACATAAAATGAATGACTTTCGACAGATCTTTCTTGGTTGCGGCAGCCGAAATCAAATTCTAGTATTTTATTTCGTTTGCATTCTAGCGTTACAACTTGCTTTTGATATTCTTGGTTCATGGCAAATCGAACATCGCAATCACGCAGACGTTTCAGCAGGACTTGGAGCGTTAGCAAAGATTGAAGAGCCAATCGGGTAAGTGATTGAATCAAAGTGAGTGACTTTTTCTGACTCGATACTTACCATACACACATCTCCCCTTTGATAGGATTCGAATACTTTGTGCTCTAACTGCATGCTTGATCACTCCAGTGCATGCATTCTACATCACAGCTCTTGTCAAAACAAAAGTGAATTGGATCTTACTCACTTTCACTACCTTATCAGCACTCGTATCTTTCATTGTTGGGATTGCCGCCAGTATTTCACGTGCAAATCAACATGATCCTGGTTGGGCAACGCAAGATACGGGAAATGCTGTTATGTTTCAGTACACTTTTTATGCAGCAACAACTTTAACAGATATGTGAGTGAACAATCTTTCATTGCAAATATCAGACAATTGCTCCTAACTTTATCAATTGCAGAATTTTGAGCGTTTGTTTATTACGTACATGGTTAGATGGCAACCGAAAAGTACTCCGCGCGCTTCTTTCCCTATTTGCCTCACCTTTCTTCCCAGGTTTAGCATCTTTTGCACTTTTCCTTGCCTTAGCCACAGCAAGAGATCGAAGTGTGCAATTAGCATTTCTTATGCCTTTAGGAAGCTTTCATGTCACATTCTTACTCTTTTATCTTATCAAGAGAGAAACGACAATCAATTCAAATCAAGAAATGAAGGCAATCGTCATCTCTACAAATGTACGCAATTCTAAAGATGGCAAGAAAGAGGGAGAAAAAGTTGTAGAAAAGAATATTCCAAAGACTGTTAGATATGAGCTACCTTCCAGTCCTCTTCATTCGAAAGCATCTTTACCTTCTTCACTCTCCAAGACGCCGGAACGATTCATTTTGGAAAGCAGTACTCCTAGCTTTTTACGTTCCGATCCTTACATTATTTGCAATCCAGTCGTGAGCTTATCTGGAAGCAACCCAGGAAGTCCAGAAATAGCATATTATCAAGAAGAAGAGAGTTTATCTCCGATCAGCCTCGCAAGCAATCATGACAGTAAAACACATTCACCAAGCAGTAGCACAAGCACAGGCACAGGCAAAAAAAGAACAAGAATTCAACTTGCTCCAGGTCGAATTGTGGAATTAGCAAGGGCTGAATCGGTAGAACCCGATCGTAATTCTCGTCAAGGAGAAGAAATACGCTTTTCTCATAGACATTCAAGAATGAATTCTTTTAACAATTCCAATCCTCGTTCAAGCTCGTTATCGGATCTTTCTATCATTATTGACGGTGTCGCATATTAACTCTTGTCAATTCCAAGCACAAACATGAACCAAGAATCGTAAATATGAACACTTTCTTTCGGGTCAACCTACGTACTCTTTCCCCTTCATAATAATAGACAATTCTTTTTCCATTCTTCGCAAGAACAGTCTTCTTCAGCAATAACTTAGTCCTTTCTCCACAATGACATTTAATCCTCCCCTTTTTACATGTATATATGTGTATCAGATAGGCTAAGCAGTGTGGGGAACGAAATGAAGTTACATCATACATACGTACCTCAAAATGTCCACGGATAACGAGGATGTTCACTATATGTATGCAAAGTTGACCGAAAATGCTCCGTTCTGTTGCTCTTTCGTGCCTTACTTATTTTGACTTTTTATTGGGGCATCAATCATTCTCCGCTTCTTTGGTTTTGCAACTCAAGCCTAGCGCTGCGCACAGCTGTCCGACGGTATGCCTAGACTTTTATTTTTATTTTTTTTTTTTTTTTGACGGGAATTGGCGACACATGTGTAGTACATACGCGTGCGCAGGCGCTTGAGCAGCGCTGGGCCTTAAAACGCCAATGTATACGTACGTACGTACGTGCACAGACGGATGTACACAGTATATGTATGTGTACTGCTTGTATGCTGCAACTGACTGCATAGGGCAAGGGAAATAAGAAGCCAGGATGAAACAGATGTCCGAAGCGGCTTTCCTGGTGAGAAATGGAGGAAAAGTTTCCATTACAATCTATCAAATCTTATCATCCATCACTCCTATTGTTGTACTTTCACAATTGTCATTGTGGAAGAGGATATTTAAGAGCTACTCAACGGCCATCGCTTGGAGGTGTTTGCAATCAGGCTCATCCAAAGGAAAAAGGTCATCCGCGGAGAAGGGAACATTTACTCTGCGCTGCGCAGCACCCCTTTAATATTGGTATAAATACTCAGCATTCATTGACACTTTTGGTCATCATTGGGAGACCGAACAATCATACCTCCACCTCCAACACTAGCAAAGTCTGTTTTCAAATGATATAGCAATCTCGTACTACACTATCTCGGTCGTCCGACATTCTCGCATATTGTTCTTCTTCTTCAATAGGAAGCAAGTCTTGCTCGATAATACATCGTCATGTCTTCTAGTCGATCTAAGGCTGGATCATCAGCATCGGCTTCCAATTCAGTCGATGTTAGTCAACATCCTGGTTTTGTTAATTTGGGCAATACTTGCTTCTTAAATTCGGCTTTACAAGCAATATCTGCAACGCAAAGTCTTAAACATCTTTATCAGCCTACAGAAGATGAAATACAACAACAACAAGAGCATATATTGCAAAAGTTGCAATTACAAACTGCACAATCACCTCATACTCCCATGGAAGTTACTCCTGCTACCACGCCTGGTCCATCTAGCAGACGAGAATCTGTAGTATCTGATTTGATTAATGCAAGATGTAAGAGTCCTGTTCTACGATTGGCAGATGAAGAACACGGACGTGTATGGGGTCAAGCAATCTCAAGACCAGGCTCAACGTCCATAGAAGCTTCTTCGATCAGAGCTCTGGCAAGTCAAGCAGTGTGTAATCCAACACCAGCAGACATTCAATCCATTCAGCAGTCAAGGCGAAACAGCTTAGAAAATGGAAAGCAAAGATATGAGCCTCAATCCAAGGATATTCCTTTGAATACCGCATTTAGACAAGTGATGGAAAAGAGTTGGGATCCTGCAAATCGACGAAATTCATCTTCGAAAGCCTCTATAAAACCAAGCAAAGTTGCATCAATCAATCCCAAATCACTGTTGAACGAGATATCGACAAAGTATGATCAATATGGCGAATATAGACAACAAGATGGACATGAGCTCTTGCGCCACTTGCTAGATTCGCTAAGGATGGAAGAACTCGATGTGATTAAAAAAATTCAACCTCCTGAAAGCAACGAAAAGCGAAGAAAAAGTATCAGCTCGCAAAGTCAAGCATCGCAAAGCCCTTTTATTGCTCAGAATGGTGGATCGGTAGATGAAAACGAACAAAGTCTCAAGCCGCTTGTAGATAATTTATTCTGTGGAAAGCTACTTTCTTTTGTCGTTTGCGAAGGATGTCGTCATGTTTCACATACGTATGAAGATTTTTACGATATTTCGCTATCCTTACGACCAGACGTTGATGCAAAAGAGAACGGGAAGAGACTAAGAATACGTAGCATGGCGGACAGATGGCGTCGAAGTGCTTCAGGTAAGGCTAATGGTAGTAGCAAGGAGGAGGTGCCCAAACCTCTAGCGGATTCTTTAGCGATGTTACTCGATGGTCACTCTGGCAGTTACAGTGACACAGAACAAAGCGATGATCCTGTCAAACGCTCAAACAGTCGAATCGGTCGTGGAATATCCAGACCACGCTCTACTGCAGACCGTGCAAGAATAGATGCAAATAGTAAGGAAGGAGCAAAAACGTTTATCAGAAAGCAAATGGAAGATGGTCAAGCGGAACAATCGGATGCTGAAGTGGGCCCTGAGAAAGCTTTTGAGAAACTCTCAATCGACAGTCCGATTGAAAAGAAAAAAGAATCAGTCTCTCTTCTCCGTGCGGTCAGCGGTAGACGGACACCATCAAGTAGAGCCGCTAGCCCTCTCAGAAAGGATACAGTGGATTCGGACCTAAAGAGAAGTTCTTCACCAGGGTTGAGAAGTGGTGATGCGGAGAATGAGAACGAACCATCTCTGCATCATCGCCACCATTTACATTTGGGCGGACATCATAAGAAAAAGGTGACGAGTAAGCATGCAAAATATCTATCCAGCTTATTGACAGAAGCAGCACCGCAACCTCAGCAAGCCAATCTAGGTGCGCTGTTCTGGGGTCGAAGCCGTACTCCGACTGTGAATGATCCGTCTTCTGATCAAAAAGTTGCAACTTCAGATGATTTGATAGCTCAGCAAGCAGGAACAGGATTAATTAAGGCATTGCACCAATTCACCAGCGTTGAAGTCCTGGATGGCTCGAATAGCTTTGCATGCAAAAGATGCTGGCGTCAGCTAAACCCTCCTTCTGCCGAAGAAGATCAAAGATTACGTCTTCGTCGTTTAAGAAGAGGGAAAGGGGAGCATGATAGCGAAGAGAGTAGCGACGATGAATCATCATCGGACGAAGAGGCAAAGGAAGAGAAGCAAAAAGCTGCTTTGAAGTCAAGTATCAAATCTAGTACAAACGGATCATCGGCTTCTTCGATAGCTTCTCTTTCTGATACACAGCTGACCGAATCTTCGATCGAACGAAGTGTAGAGAGTCTTCCACCACATGATTTGATCGAATCTCCTTCTGCTATGCAAAAGATAAATGGGTCAACACCTTCGGTTGTTGTTTCTACAGAGCCGCAGACTGGATCGGAAACGCCGACTAGATCGACTACTATGATAGCGCCACCTCCTCAGCCTAAGCGAGAAGCCACACTGAAGGCGAACGAATTTGCAAGAATAACCAACACATCGGAAACGCCAAAATTGCAGGCTCCAAAACCGATTATGGCTTCTTTGCGATTGGGTAAAGCCTTATCAAGTACCAGCTCAGATGAAGGTGGGGGAAGCAATCAGCCATCTTCGGACGAATCTTCGGATGAGGAGAATAATGCTCAAACTCCATCAGAGGCGGGAAGTCGTAAACGATCTATCAAATATGCCGATGAAGGTATGTCTTCTATCACTAAACCTGCTGCCATTGCAACAAAGCAACATGCTATTCGCAGAAAACGCTCTATTCATTCACTTCAGCGAAGAGCTCTCAAACGATTTTTGATTGCAGAAACGCCAAAAGTGTTTGTGTTTCATTTCAAACGATTTCAGGCAACGGGAAGAGGGTTCAGTTTTTCAACAAGCTTTAAGAAAATTGACGATTACGTTAGCTTCCCGGAATATTTGGATGTGAAACCTTGGCTAGCTCCACCGCGGGAAGAATATGATAGACATGGCAAGCTAAAAGCAAGTAGCGATCCAAGAGCATTACTTAAAGCGCAACAAGAAGCAGAAGAATCCTCAAAACATCATCATCACCATTGGGGTTGGCGACCTAATCATCATCATCAAGAGAACAAAGCTGAAATTCTCGCATATCAACCAAAGACGAAATATAGGTTGTATGCTGTGGTCGTTCATCAAGGTTCAATGAGCGGTGGACATTATACAGCCTATGTGCTTTCTGATCGTGCAAATGAATCATTAAAAGCCAAAGCAGATGCACATGTCAGTACAACAGAGTCAGCAAAGTCGCCAAACACGAAAGAAAATTCGACAAAGAAGGCGAATGGAGCATCTTCTAGTGCCTCTGCAAATGGCGAGGATAGCGTTACAGTTTCTTCAACACCATCACCATTGACAACAAATGAAATTTCTTCTGCGGGAAGTAATTCACGTATCGAGTCATTATCTTCTGTTTCATCTTTGGAATCAGATATTGGGCAACAAGAGGTAGAGAAAGAAGCAAACAGTACTACACATGCCGCACCCGCTGCCACCAAAACAGATGAGCGTAGATGGATTTATGCTTCCGATACTCTTGTCAAACCTGCTAGTATTGAAGAAGTTTTAAAAGCACAAGCATATATGCTCTTTTATGAACAATTGTAGAACATCATCACCAACCAAATTCAACATTATTGACATCATAATCATCGTTTCTGTAATTTTTGTATCATGATATACTACTATACTCATCATCATCTTTCTCTTTGTTTGTTTATCTTTTCGCAATTGTCTCAGATTGCTTAGATGGTAGAAAACTTGGTTCAGGAACGCCTTTATCCCTGTGTGAGGATGTGAGAATGATTCATGATCGGCAAAAACTCCCTTTTGTTGATTTTGATCGAAGTGGGATGATGTGCATGATTGAATGTACGTGAGTAATGCTTTGGCGTGTATGATACATAGTTGAGGTATGTAGTCCGCTGTGCAAATTTGAAGGAGTTTAAGCCGCCCTGCCTTAGTCTAGGTTTTCAATTTGCTTCTTCGCTTAACACGCGCTCAATTATTCATTAGCATGGCTGGCTGGCAGGCATGCAAAGGGGCTGCAATGGGCGTAGAAAGGGCGAATGGCGTAAGTTCAAATCATATCACGCTAAAAAAAATCCGAGGCAGCCGCCCAATATTTAAAGTGCTTGAGCCTGTCTGTAGTTTATGTATAAAACGCGTTGCGATCCACAACAACAAAGCACTGGAGTGGAATTACGTGTCAAGGCGAGGGGAATGCATGTGCGAGTGAGTGTTGGTGTGTAATTTGGCTGGCCAGCAGTTACGGAAAATGTACTGTCAGAGTGCTGTCAAGAAGATAATGCAACACAGATCTTCAAGCACGAGGCTGGAGTCGAGAATTTCGATTGTATTTTGTCACACACTTTTACCTTTTACGAGATCATATTGATAATTGTTCATTCGAACGTCCATCTATCAAGTCAAAGCTAGAACAAGCTTTTATCTACAAATTGTAAAGGGAATCATTGCGCTTGATCTTCTTTCTTTCAAGTCAAAATCTTATTTCTTTTTTTGTGTCGAACCACATCTTTTAACAAGACTATCCTCAGCACAAGCATACCATCATGTCTGCATACGGATCAGGGCCTAATCAAGGCTTTGGCTCTCATAACGGTGGCGGAGTATCGGAGAACCCATTAGACAAAGTGCGCGAATATACGTCCAAAGTGGAAGATATTATCGATCAATATACACAACCAATCAAACCTCATTTGCCCGCTTTAGGAAGATTTTTGATCGTAGTTACCTTTTTGGAAGATGCATTAAGAATTGTGACTCAATGGTCCGATCAAAAGTATTATTTGCAAAGACATAGACACTTCCCTTGGGGAATTTCGCATATTTTCTTGTTTTCAAATGTGGTAGTAATGACGGCAGCTTCTATTGCTGTCATCACACGTAAATATCCCGAAATTTCAGTTGGTGCACTTTTGGGTGTCGTTGTCGTTCAAGGTTTCGGTTATGGATTGATTTTCGATTTGAACTTCTTTTTACGCAATTTGAGTGTTATCGGTGGTCTTTTGATGGTTTTATCCGACAGTTTGAGCAAAAAGAAGACTTTGTTCGCAGGATTACCAAGTATCAGTGAAACAGATCGTAGAATTTACTTCCAATTGGCAGGTCGTGTGTTATTGATCTTTTTATTCTTGGGTTTCATTTTGCAAGGTCAATGGTCTGTAGCTCGTGTAATCGTTTCTATTCTTGGATTTGGTGCATGTATTATGGTTGCCGTTGGATTCAAAGCAAGGTGGAGCGCAAGCTTTTTGGTTCTTTTACTCAGCGTTTTCAACATTCTTGTTAACAATTTCTGGACAGTTCACTCTGCCCATCCTGCTCGCGATTTCTTACGATATGACTTCTTCCAAACTTTGTCAATCGTTGGTGGATTATTATTGTTGGTCAATATGGGACCTGGATCATTCTCTGTTGATGAAAGAAAGAAGAGTACATGAGCGGATCAATTGTCCATCTCTTGACTGGAAATGGTCACTACGACATTTTCGATTTTCAAAATCGCTGCGAAATAAATACAAGATTTTGTTCACCTCTTTTTCAGAATTAATCATTTCACCAGCCTTGAAGAAAACAAGACGACATTCCATCTTTGATCTTCAGATTTATTCTTGCCAGAAACCGCTCGCATGCAGCCAAGCCCTAACAATCTGACATTCACAAATCTTCCTTCTTTGTTTCCTCCACCACATCTCTTCTTCTCTCTCCTGTAATTCATTTCAGATTAACGAATCAGACAATGTACCGATTATATACAGAAAAAAAGCTCGGTTTAAATACAAATGAAACAAATTTTCGTTCATTATCTCAGCGTGAAAGAAGTCTTGACATAAAATCATTATTTCACTGGTTACTTTAACGTCGATTCTTTGTTCTTTTGCATTGAACGAAGGCGTTCGGTCCGCCCGTTTTTTTTTTTTGAATAATTTTTGGCACGCAAATTGGAAGAAAGTGTTTAAATTGAGTGCACAGACATCAATGAGGAATTGCTCAGCTTAATTTGAGATTCTTGGCAGAGAAATTGAATAAAGGAACTTGGCTTTTTCCCCATCATCTTCGTTGTTCTTGAGGGATAGTGGATTTGTAGGCTACTTTTGCATTTGTGTCTTGCTTTTGATACCTTTTTTCAGCTCTTCTGACTACATCATTATGTCTGAAGGCCAATCTCAGCCTTTTTTCCCCAATGGACAAGGTTGGGAAAATTGGGATGATGAGCATGATCAACAAGAGAACCAGGATAATAATGCAAATCAGCAAGATGATAATGTTCATCAACGGAGCAGTGGTTCAAAAAGACAATCTGGCCTCCGATCTCAAGAAAAAATGTTTGCTGGTCGAAATCCAGGATATTCTCATCATAACCGCCCATACGACCGAAATTCTTCGGGAACTGATTTTTCAAACAAAAGACCCAATCGATATAATCCTTCTGGCCTCTTTACATGGAATCGAAACGGTTCAAATGCTAGCTCAACAAGCCATCCTAGAGACTCAAACGATTGGCGAAGTCATAAATCACCAAACAATAATCATGGTCAGCACTCTCATTCACAAAGGGACGAACAAGATGGGCAAGATATATATACGTTGAATCGTAAATCTCAATACGATATTCAAAATTCAAATCAGACAGATGATAGCATAACTCTTGATTATGGAACAGAAGATTCGACATTAACTAGCCCTGCTCAACCAATTCAAAGTCACTCTGATCCTGGCGTAAGTCCAACTTCGTTTAATGCAACAAGCTCCACTCCTCTGCCACAAAAACCAACTATCAACCATCCTTCCACATTTGATACCCCTCCTCAGCCTTCCGGAGGGAATGTGAATGATACCAATTTGTATGCAGAATTGGATGGAGACGATGACGGTGGACATAAGCAGAGTAGATGGACAAACATGAATGCTCAAAAGACGCCTAAAGAAACAATCATCGATCTAGTGAATGAATCAAGTCCATCTCGTAATAATGCAGGAGAGATACCAACAACAAGTGAATATGGCGGGATCGCTGGCTTGGCTAAAGCGCTAATAGAAGCCGGAGAGACTCGTCCAACGATCCCTAATGATAGTCCTTTGCAGGAAATTGGGACTTCACTTCCTTCTTCAAAGAAAAAGCAAACAAATCGCAAAAAAGCAAACAAGAGAAAGGTTTCACCTGGGATAAGAAGAAGTGCAAGAAAGACGTCTTCGACATCTAGAAACATTTTATCTCAAAGTGAACCAACGGAAGAAGGTACAATAGAAGAATTGCAAGTTTCAGAAGAACCAGAGTTTCAGATATTTGAGCCTCCGATCTCAAATATCTCTATCAAGAAACGGAAAGTAAAGGTGATCATCACTCTAAAGTACTCAAAGAAAAATCTAATTGACAGCCAAGAGGAAGAAGAAGAAGAAGATATCATACATGAAAGTTCAATGGAGGCAACGGAAAGTGAAAATGACCAGTCAACTGTGGGGGACGAGGATGAAATCAGTGAAGCAGAGATGGAGATTGAAGATCCCGTCATTACAGACGGAGACGAGTCAATTTTCACTTTCAATGGAAAAAAATATTTGCATCAAACTTTGGCATGCAAGGACATCCGTCTTCGTCGTGGAATACCGAAGTGTAGGCCTTGCACGGCGAATGAAGATGTTCCTTGTCTTTTTCAATATACAAGAGCTATGCCGTTATGTAAGAATGGAGAGTTTAAGTATTGTTTGTGGAACAGATGTATCTTCCGACCGCTACAAATATCTGTGAAAGAAGCATGTCTGCCGGATCAAAATGATTTTAATCGACCGATGGATTCAACAACATGTATGCACATGCAACTTGTGTGCGCAAAGTCACTCTTGCCGATTTTCAAAAAAGCATTGCAACATTCACTTCAGAAGGAAATTGTAATTCGTCCGCGAGAGATTCAATTTCGACATTATTGCGACTTTTGCAGTACAGGTCTCTTTGCTTCTTCTTATTTGTGTAGAAAATGCGGTCAAGAATATTGTTTTCCATGTCAACAAAAGATGATCAAAGGACAAAATAATCCTAATCATCACCACCAAGAAAGTAATATACTTCGATGTGCAGTTAATACACCGCTTAAAGATAGATACTTGCACAGCCCAGAAGATATGCTACCAGTCACACGCTTTTCATCTGAAGAGCTCAAAGTTGAAATCAAGGCAATGGAGGATATTTTACATGCTGTTCGTTCGGAAGAATTCCCACAAATCTCCAGAGAACTTTCCATAATAGGAGAAATGGAAGATTTGATGGAAAGCGATTCGAGCGATTTAAGCGATCGTGAGTCATCTCCTGCAACCACTGAAGCATTCTCCGAGCCTCAATCTGGAATATCAGAAGCAATGAGTGAAGATTGTAGGGTACAAACATTGATTCCTTTTCACGAAGTAGCACGATTTCAAAACGACAGAATGAATGAAGAAGAGTTTGTGAATGTTTGGAGTCAAGGCATTCCCCTTGTTGTAAGTAACGTTGCTCCACGCTTAACCTGGGATCCAAACGCTTTTCAGGAACGCTATGGTGACATGGAGTGTACAGTGATTCGTAATGATGAAACTGTCAATGATCAAACGAAAGTTGATGAAAATGTCAACTACTCTAAAAGGTTAACGGTTCACGACTTCTTTTAAACATTCTCAATGGACTGGAATGAGCGTCAACAAGTCCTGGGTAAAGGCAATTGGAAATTAAAAGATTGGCCTCCTGCTGCCGAATTGCAAACGTCCTTCCCTGATTTGTACGAAGACTTTAACAACTTTGTACCTATGCCAGATCATACACGAAGAGATGGTTGCAAGAATTTATCCAGCCTATTTGCAAAAAATGCAAACACGCCAGATTTAGGACCAAAGATGTACAATGCTTGGCCAGGAGATCACAAAGCAGGAGGACAAGGTACAACAAAGCTGCATATGGATATTGCAGATGCAGTGAACGTTCTCTTGTTTGCTTCTGAAGATCTTAGGATAGTAAAAGGACCTGTGGCTGCACAATGGGACATCTTTCGAGCAGAAGATGCAGATAAGATAAGGTCATTCCTACGAAAACAATTCGACACAGGTGAAGAAGATCCGATTCATTCACAAAAATTTTTCTTGGACGATCATCTTTTGCAAAAATTATATGCGGAAAAGGGTGTTTACAGTTGGAGAATTTTACAACGTCAGGGAGAGGCAGTCTTTATTCCTGCAGGATGTGCACATCAAGTTTGCAATTTGACAGATTGCATCAAAATTGCTGTTGATTTCCTTTCACCATATAACATCGAAAGATGTTTCAAGCTGACGGAAGAATTTAGAAAGGTTGCAGGAGAAGATGTGAAGAGTTGGAAAGAGGACGTATTGCAATTACATTCTCAATTATGGTATGCTTGGTGTACATGCAAAAAGCTTGCAGAGGAAGAAGAATCCAATCAAAATAGCCCCAAATCGACATGATCGTAATTTGGGACCCCTTTACTTTTTCAAACATGCTGTATTTGATCAGACTTTACCTCTACGTGAATTTTAATCTATAATGTTTATGATACAAATTGTTGTCAAGCGGTTTCTCATCTGTATGTTGGTAAGCAATCATCTTGATGGCCAACCTTCGATATTGCTCCAAACTCTCGAGCAATCTGCGTTCTCCTCCAACATGCCGAGCAGTCTGTCCATCTTTACAAGTGTATCTTCTTCTAGCCATCCAGATGAAGCAACATCCTCTGCACTTCCTTCTTCTTCATGAATACCCCTTATCCGTACAGGAGGATCATTGAAGACCATCATAGCTTCTGATTCCAAGATTGTATGCTGGTGCGGTGCTGAAGATAAGATTGCCGTAAGACTTTGAAGGTCTGTTGGATTGCACGTAATCTCCACACCGATACCGCCTTGACTATCTTCTTCATCCAATTCCCATTCTCGTACATCTTCTGCTCCATTCTCAACTGCTGTTTCAAAAACACTATCAAACGTTGAACCTTTTCTTGCACTTAATCGAATGACTCCCGTTCGAGTGAACATATGAGTGGTAGAAGAAAGTCTTACATCGTTCTTATTAAATGCTTCTTTGACACGAGCATGTGTTCTAGGAGGTGAATCTGTAGAACATTCAACGATCAAAGCAACAGGAATTCCATCTGATGAAGTTGGACCTAAAGCTTCATACGTTACCGTTTGTCCACCACCACCTGAACCAATACTTTCAGCTTTTTTTAATGTCGCTTCAATTTTATCTTTTGAAATATCCATACTTTTCGCTTTACGTAAAATTTGTCCTAACCTTGCATTTTGTTCGGGTGATGCAGATCTTGTAGGATGATTTCTAACGGCAGCAATTATTTCTCTACTTAAATTACTATAACCCGTACTTTTTGCCGTATCATTTGCTAGCTTTTTATGTTTGATCTTTGACCATTTGTTATGACCGGACAAGAGTATGATTCCACTATTGAAATGTCTTATCTGACAGTTTGAAGCTGGGCATACTATACCACTATACCTAGATGGACCAGCAGAGGAAAGGTGACCAGAAATCCGTTTGATAACCAGCATGATTTCGTTGAAGATGATGAAAAATGTGATTAAGTATCATCATTCTCATTTCTTCTCATGAATGCTTAAATAAAATTTATTTTTAGCGTGCTTTTCTGAGGGCAAAAGATTGAGCAGCCAAAAAAGCGGAAAGGAAGTAGTCTAGTATTCATGTCCCTACTGCTTTTTCGCCTGTTTCATAAATAAAATGGAAAGCGGGTGTTGTACAAAACGCGAATAAGCGTGATACTTGCTTGCATGCATATAGTCTATAGTCTATATGTACACGCTCAACAGGGGAAGGAGGTGAGGAGAAGCAATCCAACATACACTCTTCCTCTTCATCAATACCGTCCAATAGGAGAATCTTTGACGCCAACCGAGATTCCGTCACAAACAGATAGACAAAGCTTTCATTATTAGGGTTTGATTATCCGCTTTCACTTTTCTTATGTTGTTAAATTGAGAGATATCGACTTCTTTAACATCAAGTAGCATCTTCCAAGCAAATCAGATTGCTACCGTTGAATCGAACATTGCAACGCAGGTACCTTCAGGCTTTGAATGCACAATGATAAGCTCTTTAAATGAGAGCAAACACGCAACAATATAGCAATTTCATCATTGGCGAAGGAAAAAAAGAACAATGATTCAATTTGTAATTTCTCTTTCTCATTAAGAATTTCAACTTTTCTTTTTTAAATTAAACGTGCAAGTTCTGTCAACTTCGTCAAGAAATGACAGTAAAATCAACAACAGAACCATCATCAATAACGACAACAATGCACGCTCGTCAAGGCTCTTCACCTTTACCTAGAACTATGCATGCACCTTCATCTTCGTTACCGACTGCCAGCACTTCAACAGCACAAACATCAATAGCACGATCATCTACGCCTGAACGAGGTCCATCTTCAGCACTTCCTCGTACCGAAAGTTCTAATTCAAGCATATCTACATCTTCTTCTTTTCAACATTGTTCCTTTTGTCTATCCGCCGAATTCGATATCGACAAGGGAAGCACTTTATCACATCAATACCCAGCACCCAGTGGTCATGATGAGCACATGTTAGCCGAACTTATGTTACCAGATGGTGTTCATGCTCGTTCAGAAGATTGGACTGTATTCTTTCTGCCTACTTACGATATTACTGGAACAAGTGTAGGAAAGACTCATGCAGTCAAAGGCAGTATATCCAGCAATGGAGGACAAAGTTTGAAATCGAATAAAGGTAAAGAGAGAGAGAATCTTTACTACGTCTTGAATCTCGTACGAACGAAACATGACAATACGGTCAGACGTGGTGCTTTGGTCAAAGCCATCGCAATTGTTACCCGTCATCCTTTCATTCAAATTTTCAAACCTGCTCTCCTTTTGGCTCTGGATGAGTATTTCCGTCAACCAGGTGTAGAAGTGCTAGCTAGGCTGTTTGATGCGTTGAACTCTCTAAATTTGAGCAAGATGCCTTCTCTGACCTACAATGAGAAAAGGATCTTACGAGCCTCCGATAGACGTGACCTTTTTGAGGATCGTTTTGCGTCTTCTTCTCGCTCTGTTGCTAGTTTGAGGCCACTCGTTTCCACGCCAGGAAGGTCAGCAACACCATTGAACGCAATGCACAGTACTACGCAAGCAGACGAAAGCGAAAGAGGTAGAGCTGAATCATATGACACTGCCTCAGCAGCCCGCCTACGGTCCAGAAGCGACAGTAGCAGTTCAATGCATTCGAATGAAGATAGTTACGGCAAAAAGCATCAATCGCAATCCGGTATTCCTATTGAACGTCGTCCAACGAATCTCATCAATAGGCCATCACTTGCTTCTTTACGACTAGGCGGAAGCGGTAGTAATATCCTTCGACGAAAGCCATCGGCTGCAGCAGCATCGCAAGAAGCATTGCAACAAGCCCTGAGCACTTCTCGTTCTCCCAGTGCTTCAATAGGTCAAGATGGACACGCGGCTTTGGGCGTCAATACGATTAGTAAAGCACACATGTTGAGCAAAGTGAAAGATACGCATGTTTGGGAGACAAGTGTCGCTTACGGGAAGATACAAGAGCTACCGATCCGTGTGCCGACAGATGTCTTTGACGAGGAAGTTGGAGAGTATTCTTTAATTCATCTGATCAACACTTTTGGTTCCACTCATCCCTCAGGACCGTTGCATGGACATCTGCATTCCAATGGTCATTCAACACATCCAATCATATTGCTGTTCAATGCGGTTGTGACAGGTAAGCGAGTCATTTTTCTAGGACACAATTTACCTGCTAATCAAGTTGCAGGTCACGTTTTGTCTTTATGTGCTTTGGCAAGTGGTTGTGGAGCAGGTTGGCGAGGAATCGTTTCAAGATGCTTTCCTTATGCAAATTTGGGAATGATTGATGAATTGGAACAGGTGCCCGGTTACATTGCTGGAGTGACCAATCCTAGATTTGAAGAACTTCGAGCTTGGGATGTTTTATGCAATGTAGAGAATGGAAAGATTACCATTCACAAGAATATCGAACCTGCACCATCTATACGACCTACAGCTCAACCGTCCGAAACATTCACATCTACTAGCTTCAGCTCAGGTATAGGACCCGATGGAGAAATAAAGCTTACAAGGGCGCCTAGTGAACCTGAAATTTCATCAGGTGGTGGAAGCGGACAACACAACGAAAAGGCAAAGGGTGGTGGAAGAGAAAGGTCAGGAAGTGCGATGGCTTTCGAAGCACGTCAAGACGCACCAGATAATATTTTTATGGATGAAATAGTACTTGCCATCTCTGCACGTTATGGAGAAAGATATGTGAGATCACGTTTTATCGAATTTGCAGCCAACTTTGTACGTTCTACAGCTCGGCACGAGGAGTATTACTATGGTTCGACCACTTTGGCGCCACCTTGTCAACCATTTCTAAATGGTCAATTGGGAAGTGGTGCTTTGTACGCCGATCGTGAGACTGAATTGAAGGACATCCAGGTCAATGCAAGCCGAATAGATGGATGGAGAAATACAAATGCTTATGTTCAATTGTTGGCAGATGTGACAGCGCAAGGAAGTTTTGGCAGCTTGGTCACTTTTGATCTCGGTCATCAAATTGCCAGATTAAGAAGGGCAAAAAAGATGAACACGAGTGAATATGAGCTCGTATTCACTTCTCTTGCGCGCAATATTCGAACTCAAGATCAAATTATCGAGCTTCTTGCCGCTTTGCCTATTCATCATGGTGGTCTTTTTGCCATCAGTAATGGTCTCTTCCATCCTTCTCGACTCGTGCAAGCTTCTGCACATGAAATTTTATTAAGGATAGCTACCAATAATGTTGGACGAAAGATGATGCAAAGTCTCAATTTGTTCCATCGATTAGCATTCGCACGCTTTCTCAGTGACAATCATGATGCAAGTGCTAATGGAACAACTTCTTATTTTAAGCCGACCAATTCTGCAGCTGAGAAAGGTGCATTCTTCGCAGGTGCAAGAGCTGGAACGCCAAGTTCATTCACCTTTGAGGGACAATCACCAATCTCTCAAAAAATACCCACTCCGAATAGTACGTTGCGATTCAATGGAAATTCGGTTCTCAATTCATCACACGGTAATGATGCTTATGGGGATGGTCAACATTCCACCGATACTCGAAGCAGGCATGCTCCTTCTTCCTCTCTTGGCATGCACAATGTATCACAAATTGATACCAACAGTAGCGATTGAGCTCGAATTTTTATTTTGAGATGCTCGATTTACATAGCTCATCCTTCTCGATCTGGTATAATCTTGCCATGCACATCCATTGCTTGTACATTAGCAAAACAAAAGATATCATTATGATTTTGCAATCCAATCATTTAAATGCTATAAAAATACAAAATTTACCATCCGCCAGAGCTCATTGGAATATCCAAACAGAGCGTCATGCTATTTCGTGAAGATCCTGCTTCCCACCTTTTGTCTGCACCATCTTGACCCAGGACAGCAATTTCCAAAGCCCTCTCAAACAATCTATCAATCTTTTCCTGTAATCTTGGTCCGCTTTTTGCAAAGTCAGGTTGAGCATTGATTTCCAAAAGCCAAACACGAAGATCATCAGAAGAAATTGATTGTGTATGAGAAGCATTTGGAACGGTAACCATTAGATCAACACCGAAAATTTCCCATGCATTTGGCCAAGGTTGAAAATGAATTCTTCCTGCTTTTGTACATGCTTCGAATGCTTCTGCAATCGTTGCTGCGGATCCTAAGCGAATTGCATTTAAATGATCAGCTGTCAAAATGGTTGAAGATGTTCCCGGACCAATCTTTGATCCTTCTAAATCGGATAATAGATGAACAGTTCTTTGACTTTGTTCATCATCTTGTCTGCTTGTGTTTGTCAAATGAGCTGAGAGATCAATCTCATCATCGTCATTTTGTTCAGGATCCGAGTATGCTTTCGGAGCAAAGAGAGCCAACATTTCGTCATAGAGGAACACCCTTAGACTACCTTGAGCCAATACGTAAGCTCGAATGTGGAATTTATGAAAATTTTCTAATGTCGGTGCTTGAATTACGAATGGGTTCTCTAGATATTCTTGAATGACAAATTGACGTACTTGACTGATGACCACTGCTGTCGAAGAGGAATTTTGCGCGACGGTAGCTCCTTCCTCTTCATCTTCCTCTTCATCGCTTTCCTCTTCAAATTCTTCAAAGATTGCCTCTAAAGATTCAACTGAGTTAAACAGCCGTATCCCCATACCTTGATCGGCCATTGCGGGTTTCAAAATGAACCATTTATTTTGATCGCTCTCCAAGATTTCCTTTACATCGTATAGATCATCTGTCAATAATTCATCCAAATCATCTGCGCACGTTGCTTCAAAGATCCAAGTAGCTGGCGCAATTTCACCGTTCTGGCCTGAAGACGAATCACCCTTTGGTATTCTTTCTACTTTACGGGTACTCGATTGAGCATCTCCCAGGTTGCTACTGGTAGACTTTTTCACTTTTGCCAAATGAAGGCTATGGGCGAGATAATTCTTTCTGATGAGTGATTTACGAATGACGTAGCTACTCAATTGTGGATAGGAAACAGCCTCTGCTCCAGCAGAATTAGATTGCTTTCCACTTACTGGATGAACATCTTCAAAAGGTAGCAAATCATAATCACCAAAGTATACATCAGCCTTTGGCAATTTCACCTCTTCATTACTCGAGCCCTGATTAGGATCGGTCCTGTGAATCGTCCATCCTAATGGCTCTAAAATCTTCTCTGCAGCATGTACAGCAGATTGGTGGGTATATGGAGCAGTGGGAAATCCCACCCAAACCGAACGCATTCGGACAAGAGGAAATGATGATGGCTTGCATTTATTCTAGAATTTCTTTCGGTGCTGGATCAAGTTCTTCCTAAATTTTTTAACTGGCTTCCAAGACAGACGCTTAAATCCGATTAAAAAAATCACCGAGCTAAATTCAGAGCACAGTACGCGTGCCTGAAGCAAGCAACGAAGAGATCCAAGCCTGCATAATCGCGTCTTGTGCTTTTAATTACCGCGAAAAAGGTTCTCTAGTCATAAGGCATTGGTATGCGTCATTTGAGGGGGGCTGCACTGCATCAGTGGAGCACGGAATTAGGAAATGTAGTGATTTGAGGTATGATTTGATTGATTGTTTGTTCTCACCTATTGATCGATTAGATTTCTGACACTTTTTGAAAACGACCACCATCAGTATACCTCAAGATATCATCATCTCTCCCTGACCTCTGAATACAAACAAGAGGCTGAACGGGGGCGATTTCGCCACACAAGCTTTGGAGGTTATTAGTTTTTGCATGCAAGGAATACCTCATAGATTCAAGACAATAACACGCCTCATTCCCATCGCATTCATTGGCGTGTCAACGCCATCATTTGTTTATTTCAGGACATCGTCATATACCCGCATTTGTCTCACAAACATTAGTGCCTGACAAATCATACACTGATTCAATTTACGCCTTCGGACTTCAACAGCTTTGTCTCCTGCGCCACTCCACCTTGCATATCACTTTAGGGGAGTTTACTTCTGATCGACAAATCAATCGTCGCATACAAGAATTTCTTCAATACTGCTTCCACCATGTCTTCCATTATGGACGAAGATGATATCGGTTTGTCCGATTTCGAAGACTATGCTTCTGATGATGATCTAGATATGCAAGCATCTCTATCGTCTGATCACGACTCCGATAACGAAATCGCGCTCGAAGACAACGTCGACGAGGATGAATTCAACGATGAAGACCTTGCCTTTAGCCAAGAATTGGGGAAAAGAACTCGTAAACCTTGGGAGGTAGAATATCGTCCGATGAAAGTGGAAGATATCGAGAAAGTACAAGAGAAAGAGGTGGAACAGATTGCAGAAATGCTTGAGACGAAGAAAACTGATGCGGCAATCTTGTTGCGGCATTTTGGATGGAACAAAGAGAGATTGATTGAACGATATATGGACGCACCTGAGAAGGTCAATTTGGAAGCGGGTGTACGACAAGATTCATCCAAAACTCGATTGCAAGCATTGACAGATTTCACTTGCGAGATTTGTTTCCGCTCAGCAGAAGATAATGCTCCTGTAGTAAAGCCTAGCCGATCAAAAAAAGCTGCAGCTCCTCCACCACCTCCTACTATCGAAACACTAGCACTAGCATGTGGACATCGTTTCTGTACAAGTTGTTATCGTACCTATCTAGAGCAAAAAGTGATGACCGAAGGAGAATCAAGACGAATTCAATGCATGGAAGAGAAGTGCAATCTGGTCGTTGATGAAGTGACTGTTGGTTTGGTTGTTAGTCCAGTGATTGCAGAGCGATACAAGACCTTGCTCAATCGTGCATTCGTGGATGATTCGCAAAATTTGCGTTGGTGTCCGGCACCAAATTGCGAATTCGCGGTTGAATGTAACACTAGTGGAGCTGCTACTGGCGGAGCAAGATCTAATGCCAAGAGAAGAAAGAAGGATGGTCCCAGAAGTGACATTGTACCAACAGTCAAATGTTCGTGTGGACATTCTTTCTGCTTTGCATGCAATAGTGAAGGTCATGCGCCTGCTGTATGCGAAGTAGTACGGATGTGGGTTCGAAAATGTGAAGATGATAGTGAGACTGCAAATTGGATCTCTGCTAATACGAAAGAGTGCCCTAAATGCGACTCGTCTATTGAGAAAAACGGAGGGTGTAATCACATGACATGCAGGAAGTGTCGGCATGAATGGTGTTGGATTTGCATGGGTCCTTGGTCAGAACATGGTAATAGTTGGTACAATTGTAACAGATTCGACGAGAAAGCAGGTGCCAACGCCCGTGATCAACAAGCAAAATCTCGCGCTTCTCTCGATCGTTACTTGCATTACTTCAATCGATTTGCCAATCACGATCAATCGGCACGTTTGGACAGAGATTTGTACAAGCGAACGGAGAAAAAGATGGAGGAAATGCAAGTTTCTTCAGAGCTCACATGGATCGAAGTACAATTCTTGAAGAAAGCGGTTGATATTGTTACAGAATGTCGTATGACTTTGAAATGGACCTATGCGATGGCTTATTATCTAACAAGAAATAATATGACCGAATTGTTTGAAGACAATCAACGTGATTTGGAAAGGGCAGTAGAAGATCTTTCAGAGCAATTGGAAAAGCCAATTGAGAAATCTCTCATTCCTACATTGCGTCAAAGGGTAACTGATTTAACCAATTACGTTCAACGTCGCAGAGAGATCGTTTTAAGTGACACTGCACAGGGTTTCGCAGAGGGACGTTGGAGCTGGAACGTAGAGTTCTAAGAACTTCATAGCGTACTTACCTCTATTCTCTCATTTTACATCTACATATCCAAGCATAGTAAACCTTACATATCTGTTCCGTCTAATCAGCATGTACATTTGGCAATCTTACCACAACAATGTTCCAACCAGCACTAAATCATCCTCATACTTTTATCATGTTTCAATAGCAAATGGTTCCTGAAATTCAATATATTTACAACGATTATAAACGCTTTATGAAGAAGATAGCCTTATTTGCGTAAGGATTATGATAGTATGGTATAGTTTGCTCAAATCCGAAACGTTTGTATAGTGTACAAGCACCTTGCATGCGATCAGGAAGTGTGTCCAAGAATGCATATTCATATCCTTGCTTTTTTGCTTCTTCCAGGGTGGCCATAATTAATGAATTTCCAGCTTTCATTCCTCGAGCTGAAGGTTTAACAAATAATCTTTTTAATTCACAACACTTTGTGTTTTCATTAAAAGTTGATGATTTTTTTCCTTCAAGGCTTTCGAGGTGATATCGTATAGAAGATTGAACATCATTTGTGATGTTCAATGTACGCATTGCTATGCATCCTATTGGTTCAAAAATTTGTTCTTGTGATGAAGTAGAAATGTGTTTATGTGAAAGAGCAAGAAATAAAGAACCTCCTTGATCGCCAGAATATTTTCCTGGTAAATTTGCAAATTCAGTATCGTAATCTTGAAATTTTAAGTCCAAATTTAACCATTCATAATAAGAAGTGAATAAATCTTTGATCGTTTCAAGATCATCCTGTACGAATGGTCTGATGATCACGCTGGATTCCGGCATGTTAGATTGATTAGCAGCTCCATTCATATTGTCTCACCGTCATCAGACCGGTCAAAAGATTTATTGATGTCATTCAGAATAAATGCTCTTTTTCACCACATGTTCCTGATCAAAGGTCCCCTTATCCGGGCCAAACTTGATGGATTTTAGGCAATTTTTTTATTTTCCCCGAGTGGCACGGCTTATTATCTTCTCTAGGCGTCAAGGATAGAAAGAGCCGATTGCATTGAAAGAGATAATAAGACTGATTTAATGCCTTATTTTTCATTCAACCCTATGCACGCTGATCAATGCGTCGTCGCAGTAAAAAGGTGAAAGAAAAAGTCGCTTGCTTCGCGCCGGCGCCCTATGTTGGGCGGAAAGGTTGATGCAGGAAAGGAGACGATTCGGTGGATATTTCCCTTGCTTTTTATGGGGTGGCAGAAGCCAAGTGCATACGTTCTTCTCACCTTAAATTTTCTTTTTCTCTCTCTCGGGTAGACCTAAGTAAGAGCATATTTCATACATAGACTAGCTTCTTTGCCATCATCTTCATATCCTTCGCTCATTCAGACGACTATTAATACTTTGCTACGGAGCCGCAAGCAATAATCGGACTTTATTTGCATTTTCTTACGTGACTGATTTGCGTCATCGAGGCAGTGTATCTAAAAGTATTTTGTTGATCGAGAAGAAAGTGAGTGTGCGCTACCGTCGTTTACGAGGAATCATTTTGTGGGCTTTCCATTTACTCAATTCTGTCATTCCGTTTGTCGGTTTTGTTACGGCTCCTTTTGTCCTCCCTACAGCTTTCAAATTAAGGCGCAATCTCCTATCACACAAAAAAATACATACAACAATGAGTGCTGCAGCTCAAAGAGCACCAAAAGCTGATGCTAATTTGGCAGGTTCAGGTGTAGGAAGAAGGGGCAGTCAAACACTCAAAGGTCGTCGTGGATCGGGTGTTGAGAAATTGGAATCGCATGTGAGTATTATTAAAAATAAAATGAGTAAAAGTACGGAACCGGTTTGTTCTCAAAGGTAGATGAGTGATAGAGATAAGGGTGAGAGGAGACCGCATATATAGGACAAATGATACTCACAAATCATTGGAGCAAGAAGAATCAGTGAAGTTCAACCACCATATTGCGCTGATTGTCATTAACAAGAAGTATACATACCTTCAAAAATGGCTCCACCAGTATCTTTGACTCCACCGACTCTGCCACCTTTACCGCCAATCTCTGACCATCACCATTTCGCAAACGCACATGACGTGAGCAAGGACGATTTTAGTGGATGACTCAGTACTGACTTAGAGCTGCTGCTCTCCTCTTCTTCACAGACACATTACTGGCACACTTCCACACACAAACATGAGGAAAATCCAGGAGCATCAGACAAGGTGTTGAATGAACATTTAGAAAAGTACAAGAAAATGTTTGAATTAACTCCTGAAAGACTCAAGGAAATCACCAAGCGTTTCGTTGGAGTTCTGGAAACCGGTCTAAAGAAAGAAGGACAAACGGTTCCTATGCTTCCCGCATACGTTTTCGGATGGCCAACTGGAGATGAAACTGGTTCATATTTGGCATTGGATTTGGGTGGTACAAATTTGCGTGTTTGCCATGTTGTGTTGCAAGGAAAAGGTAAATTCGAAATTACACAAACTAAGTTCCGCTTGACTGACGAACAAAAGCAGTGTGAAGGACAAGAATTGTTTGATTTCTGTGTCGAATGCTTAGACACATTTATTAAAGATCACTTTGGTAACGGAAAAGATGATGAGGTTATTTTTGAAGAAGAAATCGCACTCGGTTTCACTTTCAGTTACCCAATGGAACAGAATGCTATCGATCACGGTAAACTTGTCCGATGGACAAAGGGATTCGGTAACCCAAATACTGAAGGCAAAGATTGTGCACAAATGTTCCGCGATAGTTTGGAAAAGTACAACGTACCAATTAAGATGACTTCAATCATCAATGATACAACTGGTACATTAATCGCTTCTAACTACGTCAAACAGGACACAAAAATTGCCTGCATCTTTGGAACAGGTTGTAATGCAGCTTACATGGAACACATCAAAGATATTCCAAAGATTGCTGATTTGAACTTGCCTGGAGATGAAGACATGGCTGTCAATTGTGAATATGGAGCGTTTGACTCATTCAAGCATGAGCATATGAAGGAAATTCGAACAAAATACGATGAGCACATTGACTTATCTTCCAACAAGCCACACGAACAAGCATACGAAAAGATGATTGCTGGATTGTATCTTGGTGAAATTTTCCGTTTGATCTTGTGTGAGATGGCAGATGATGGTATCTTATTCTTGGGTCAAAATACATACAAGATCGAAACGCCTCAAGTGTTTGACACTGCTTTCTTATCTTTGATCGAAGCTGATCCAACAGATGAACTTTTAACAGTTACAGGATTATTTACTCACTTTTTCAAATTGGACACGACTCCACAAGAACGTAAATTTTTCAAAAAGTTGGCTGAATTGATCGGTACACGTGCTGCACGGTTATCAAGTTGTGGTATTTGTGCATTAGTAACAAAGATGGGTTATTTGGAAGGTGAAAATCCAGAAGGTTGTGGTGTTGGATGTGATGGAAGTTTGTTTAGCAAATATCCACATTTCTCTGATCGACTCCATAAAGCAATCGAAGATCAATTTGGCGAAAAAGGTAAAAAAGTTAAATGCTATCAAGCTGAAGATGGAAGTGGAGTTGGAAGTGCAATTATTGCTGCAATGACACGTAAGAGAAAAGAAGAAGGCAAACATGCACATGTGTAAAAAGAGGAGGAAATGGTTTTTTAATCAAATGTAGATTCACCTATATACACAATATGATAAGAGTGACAAGTAGAATATTCGCACTGGTCAAGTGCAAGGTGGGATCCCTATTGTGGAAGTAGATTTTCCGAGTTGTGCTATCGGCCATTACAAAGGCGTAACTAATCAGGAGAGGATGCTGCTTATGTATATATGGAGGATATACCCAGTAGAAAAGAAAAGGCTGTTACATCCAGAAATTCTGCTAAAACTCCCAGCCACACAATACGAACATGCACAAATCCTTACTCTTCCTTCAGTGAGAACGCGAAGCTGATCTGCGCTGCGCTGCGCAGGCGTAGCACCGTGCATGATTAAATGGGAACTGGGTTTTATGTTGGAAGATCATCTTCACCTTCTTCGTCCCGAGAGAAAAAAGGTGAAAAAGATGATCGTCTGATTTTTGGTATTATTTAAACAGGTATAAGCAGATGATTAAGAATGTTTCTATTTGAAAACTATGAAAAGAGTTGTAAGTGTGAGAGAAAAAAACTCTCAAAGATACTTGTAATATAAGTCTTTCTTTCCTTTTCTTTGTTTTTTTTTTGGAAGCAATTCACTTAACCTTATCGATAGTTTATTTCATACCTGCAGGTTCCTTTACTGATTTACGGAAACACAACATTGTACAAAGAGGCGTGAGAGTTTAGGTTGCTCTACTAGACTATGTGGCTTTTTTTAGTTGAAGCATCAATGAATTTTGTATTGATTGTTTCTTATAGTTGACGCGTCAAAGTTGGTTGATTGGTAAGAAAAGTCAAACTAGACTTTGAGACTAGAAAAATTATTTTTTTCGAGAAAATGGGTGTTAATCTTACCAACGCACGCAAAACTCTTTTGCTCTTTTTGGCATTTCATGCAGATCATTTTGAGGAGTGAATAGAAAAGATTTTTTGACTGACTAAATGAGACTTCACTCTTGTAGTTCAACAGTGATTTGCTTTTCTATGTACTAACTAAAAGAAGATTTTCGCTTCTAGATCTTCTTTGAAATTTTGATTGTTGAACTTTCTTAAATGCATCTTGGCATGCAGACTTATCCGGCACCGAAAAGGAGCAATACATACCACACCTGATCAAAGCCTGCTTTCTCGTTTCCCTTAATTTTTGAACTTACTTGTAGAATCAGGTAAGGTTCCCGACATACATATGTACAAACGAAACATGGCATTCGTACCGAAGTGAAACAAGACTATACTTCTATACAATCAGCTGCATGTAGGTGGCTGTATATGTATGTGTACGTATGTGAGCGATCTCTTTACTTTAATTATCTTTATCATAGAACATGCAAGCATGCACTTTGTCCCATTGCATTTAATCAGTGTTAAGACCTTACCCCGGGGAAAGTTGATCGACATTGCTTTTTGGGTACCTTTATAAAAAGATTATCTTTTCTTGCGTTTATTTTATAAGTTTTCCCCTTTTTTATCATCGATCATATCATGTTTAAATTAACTTCACAACAACAAACAAAACGATTAAGGACGATATTTTCGACTTTGCTGACAATTGATGGTACATTATTCACGTCAGCTTCGATAATTGGATGGTTCGCATATCAAAAATCAATCGAGAATGGATCAATTCCTTCACAAGAAATCACAGTAACATGTGCAAGTATTGCAACTGTAGGATTAATTATTTTGCCAATTGTGATTTATCAATCATGGTCAAAAACATTATCAAGTGAAAATGTTAGACGTAATAGAGGTACTCCTTTGACCCGATTGTGGTCTTTACCTGGGTGGGTTTTCAGTCTTGCTTCTTCTATTGGGATCGTTGGTATTGCTTATCATAATCAACAGTGAGTAGATATTATTCGTATAATCTTGAAGGGTGCTAAAAGCTAATTATAAATATTTTCTTATTTGACAGTCAATGCAATCAATCAAATTCTAATGATGACTTTATTTGTTCAAGCATATTCAACTCAACCTTTATTCGTCCTTTAATTGCTTGCACTTTAGTAGCAACCGTCTTGAATTTCTTATTGATGACATGGTCAATCATCAATCCGAGTTCGTTACGCAATTTAAACAGTTTAGATCCTCATCTTCAAGCTGATTGGTTTTATCAACGTAAAGAAGTTAAACAAGATTTTCCTTTTTCTAATCAATCTTTAAAAAGTGAATCAAGATTTTTGAAAAAGTTTTTATTGTCTTCACCACCACCACAAGCAAGACAGAATAAAAGATATCATGCAAAAACATTTTCACAAATTAATTACGCAGATCAATTTGGAGGAAGATACGAATTAAATAATATTTCACCTTTCGATCAAAGATCTTTACATAGAACACATTCTCACGGCAGTACAGAACAAAAACAAAGTGAAGCAATCCTTCGTCATCAAACTTCATTTTCTTCTTCAAAACAACAAATAAAGCGTAAACAAATAAAAGAAAGTGATTATCCTCTTACGGAAGATGAAAGAAAAAATAATTTTGTTATTTTCTCATCAACACATAATCATTCTGTTGATGAAGTTCAATATTTCGATGCAATTTCTTTACATTCAATTTCATCATCATCACCTTCTTCTTCAACCTACAACCTTGAAACACCAAAACATAGTCCAACTTTACAAGAAGCAGTCATCATTCGGAGCAACTCACCACAAAAACTTCAATCATCTCTTTCTGATTTTAAACCTACCACTTGGATTATTCCTAGTCCACCTCCAAGTTTCTCGCCTAGAGTATATCCACGTAAAACCTCTTTGCATCATAATCGCAACGTTCAATCATAAGTGTAACACGCTCTCTTCCTCGGTCCTATTTTCTGTATACTATATCTTACTTTGACAAATGCAATATTCTTTTTGCAAACACATCATCAAACTTATTGGGGTATGAGATCATGGATGATTATTGATGGCAAATAGATAAAAGTATTTTATGACAAAATGAGACTAAGTAATTGTGATACTTTGTACTTCATTCGTTGGTAACCCATTTGATGTAGTACTAGTTTGTGCTTCCGATAACACATCTCCCTCACTTCTCACCTCATTAGATGATGTATTAGATTGGACGTTTGACGTTTGAGGTGTGATAGCCAAATGATGTGCTGCTCCTGGATCAAGGTGAGAAGAAATTGAAGCATTATCTGCTTGTTGTTGTCCAAGTGCTACATTAGAATGCGAAAGTGGAATTGATAATTGCGTAGCAACAGTTTTTTGTGATGGCGTTCTATGAATACTAATTCGATCTCCTGGTGCACCTGGCCCTGCAGCAAAGCCTCCGATAGAAGTACCCATCATAGCTTGAGCACTATTTCTGCCCGTAGCACTTGCTGCTACGCTCATTCCTGTTCTCGAACTTGAATCAGATCCACGTCTAGAAAGAGGAGGTAATGCTTTCACACTTGCATACGTATCAGAAGAATTTCTTCTTTCTCCCATCAAGCTTCCCCCAATCGAACGTGCACCACCAAAGCTCGGTGCAGCATGAGATTGATGACCACGAGAAGAAGCTGCACCACCTCCAATACTTGCAGCAGCTGTAGAAGAAGCCAAAGTTAGAACACTTGCATTATCTGCCGGAATCCCAGACGGATGAGGATTGTTGCTAGGATGAGGTCTAGAAACTGTAGGAACATGTGCATATGGCATCTCTTCCGGAGCTTCATCTTGTCCGGGTAATTGAACAATCGTTCCGCTTGGTGTACGTCCCATAGGTGGAGCAGATGCGAATTGGATTGAAGAGGGTGCATTATGAATACTTTCTCCACGTAAGGAACCAACTCGATTTTGTGAAGGGTAAACTTCTCCATGTCGATGTTGTGCGATTTGTGCCATTGGAGTATAATTGCTACCTTGAACATTCTCACGCGTATCTAAACTCATCAATGTCGTCGGCTTTGTACTTGCTCTACTCTTTCCTGTATCCATAGTACGATTGTCCACACTATCGCGACTTCTTGATACGTTTGCACTTTCATCATCGTCAAAAGAGGGTGCATTACGACTTTGACTACTTCCATAACTTCCTTGAGGACTGAGAGTATGCCCTTGTCCATTACTGATCACGTTTGCCGTATTCATATTTGCTGAATCACCGTTTGCCGTTCTGTTTGGATTAGATAAAGCATGATCATCAGCACGAATGACAGAATCCTCTGTCACGTTGTTATTACACGTTTGATAACTTTGATCGCCACTTGAAGGTATAGAGATTGGCAAGGCGGCTGCAGCTGCGACAGATGGTGTGATCAAATCTGCTGATACCAAAGGTTCATGTTGTGGTACACCACCTAATTGAGGTGCATCAGAATCTCCTCCAACTGTCAACGTGTTTGCCAATCCTCCCACATTTGTATTATCAAGAGGAGCAGTCAAAGGAGCATTTCTTCCGCCTGTTGAAGAGGGAACTGCTGGAGCATTTGGAGACGTTTGAAAGAATCGACCAGAAAGCATAGATTCACTACGTTTTCCTTTTCCGTTTTGTGAAGAAGTACCGTTCGTCTTACTTCCTTTTCTGCTTCTTAATGAAGAATTCTTTTTTCCATCTAAATTGCTCTGTAAGCCATTCTCGCCTGATTCTGTTCCAAATTGTGTTTGATTGGCATTATGAATGTCATTCTCCCTTCCTTCTTCGCTTGGTCGTCTGCCGAACCTTTTTAAGAATCGTTTAAATTTAGATGATTCTTGTGGATTACCATTTGCATCCATTGTCACGTTCCCCTGCGTTTGAGATCCAGTTCCCGGCGGTGTTTGTGAAGGAGCAGGCATTACGTAGGATTTGTTCTCAATCACGATAATGTGGAAGAGAGAATAATAGCCTTGCATGTACTACTTTCTCCGAGAATTGTGTTGGTATTATACGTAAAAAGTGTTGTTAAAAATGCACTTTTGGCTCATCGTACAGGCCGAAATTAAATAAAAAAAGGCTGTGACCGTTCCTATGCCTTGGAAATTAAAGCACCCTTTTTTAGGCGTGTTTTGGCTTCTAAGTGGCCCGCGCTTCGTACCGTGCTCATCTGTACGCTTTGTGTACATACCAGAATCTTCATTACACTTCCACCCCTAGACATTCCGGTCAAGAAAAAAAACCTTTCATTGAGATATACATCATACTATTTGACAGAATCTTTCAGATTAGAGTAAGGATCTCTTTGATCTGATCTTATTCTTGTAGATATCCATCTTATTTGTGAAGTTGTTTGACGCTTATTTCTCCACATTGATGTATTCCTTAGCGGCCAACTTGAAAAAAGACAATAATATTCTTGCTTCGAATGCTTTTTTACCGCTAATTAATGGGTTTGGCCAAATAAAAATAAAGAAAGGGCAAACCCGCGTTCAATGAGTGGGTGAGCGGACGTGCATGCATCACGGCTGAGAAATCCCCGCTTTTAGATCATTAAAAAGCCAAAAGCACGCGTGAATGTGAAAGTACATAGACTACATAGACACCCCCGGAGAATAAGATAGATTGGTAATAAAAAACTCTCTTTAACAGGTACGCAGTGGGGAAGTGTAGGAGATTATCAGACATGTCTTCTCAAATTTTACGACTATCATCTCCTATCCATCTCTCACTACAAGTACACACACCACACTGACCCTTCAATCATGACGAGTAAACTGGAAGATCGTATGCGAGCACAAGCATTACGTGCATTAGATGATGCTTCAGATTTAAACGTAGAAGGTTTCGAATCAAGTAGAGTGTTTGCATTAACTCGACAAGTGATCGATAATCCACCTGCAGGATCCCCTGTAAGTAGAAAGAGACTTTTACGTAGAGTTGGAGCGATTATTTTATTCATCGTTCATCCAACTCAACCACTCGATCCATCAAATCCACGTACAAAACCAACAAAATCCATTTCAGGAGGAGGTATTAGACCTGCATATTGGTATTTAGATTTAAAAAGGTCAGGTAAAATTGGTAAAGGACAACCACCTCTTACAATCTTAGGTCGTAAACGTAAAGCAGACGTTGTGATCGAATGCATAGATCGTGATCTTGTAGATATTGCAGCCGGTCGTACGTTCGCAAGTAAGGTTTATAATACTGGAAGGATGAAAATCAAAGGTTCTTTGGATTCTGCTTTAAGTATTGCTGATTTATTCAATCATGAAAGAGCAAAAATCTATGGAACCGTTACTGCAGAATCTACTGTGGAAGGCGATTTGGTAGCTTCACCTCAAGGTAGAGATGAAGGTGATGCATATAGCGACGGTATGCCCGCACCTGTCACTGTTGATATCAAATCTAAGCTTTGATAACAAAATTTATATTTGTATGCTACCTATACACTCATTATATAGTCATAACTTTCATACTTTTGACTAAATACAGCACGTTGTTGGAATTGCAATCTATTTGATTGAACTTATAACCATGCCGAACATCCCTGACTTTCCCCGCACAGAGAGAGGAATCGGGGAGGCAACAAAAAGATACATTGCATGCACACACAGCGTAAGTAGACTTACGCGCAAAGCCCACAAAGCTTTTCCATACACGTGAACCGGGGGAAGACTCGGACAGGATTTTTTTATGGAAAATATTCTAGAAGATTGGTTTTCGGATGCAAGGTGGTAAAGCATTGACTGAGAATTTGATTGATTGCATAAATTTAATAATCACCTTTTTGAACATCATCCCTACTATAATTTGAATAGCCAATCATTTTAAAGATGGCTTCAAGATCAGTAGCTCGCTCAGCTTTGAGTGGAGCGATTGATGTAATCTCAACAAAGCAAAGTATGAATCGTAGAAATCAAATGATACTTAATGCCGCTGGAAGAAATATTACAACAGCTAGCCTTCGTTTTAGCTATGCAACTCCAAGACCATCTTATCATCAACGTATCAGAGGTTTTCATGCATCTTCACGTAGAATGGAAGGACCAACGAAATCACCCTTTCAAGCATTCGTTGATACATTAAGGGAAGAATTGAAAAAGTCACAAGAAATGCAAGAGAATATGAAACAATTACAAGGAGAAGCAGGAAAAGTACAAGATAGTGAAACGATGAAAAAAGTTCGTGAAGCGTACGAACGTGCAAGAATAGTAGCAAGTATTAAAGAAAATCCAAGATTACAAAAAGCTGCTGAACAATTACGTAAAAGTGGTGGTCAGGTAGGAGATGCAGTAGGTGCCACTTTGAAACAAATGGAAGAGAGTGAATTAATCAAAGGATTAGGTGCAATCTCTTCAAGGCTAGCACGTCAATTAGAAGATACAACTGCACCTATCAGAAATACAGAAGCTTATCGTGCATTTGCTCAAACATTAACAGACGCATTCGATGATGGAGGATCTGCATTACGTATCATTACAGATTCAGAAGCAGATGCACGCACACAACGTAAGATCAAAAGAGAGATCAGATTACGCAAGATCGGTAAACCTGCTCCAAGCGAAGATGTTGAAGATGTGATGATTGAAGCAACAAAAGTGAAGGATAAGATGCGTGAAATGGAAGATTCTATGGACCCACAAGCAGCAGCACAAAAAGCAAAAGAAGCAGAGAAAGAAGGCGCAGAAGGAGAACAAGCAGAAGGAACAGTGGAAGAGACACAAGCTGCTCCTGATTCCACTGAAGCTCCTACAGGTGAAACGCCACCGGAAGCTTCAGGCTCAAAACAACCTCCACCAAAACCAAAAGGATTCGCAGCCCGTGTTCGATCACAAGCAGCAGCCAATCCTAACGCAGGACAAGCTCTTGTGCTACGACCTGAGCCTAAATACAAGCAAGCATGGTCTTCCTTCAAAGAAAGTAATCCTTTAATGAGAAGATTGTCAGATCTACGAGCATCTTATGACGAATCAGAGAATCCATTCGTTGAACGATTGAGAGGAATTACCGAAACCATTGGAGGATGGTTCGAAGAGAATGAAACTGCAAAAGTTGTTCGTGCATTCCAAACACTCGATCATACTTTCACCTTGGACGGATTTCAAAAAGAGTTACGGGAATACATTGTTCCGGAAATTATTGATTCTTACCATGGTGCAGCACGTCATCTATTACGTCAATGGTGCGGAGAAGCAACTTTCAACGTTTTGATGGCAACCATTGATCCTTACGTTCAACGTGGAGCGGTTTTGAACGGAAGATTGCTTGATTTAAAACATGTGGAAATTTTACAAGCACGAATGTTGGAAAACGATGTTCCAGTCGTGGTAGTAAGCTTTAGCAGTCAAGAATTAATGTATTTCAAAGATGCAAAGACGGGAGAAGTTCTTGCTGGACGTGAAGATCAAGCAGATCTATGTAGATATGCAATGGTCCTTACACGATTAGAAGAAGAGATGGACAATGAAATCACAGGTGGATGGAAAGTTGTCGAATTGGCAAGACGTGGACAAGCAGCATTCCTGTAAAAGTAAGGGTAAGGAGGGAGGATTCGGATCATGCATAACACATCATTATCACCACTTTTGTATGCCAATACCAAAAGGCATCTAATGCATCATTATTAACTTTTTTTTTTCTTTCTTCTCTGCAACATGTGAGGCAAAAGGTGAGCATATATTTTTGTTTGGATTTGCGATTGAAGGATGAATAAATTTCCTCAAATTTGCACGTCAGTCATTCATGCCATTCATTTTTGGCAATGCTGATATCATAGGTCAAAAGGGGAAAGCGTTTACGTTTTCACTCTTACTGATTTCGCATAAAATCAATAAAAACATTTGAAAGAACAAATTTTTGCTGACTGGTATATTTTACCCTTTTTTGTTCTAGAATCATAAACCATTGCAGTAATATGTAATCATCTGATGAATTGACATCTATACATGTGTTGGGAGAAACATGAAAAGAAAACGAGTGATTGTTATCTACATTTAGAATATTTGAAACAGAAGATGAAGAAAAAGGCCCTGCCTATTCGTATTTTACGCTTTGAAAGAGAGTTTGAAAATTAGCCGGCACGGAGTAGTATATAAAAAAAGGGGGGAGATGGGATTGTTTTTAGAAATACAACAAGAAGTTCTTAGAATAAAATCACAAATCGAAAAGTAGCAGAAAATGCGTTCAAGTTGCATCTTGCGTTGCATCAATCGTTGTAGAGTGAACCATACCTTCTGTTTTATCGGCATTTTTATCTATACTTGATTTATGCTTATGCAAATGGGAATCTGATTTGAAATCTGATCTCGGTCCGAATCCGTCTATATTACCGCCATTTGCCATCAAAACGTCAAAGCTTTCACTACTAACCAAAGTGCTTAACGAATGATCGCTGTCCAATGAACGCATCACATCTTCTTCTTGCTTTGAAGAAGTTAGTGTTTGATCACCAGATGTAGTACCATCATCATCATCATTACCGTCATCATTCGTTACATCCCCGCTCGATCCTATATCTCCCAGAATGGAACCCATCAAATCATTGAAAGCTGCATTGGAGATTGGCTGTTGAATATCTGCGCTGCTCATCTCTTCACCGCCGTTTAGGCTGTCACCCAAACCGCCACTGCCGGGTAAAGATGATGCACTAGAAGCCATTGGCGCATAAGGAGGTGGCGGTAAAGATGAATGTGTAGATAATGAATTCGAATCTTCTACACCACTTGCCATAGGATTTGTTCCTGGCGATGATCCACCAAATGGATTCAAGAAACCATGCTGTTGGACGGGTGCTGAATGTTGCTGTTGTTGCTGATCCATCACCATCAATCTTCCATTGCTATCAGAAGTTGTAACACCAAAAGATGCACTACGCTTGATAAATCCTTGTGGCGGAGGAAGTGGACTGATTGGAGAACTACTTTGACCGGCTCCTACATTACCCATATTAGACATTCCTGGTATTTGTAATTGCAAAGGTTGTTGTTGTCCATTGGCTGCGTAATTGGGTGAAGGAGGTGCAGTATGAATCAATGGTACAGAAGCATTTCTCTGTTGTTGCGTTCTCCATTGTTGAGCATATGATTCAAACTGAGGATGTTGTTTTAAAATTGGATGAGCTAATGGCAATAAACCATCCGGTCCCACACCATTTGGTGATGTTGGTGAAACAGGATGTGAATGGGTTCCTGGCATATTTGGTTGACCAGGCACGGTTAAAGTAGATTGCCCTCCATGGTTAAGGTTTCCACCACGTGCCAAATCACCATACGTTGTTGCTGATTGCATTGATGACATCCCTTGCTGACCAGGAGGAGGGGGAGGAGGAGTTGCAGAAGGGAAATTGACAGGAGTCGGACTGAAGAATTGATGCCCTTGTGTTTGTTGTGCAAATGCTGCGGATTGTTGAGGGTCCATTGGTGTATTGAATGCAAATCTTGGTGGCGATTGCCTCTGGGTTACTGCAAATGGAGTTTGTGACATTTGACCGGCACCTGCTGTACTTGGTCTTTGAGGCATCATTTCACTTGGCATATTTGGTACGGACATCCTTGGCTGACCAAAGTTATTCAATTGCGCTTGTGGAGGTATGAAATTGAAATCGGGAGTGGAGAATGAATGATGATGTTGCATACCAACCGGTCTAGGATTGCTTCCGTTGATTCGCTGAAGTATTTCTAAATCAGTTCGTGGTTTCGATAATGTATTTCGAATGATTGCAGCTTTCAATGTATTTCGATCCACTCCATTATCCTCTTCAATCTTGATCATCGGTCCACCTGCTGTTGATGTACTTGCATTGTTGAAAGGTGAACTACTCCTTCTCGATGATCCACTACTTACACTTTGTGCATCAGACATCTTTTTTCCTCTAGGTGCTTTTCGTTTTGTGCTACCTTTTGATGTATTTGCATTATCTGTAGAATTATTTTCTCTTGAACCGCCTCCATTTGCACCATTATTGCTGTTACCATTATAAGAAGAATAATCTCCTCCTGCTCCTGATTGACCGCCTGCAGCACCACTTGCACCGCCAAAGCTGCCGTCATAATCATCATCTCCTTCATCATAATCACCTCCATCATAATTTGAATCATCATCGTTATCGTTTTGATAATTTTCCGGTCCTCGCCTTTCAACAGGTCCTTTATGATCTGTATATCGTAAAAGAAGATGATCCATATCACCACTGCAAAATTCTGATAATTTTCCATTTTGTCCAAACACGATTACTGCTACTTCACTTCCTGTTAAAACTGCTAATTCATGCGCTTTCTTCATCAAACCAGCTTTACGTTTTAAATATGTCACACTTCTGTTGCGATCATCAGTGATGCGAGTAATTCTGATCTTTTTGCGACCCATGTTTGAAAGATGTATATGTGGGTTTGTAGATGGGAAAGAACAATTAGTTGTTGTTAAGAAAGCGTGGGTTGCTTTTCGGCGATCTGCAGTGTCTTTAAATAAGAAAAGAGAAACCTTTTTGTACCAAAGATTGATTTTGACGTCTCAATTTCGAAATGAGCAAAAGACGGTGAATTTGGTGATCCCTAATATCCGTTTTTGCCCGTTTTGTCTCGCAATTTGCAAAAAAGTAGAGTGAGAAAATTTGACAAGATCGAAAACGCGGCTGAGCGGTGAGCGTGATTGGTCGAGACTAGTTTAGAGAGATGAAGTTGGCGTCGATGAAACGAAATGAAGGAAGCGGATGCCTTTTTTTTCGCCCTCTTTCGATCAATATTCGGTAAAAGCGGAAGTATGGAAATGTAATCCGAACCGCTTCAGCCAAGAAATCTCCTTTCGGCCCGCTTCTTCTAGTGCGAGACAAATGAAAGTACACTGCGTTCTGAATCGTTATTTGAATTTCCGAAAATTTTCGCAATCAATGAGTTCACTAAGATAACGATCAAATTTGGCTGAATTGCGTGAGTTTGTTCTTATTGGGCGTATATCTGATGACCTTTTTCGATTCGAAATCGCAAAGCGTCGGCGCAATGCAGAGGATTGTTTTGTGGGGAAGTCGCTCTTTCCTACTCTCGATCGTTCTGGTAAGTCCACACCAGATATTGACAGTCTCACAAAAATCCGTTTCGTGCAAGTCTTGTTTGCCAAGCTTTTGGTTAGAAATCGGACAGATATCGAAAAACGGTATGCGGCTATCCGAATTTTATTGCGGCTTGACCGCTCTGAGAATTATTGTGGCTGATTACGATATTGAGCGAGCTTCAATGAAGAATTCAAATCCGACAAGGAAAGGAAAATGATTATCAGAATTGATCAAAGATCAAATCAAGAGTGAGATAATGAGTGGATGACGGTCGCCGTAATGAGAAAAGTAAAGAAAAAAAAAAAAATCAAATTTGATATTCTTACTGACTTTCTTTTCCAGTTTTAAGTCTACGAAGATCGGACCCTTGTCGTTCCTAAAAAGACGTAAAGATCGCGCCTCCTTGTGGAACTCTTTTTTTCTTCCTCTCCCTGTCCTGACAGGATAGAATGACGTAATATTTTGGCTCCTGTGATGTCCTATTCTTCGTGTTTTTCACTCTTTTCTTCGCGATAGGCAGGGTCTTGGGTGATAATAGGAGGACGTTGAAGGAGTTACAAAGAAGACTCAAGATCGATCTTTTCTTTTTTTGTGATTAAACACACAATTCAATCTATCCTTTTTATCGCTCTTTTTTCCCCCACTTTCCCATATATTATTATTATCTTTTATTGAATGAAAATTTGTATTAATTCTATGTATTTACATATAAAATTGCATAAATTGATTCACTTCCTTTTTCAATACAAAAAAAAGCGATCCAAGCCAAAATACATAGTCTAGTTTGGGTATGTGCTAACATTCAACCGGGCGCGAATCTCAAACACCCTCTCTTATTACGCGTTTCCCGGTATATTACCCGAATTGCAAAGAATGCATACACACACACACGCCTACGGTGTCTTTCCAATCCGTTTAGCGTCACTGCACAATCACCTCATTGATATCTGCGCTTGCATTAAAATCTGCCTAAGTTCACACAACTCCTTTAAAGTGTATTTGCTTTGCACAGCCTTTTGCTTGCTTGCCGTGTTCGGTCTCTGGCGTGTGATTCGGGCATTAGGTATGCAACTAAAATCTGGGACATGTATTCATATATAGACAGCATATCACATTTCTCCGACTAAAGAAGAGACACGTGAGTTAATTGGAGACTTGACAGTAAAGGTCGAAGCTGCAGCTAGTATGAATCGAGAACTACACTTCATATTTAATTCTGTAAAGATTCTGAAAGATACACAGAAGCTTTGTATCAGAAATCTCTAAGTGCTTATATAAGCTCGACGCTTAAATAATCAAACTTGTTCAACAAACTCGTTCGTGCGAATCGTGCGCGATAGCTACTAGGCTCATGCACAGACCTTTTCCATCTGCTCAAACTGGGTGGGATTTGGGTGTGGGGGCAGAGATTAAGAAGAAGAAGAGATAATTCCGCCGAGCACAAAATTCAGGCACATTTATTGTGTGCTGCAAAGTGAACAAAATTGTGCATAAAGTTACAGCAACCAAAATGTAAAAGTTGTATGCATTTGATGGGAATGGGGGGAAAGACATGGTTAAGAATTGAATGAATATATATTGCCACTTCAATGTAGCCACAATACCATCATCATTTGACTTCAATTAAAAGAAGGCAAATATGACGACAAAAGACTATTCTAATGCTGATGATGGAACAAAGATCGTTAGCTTTGATCCTTGGCTAGAGCCATTTGTGGATGGATTACGATCTCGATATGCTGTTTTTAAGAAGTGGTATGATCAAATTCAAAAGACTGAAGGCGGATTGGCCAACTTTTCAAAAGGATATGAAAAGATGGGATTACACGTTGATCCGCAATCACAAGCTGTTACATATAGAGAATATGCTCCTGGTGTAGAAAAGGCAAGTTTGATCGGTGATTTTAATGGATGGAATCGTGATAGTCATCCTATGCAAAAAGATCAATTTGGACTCTGGACAGTAACCATTCCAGCATCATCAGGTAAATGTCCAATCGAACACGGAAGTAAGATCAAAATCAGTATGGTCACTCCGAGCGGAGAAAGAATCGAACGTCTCCCTGTTTGGATCAATTATGTAACACAAAACCTTGCCGTTTCTCCAGTTTATGATGCAATCTTTTGGAATCCACCAGAAAGCCAGAGGTACAAATTCAAACATCCTCGTCCACCCAAACCAGATAATGTTAAAATTTATGAAGCTCACGTTGGAATTGCTTCACCTGATCCTCGAGTTGCATCATACAAAGAATTTACGCAGAATAATTTGCCTCGAATCAAGGAATTAGGATATAATGTTGTACAGATCATGGCCGTTCAAGAGCATGCATACTATGGTTCTTTCGGTTATCAAGTCACAAATTTCTTTGCTCCAAGCAGTCGATATGGAACACCTGACGACTTGAAAGAACTGATCGATGTTGCCCATTCGATGGGTATCACTGTTTTGCTCGACATTGTTCACTCGCATGCATGCAAGAATGTTTTGGATGGTTTGAATATGTTCGATGGAACAGATTATCTATACTTCCATGGCGGAGCAAAAGGTAAACATGAATTGTGGGACAGTCGACTCTTCAATTACGGAAATCATGAAACACTTCGGTTCCTTTTGAGCAATTGTAGATGGTGGATTGAAGAGTATCAATTTGATGGTTTCCGTTTCGATGGTGTTACCAGCATCTTATACAATCACCATGGCATTGGAACTGGATTCTCTGGAGGATATCACGAATACTTTGGACCTTCTGTAGATGAAGAAGGTGTTGCTTATTTGATGTTAGCAAACGTCATGATTCACGAAATTTTACCAAATGCCATCACAATCGCCGAAGATGTTTCAGGTATGCCTGCTTTATGCAGACCTGTGGATGAAGGAGGTCTTGGTTTCGATTATCGTTTGAGCATGGCCGTTCCTGATATGTGGATCAAGATGTTGAAAGAACAACGCGATGAAGATTGGGATTTGGGTAACGTTTGCTTCACATTAACAAACAGACGTCATGGTGAAAAGACGATTGCTTATGCTGAATCTCACGATCAAGCATTGGTGGGCGATAAAACTCTGGCATTCTGGCTGATGGATAAGGAAATGTATACAAACATGTCTGATTTGACAGAAAGGACACCGATCATCGACCGTGGTTTGGCATTACACAAGATTATTCGTCTTCTTTCGCATAGTTTGGGAGGCGAAGGTTACCTCAACTTTATCGGAAACGAATTCGGACATCCTGAATGGCTCGATTTCCCACGCGAAGGTAACAATTCTTCCTTCCAACATGCTCGAAGACAATTCAACTTAGTCGATGATGACTTATTGAGGTACAAATATTTGTACTGGTTCGACGCAGCAATGAACAACCTAGAATCTACTTTGCACTGGCTTTCTTCTCCACAAGCATACATCTCTCTCAAACATGAATCGGATCGAGTGATCGCATTTGAACGTGCAGGTGCAGTGTTCATCTTTAATTTACATGCTACCCAATCTTATACAGATTATCGGATCGGTGTCGAAGTGCCTGGAGAATACGTAATCGGTTTGGATACGGACGATAAGAAATTCGGCGGTCATGGTAGAATCGATCATGCTCAAAGTAAATTCTTCACATCGCCCATGGAATGGAATGGAAGAAAGAACTTCATTCAAGTATACCTACCAAGCAGAACGGCTATCGTTTTGGTAAAGGCAAATTAACATCTTTTTCCTAATGGACTGTGTAAATTCAGATTGTAGAAAATCATCCTTCATAAAGAGATAATACTAGCTAAATCATTCTTCAAAAGATGCTGATCAACTCTGAGAGCATGAGTAGCGATATGCCAATCTTACGGCACGTGAAGTAGTAAAGTTAAAAAGAGTTGCACGTGTACGACAATGAATTTATTGTCAGACTTTTACACGTGATGCATTTTCGTCGTTATAATTTTCTGCGGTGCGCGCTTTCTGCAGCGCGTTCTATCGAAACGACAGAAAACGAATACATTTCTTGTGCTTATTTGTATGTAGATAGAGTGAACTACTTGCAGTAAATATAAAGCTGTACAAATTTGTATTTGATTCCGTAAAAGTTATATTGCTTGTATCGGCCTTAAAGCCTAAATGCTGCTGCGTATCCTCGAGGCATAAATCAAGCCCAGCGATTATACGCAGTGCATCAAGTGCACGAGAAGTCTCAATCCACTTGCTGCAGCAGCAGCAGACGAAGAACCAAATCATACAGGCAATTTGAAGTTGTTCAAGCAATCCTGTTCATCACCTTCCACCACGCCTGCTCAACTTGAAGGATTGGACAAGATGGTAAGTAGATCAAAACACGGATGAAAAGTGTGCTGTTGGATGGATATGATAAGGGAGATTGTTGTGCGACTAGAAGGAAAGTTTTATGATGTGAAAAGGATCGATGTGGAATTGATCTATGGATACGAACTCAATAACATGAAGCCTGTCCGACACGAACATTCAATCACATCTTAAGAGATCTTCTCAATCGAATACGACGACTATCCGCCTTTCTTTCAAAGATAAGATGATGAAGAATAGTTTGACATCGAAACGGAAACCCTGGTTGTAAAGGTCTACTTTGCGTGAAGGCTTCTTCGTTACGATTTCAATCTGCTTGATCAGTACTGCTATTGCAACGTCAAGTGCTCCAAAGCTCGACAGCCTCTTTCAATTTATCGCACGTATTCCAACAGCAGCTTCTTCATCCTGTGCAAATAATAATCTGTGTCTCTGAAGAACAACAACTGACCTTATTCAATCCCCTTCCACTTAACCAGTCTCGACTATACGTAAAGGGACGCATCACCGGCCACCAACGTGGTAAGCATAACTCTCACCCACGCACCACTCTTCTCAAGATCGAAGGTGTTGAGAAGCCAGAGGACACCAAGTTCTACCTCGGAAAGGTGAGTTTTAAGCATCGATTGACGACTATGCACCAAGAACATGTATACTGATTCTCTCTCATCTCTTCTTCCCTCAGCGTGTCGCATACGTCTACAAAGCACCCACAGAAAGACGAGGATCAAAGGTCCGCGTTATCTGGGGCAAGGTTACCCGTGCCCACGGTAACTCTGGTGCCGTTCGCTCCAAATTCCGCACCAACATCCCACCAAAGGCTTTCGGTGCCAGTGTCCGTATCATGTTGTACCCAAGCAGCATCTAAGTGATCAACACCAACGACTTCTTCGATGTTTAGTGCGGTGCATGAATGGATCGATCAAAGAATGGTTGCAATTTTGCTCGACTCTTTGATCCTTCTTACCCTTTAACCGACACGGATATCACTGCACATTTACTCGCTCACACACACATATACATTCATACACATTCTTATCATGTCCATGTTTGACCATCTCGGTTTGAATGCAGACAGCAGGATACCGTTATGGCGATTGTAATCTCAACACGCAAAACGAACGCGAATGCACATAGGCATTTATTCTGGCAAACGATTTGAAGGGAGGGAGAGCATTTTTGATGAGGAGATTTGAAAGATATTTTTGAGTGTCACATTGCTTTTACAACCCTTAATCCCGCCTCATATCACGGAACATGTCTCTTTGAAGAATATGGCATGATTCTGTAAACTAAGGCGGAAGATGATAAATTTTAGTTGTTTGACCATCGAAGCATGAAAGTGTTTCGTACGATTGTTTTCCAATAAATGATGATAATCAAGGTGGTGAACTGCACATCTGTATGATTGAAAGGTGAGAAAGCATGTAGAAGTGTGGAATATAATCTTATTTACCAAAATATGTCAGTCTGACGTGATAAATCACTTTGACGAAATTTGCAGAATGTATAATCTGGCTTGTGCATCGTCAGAAAGTGCATACATTCGGGTTTCTGGAAGAGTGAATATTGTACGTGTCTGCTAATGTTTCATGGATAGAGTTGTGTATTCCGGTATATAAGAAAGCATAAGGAATACACCACGAGGTCGTCCCTGCATGTTTTGTGTGAATGTTCCTACAATGCCATCCTTTCACCTTTTTTTTCATTTTTCTCATTCGCCCATCCACTGCTCTTCCCTTTCTCCTGACCTTCTTTTGCTTTCTTCTGCCCATCCATTTTTTCTTCAAAGAAAGAAATGCCTAGGCCACTTTCTTTACGCAGTGTTTCTTCATTATCGAGTAGTATTGATGATTCTTCGATTTTGTATAATGGTATCGAAGAAGCGTATTTAAGTGCAACGACAAACACATCCGTTACTTCACGTTCACAAAGGCATTTGGTGAGTTTTGTGGTTTGTGTGATTGAATGTTTGAAATTGATCACTTACCTTTTATTTCGTTAGAGCGATGATTGGACACAACGCAGAAGACAGACTTCTTTTCATGGCAGAAGAATTCATTCTTTACCATATGTGACGAATAATACTCTTCGTCCAAATTCGATGGATTTGAATATTTTAAAAGAAAAGAATCAAATGAACGAATTTAACGAAAAAGGAAAGAAAGCTTTATGTGACTTATTTGATCCGAATCAAGATGGTATCGTTTGGCCTACAAATACGTTTACAGCTTTACGTAAAATGGGATTTAGCAAAATCAGCGGATTCTTTCTCACTAGCTTTTGTCATTTAATCTTTGCATATCCTTTACGTATTATAGCATGGCAAAAAGAGGGCAACAAATTGAATTGGATTCCTGACCCAATGATGAGGATTCGTTTGGATGACTTTCAGGTGAGTAAATTTAATGGGACTGGTAGGAAAAAAGTATCTTGTCGCGCATTTTGACGCATTTCTGTCTTTTTCGTCTCTCAGACTTTCAACGCAAGCGAAACGAGACAATTAATTGATCAATATTCATTCGCTGTAAGGTGCTATTCTCGGCTTCGTCATTTGCATCAAATAGATACGGTTGATGGACTCGGGTGAGTAATTGGTTGTTAATGAAAAAGAAGAGGCAGGATCACAAGGTGACTTACCTTTCTTTGCCAATCATACAGTATTGCTATTGAAATGCGAAATACGGCTGGATATGGTGCTATCATCACCTTTCCGTTCATTTTTATCGTACTTCGACTTCTACTACCGAGGCATTCTGGTGAGTCATTAATGCTAGACAAAAAGGTACAATTATTGCTCACAATCACTGTTGTTCCACAATACATCCAGGAAAGACAAGCGTTGAGGATATTTTGAATGCACTCAATGGCACATATTTCTATCTCTTGGCAATCAAAGCACAACATTTAAACTCCAACTTCATCATCTCTACGCCCAGAAAGAAACAAAATCGATACCCCATCCCTCCAAACACAGCATAAAAAGACGCATACAGTCAAATCCGCTTACCAATCTGATTCTTGATCGTGACAACGGACAAAGAAGCGAATATTTTGTGGCCTTTTAGGTATTACCTTATCTCCATTAATTAATAATTATAGTACTTTATCAACATACACTAATTAATCTTATCCTGATACCTCATTTTCGAATCAACCGTGAGGTGATTTCCTCGCTCAAAAAGATATACCGAGGTGCTTACAATTAAAACCTGCTAGAAGTGATCGTTGAGGAATTCTGTTAAGAAGATCAATTAGTCTAAAAGCCAAAGAAAGTGTTTACTTCATCCGAACGGGCTCTGGTTGATCAAGGGTTCAACTTTTATAATCTGACAAACGGATTTCCATTTCATGTATAGAAGAAACACATGCCTTGTGACGTTTGGCCAGTGTTAGTCTAAGGAGTAAAGAAAGGTACAAACATGCGCACGTACGCTCAAATTTAAAAGAGGGGGGCGGCATTGCATTGTTTGCGAGTAAAAAGAAAAGGCTAATAATAACTTTATTGTTAAGCTGAGCGGAGCGTTGGATAACTTTAAGAAAAATAAATTCTGCTATTGTGTGTACATATTTATTTCAAAGAGGGTGCACTTTTACACTGCTTGAGTTCGAGCGAGCGAGCGAGCACAATCGCGCTTTCTTTACCTCCGATCCAAAAACAAAAAAAAAGAAAAACCAACTTACCACACCACTTTTGTTCAGTAAGACAAAAAACAAGCCTCTTAAAGCATGAACGCACACGCACGCACTTACGCACACACGCACACACATTCTCGCACGCACACATAATGAATGACACAACAGAGTAGCAGGCTAACCGCCATGCATGAATTGAAGCGCGTTCTTTTATCCCGCTTAAAGCTTTAATCCTTTTATCGACATCCACATCGCAAAAACCGCTTTTACCCCTTTCCTTTAATTGTTCTTCATCATTTTGAAATAATCAAGTAAAACACACCCTTTCTTTTTTGTTCTCGTTTTTCTTCTTTTGGTTAATAGTTTTTTGCAAGATTTGTACGTTATTCATCGGAAACAAAAATTCGACCTTTTCGTGAATGGCGAAGATTGATTGGATTTGATCGTTAATCGACAATTGGTTATATTTCAAGATCATCTCAACCATTTTTATCGACGAATCCTCACATTTTTGAGAGATAGAGGGGAGAAAATAGTGGATTTCTTCTCTTTTTTACTATTGTACATCAATTCGCGATGACCCAACGAAGGTCAATCATAAAACATCCACACGAATATGCCGGTGCACCACAAATCCTTTCGCCTATCGAAGGATTTGGAGAACGCTTTGACCAATCTTTCCTTACAGGAGTCAATGGAAGCGCCGGTACGACAAATGGAGGTGGTCAGAGCTCAAGTTCTGGTGTAGGAAATGGAACGGGCTCTAACGCTGCTACAACTCATGATCAATTTTCTTCTCCAAACATGTTTTCACAACCTGGCGCAAACAATAGTAATAGCAGTAGCCCTATTCCCCGTGGAGGTGAATTTGATTTAATTCCTCAACGTAGTGCTCCTTTACCGCCCGGTGTAGGAGTTGGATCAAATAATCAAAACCTTTCTTCAGCTAATTATCGTCCATCTACTGCTGGAATGGCAACTTCAACACGCTCACCTCCTCGTTCTAACAGTATCAGACCCGGAATGGGCTCTGGCTATCCAGGCGGAAGTAGTAGTAGTAGTCAAGGTATGAACGGCACTCAATCTTTTGGAATGGCCAACAATGATAATCCAGCATCAACATCATCCAATAATCGACCATGGGTTGAAGGAAGCGCTGCTAATCAACAATCATTTGCATCCGGACCTCCGCGTCCAATTCGGGCAAACACGTTTGATGCTACAGGAAATGGGCGTTCTGTACCTACTCTTGGAAGTCCTTTGCTTACGCAAGATAATACTTCTTCTAATGGACCTGCGAGTGGTTTCTTGCCTGCAGTAACACGATCGCATGCCTCTGTCGCAGGACCTGCTGGTTCACCTCATCTTTCTTCTGCTCATTCAACATTTTCTGGTCAGAGCGCAGTAAATACAAACGATACCAATTGGAGCTCCGGTTTGGCCAGCGCATTGGATGATTCTATGCCTGGAACGACGGTAGCAAGTGGTACTTTGAGCCAATTATCTTCTCCCATTTCACCCGGTAATAGCGTTCCTGGCGGATCCTATTCTACTTTACGCGGTGCGAGAAGCAATACTACTAGCGGTGCCGTTTCGGGCAACAATGCGTTCGGAGGTAACGAATTCGGACCAGGTGGACGAAATACATTTAAATCCGTCTTTGGAGGTTTCGTTAATTCGATGAGCGATGTCTTTTCACAACAAAAGAAGATTGAAATTTCAACTCCATACGATCCCGTTCATCTTACCCATGTCGGTTTCAATTCAGACACAGGAGAATTCACCGGATTGCCCAAAGAATGGCAACAGCTATTGCAAAATTCAGGTATCTCAAAAGAAGATCAAGCTAAAAATCCACAAGCGGTTATGGATATCGTTGCTTTTTATCAAGATGTAACGCAAAATACTGAAGATGAATCTGTATGGAGAAAGATGAACGGAGGTCCAGGTCATACTAACGAAGGTTCTGCTTCAGATTCACGATCGGAAAGTACAGGAAGTAGCGGAGTTGTTCGGTCAGGAGATGGTGTTTACGAAAAGCCAAGGGCTGCTCCAGCTCCACCAGGTGCAGGTGGTCTGAATACATCACAATCCATGCGTAAAAGCTCCAGGCCGCCTCCTACAGAAGCAAATAAAGCTGCTGCTGCAGCAGCAATTTCTGGAGCAGGTCCTATCCCAACAAGGCCTGCACCTTCGCCTGGTCTTGGTGCCGGTCTTGCTACTCCACCTATGCCAAGTGCAAGTAGTCCAAAGATTGGAACGAATAAGACGCCTTCTCCTTCTGGCGCGAGTGGTAAAGGTGCACTTTCTTCTGCTTCTATGAAAGTCAAAGGTTCGCCAAGTGGTGGATCAGAAGGTGCTTCTATTACCAAATCTGCTTCTACAAAAGCACCCACTGGAGCACAGCCTCGTCGTAGGGATACGAAGAAGACTGGAATGAAAGATCATGAAGTGATTGAAAAACTCAAGACGATCTGTACTGATGCAGACCCAACGAAACTTTATCGTGATTTCGAAAAGATTGGTGCAGGTGCTTCTGGTGGTGTGTATACGGCTTATCAAGTAGGCAGCAATGTATCTGTTGCTATTAAACAAATGAATCTTGAACAACAGCCAAAGAAAGATTTAATCATTAACGAAATCTTGGTCATGAAAGAATCAAAACACAAAAATATCGTGAATTATATCGATAGCTTCTTACACAAAGGTGACCTTTGGGTTGTTATGGAGTATATGGAAGGTGGTAGCTTGACAGACGTGGTAACCAGTAACGTGATGAGCGAACCTCAAATTGCTGCCGTTTGCAAAGAAGTACTAGAAGGCTTACGTCACTTACATGCAAATCAAGTGATCCATCGTGATATTAAGAGTGACAACGTTTTATTGAGCATGCACGGCGATATTAAATTAACAGATTTCGGTTTTTGTGCTCAAATTGGTGAATCTCAAGCAAAGAGGACGACTATGGTGGGAACTCCTTATTGGATGGCACCTGAAGTTGTGACTAGAAAGGAGTATGGACCAAAAGTTGATATTTGGAGTTTAGGTATTATGGCAATTGAAATGTTAGAAGGAGAGCCACCTTATTTGAACGAAAATCCTCTAAGAGCTCTTTACTTGATCGCTACAAACGGAACACCAAAGATTCCCGATTCGGATAAGACTACAAGTACTTTCCGAGACTTTTTACGAACATGTTTGGACGTTGATGCTGAACGTAGACCAGACGCAACGCAATTATTGGATCACGTTTTCCTCAAAAGAACTGCTAATTTGCGAACGCTTGAACCTTTGATTAAATATGCCAAAGAACAAAGCAAACCAGTCAAATAATAATGATCATTCTGCTCATTGTGCTCTATTTTTTGTTTTAAAACAACACATTATTCGCTTTCTGCAAAATTTAAGCAAATCGTTCCATACTTCTTCGATCAAAAGTATGAGAAAAACCCTTTTTTTCCGTTTCGCAGGCCTATTACCCGAGGGTTTTATTTTTGTGCATTACCCTTTCACCCAGCAGAGCCATTATTACCTTAATACACATTCTTGTACACACATACATCATCACAATCAAATACTCTACATGTTTTCTAATTTTTCAAACGAGCTCCTCATTTGAGAGGATTTTTAATCAAACTTGATAGATTGTGAGTGTTATACATTTCATTTCTTCTTTTAATTAAAACGAATCGCAAAGCTACAAACCAGAAGGTCGAATTTGAGTTGTATCATACATTCTGATCAATCTTGCTTGTTCTTGATCAGCGCCTTCAGTTTGACTGAAAGCATAACCACGTTGACGTCTGATACGTTGAACTGCACGAACTTTTTTGATTGCACGTTGGAATTGACTCATTCTCGGCCTATGATCTTGTAATCCTAAAACTTGAACTTCATGAACGATGTCTTGCGATGTTGGCCTATACGTTCTTGACCAATATTTCCATGCAAAATCTCTGATCAAACAAACGGCAGGAACAAGAACAATACAAAACCAAAATAATGAAAATCCGTACAACCTTGGAATGATTCCCGAATATTCTTTACTAAATCCAATAGCAGGCGCAACATAGGCATAAACTGCAACGAATGCCAAGGTAAATACTGCTGAACCAGGAATTGCAGCAAACGTATACTTTGTCCATAAATCTGATACCAAAGCAGCTTTACCTAACACTGTCATCAAAACGGCAAAATATAAAGTCGTTCCCCAAATCCACATGTACGCTCCATATCCTCCATCATCTTGAGGCGTTGCCCAAAATGCAATCGTAACAAAGATGAAAGCGATCAAAGAATGATAGAAAGCGTTCAAAGTCCAGCCCCAAAATCGTCTCTTGTTGAAAAAGACTTGACCGTACAATTGCGGATATCTGTCCAACATTCTAGCGCTAAGGTATTGATCAAAGATACCAATCACCAACGGAGGTAAGACCGTAAAGATGACATTGTAGAATGACAATGTCCAAGATTCAAAAGCAACTTGTCCTGAGAATGAATTTTGGAATGCGTACCAGAACAAGGTCATGTAAAGCGTAATGTTTTTGTAAAAGGAATACAAGATCATCTTGCTCAAACGTGCGTAACTCCAGGAGCCATGAACCAGTAAGAGTTTGCGTAAATAACGGAATTGACTAATAGCCACATCTGCAGATCTAGCAGCTTGTAGACCTTCAACACCGCTAATACCAACACCAACATGAGCAGCTTGAATCATGCTTACATCATTCGCTCCATCTCCGATTGCCAAAAGAAGAGCTGGCATGTTCTTCTTGACCAATTTTACCACTAATGCCTTTTGTAAGGGAGATACACGACAGCAAATAACAGCTTTGCACATGATTGCTAATTCCAAAAAGGTTTTTGCAATATCTTTCTCTAGAGCAAATGTCAAACTCTTTCCATCAATGATCAATGCCATGTCTTCATTATCACCTTCGCTCCTTTGTGCTTTGACAGCCGCTAATCGTCTCGTAAGAAGGTCTGCGGTATCATGCGAAGTCTCTTCATTTACGATGACTAAATTCATCGATTCTGAGATCAATCGACAAGATAGACCAATATTGATGGCAGTTTCTTGTCTGTCACCTGTAAGGACCCAAACTTTGATACCAGCTGTTTGCAGAGTGTGGATAGTTTCTGGCACACCATCTTGTAATTTGTCTTCAATAGCAGTCGCTCCCAATAAAAACATATTTTGTTCAATCACATCAGCTGCTTTATCTAAAGCTTCCGAACGATCAACAATTGTTGCAGCAGCTTGATCGTACATACGTGACCATTGTCGGTATTCTTGCTCGGGAATCTCACGCATTGCAACACACAATGTTCGTAAACCGTCGGTTGCAAAATCTTCCAAATGAACCATAGTTTGATCGGTAAAGGCTTGATTTTCGCTCAAACGTGCCATAATGACAGTATCAGCACCTTTACAATATAGCTTGATCTTACCATCAGGTCCTCGAACAATCGTTGACATCCTTTTACGTGTACTGTTAAACTCACAAACGTTCAAGATTTCAAACTCTTGCTCCATACCGCGAACGCTGATAAAGACTGATCTAGGCTTGCGCACGAAGAATTCATATCCCAACGATTGAGCACCCGAAACCAAAGCTGCTTCATCTGGACTTGATGCTTGAAATGTAACACAACCGTCACGATTTTCAGGAATGACTGTATGACATACTGCCAACAAGGTTAAGAATTCATGAATCACCGCTGTACTTCCATCATCAGGCACTTCACCATTCATCATGGATTGCAATTCTGCCCAAGTACGTTGACTACCAACTTCTCTTCCATCAGGTCCAACTTGACCGAAATCTTGCTTGCTCTCATCGATTGTGTCATTGTATGAAATTCCACCAATACTTGCTTGTCGGAATTCCATCTCGTTTCTGGTCAAGGTACCAGTTTTATCACTAAAAATATAATCAATTTGTCCCAACTCTTCCACCAGGCTTGACGTACGACACAAAGCAGGTGTATCTGTAGCTGGATAGTACATGTCTAAATCAGAGTTGATCAATTGGGCTTGTTGATACTTGACCACTTCAATTGTGACGATTAAACTGATAGGAATTAAATTGTTATATGCGATGATGAAAGTCAAGATATCTTCCACAAATAATCTTGCTTTTCCTTTAGAATCTTCTGATAAGAGTAGATATTTCATCTCACTAGCATAAGCCGAATCTCTTACGATTGCACCAATGGCCGAGGCAATGGACAAAATCAAAAGGAGAGCGAATAAGAGCAAAATTAGAACGTTGACTTGCTTCTCCACCGCTGTACGTTTGATTGGTGCAGCTGTGGCATTCCTCATTAATTTTGTTTCATGACCGGTAAAGACGACCAAACCATAAATCCAGGGCGTATTACGAAGTTGCGCACCTCTCAGTAGCAATTGTTCGGGAGAGAGGGGGATCTGTTTTGTTGGCACACCACTAAAGCCAGGCGTTGAGCTTAGTTGTAGATGCAAAGTGGCATCGAAAGTGTAAAGACTATTGTTAGGATGTTCGGATAGCATATGACCTCGCAAAGCTGATGCCGATGGCGGTGTCGTAATTCGAGCTGTATCAGGTGAAGCTTGCTTAATTTTCAAGTTTGTTTCTCCATCCAAGTTGGCTGTTTCGACATAACACAATCCTTCAGGTTCTGAACTGCTTATCAGAACAAGATCTGCTGGGAAGAATTCGTTGGATTCCACACGAACGATGTCCCCAACTCGAATATGCCTCCATCTCCTTGATTCAAAAGTTCCCGAACCTGGTTCCAAAACTTGAGCAATGCGTGCGTTTAGCTCAGAGTCAGATCGATGTCTGGCAAAATCTTCTTTAAGCTCTTTGAAAGCACTGGCAAGAAGGACTAATGCCAAAGGAACAATTGTCGTATAACGATTTGTTGGACTAACTCCGGGCACTTGTTGAATAATCGCAGTGAACAAAAAGAACAAGTTGGCATAACGTGAAAATTGTTCGACGAGGAATTTGGGCACAAATGTGACCGCATTGTATTTGCTTGTGCTAATATAATTATCACCAAAGTTGCCTTCACGATCATTTGTGACAGGATCGTTTAATCTTATTACACGTTCGCCTTCTGCTTCTTTCTGTGCTGCACCTTTTTTATTCATCATTCTTGCAAAATCTGCACGCATTGTACGTATCGATCGTTTCACGCCATCGAAAGGCGAATCTCTAGGTGGTTTGCGTGATCGTCCTGCTGAAGCGGTGTCATAAGCTTTGGCTTTCCTGTGTGCTCCTACGCCATTTCCATAGCCACGTTTGGCACTTGCAGGAGACATTGGGGAGTCGTATGGCTCATCATCTGCTTCTATGCTCTTGAAACCTGCTCCACTTGTTCCTGTATTTGTTCTGTACATATCGGAGAATGGACCTTCATGACCAGCGGGTGTGGCTCCACTCATAGCAAATGGCAAGCCGCTCTCTTGGCTACCTGCAGGTTGTTGTGTGAAGGGCAAACGAGGAACAGCTAAATCACTAGTTCCACCAAGCGATACTTTGCTATTCTCAGCAAATCTTCCATTTGGTGGATATGCTCTCGAACCACTTGAGCTTTTGTTGGCTACACTTCCACTAGTACCTCGGCCAAGATAATCGTCAAAATCGTCGTCACCTAGCAAATCAGGATCATCCGCATCAACCAAGACGTGTGAAGGTGCTGCGGACTGATCTGCACGTCCTCGATTTACTGATTGAGAATAAGTACCTAATCCTAAAGATTCCGAACTTGCACCAAATGGATCTGTAGCAAAAGGTGATCCTCCTTGTCGTTGTGTATTTCCAGTCTGTAGATGATGAACAGGTCGGTGAGAAGAGGTACCTTCCGGTGGAGGAGCACCGGAATTGTAACCGGGCGTCACGAAATCGTCAAAGTCGTCCATCTTCAATCATTCAAATACGGATATTATATCATGTATTTTTTTCGTTTGCGTGTTATGTATTGCACGAGCCTGTCGTATGAAAGTTTATCGGCCAACGTGAGTGATTTCGGAGTGATGTGTTAAAAAAATGCGGCGGCCGTTAATAAGTGCGAGTGCGAATTTGAAGATGCGTGATTTAATAGCGATGAATGCGCGATTTCATCTGATCAAAAAAAGTAAAAACGGAAACGAAACCTTCAAGGTCTCATCATACTCTAATGCGTTGGTGACAATCAAGAGAGAGAAAAGTGATTTAGGTTGATAAAAAGATGCACGAACGTAAGACCGACTTCACTCCTAAAATTCATGCCTCCTATGCGTAGCAGCTTTTTGGCTGCTGAAGCGCGGAAACTTAGACTATACACTAGCCTGCATTTACACAAACGAGAATTGGATTTGTTGCTAATTCTGGCGTTACAAGTTCGTTCGTTCAGCAAAAGCCAGGCGCAGCGCAGCGCACGCCCTGTTAATTGGGTACGTGAGTGCATACGCAGGGCGGACGTTTAAACGAGGCGCTGCTCTGCTCTTTCCAGCTCACGCACGGTAAATATTGAGCCAGTGCTGTACTTTTTACAACGCGTAGGATGGAAATAGGCGTGGCGCGTCTGGGTTGAGAAGCTCGAGTCTAGTCATATAAGAATCCATCCATATTTTGTCAATGTGTAAAACGTAAAGACGAAAAGATCCCTATAACAATCATTGGAACATATTCATTTCCGTTGCCGTAATTTGCCAAATCACTTCCGCTTTCTTATTTCCTCCTACGTAATAAAACAGATGAGCGGTCCCTTAGGCGGTACTTCCGCCTCTGGTGGCGGTGTTGGCGGTTCACAATCCAATGCACCGCGTAGAAGAAGAAAGAATCAATCTTCACGAAACAATCGATCACAAACGGGAGCAGGACATCCAAATCAAATGGGTTTCGGTTCAGGTTCAACAGGACATCAACAACAATTTGGCGGTGGTCCACCAAGAGGAGGACCAGGAGGTCATTTGAACAATCAAATGCCTCCGCCCGGAATGTTACCTCATCCACCTCAATCGACCGGAATGGGTTGGGGATTGAGCATTGATGAAGATCCGATAGATTTCATTTTGGATGATTTGGATAAGTTATCAGGACGCGATATTGCTTCTGCAAGATATAGAAGGAATCATGAATTGATCAATTTGATCTTTGATGCTCGTAAAATCGAAAACCTTCAACCATCTGTTTCACCTTATGCTGAAAAAGATCAAGATGCATTACGATCTCAATTGGCCGAAACACAAGACGCGATCCAAAAATTACAAAGTTCACATTCGACAAAGTTTAGAAGATGGCGTGAAGAGTTACAAGAGCATGATGATTTACTTCATGCTCCACCAAAACGCATAAAGGTACAATTGGAAGAAGAAGAAAAGAAAAGGTTAGAAGATGCTGATATTGAAGAAGTGAATGCAAATGGCGAACCAATCCCATCTTGGAAATCAATGCCAAGCAAAGGAAAGATTTTGGGATCTGGTTATATTCGAGCCAAAACACCAGAAGAAGTCCGAAAGTTGTTACCCAAAGCACCTGAACCAGAACCAGAGCCAGAACAAAAGCCAGCTTCAGTTACTGGAACACAAGCTCAACCTGCAGCACCTACTTCGACAGATCAAACATTGCAAGCTGTCCCTGGGGTTTCGCAAACTATTGCAGCGGGAGATGGTCAACCGATTCAGCAGGGTCAACCAGATGTATCATCAATTCCTCAAGCACCTCTGCCCACGCAATCATCCAATTTGACGGATGCAATGCAATTGGACGGAGATGCCGAAGAAGATGACGAGGATGACGAAGATGGAAGTGGTCAAGATGATGATGAAGATGAAGAAGGGGACGAGGATGATGACGACGATGGCGATGCAGATGCAGATGAGGATGCTCCTGATGACGAAGATGCCGAGGCAGATGCAGATGGGGATGCAGATGAAACGAATGCTCTACCTAGTGAAAGTACTGCTGAACAAATCACTTCTCAGCCAGCTGGTGAAGCTTCAGAATCAGTGGACGCAAGTATGGCAGTCTTGGGAGATGATACTTTTGCTACAGCTGCAGATGAAACTCAAAATGCTACTGATGGAACAGTAATTAATGCAGAAGGCATTGCTAATACCAACGATGCAGATTTGAGCACAAATGATGTTCTTGTGAAAGATGATGAACCTCAATCAGAAGCAAAAGATGTTGTACAAAAATCAATGGACGCCGTACCGCCGGTAGAATCGATTGAGGCCCTCCCAACCGGTGAAGAGCCTTCTTCTTTGGGTGAAGGGGTTGCTGAAGTCGTTCAAGCTTCTACAGATGTGCCCTTCACCGCACCACCAGAAAATTCTTCATAATGTATGCAACTATGTACTTATATCAGTCAATTAAATGTATAAATGAATTGATCATTCCTTTAATGTATGAACGTAGCATACGATGGTCTAATTGTTTTCTATACAGAGTGTGAGCAAGAAGCACCGCTTTTTCCTTTGTTTCCTTCTTCTACCCATCATACTTGAGCAACAGCAGCAACAACGCTGAGTAACATAGAGTCCACTTCAGGATGCTTTTCCAATAAAACTTCATCCAAACGTTCTAAAACATCAATTGAAGGATACTTTTGTCTTCTTGATCCTTCTAATTTCTTGGCCTGTGGCCACATTGCTTCTGCGATTAAGCCAGAATAATCGATCCACAATTTAGTCGGATCACGTTCAGGAACACCTTGAGAAAGACGAATCGGATTAGCAACAGATGAAGTTTTAGATTTCTTTTGTTGTTGAGCATCACTTGGTAAACGGATGGTCATTGTAACAGACCATTCATCGATTCCATGTCTTGCAACTTCTTTGATATGATGCCTTTGCATTCCAGGAGGTGGTGGAGATGTTAGATCCCATTCAATAATATCAGCATCCAAAGCGATCACGCTCCAAATCAGATTCGGTCTTCGAATTGTGAGGGTAAAAGAACGAGTACCTGCTTGCCAATCGATTTTCTCGTTGGATACTTTTGGTACGAATTCATCTCCATCTGGTAAGGTCCAAGGTGAAGAAGGTTGTGGCATTGGAACACGCATCTTATAAGGTGTAAGGAAGGTGCTTACAGGATATAAGATTGCGAAATCCGGATTATAATCATCCATATCCACTTTCGTAAATGGTTCTTGATCGATTCCCATCGATTTCCAAACATCGTCCACAATTCCTTCTAATCCTTTCACGTCTGGATCTGCACCTCCCAAATTTAGCCAAAAGGTATCAGAAGTGACATTTTGAACGGCATGTACGAAAACTCGCTTTGGATGTGCAACGTCGAATGGCTTTAAAGCAGGAGAAGCAAAGATTGCAATGCAAGCTATTGAAATTGTTAAAAAGAACACAATCACTTTTGCCAAACGTTCGCGACCCATTCTGAATGACATTGGAAGTGCAAAAGGTAAGCATAAAAATGTCAATGCACCAGCAATCGAACCAACGATATGATCAGCAGGCGAAATTTCACCTGTTCTGCCTGTCAAAGGAACGAAAAGATCCAAGAATGACACCAATCCTTCACTTCCAATCGAAGCAGGTACGATAACGTAGATCAAATAACTAATCGGATGTACCCTTTTGTGTGCCGGAACTTGCTTTTGTTCGATCTTATCGAATCCGATCAAATACAAATCATTTAAAGCGATTACTACAGTCATTGCAATCGATCCTAATCCTGCCAAATAGCAAGATCCGATCCCAAAAGCGCTTAAAGTCAAAAGTGACAAAACAAAGAATAACGATAAACCATCCAAGCTTGCCCTTTCAAGGTAAGCTCTACGATCTTTCCTCGTCACAGATGCAAAAAGGTATTGATTTGACAGAATACCCGCCAAAGCTGGTGGTCCAAAGAGTACGATTGGATACCATTCTTTTGCGAACCAACTGAGAGGTTTTCCAACCAAATGAATCATAATCAAAGCTACTGCGTTGGAAAAGATCAAAGCGGATAACAATGATGTGACGGTGAAGAACAAAGAAAGTAAGGCGTACTTTAATGCACCTTGATGCTTATCTGCCCTTCCCATGGATGTTAATAGATAATTAGATAATGCAGAAATACCCATAATAACCGTTCTGAACTTCTCTGCTGGGATCAAAATGAAAAATCGACTTGCGATACTAAAGTAGATCGGTGGTGCTGAACGTGGGAAAGGCTTATTAATTGCCAAATTTGAACGTGGAGAGGTGACCAAATGATTTACGATTGCCAACACATTTTCACCAAAATGTTGCATCATTCCAGGTTCGAGATTTTTTGTTAGATCGAGTCTTGTGTGATATTGATAGCTATTACCCACGATTGCCATATCTAAACCAGATTGATTAGCATATTGAACGAATTGACGGAAATCCGTATCGGATAAAATTAAACCTGTCGAAAAAACATCATTTGCCATAACTGTTCCAAAAGGATATGGAACTTTACTGTATGCTTCCACAAATGGAACGGAAGTTGCTTGAAACAATAATTCTGGACCTGAAGTACCACAAGCTTCCAAATTGACAACTCCACGAACCGAATGACGGGTTTCATGTTGGGTTGCGTAAAGGTGACTTGCGTCTTGGAAACTCTCTTCTCCATTATTGAATAGTAGAATGACTGAATGTCGTAAGCGTGGACGAGGTGGTGTAGTATAAATGCGCAATATTTCTAACAAGATTGCAATTCCTGCACCATCATCAGCAGCACCTGGACTGGGTAAAGTACTATCCAAATGAGCATTCAAAAGGACGGCGTGTTCTTTACCTTCATCTGTTCCATCAGAGATACGAACGATAACGTTTGACATACTATAATACTTTTTCCAAACAACAGAAGAAATGAAATCGAATCTATGTGCTCCATCTGCGATTTGCGTCCAAACTTCTACTTGTGTATCACCTCTTGGATCTGTTCTTCTTTGTGTTGCATTTATTTGTGGTTCTGCATCTTCGTCTTCAATAATTGTTTTATGCCAACCTTCATAACTTTTCACAACATTTTCAATCCATTTTTCCGCTTCAACGTGTTCTTTTGTTCCAACGATTCTATAACCAATATCATCGCTCAATTTAGAAATATGTTCTAATGCTTTCAATTCGGAAAAATGTGCAGGTTCATCCAACGTATTTGTATCGATCGATTTGGGCGTGGGCAAATGATAATGAGACCATAATGTCAGAGATGCAATAAATGCATATACTGCCAACACTTGAAATAAATGAAACCATGTAAATGCCGTTCCAGGCACAGATTCAGGTAATTCTCGTACTGCTGCTCCATTTACTGTTCGAGTTGTGTTATTGGTAGTGCTTCCTGCACTTCTTCTTACTTCTGCATTCGTCCTTTGTTGACTAGAAGAAGTTGATGAGCCGGAGCTCTTATTCTTCTTTGGCGCCATGATTGGCGAATTGAAATCTTTTGTATAAAAGAAGAGGAACAAAAATGTTCTTCCAAATATAAAACTCCACACGTTATACAAAATAACAGCGGACGGGAAAGGCGAGGGCTAAAGCGCCTTCTTTAGCGCCGCATGTGTGTGCACAGCTCTCACGACATCAACCAATGCATACATACGCACGCCAGCGAACCTTTTTGATGCTGTCTTTTTATTTCATGTCAAACAAAAAATGAGAATATTAATTTATTTCGATGATACACTTTTGTATAAGCAAGCTGAGTTATATGTGCTTTCCCATCACTTAAGCTTTAATGCTCAAGTCGATCTTGCTGAATAATCGCATAGCTCCTGCGATCAAAACGCCAGCCAAGAGTGCAATCAAAGCTTTTCGGTATTGATCACCTGTAGTAAGAGTGTATTCTACTGTAACCATACCCCCATGTCTTTCACTGCATCTTTTCTTGTGTAATTTCAATACAGGTTTACCAATCGTATCTAAAAAGCTCCAAGAACGTTCATTTTCCACCTCAACGGCAAATGGTACTTTGAAAGAGATATCCTTTGAACCTTCAGGGAAAATGATTCGTAAAGTTGCATCATCGATTGCTGTATCTTTGACAGCAGGTAAAAAGGGAATATGCGTGATAAATCTTCTGTCTTCTGTTTCGTGGGTCTTTAGCCATCCGTCTGTCAATTTGACGTACCAACCAATACTGCATGTATAATTCCACCCTCCCAATAATGGATAGCGAGGTCTGACGTCCAAAAGAGAAGCCTTCAAAGGCGTCAAAAGGTGTGGTGGAGTATCAACATGAGACGGAGATGGAGGTTTTGGACGGAAATTTGATGTGGACACATTACCTGATTCATCAATAAAATAAGCTCCGTCTACGCCAGGAGGCAATTGCAATACGAGATTGCTCAAAGTGTGTGTCTTTGCCTTTTGAACCAGAGCATTCAATTGATGTTGTACACGCGAAAAGTGTCCTTTCAGCTTTGCGCCATCATTTCGTAGCCATAGCCTATCTTCCACTTCCAATCTGTTTTTCCAATGAGAAATCTTCACTTTTCGATCTGCCTCGACGATTGTAAGGATGGGAGAATTGTGAAGGTAATGAACCTTTGCTTCGGGTGGGATACTATGGCTTCCCGACTTCAAAAGCGAAGGAATTGAGCTGAATGGGCCAAATGTGATCGTTGAGCCTGATTTTGTCACTTGTTCTGATGGTAGAGCAGGTTCGGTGGAGTAAGAAACAATTGTTGGTTGTGGTGATTTCACTTTTATTCTTCCGCTTCCTGCTTCATACACGCTCACGAGTGCCGCACTCCCTTTCCATAGAACATTTTGCGATTCCGTTTGACCAACACTAGCAGGTAGAGGTGTAGAAGCATGAACCAGCATGCCAGTAATAGTTAGCGAGGTATCGGCCAAAGTTTCTTCGCTAGAGCCAGGTTGAAGGAAATGTAGAGGTAGCTTGATAGAGTACAAATGAGGTCTAGAAGCTGTTGCATTTCCATCGGCCCATAAAGCATCAGTAGTATCTAGAGGACCATGCTCTGCTACACGCAAAATTGCTCTTTGTTTAGGAATTACTCCAGGACCATATCGAGCAGTTGCTTCTAATCCTGAAATGTGTTGTGCTTCCAATGCAGAAAGAGCAAAGTAGTATGGTTTAATATCTTGTTCTGACTGCACTTCAACCGATGGCTTGATAGTATGTACATCGGAAAGAGCTGAAACAGAACTCAATTCGATCGTTCGAACGATAGAGGTTACCTTCCAATCATCAATATTCGGTCTTTGTTTCAAACTTGAAGCGGTTGAAGATCCAATAAAGAGTGTGAAACAAGCAATAGCAAATACGATTGCTATTCCGAAACGCCGCATCATAATCTCAGCAAGCGACATTGTTATCCTCTATGATGGAAGGAACTATGATGATTGGTGTATGTTAAAGCGTTCTTCTAGCTTTGGATTCTTCGCAGGCTGGCCGCACGACCCTTTACAGCTCACCCGCTGGCTGAACTGATTCTATACGCACGCGCTAAATCTTTTTAGAAGGGCCGAAATGCACAGGGCACTCACCACTTGCATTTCATTTGGCTCATCCCATCACAATTGTTGATGACGAGAATCGCACTTCTCCCTTCTTGTTACATTTGGCTTCAACAATATTCAATCAGAGTTGAGATCTTTAAACATCAGTAGAACGTAATATTGATTGATTTGATGCCTATAACAGATTAAAATGATCGACTATTGAAACAATGAAAGAATTCTATACACAAATCGATTATGCACATATCGCTGCCGAAAGTAGCTTTGTTGCGTATGTAAGCACGTAACACGGCCTTTAAAGACAAGAATGCGTATGCAATGAAAATACCGAATGCAATGCGGGCGTAGTGCACGAATGTGCTTAATTAAAAAAAAAGATAATTTTAGCGTAAAAATTTCCGTGCTTTATGCGCACACCAGTTCATGTTGATCTAAATACCTATTCACAGGAAAACTCAAAAGATGTAAATCAAGTCAAAATCTACTTCAAGACCACCAATTTTGACGCCTGAGAAGGAGAATAGAACGAAGTCGCTGATTCGTTCATCTGATCATAAAAATTGCCATTATGGCGGGCCCTTCCCAATTACCGGATCTGCCGTTATTCTTTGGAAATGATTCGCCATTTCCTCCAATGGCAACACCGCGGCAAGTTTCAGGAGGAAGTCAATTTCATTCACAATCATCTCAACAGCCGAAGCTAAATCCAAACGCTCCACCTCTACCACCTTCACGTAATGAAGCATTACAACGTGAACAACAATTTCGAAGACAACAAGCAGCACAACAATTTCACAATCAACAAAGGCCGCCGCCTCCTCAACCTGGCCATCCACAATATGGTAACAGTCCAGGAATGTTGATGTCTAGACCTCAACATATGGCACCACCTGTTCAACCTATGCCACAAAGTCACATGGCTGCTGGACCCGGTAGAAGTATCACACCGAGACCACAAACGATGAATGCACAACCTTTAAGTCCAAAGATGAACCATCCTCCGCCGCCTCATCAACAGCCATTTGCGCCTGCACAGTATGCGCAATCCAGACCGTTGCCTGTACCGAGTACCACTCCTCATCGAGCTTTATCGCCTGCCCCGCAGTCGAATACTCTTTCTAGTTCATTAAATTCTATGCACTTGGACAATTCCAGGTCTCAACCTGCGCCACCTCCGCCAAGACAAAGGCAACATAGCGATCATGGATCTATTCAGCAACAGCCAGCAACTACTCGCGATTCGATCTCAAGCGCCTCAGGAAGTAACTTCGATCCTTCAAGCTTGAACGTAATCTTGCCCGATTTGGATGAATTGACACGTAGACGAGATATAGCATTTGCAAGTCAAGATGAACGTCAAAAAGCTGCATGGTGTAAAGAGGTTTTCAAATATGTTGAACGTAAATTGGATGCGAGTCGTATCAGCGATCCTGCTTTAATTCAATTGATCGATCAGGCAATCAATGTGATCAATCGCGCTGCCAATTCACAACCTCCCATAGCAGATGCATTGTACCTGAGAGGTGATCTTTTAGCATCTGGATCGTTCCCTTCCTACCATCCCAAGGATTTGCGTGCTGCATTCAATGACTTTGAACTGTCTGCTCGTATGGGATATGCACCAAGTTGGTTCAGAATCGGGCGAGATTATGAAGTCTTGGGTGATATGACGAGATCAAGAGATGCGTACGAAAGAGGATGTAGCGTGCAGGATATTGGCTGTATCTATCGAATGGGCATGGCAAATCTCCTAGGACAGCTTGAGCTCGGAGCAGATCACTCTCGTGCTATACCGCTATTAAAAGAGGCAGCTGATCTAGCCAATCTGGATTCGCCACAGCCTAGCTACGTTTTTGGTATGTTATTGGCAGGCGAATTTAGTCATGTAAAAGTTTCAACCGAGCTCTTGGACTCTGCCGTCGATCCCAAAAAGCGTAATCAGCCAGGCAGTCGTGAACACGAGGCCAGAAGACGTATACAACGAGCAGCTTATCTCAATTTTGCACCCGCCCAATATCGAATGGGTTGGCTTCACGAATATGCCCAATTGGAGTGCCCTTTTGATCCATTACTCTCGGTGCAGTATTATAGTTTAGCATCACAAGGTGGTGAGGTAGAAGCAGATTTAGCATTGAGCAAGTGGTTCTTATGTGGAGCAGAAAACTGTTTCGATAAAAATGAATCGCTTGCATTCACGTTTGCCGACAAAGCAGCTGCAAAAGGATTACCGACTGCTGAATTTGCAATGGCGTATTATTTCGAGATTGGTGTTGGATGTGAAAAGGATCTTGATGTAGCTCGAAAATGGTACAAGAGAGCTGCTTCGCATGGCAATAAAGATGCACAAGATCGTTTGGATGCTTTGGCTGGACCTGAGCCTAATGCACTTTCGAGAACACAACATGAAGCGCACATCGATACGAAATTACAGAGAAAGCGTACAGAAGCGAAAATGTTGTCCGATCGTCGATCACAAGTGTCCAGTGCTAAAGGGCAAAGCGTTAAACCTCCTTCAATGCCTCAACCGCAGACTACTCCTGCATCAAATACGCCCGGACTAACGCAGCAACCTCCCATTCAACAGCGTCCTACACAACCTCCTTCACGAGATCTTAGACGAAAGCAAACGATGAGAATGGTGGAAGAGGTAGTGGCTAATCGCATTCCTATGCCCGTTCCTGAAAGCAGAGGAACAACACCTGCACCTTCATCTGGCTATAATTCTACAGCAGCATCTACTCCACCTGTAAATGCATCATCAAACCGACCCAACAATGCAGTAAGGCCTGCAAGACCACCCCCGGGAAAATTACCGATGCCAAATCAAATGCCAGTACCAAGCGTTCCTGGACCGCCAAGGAGAGGTTCTGGAACACCACAACCGGTTCGTCCATCACAAGCTCCAGGAACAGGCTCATCGCCGCAAAAACCCACAAATTTCAATACATCTGCACCACCGACTAAAGCCAACATCCCTGTCAAGTCATCTGGAACGATGGGACCCGATACTAAAGTTTATGAAACTTTTGGTGAAATGGGTTTCGCTTCTCAGTCCACCAAAGATGACAAAGATTGCGTGATTTGTTGAGAATATCAATCTATAGAGGAAATGTATCATCACCATCATATATCACATATTATTATATTATTGCACACATGCTTCATCATCATCTTTTTGATAAAATTTTGCATCATTTATAATACAGTGAGGTGATGTTGCAAGTCCCGATTTATGCATCCATTATTATATCTCTTTCTTTTTGCTGGTCACCCAGTAGACGTTGGGACATGGTATCTCTCATGAGATTGACGATATTTTGACTTGCTTCTCTGCATAGAGATAAGCAATTCTGATAATCAGATCCACTTTGCAAGCCTTGACTATCGTTATAAATCATTTCAGAGTAAGAATCTGATTGAGGTGTTGAAGTTGAAGAATTGGAAAGTTTTTCGAATGCGAAAGCGAAGATGTGTGTACTTTTTGCTAAACTTTCTTCGTAAGGAGTAGGATCCAATAAAATTTCAAATTGATCTGAATCAATTTTTATTTCTTTTTCAGATTGATTCGTTTCTCCTGCTCTCCAACCACGCATAAGATTGAAACGAATCCCTTTCCGTATCACAACTGCCGAACAAGCTGCAATCATGCTTCTCATTGGTATCGAACCATCTAAGCATGCTAAAGTGGTAGCATTTATATGTGCTGCCCTTAATGAGACTGATATTGAAGCATCTGGATGAGGAGGTTGAATTGGCGGTTGATCGATAGGTGTCCTTTGATCAGAATGTAAGAGAGGATTACTGACCAATTGAGGTGGAGAGGCGTATGTTTGCAAATGAATTTGAACGAGTGATCTTGGATATAAATGAAGTTGTAATGTATTTTGCCATATTCCTTGTAATGCACTCTCAAAGCTTGTAGCAGATGTTCCTGCAATACCTTGTAAAGGTGTAAAGTGAATTTGTAATGCTGATCTATCAGTCCTTTCATCACGTATACGAACTTCACTTGGACCGCTAACGGCTGCTAAAGCGGATACTGGACCGAAAGAAAATAATGCACTTCCATCTTGATGACCTAGTAAGCCTTGTTCTATCTTAATAGGCCTAAGATCCAGAGAACCACGTTCATTCTTGGCCATCTTGCTTTTTTGAATTATGTTATGGAAATACATGATGAAGTGAATTCTTTTCTTCCTAAAACGCTAATCAATCACAAAAAATTAATCAAAAGTGCGAAACGCGCTCACGCGCCAGAAAAATTATTCTGCATTTGTAGCTTGGTTGTGCGGGCGGCATATCGGCTTTGCTGAGCTGCATCCGTGCTCTCTCGGACAGGTCAGGTAAGTCTAGGTTTTTCTTTCTATGCAAGTCCAACACGCACGCATGCACTCACGCACGCTCCCCTGAATCTTTGTTTGCATTCAATTTACCACGATCAACTTTCCCAATCCACTTGGGTTGTGAGAAAGTGTAGGATAATACACAAATAATGGCCACAACGGCATGGGCCGCAATGGTGGCCATGGTAAATCTAAGTGAAAGTCAAATTCCAAAAGGTTGCAAATCAGAACATTCAAAAATTCAAACAGGTTTATCGTTATTTTTATGTATGGGTTTGGTAATTTCTTATTTACCTCAATTGTTTCGTATCATTCTCAAGAGAAGTTCTATCGGATTTTCACCTTGGTTTTTATTTTTAGGTGCAACAAGTAGTGCAAGTAGCTTTCTCAATGTTGTCACTTTGCAATGGCCTACCGTTTCTTGTTGTCAATATTTAACGTTAGGAGCTTGTGCCGAATCTTTGCTAGGAATCGTTCAAGTAGGTCTACAATGGCTTCTATTTATGTCTGTCGCTCTTTTATTCTTGGTTTATTATCCCAAAGAGCTGCGATATGAACGGGTAGTAACTTTGGAAGGACCGGAACGTGGTATCTTGGCTACATATGACGGTGAAGAGGATGATGCCTCTTCCGGTGGTGATCTTGACTCAATCGATTCACACATTGTAGGCAACTATGGACAATCGGGAGCAAGTGATGGAGCAATGTTAGATGGTGCAGGTTATTCAGGCGTCACTGCTCAAACTGATGATAGCGGAGGTGATAGCGCATTGGCTAGTAGGCTTGACCTAAACAGTGACGATGAACGTAGTAGTTCAGCTTTTAGTCGATTGGTACCAACGTTCTGGCCTGTTTGGAAAGCACCACGCAAATTCAACCCTTCACCTTTGGGGAAAGTGTCTGCAACAGAATCCCTACCACCTAATGCTACAACTGCTGCAATTTCTGCAGCAACGGCTGAAGGTTCCCAAGAAGCACCAACGCCAGAAGAAGAGGGAGTTGATCAACAAGGTAGAAGAACAACAATCCCTGATGGAGATTCAGCTCATGTTCGTATCCATGCACCTCAAGCACTACGCAAACCACCACGTAAGCGTCGTATAAAGGCAAAATCACCTGAGTGGTCTTTAGCACTCTCGTTGGGTTGGATTGTGGCTTTTCATTTCGTCTTTATCCTTTTGGTCACTCTTCTGCTAGTCTCTTCTTTACCACCTTCGTCATTCCCCTCGCCTCCTAGGAAAGGACCATCGGCTCAAATCTTTGGACCTTCCTCACGCCTACTCGTCAACCGATGGGCTGCTTTCCTCGGTTGGTCAGCAATGCTTTTAGCTGCTTTCCAATATTTACCTCAAATCGTTTATACAGCAAGAAATAGACTTGTGGGAAGTTTGAGTATTCCGATGATGTGCTTGCAAGTACCAGGAGCAGTGTTGTTTATCTACACTTTATCACTTCAACCGGGTGTGAACATTACTTCCTTAGCAGCTTATGTCTGTACAGCTGTATTGCAAACGATTTTACTCGGTCTCTGTATTGCATGGCGCATTCGTCAAGGTCGGATGGGCATTGATGATTTCGGACGACCGGTTCAAATGGCTGCAGGAAGAGCAGCAAGTGAAGCACCTTCAGGATGAGATAAGTTTTTGTCGCCTTCTCATATAATTCTACATAATTTCCGCTCTTTCAATGCAATCATATTTTCGATATATTGGTATGTGTAATGTACAAGTTGCGTATAAATTCAGATAAGTTTACGTTTCATTCTTTCCAATGAGAATTTACTGATATTCAATCTTGGATCAAGCTCTCGTAGAAAAGGTTGCAACTTTGCTCTTGTATCCTCTTCGTAAGTATGCATAGCCAAAGCAGCTAAAGATAAATAAGAATGCATAACGTCTGGGATCTCGTCTGGCACTTTTGCAATTCCACCTACCTTTGTTTGACAAGAAAGAAGCCAATCTGTATCTGCTTTTGAGTCTATGAGATTGTGTGAGTTCAGAATTGCCAAACTTGCACCACACCAAAATGAATAACATGCATCTTCGTCCTTTTCGATTCTTCCATTAAATCCTCCGTGCTTTTGTTGTTGTCGTGCTACAAGCCAAGAGAGAAGTTGTTCAGGATTTTGAATGGTATCTATTTTATTTGCCAAAGATAAAGCCGCTACTGCACAGTATGTTGATCCACCTTGAGATTCTTGACCTGGACCTTGAGCAAATGCACCGTCATAGCTTCTGCTTGAATGCAAAAAACTAACGGCAGCCTGAACATCAATAGAATCCCAAGCGTTTAACATCGAACATACCGCAAATGCACAATAAACGAATCTACAATCACATTCATATTGACCAAGGCTTGGTGCAAAACTTCCGTCAGTTTGTTGAAGCGAATGTAGGTGTTGACGTATTGCTTCTCGATCTAACCTAACAAAATCATCACCCAACATTGCCAAATTTAATAGAGCGGTATATGTCATTGCTAAATTTCCGCTTGGGCGACTACCGCTAGGTAAAGATGAGTTTGAGCTTTGAGAGTCATATTGATTTCGCCGTAGGAATGGACCAGGCAAGAAACCTCCTCCAAATGATTGATCCAGCTGTTGGTCGTATATCCAATCGATGTATTCTTGTCGTTCTTGTATGCCAACTTTCTCTTCAAGTAGGTTTAGCAGATCAAGAGCACCGATGCAGAAATATCCCAAAGTCATTCTACAAGATAAGAGATCAGACGTCAGATTCATTCTATACAAGGTTCCATATTAGGTTCAATCTCACCTTTGCAAATCGCCAGAAATGTATGGAGAAGGCAGCATACGTAAATGCCTCAGCCAGAATGCACTATGCTTCTTGACTTCGAGTTTCGATTCATTTTCATTTTTATCCACAAGTTGTACATTTCCTTCGCCATTATCGCCTGTAGACATTCTCTCTTGAGCAATAATATATATGATGAATGATAATCAAGACAACAAGCAGATTTAGTAGAGAAGCAGATTCTGTGGAGAAAATGCAAGAATGTACGCAGGCTTGTTGAAATTTAAACACGCTAAACTTTAAAGCTTTCCATTTTCTCGGTTCAAAAATGCTGAGGAAATTTATTTTTGGATTCGGAAAATGGTCAATGCATATTGCGTGGCCTTTAATTCATTTTTCGTTATTTCTGATATAAAGTCATTACTCGACTGCTTAATTCTTGACTACATTCAATTTTACCCATCTTATCTTATTGGACAAAATGGAATTTGATCCACTTTCGAGGGATGTACCGCCTTCGAGGCATGATGTAGAATCGGATAGCGAAGATTCAGAGGATGAAGAGCGACAACAAATCCAACCAAAAAGCTCCACCGGAGAAAGATCGAATCGAATTAAGAAGTCATTCAAGCAGCCCTCGTTCATAATAAAAGGTACTGATGGTAGCAAAGATGATACTTCAGCCTTGAAGTCCTCTGCGCTAACGATCTTTATCGGCACTTCTGGAGAGGCATTTGTGCGGAACAATAATCAGTTCACAGAAACGTTCACTTTGATCAACTCAGATAACAGCGAGCAACAAGGAGCATTTCATCATTCACAATCTGCCACGTGTGCCCTCATAAGGCCTGATGCTGATTCATCTGCACAGCAAGCTAATTTCGCTTATCTTGCATCATTTATCTTCCATACTCTACGTCCATCAAGCGTCGTAATCGTAGACGAATATTATCCCGCTTTGTATCTATCAGAGGTAGAAAGAGATTATGGAGAGGCTCAGCCAATTCGAATTTTGAACGCAAGTCAAGCTGCTTTGAAAACCTCAAACGCAAACAACAAGAATATCCAGCCCTTTGTTGCGCCAAATTACATCACAGGTCTGGGAGCAGCACTTCTAGCACAGGCTTCGAGCATAAACACTCCTGCTAGCTTGGTGTTGGTTCCTCAAGAAAAAAGTATTAATCCTCATTTGCAAACATTACAACGTGTTCCTAATGCTTCTTCTTCCTATTCTGATCGACCTGAAGCTTTGGACGCGCTCCTTTCACAAAATCTTGGATCACTTCTTTCGATACAAACTCCAAAACAGCAACACTCCACTACCGCGACAAGATCACTGGACACTTTCTTGAACGAAAGAAGAACACGAGAAAGAAAGAGGCAACAGAATGAGATATCGGCAATGTACATGTAGAATATGATGAATGTCCATTAAAAAAAAAGCGAAAAATGTCTATTTGAATGAGTAAAGATAAGGAGCCAGCTACTTTTCAGCATTTGTCAACTAGTCTGTTCGGTGGTCTGGATAATGGGAAAAAGTCAGTACAACACGATCATTTTCTATGTAGACTTCTTTTTCTCACCTTGGTTGATTGTAAGCGCCCACTGAACGCTCTCCGTGCCAAATAGTTAGATTTGGGTTATTATACGCCTCCCAGTGTCTGTTAATATAATCAAAAGTCGGGAAATCCGGGGCTATAAATGTTTTAGGGGAAGTATGTATCAATATCTCTGCTCATATTTTTGAAATTAGTGATATACTCACGGTCACATCCAATATTCTCTTCATCTTCAGGTTGCCAAATTCGTACATAATCGACGTAATACTTGGCTGGAAAGTGTAGATTATCAAAATCAACATAAGTGAAACTGCTTGACATACCCAAATTGAGAAGGATATACATCGGCTCTGGCGGTACAATCCTTTGTCCAACTTGTGTTTGAATATTTGGACCGATTGCATCTGGATTCATTTTCCACATCGCTTCGTTGTTCTTCGTCCAAGTTACGTATGCGTCTGGTGAATCTCCTGGTTTGTATTCGAAGCCATAAGATGCGTACTTCATGCCATTGTCTTCATAATTATCCATTTCCGTGGTGATCAATCCACTGGCAGCTTGTTGATACACAGAACCAGTATACGAATTCAAAATTGCTTCTGATTGGTAAAAGTCGTATGCGCCTGCGTTTGTTGACATATTGTATCCTGCATCAAAGGGTGCCAATTGCATAGACATGGAAACGTGACCTGGCATTCCTCTCGTTCCACTGGCTTGTGCTTCGATGATATCGATCTCCGGTGCTGATCTGCCTACCCAACTGCCATCTTTATGCTTTGGTCCAGGATGGTCATCAAAATCAGGGCATGTGCACCTGCTCAATCGCTGACCAGGCAAGTAACTCAATCCGGGTCCGTATTGATCAACATAAACACCAGTCGTTTCAGCTGCAACAGGTCCACCTCCCATGCTTTCTGGCCACGTTTGATTGGCCAAAGTACCAACATCACAGCTGTCATACGAATAAGGCCACATACCATCCGTTGTTGCACCATAGCCTGCTCTGCCCAAGTTGCCCATCGTCCATGCTGCTGGCCATAGACCACTTATATCAGGTGATCCCGGTAGCACTACATTAACTTCAACGTAACCTCCAGTGAAACACATCTTATTCCACGAAGACAACATTCCTCCTCGAAAGTTTAAATTGTGTTCCGGAGCCTCGTCCAAGCTGATGACCAAGTTACCGTTCTCAGTAGTCACTGCCGCTGGATCGTACCATTCATAATTTCCTGTACCCCAGTAATGCAAGTCTACTGCTTCCCAAAATGGATCGTCTCCAGGATACTGTGTGCAGAAATGATTGTTAGTAATCCGGTCAACGCACCTTGCCTTGTCAATTCTACACTCACAAAACTTCTTCCATCTCTGTTGAATTCGTCACTGAATACGAGTTTCATCTTTTTCTTTCCATCCAAGCTCAAACGAGTGTATGCTTCTTTGGGTGTGTCCTGATCGATCAACGATGGCACATCAGCAAGGAAAGGTACCTGACCTGTGGCATTAGCTCCTCCCAAATTGTATCCTCCTTTGTTGCCTTCTCCATGGCCTACGACAAATACAAGGATTGGATAGCCGGCAAATAACATCAAAAGAGCTGAAGAGACGATGACCAATGTACCGATATTCAGTAAACCTCGAACGGTGAATATGCTTCCAGAGTCATCTGTTTGAGCACCATTTTTGGGCCCAGGATTGTGTAAATGATCATCGTCTTCCGGTCCATTATCAAAACTGTGCTTGTAAGAGGGAAAATATTTTTCATTCTCTAGTGTTTGATCGGAGAACAATTTTTCCGTACTTCCCATAAAAATTGCATTGGGCTTGTGAGATAATGCTCTCTTTTTGCTCGAATTATACGATGAAAAAGCTGTTGAGCCAGAAAGTGTGCCAGACACATTTGTTTGGGAAGGTGATATTTGATGATATTGTCCCTGTTGCCACGGGCGTTTTGGGAACGTAGCGGAATAAGGATCCATATTAGTGGTGTTGCGGAGAAATGAGCATGAGAAAATGAGAGGATAAAAATGAATGTGATAAGTGATGGCCGTGATAAAACAGAAACAATGAATCGTGAAAATCATCCAGTGAATTTCATGTTCTAGTTGATTCAAGGTGATTCCCTCTGAATGAACCTGACATTTCCATGACTACAACTTTTTCATGGTTAAGAAGCTTGGCTTGCATATATGCGTTCGCTTTAATTCGCCGCTATTTCCCTGTCTGAGGGCATCTGCTAAGGCAGGCGTGCTTGTGAAATGCAGCCAACCATAGCAGGGGTTTAAATCAGCTTGGCGCTGCACTTCACTTTAGCAGGCAGAAGCCAAAAACAAACCCTCCTTCACGCTTCAGTACGCGCGTGTCAAGATCCAATCTGCAAACCATTTGACGCACGCCAAGACTTCAAACACCTTTGTGTGTTGATAGTCCTTGGTCTAGCGAGGTTGTCAGGTACAGATCGAGATAGGAATATTTTAGAGTGTGCTTCTCTTATTTGTACCTGCCGAAAGTGAAGCCACATGGAATGATTTGGTACTCACATTTCTGATAAGTGTATTGACTGATTCGGATGCGTTGGATTGTGGTAAATTGGCAAACATTTCGACAGAATTGCCAGTATTGGTACGTTGCATTTGTGGACGACTGAAATTACCTGAATGGAAAGTGTTTGTTGTTAAAGGTGAATCAGGCAAAAATCCAAATTCGGCTGCGACTGAATGCTTTTGATGATCATAATGATCGATATTATCTGAACTTGACATCGGATCGAATTTGGTATTATTGAAAGAAGATGTTGTGGCGAAAGAAGCGTCATTAGGAATAAAAGGTCTGTCTCGAATTGAAGTATTTGGTTCATCGATTTCAGTTGATACGGCATTAACATGATGATCGTTATAATTGACATCTCTTAGATCGTCATCTTGAAAGACTTGCACAAAATCTTCTTGATTCATAATTAATCCACTGTAATCAACGATGAAGATAGTTAGGGATCATTGGTGGTTGGGTGAAAGTATGAGAAAAATTGATTATTTATAATTTAAATTAAATTTGCAATAATTTTTTGTACACCATTTTTGTACACTGAGATACGTCGACAAAAATTTGCCTTTTTTGTTTTTTTCCGATCCACATGTGCAAATTTTGACGGGGCTTTGTTTGAAAGAACTTATTTACCGTGCGAAGTTTTTTCCCGAAGCAAAAGAACGGGGCACACTTTCGCATGACTGTCCGTGATATAACACGTAATAAATTTGACTGGATATTTTCATGCAGCAAAATTAAGTGAATTTTAAGTACACAATTCAGCGTTCAAAGTTCAATATGTTCTAGCAAGCGTAAAGATTTACAGGCATTTCACTAATAATATAAATTACACGGTAATATTGTTGAATTACGATAATTTAAATCGACATCACAGTCATGCTCAAATCGATTTCATGCATTTCTATTAGCCTAAAGTTAGATGTCTCTTCTTTTTTATTGGCTGAAATATTTCAGTACTTATGGACTGCTTATTACTCTGAGAAGTTCTCCTCTTCTACCACGAGAAATTATTGATGCCAATATGAGGACGCTGATGTTAGCTTCGCTCATCCTCTAATGCTTAGCTAAGCATGAAAGTGGCGGATTCGCCCAGCACGGCGCCTGTCATCTCATTAATAGCTGTGCATATTGCCCTACAAACATAAATGTATGCAATGCATGTACGTACGCAGATTAAAACGCCAGCCTGGCGCCCAGCTTTACGCCCTCCTGGGTCTCAGAGCAGAAAAAAAAGCAACAAATAGTTGAACGCGGAAAGGCAGTTAAGCTTGAAAATTAGCGTAGCGTAAGATCAATTGGAACGCGTTCGGCATGCTTTGAAACAGAAGAAAGCCAAAACACAACACACACAGACAGACACATCACCGCATGCATGAACTACGACAACGACGCTTTGGAGCAACGGCCACACGACTTTTTTTTCTTACCTCTGCCATAACAATCGTCCTCCCTACCTGAACGCATAGAGCACAACGATAGCAGTGAGAAAAAGGACTGGTATCCTACAATCACTGCTTTTATTTCTTGTTTTGCACATATATTCCAAAGTTCTCGATTTCATTTGATCTGATCTGTACAGAAGAAATACATCATGGAGCAAAGCAAACGCGCTCTTGCTTCTCCAAGACATATAGAGACAAAAGCATTGGGGAGAAGCATTTCACTGGTTGCTTTGGCGATATTATCAATCCTTCTTCTATTCATTCCATCAACCATAGCATCACCAATCGACGTTTCATCACACTTTTCATCAAGACAGATTTCACAACAACAGAATACAACCCCTCCTACCGGTGAATTCAGCTATGGATCAACCCTTTCCAGAGATAAATGGATTGGACTTGGGCTTGCAATTAGCAGTAGTCTTGCAATCGGTACAAGTTTTATCATCACAAAGAAGGGCTTAATGGACGCTGCTGAACGTGGAAATGGTATGGCATCAGATGGTCATGCTTATTTACAGAATCCGATTTGGTGGGCTGGAATGTCTACAATGATTGTTGGTGAAGTTGCCAATTTTGCCGCATACACTTTTGCTCCTCCTATTCTCGTTACTCCGCTTGGTGCATTGAGTGTTTTGATCGGTGCAGTCTTGGCCTCTTTCATTCTCAAGGAAGAATTAGGACGACTAGGACGTGTTGGTTGCACATTATGTCTTGTAGGAACTGTGATTATCATCATGAATGCTCCAGAAGATAAGGAGATCAGAACGGTGGATGAAATGCTCAATTATGCTATCCAATTACCATTTTTGACATATTGTTTATTTGTCACTGGATTTGCAGTATTTATGATCTTTAAAGTCGTTCCACTATACGGCAAAAGAACGCCTATCGTATACATTTCAATATGTAGTCTGGTCGGATCAATTTCAGTCATGAGTGTGAAAGGATTCGGTGTTGCTCTCAAATTGACATTGGACGGCAACAATCAATTCACTCATCCTTCGACTTATTGTTTCGCCTTGGTAGTTGTGGTTTGCATTCTCGTTCAAATGAATTATTTCAATAAAGCTCTTGATCAATTTTCGACTAATATCGTCAACCCGATCTACTACGTCATGTTTACCACATCAACAATCTTTGCTTCTTTCCTATTATTTAGAGGTTTTAACACTGCCGGAGCTGGTCCCGCTATTTCGCTCATTGGTGGATTTGTGGTGATCTTTATGGGTGTATATTTATTGAATTTGAATCGATTGATCGATCCGATCACTCAACAACCACGAGTATCCTTTGTCACTGGAGAAGGATTGGCAGGAACAGGTCGTTTATCCGAACATCACGAACGTTTGTTTGGAGAAACTTTCCATTCACGCACTGGATCACGCAGTCAAATGTATCCTCCAAGAAGAACAGGAACGCCATCTCGTCGTGATAGTACGAATAGTAGTGTTCTGTTCGGTTACGATGATAATGAGGAAACAGTCGGATTGACACAATTAAATGAGGAAGAGGAAGATGGACAATATGCTGATAAACAAAGAGCGACACAAAAACACATAGAACAACAACAACAACTTGCATCGGCGAACGCACACGCACGTAGCTATAGCGATATCAGTCCAAGACAGAGCAGACAATCGCTTTTGAACAATAATGGTAGATCATCTGCTGGTTTACATGCTCCACTCGATAACGATACTGCTCCAGATAGTGGAAATTATCACAGAAGATGAAAACAAATTGCATCCTTTTTGCCTTTTTTTATTTTGATTTGTGCCGGTCACTTTTTTCTTCTAATCTCGAGCTTCGTCACCAACATTGTACGATACCAGCGCTTCATCTTAGCAGGATTCTATCTTCAGTATACCTTTCCGACGATAAAATATCTTCTTGCCGCCTCTTTTGTAAGACTACTCAAAGTTTGGAAATTAAACGGATCAATACGTGTAGAAATTGGGTGAAGTGTATTAAATTGTAGGTATCTCGAGATCATCTATGAAAAGGAGGGCGATGATCCGGTGCGAGGCTAGAAAGAAAGAGAAAAAAAGAAAAGAATTTGAAAGAGAGATGATTTATTATAAGGAATGTTCCACTCCTCGTTTGGAGTTTCAGATTGAAAACGATAATGAAGATGAAGCAATAATTCAGAGAAAAAACAAAATTACGGTTCAGAAGATCAGGATTGCGTCATACTCAAAGCACCTTCATTATCTTCACCTGATGCTTGAGAAGGAGAAACAGGAACATCATCAAAAGGAGCATGAATGACGACACTTTTGGAACGATTACGTCCACTGCCGATAGTGCTTTGCGTAGTTGGCGTGTTCTTGAACATCATGATACTATGAGGAGGAGGCATATTGATGTTGGAGATCAATTTGACGATCATGCTATCTTTTTGTCCATCCAATCCTGTGCCAGATTGAAAGACATCTTGACCTACAATCGATTCACGACCTTTTCTTTCTTGATTATCGTCATCATCATGAGTAGATGTTGTAGTAGCGGCAGAAGTGTAACTGCTGTCATGGGCTTCGCTTTCACCGTTTGTGGTATTCTCTTTTTCCTCTTCAAGTACTGTCGAAGGATGATCGTTCAAAGCATCTGGTTCACCATCACCATGAAAAACTGAACCTTCTTTTTGGCCCGAACCTGGCATAGGCGTTGGAATGCGATTGTTCTCGCTTTCACTATTATAATCATCTGTAGACTGATCCGTCTTTTCCGAAGGACTTGGATTGTTCAAATCAACTGCTTCAACCGAGATAGGAGCATTGGGATCCTTGCTATATAAAAAGCGCAAAGGAGAGAGTGAAGTAGCAGAAACGGATGTGCGCATTGGACCGATCGGAGTTGCATTTGATGATCCGATCAAAGGTGCGCTCTTGGAAGTGCTCAAGCTAAAGTATGATTGCGGATTGCTTGATCGACGTGGATTGACTTGATTCACTTTAGTAGAATCGTGATTAGGCAAAGTAGGAACATTGGTCAAACCCAAAGAATTCTCTGTGATTTCTTGCTTGTTTGTTTGCTCTTCTCCTGCTGCTTTGCCACGTTGATCTTCTTGTTGTGATGTTCTCAATTTGGCTAAATTATCGCTTGCCTCTTTTAACATCTTCAATAAATCAGCACGTTCATGTTCTACGTGTTGTTGTGTCAAGCCAACATTAGAGGGATTTGTTGATGCTGTGTTTGATGCCATGGCAGCATGATGTTGAGTACTCTTTTCCATCAAAGCGCGGGCATGCTGTAAGGCTAAATCGGGTGGCAAGTATGTTGCCGCCATGGGCTTGGTCCTACCATTATTGTTGCTGCCATTACGAGATTTTGGCCAACCAGTAAATCCTGTAGGAAGTGTGGGAGGATGTACACCTAACGGATTAGGGACCGTGAAATTATCGCCAAATGGATGAGCATTGTACAAATCTTGACTCAAACGTGTTTGTTGTTGATTATAATGCTGTTGAGCGGCTGCCAACCAATCGATACGATGACTCATTGCAGGATCGGTGGCAAGGATATGTTGATTGCCAATGTGTTGATCATTACGACCGATCAAATTATTCACGGGATCGTAAGCAAATCCACCGACAAAGGCTTCAGGTGTAATAAAGTTCGGCAAGCCAGCCACTTGAGGAGAGAATGTTGGGGCTGCAGCTTGAAAGCCAGCATTGAAGGCAGGACTCATAAAGCCAACCAAAGGAGAAAAGCCGCCCGCTTGTGAAGCGGGTGTAGGAAATCCAGTCCACGTATGCTGAACGCCATTTTGTTTGAGTGCAGTTGCAAAAGCTGGTCCGCTTGTGTCATTTTTCACAGATGATTTCGGTGCATTGTTCACACTCGATTCACTCTTTTCGCCACTTTCTCCACTTTGATCGCCATCTTCTTTGCTTAATTGGGCTCTTGCACAAAGTTTAAATTGTTTTTGCGCTTCACTATCTGCAAAGCGAGCTTGCAATGGAGTATCTTGATTAGGAAAAACCATTCCGTTCAAACGCTCAATACATTCATGAGCTACATGACGATCACGTAAACGAACAAATCCAACACCTCTTGGTTTACCGCTCGTGCCATCTGTTAAGATACGCAAACTGATTACTTCATGTGGTGAAAAAAGTTGTTCGAGTTGAACAGGAGTGATATCTTGAGGCAAATTGCTCAAATATACGTTGGAGGTTGTACTATCGGCCATTCTACGAAGTTTTGAGCTAAAAGATTCCTTTGCCCAAGAAGTTGCTAAACCATGCAAAGGTAATTGTTGAATAGCCAATTCGGCATCATGAAGGAATTCATACATGATAAATCCGTATCCTTTGCACAAGCCGTTTTCTTGATTGATTATTGCTTTATGGCTTTTCACTCTGCCAAAACAGGATCCAAGTCGTAACAAATCATCATCGCTCGTATGAGGTGGAAGGTTGTTCACGTATACGTTTGTGGTCCAACTAGTACCAGGCTCAGCATAAGGACTGATGCCGAAAGGAGAAAGTGAGGCATCTGCCGGTGGGGTAGAGTTTGCATTGATTGCGGTTGCAATTCCAGGAAGTCCAAATGCCAATGGTGAAATTGGAGCGTTGATAGCTGCAGGGCTTTGGCCAAGATGGCTTGATAATGAACGAGAAACATCTGTTCCACTGCGTGATCGATTGCCATTCGGATTTGTATCGTTGGAGCGGGCCAAACGACGTTCATGTTCATACATTTCTGCAACAATGCCACGGTGAACTTTATTACCTTCCTTCTTTTCGCTGAATGATTTTCGTGGCTCAGAAGGGGAAGTTTGAGATTTGTTTGATGCAATTGGACTTGAGGCTTTGGGTGCATTGTCATATGTTACGGCTTCATTGACAAAGCTCTCTTCTTCCTTGTTTGTGACGCTGCTATCACCGAGCACAATCATCTTACGACCGATTGAGGATGTCGTCTTGCGATGGTCACTCTTACGATTAGCATTGTTTCCGTATCTACGACGAGGAACGTTTCCATCTTCGTTACGAGAGATTGAATCATTACTAACTGTGCTACCATCAATGCTGGTTTCATAGTTTGTGCGCTTCTTTCTACTCAACCTCTTTTGTTGGTCACGATGAGCCAGACTTGCATCGCCAACGCTTGAATTGTCTTCATTATCTCCTTCCGTTGATGCGGCGTCTTTGTTTTGATTAACAGAAGAACGTCTTGGAGTAGGATGACGTGCGTTACGTTTTTCGTTTGAACGATTTTCATCTTGCTTTTCTTCTTTTGAAAAGTGTGCACGAGTGCTGTTCTTCATTACACCTTTTGCTGGTTTTGGTGATTCAGTTTCAGCATTCTCATTTGTAGGATCTGCTTCTTTCTTGACAGATTGACGTGTTCTCATCGGACTTGGTTGGGTAGGGATTCTTGTTGAGGTTGTTGATTTCTTGGCTTGAACCTTTTTTTGAGAAGGTGCAACGACTGCCGGCATGATGATGATGGAAAAAATGCGGGAAATACAAAGAGAGGTCTTCTTTGATGGGATAAAAGCCGATGATATGCTCTTTTTTCTATGCAGGAGAGAGAGATGTGGGTAGAGGATAAGTAGGATGGTGTGTTGATGATGATGCTTGATGTGAAGAAAGATGAATAGGAATGAAAGATGATCTTGCTGTTAGGGGGAATTGGGACCAAGTTGATGAAGGTGGGAGGGAAAAAGAGAAAATGGACAAGGAAGACTGCTTTTAAAGATGTCCCGAAGCGAGAAGGACATAAAATTTGTCATTCAAACAAATCTACGTTAAAAAGCAAAATTTAGCAATCCTGCTCAGTTTTGTCAAGCTTGGTTGACCATCCGTTGATCCTACGTTCACCTCCACAACGACTCAATGGTAGAAAGACCTCGTCCATAAATGCCCTTTTTGACTCTGAAATGGTGGACAGAGCCTGAATTGCGAAAATATGCATTAAATGAATTTTCAGAGCCGAGTACGTTTTCATTTACCGAGTGCTCTTTATAATCAACTTTTCGATTTCACATCGATACATGTACTATACAATTGCACAGATTATTCTTAGTGAAAGATTCATTATTATCACAGCATCAGCTATATCGTAACTTGTCATTCGGTACAGATTTAGCATGCTTGATTGATTGGGTGTACAAAAGCAGAAAGACTTGTACCTTTACTCGTGTATGCAAGCTTGCAAGCTTGAGAAGAAAGCACAAGATTGCAAAAGTACGTACGGCGGCTTAGCCTGCGAATTCGCGTCAAAAGCAGGCGCTAGCCTTTGCGTGCACACACCACATCACTTTGTGCGTTACCCCATCGACTAACATTCTTCTCAAGGTCATTCCTTACCATCAATCGACATCACATTGTGGAAGAGAAGTTCTTCCGATGTTCCAACTTAACAGGAAAAGATGACAAGCAGAGAGAATAGACGGCTTAAACGCCGATGGCTGTATGCTATCGGAGCTATCAAGATCGATTCTAGAGCGGCATCTTCTTCATCTATAGTCCCATTAAATCAAGCATTGATTGATGAAACATTGGGAACCATTGATGGAGAGGAAAATAATCTATGGGTAGCAACAGCATGTATTGATGCGATCAGATCAGGACTATCTCCATTGCAGGATGATCCAGTACTACTTCGGCATATCCTTGCACTTGGCTTACGGGCAACAGAAAGCAGTACTCGTTCAGCTGAGGATGCACTTGATGGTCCCGAGCAAACACTTCACCTTTTAGCGGCAAGGGCCACAATTCTTCGATTCGTACGTTTATTGGATGTATGGAATAAAGTATTCGGACCTGAAGCAGATCGATTCGCATCACGATGGGATGTCAACTCTGGCAAAGATGATGAGAACAAAGCGGTTGATAATGAAGAGGATGACTATGATGCATGGGCAGAACTAGCAGAAACAACACCATCTCCAATAGCACCACAAAGTGTACGCTCATCTGCTTTGACTTTCGTCTTATCGTCTCCAGTGCGTAAAGCAATGGAATTGGCAATGGCTGGACAGGCTTTACAGTTGAGCTCCTTCTTACGAGCATTACCCAAAGCCTTGGCAACAGAAATCTTTCCTCAGCGGTATGCGATCGTGAAAGCTTTGTTGATTTCTTCAGCTGTACTTCAGACAGATTTATCAATCTTGGTCAGATCGGAGGTATTGCCAAGTGTAATAGATGAAAAGGAGTCGGGAGTATGGATTCGAATAGGACAGCCCAGACCACAAGATGAACAAGACTTTACTGATTTGCCAGGTATTCAACGATTACTCCAGGAGAGGAAGCTATTGATTCGTGATACTCAGATTCTCGATTTTGGGGACATTGTAGCCAATGAAGCTCTGGGCCCTATCTCTATTATGAATTTCTATAGAGACACAATACTGGATATCGAAAAGCAAACAGGTTCAGTATCCTTTGCGGTTCAATTAGCAACATTCACAACATCAAACACATTGGGCGGAAAGTTCAATGATGAGATTGTAAGACTGTCAGAAGATCTTCGATTATTCGTCCCTCTAATTCATGGACGAGCAACTTCCACGGAGGCAAGACAATGGTCCTTGCAAAGTTTTCGCAGAGCTTTACAGTCAGCTTCGGATCCCAACGCTTGTGTCAGTTTGGCTGCCTTGTATCTTGAGAACGTTCAGGATCGCAATAACGCTTTGGAAGCACTCCGGAATGGTGTGTTGCCTCTTTTCCGAGCTTCAATCACACGAAGCTTCACATCTTCGGCCGACAGTGCAACTCTTACGAGCAAAGTACGATCACGCATTATCGAGCTGTACCTTCTTCTTGCTGAAAAAGGCAAATTATCAACATTATCGTACTTGCTGCTGTCTGACGATGACTCTCTCGTTGTGCTCGATCTTGACAGGAAAGCACAAATTTTGCTAGCAATCATTTTGACTTCAGAAGTGACTGATAGGAGAATATTGGACGTATTGCAGAACATGGTCAGCACTTTGGGTTCCTCCATGGTACACTTGAATCAAGCTGATCGGCAAAACGCCTCTGAGGGTGGCAAGCCCTTGAAAGATATAGTTACATCCACCTTGACCCGATCCAGCTCGATTCAGCCAACACCGTCTGTGGTCTTTAAATTGTTCAATGAGAGCAATATCATGGAATTGACAAATTATCTGCAAAGGGCTCAAGCATGCCAGCAAGCTGCACTTCGCCTATCGATATTTGTCGACTCTGTGAAAGTGGCATGGCTAGCAAGTATGGAAGGCAATAGAGACGAACAGTTGGCTGGCGTCACACGTCTAGTTCGATCCTTCAGCAGGAGTGCAAGCCACGCACAAATGTATTCGCAATTTGCCAACTCTTTACGTGCGGATGCGGGTCCAAGACAGGCATTCGATCAGATCAGTAGAAAAGATGTTGCGAAAATAGTGTTGGAAGGTGCATCTCGTGTTGGAGATATACACATCTTCGATCAGGTTCTTCGAAGCGAAACAAATGAAATTCTGGATTCAGAAGAGCAAGAAGATATCATCGTGGATGCTTCTGAGGAGCTCTATGACAATTCGACTTCGGCTAATCTTCATCAAGGAGATATGAAGATGGCATACGATTTGCTATCAAGGGCACCTCAAGCAAACGATTCAAAGCGTGTACAACAGTTCAAAGCTTTCATCGAAGCAACATCTCGTCTTTGTTCGTTCCGTGTCCCTTCCAAAATTCATGCCAATGCACTTCTGCTACCAATCGAGATTCGTATCTCATCCGATCGTTTGGACCTTATCCGTCGCTTGCTTGGCACACGAAGTGATGCTTACAGAACCCCGGATATGATACTAGATGTCGCTTACAAACTCTGTGCTATTCCACCAGGGGCAAGAGGGGACACATCTGCGGGAAGTATTCCAAGCAAAATTTTAGTGGAGAACTCCACTTTGGCGATGCTGACAGATGCTGCTCTATCTCAAGGTGATTATACTAGCGCTCAAGGTTTTTGTGAACGATTGGTAACAAATGCTTTGAATTTGGGAAAACGTGTGGAGCAAAGTCGATCTGATCAAAGCGGAAGTGTATCAAAGCAAACAGTAGAATTATATGAAGAAGTGACCAGTTTAGCCCATCGAACTTGTCATCAATTATCCAAGCAGCCCGATTGGACAGATCACGCAAGCAGATTACGTTGGGCTGGATTCGCATTGGCATTTTGTCCAGCAGAACAATTAGGGAAATACATGGAAAATTGGAGAAAGATTGCTCATGAATTCGAGCAAGAAATACAAGCGAACCCACCCAAGATCTTTGTGGATGAACTGCATAGAGGTGGATTATCTCGTGGAGGTGTAAGTGCAGCTTCTCTTGGCGGCGGATTGAGCGCAGCTTTACAAGCAAGTACGGGTGGTTTAAGTGCTGCTGGATTAGCAGCTTTAAGTCAATTTGGAGGAAGTTTAGAATCTTATGCAAATCCTTTAGGTGCTTTATTCTCACGTGGTCCATCAGCAATAAGACCTTTGGGGTCGAACAATGGATCAACAAATTTGACAAGGAGTGGATCGCAAAGATCCAACTCTTCGGTACAAAATTCTTCTCAAGCTGCTGGCGTACATGGTGATGTTCAAACCAATACAAATAATACAGGAAGTCCTATTTCCCGTGCTGCAAGATTGTTTGACGGCTTAGGCGGTCCCGGTCATGCTGATGGTCATTCTTCATCATCCGGTGGTGGCACGCCTTCTGAAGGTATGCCAGGTTATATGGATCCTGCCGAAAGGGCAGCCAGGGCCGCTCGAAGATTTTTTAGTGGATTTGGTGCAGGTTAAACGAAGGCCAGGAACGTTTGTTGGCGTACGCCTACACGCGAAAAGAATTCTAGTGTGAAATCCCCGCTTTAAGGGCACAAATCGTTATTTTAAGCGGGGGAATTTAACGATTTGTGCCCTTAAAGCGGGGATTTCACACTAGAATTGCTGCCTGATGTATTTTTACAGCTTAAATAAAAGATAAGCTAAAGAGATATTTTAGAAAGTGTCTAGAATTTGTGTTTGTATAAGGTATGAGATGATATTCGCTTGAGAGGTAGGTACAAAAGTTGTACAGAGATCGAGATGAAGATCTATATAGTGCACAAAGATAAAAAAAGTGCGAACCGAGTCTATGTGGATTCCAGACTCTAAAAGTGATACAAAGTTAGGAGAGACATCTTCTCTAGAAGATATAAAACAAAACAGCTTCTAGGCATGAATAGATGATTGCGGCCCGGTTTAAGCCTTTGTAAGGCGTCTTTCGGTGTTACGACGACCATTGACAAAGTCTGGAGTTTCGAGAGTGACCTCGGGTGATCCAAAGAGAGCTTTATCAACAGCTTCAACACCTAACATGAATGAGTGGTCTTGGTTTCCGACTTCGTATTTCCAACTTCCGAATCTTCCACGACTCAAGATATCATATTTGTTCTCCAAAACGGGAAGAATGGCAGCCAAAGCAGCATCACGTCCCAAACTTGGGGTAGGGTAACCAGGTTCAAAGGCACGATGGTAAATTGAAACGATTTCATCTTCTGGTTTGCACAATTCAACATTGATGCATCCTTGAATTGTTTGTGCGACAATCTTTTGCAAATCAACAGGCTTAACGGGAGATTCGGAAACTTCCATCATCAAAGACCAATAAGGACCTCCCTTTGCAGCACTGTCAGGCTTGCCCTTGGATGGGTCAGCGTATTGCAAAGTAGGCAATTTCTTATCTTGAGAAGGGCAGTTGTAAGGCGAGTAGTTTGAGAAGATTGTTGCTCGGTAGAATGGACTGTCATCTTCTGGGAAGTACAACCAACATTTATCACCGATACGAGATGGTAATTCACCACGCAATCCGATACCGATAACATGGGTAGTGGATTGTTTCAATCCTTCGGTGGCTTTCTTTAGCAAGCTCAAATCTTCTGCATCGGCGTCCAATTGATTGATCAAGAAATCAACACCCATCGTGCTGACCAATTTCTTGTACGTGATTGTAGATCCGTCTTTCAAATGAGCTTTGTGTCCTTTTCCGTCAATCTTTGCAACTTTTGTGCTGTAATGTGTCTTATCTTTTGGCAATGTTTTTGCAACTGCTTTCCAGATACCACCAGTACCATCACGAGCAGGGAATTTGAAAGTTGCATTTGGACCCCAATTTCCGGCAACCTTTTTGTTCAATGTGTTGGAAACTGCCAATTTAAGGGAAGGTGCGGCAACACGTTCACCCAACCATTTGCATTGCATTTCTGTAGTAGGATAAGCCCAAACTTTGAAGTTATAAGGACGCATGAAAACGTTTGCTAATCCTTCACCCATCATACGCAAGATCCATTCGTCGAAATCTTTTGGTGCTTCTTTTGCACGAATACGTAATTCTTGAGCATCAATCATTCCATTGATACATTCAACTTGTTCCTTAACGGGTAAGACGGAGATGTTGTTTTGCAAAGGATAAGGAACCCAAACGCCATGTGTGCGAATGAAAGAGATACGTTGATGTTCATACCAATCATCTTTGGCTGGCAAAGCTTCATGAATAACATCGTCAAAATAAGCATAGTGCGAGAAGATCACATGTCTTTAGAATTCGCCTAATCGTCAGTATATAGTGTCATCGAAGAAGGTCATGATGGTACTCACCCCCCAACATCGAATAAGAATCCTTCTTGGGTCACATCTGTACTTGCCAAACCGCCTGCTTCGGGAGATGCTTCGACAAGAGCCCAAGGGCCTTGATTTAATTGATTAAGACGTTTGGCAGCGCCCAAACCGGTTGGACCGGCACCAATGACGAGGGTGTCGACGGAAGAATTGGACATGATGAGGATGATTGTGGTGAAAGAAAGTGAAGCTGATGTGTTTGTGCGAGGAAGCGAAAGCGTGTGTAGCGCTGCGCTACTGCAGCAGATCACCCAGGCATTGGCGGGAAACACGCGAAAAATTGAATTAATAATTCGGATTCTTCTCTTTTTTTTTTGGCTTTACGCATACCTTAATTGCCTAAAGGGCAAGTTTACCAAACGTGTTTTACAGTGTATGCATATTCTTGTCTGCCAATCATGCATGAAACGGACGAATTGCCTCAATTCCTCTCAAACATGCTAACCTAAGAAAATATGTTTAATACACGCACAGGCATAATGAAGCACACGTAAACGAGGCACACTCAACGTTAAAAATAGAAGTCTAATTTCTCTAGACACTTTTTTTTTGGTTTGAAATTTTTGCCGTTTGATAGTGTTTTACAGGGTGCAGACAAACAGCGGGAAGGGCGTACATTTACCAACGGGTGCAGCATGCGGGCGCTCTACCGCACGGAAACTCAAACAAAGACGAAAGGTTGTTAAAGGTTTTTTTCAAACTTGATTGCATAGAAAAGAATCTTTTTTTGGTTTTTAGCCGCTACCTTGTGCTTTCGCGGTAACCCATTCAGGGCTTGATTCAACACAGCAATTTGCGTTGGACTTCCGGCGGTTGAGGGGTTGATAGCTCTTTTCTGTCAGGGAAATTCGATCGGGCACATAGACTACATGCGTCAAAATCTCAATCTTTTCAACATTGACAAGCCTTTGTAGCACTCAATTGATGATATCAGTTATGTAAGCAGCATCAGTGAGTTGTTTAGTGAACTTGTATTGGCTCTGCTTGCGTATGATACATCATCTCATCTACAATTTATGGCAATACTGTAGCAACGATTCGTCTGCTATGCTTGGCAGCACGGAATTCTGTGAAGAGGAAATGAAAAAAGGGAGTCAGTGATTAAATCAGACAAAAGAATAAATAAATAAATAAAGCGAAACATACCACAAAGATAAATGCCTTGCCAAGTTCCCAAATTTAAACGACCGTCAGTGATTGGAATTGTGATTGAAGAACCAAAAAGGGAAGCTTTCGTATGACTTGCACTATCATCAGGTCCTTCATCAGTATGTTTCCATGGTAAAGATTCAGGAACGATCCGATCCATTGCCATATTCATATCCGTTCGAACAGTTGAATCATAATTTTCATTTACGCTTAAAGCAGCAGATGTATGTTGAATGAATAAAGTTAATAAACCTGCTTTTACGTTTCGAAGGCCTTCATGAATTTCCCTTTCTACAGATGGTGTAACCAAATGACATCCTTTGCTTGCGCTTGGAAGTGTAAAAGTCTTTTGCCAAACCATTTTTGATTGTATTAAATCGGATCTAGATTGAAGATTGTTTGTTGTTTGTCTTTTGAATGGTTTTGTGTATGTATGATAAGATAATATACCAGGATTGAAAGATAATATGAATCCTGCTAAAACGATCAATGCAACAACGTGTAAAGGATCTAAACCACAATTCACTCTTGCCCTTCTTTTACGATAAATGTGATCTTCGTTATTATGTGGTGATTGTGAATAAAGTGTATCGGGTTCACTTTCTTTCGATTTTTCACGTTGTCTAATCGTACTTTTTGATGGATGTGAAGGAGGAGGTGGATATGTAGTTGCAGACATTTTGACGAACAAGAAGAAATGATGCAGCACGCAGTTTCTTGTTGTGTTTCTAGTTTTCCCTTCTTAAATGCCAATGCACGCGACACGTTAACACTGCTATTGTGCCTGGACAATGCGATAGACCTCCACCTCAATATCAATCAAGTTTTTCTCTTAAATCAAACATTGCTCTTGGTATTGAATGCGTAATCCACAATGGCTTTTATACATTGGATGAAGATGAAGAAAAAAAGAGAGACGATTATGAAAGTGTATAAGAGCATCGATGAGATGTCAAATCGTCGGAATAAGGAAAAAAAAGAGATAAAACAACAATTATAGACGAAATAGGTACAAGAATGGTGAATATACAGATAATAAGGAAAACTTTTGTGATTCAAACCCAATTAAACAGCATGAATGGAATTTTGACGATGAGCTTTTCCATTATTGTACTGTGGTCCAGAGTGTGTTGGAATATGCGTTTGTCTTGGAATGTGATTTTGGTATTGACCATTTCCAAGCATGCTTGCGTTCGAAGTTGCTGCTGCTGCTGCCGCTGCCATTGCATGGATGTTGCTATGAGGAACTTGGGTCATACCAGTTGGGATCATGTTTGTAGGCATGCCAATCTGACCACTTACGCTATGTCTTCCCATTTGATCGCCTCCGCCACCAGGCATTGATCCTGCATTAGGTACACCATGATTTGCCATTTGTCTTTGAGCGTGCATCAATTGAGATTTCAAAAACATCACTTCATTTCGTAATGCAGCAACGGTACCTTGCAAATTATCATTATCCGATTGCAAATATTCAACTTTCGCTTGTAAAGAAGCAAGCCATGCTTTTTTACGTTGACGACATTTGAGTGCAGCTTGTCGATTTCGTTCCAAGAAATTCTTTCTTTTCTCGTCATCATCACCTCCAAATTCGTCAGCGTTACTCTCGTGACTACTGGCTCCTGATCTGAAATTCTTATTCATCTCATCAATCAATTCATCACTTTCAGGAGAACCGCCTGCCAATTCATCTTTGTTGTTTTTGCTCTTCTTTGTCGAAAATTGTTTTCCGTCAAGACCCGATTTACGTTTTCCATTCTTTGACTGTTGTGGCGGTGATTGATTATGCATAGGAGCATTGTTGTACAAATTTTGAACGTTAGACATATCCACTGAACCATCATCTCGTTTAGCAAGTTCTTGCTGAGCTTGGCTGAGAAGGAATAGACCACTGGCAGCTTGACCGTCTTCTTTTCCATTTGCTCCGTCATTTGGTTTTGATTTAGAAATTCGCATATTCTGGTGTCCTTGCTGACGTCCATTATCTTGCTCTCCGTTGTGTTGAACGCCATTTTTTCCTTCATTGTTGTTTCCCGGTGTTTCAGGATGCGATGATAAAGCTTGATTGGTGTTTGCGTGAATATCAATCGGATTACCACTCAAAGCTGACAGAGTGTTTGGAGTAATTGTTGCTCCGGATAAACCGGGACCGCTACCATTCGTTACCATTGCAAGGAAAGCGGCAGTGTTTGGACTTGGGGGAGGGTAAGAGCCAGAAGTAGCGCCTAAAGGTGTCAAACCTGTTTTGAAATTTGTCAAATCTGGTGTTAATCCTGTTCGGAATGAGTTTGGATCAAATGAATTTTGCGGTCCAGCTAGCATAGCAGGTGATAATGGTCCCGATCGTAGAGATCCTGTCAAAGATGATCCCCATGGATAATGCATTCCATTCTCTTGACTAGCTGGAGATGCAATACTAGCCACAGGCGGTAAGACACGCTTCGAAGACGATGATCCGTTTCCATTTGGCGTTTGTGGACCTTCGTTTGTACCTTTCTTTTTATCCTCGTTTCCATCTTCCACTCCACTTTCTGATTTTGTAGACTTTTGATTTGGTTTCTTTGTACCTTTGTTTGTCCTTCCTGCTTCAGGGGATTCAGATCTTCCAGGTTTGGAAGAGAAAGATTGTTCAAACGGATTTGGCTCTAGATGATGTCGAGATGCTTGTGTGCTCGGTCTTGCGGCCGGACGTGAAGGTCCTGCTGTATCTTTGCCTGAATGAACATAACGTGACCGTGAAGTAGCAATGGGCGAAGGTGAAGGCCGTCGGGGCATAAATTTGGTTTGTGTATGATTTGCATTAGCAAAATATGGGGAAGAGGGAGAGAAAGAAGGAGCGATGTCTAGGTCAATAAGACGATCTTTGGAAAGCATGATAATGACATGTCTCTTGAGGTGATGGCAAGGATGCTATTCATAGAAGATTGACATGACATCCATCATTTTACTTTTGTTTGGTCTCGATGGTATGCACTTACCTGTCATTTCCGATGTCGATGCTATTGCTGCCATTTCGAAATTCTGTTTCTGATGATCGGCGCGTTCCTTAGTGTTCACAGGGTTCAAATGCACTTTTGTTCAATATCTGCAATCTGTTAATCTGATCCTTTCCTTGAAGATCTTTGAATGACTATCCTTGCCGTAGTGTATTTACGATGACGATCGAGTGATAGCTTCGAATTTTTGATCGATATGCGTACTTGGATTGACTACTTAAATCAACGATGACGAAGGTATGACGAAAAGATGTGAGGGTCCTGATTCGATTGCGATCAAGTGTGAATAATGAGTGTACATAGGCTTCATGAATTATGTACAGTCAAGCTTTCTGCATAAATTGGTTCAGTATATCAGAAGTTTGGTTTTTCTTATTGTTTTTGGATACAAAAAAAAGACGGAGATTATAGGGCTTACGTTTGGTATGGAACGGCGAACAAACACGGCTGCCCTCGCCAAAAAAAAACAAAAATTTAAATAGGGTGATTCTCCACTGATACATTCCAAAGAGCAGACAGATGTTTTGATTTTTACGCGAAAGAACCGTCAAAACGCGTTGTTCATAAAATTTTCTCTTTTTCGTTTTAATTCTGCATCGCTTGGCTAGGTTGGTGAAGACACTGTTCAGGCGTCGTATGTGTGTTTCATGGCAGTGTGCTGTGCACATTGTACCTACAATTCCACACCGAAAAGGAGCCGCCAAAAACGCCCTGAATAGCAAAGCCATGTATAAATGAACGGATTTTGTGGAGGGTATGCCGGTGATTTGGGGCTCTAGAAGACTGTATGGACAAAGTGCACACCCTCTCCACATTTTGGCCGAGCAAAAAAAAAGTTCAATCCGGGTAGACTGATAGAGGATGTTTGCCCGAGATACGAGAATAATCATTTAAACCGATTGCGAAAGGCGAATTTAAAGTCATTTTGCTCATATTTTGCCAAATCGGAGAATGAGCCCGATCGTAAAGGGAGAGTGGCATCTGACAAGAGTAATTTGATCTCCTAATTTTTCTGCTCCTGGAATGCCTGATCAAAAAGGAGGCTATAGGCTTCCTTCGAGATCGAGTGTGCTATAAAAATGAACGGGATAAAAAAGGTCGATGTGCCTGTTCATAATTTAGACATTTTTTATTTTATTTTATTTTGACTTTTAATTGCCGAAAGCACGTAAATGAAATCTGTCAACAGGCATCTGCACAGTGCATCTTTAATTCTTTTTGCTCTTTAGGCATAGTGACGCAAATGGCTTCGATCGAGATGGAATTAACCTGCAAATCGGCCAGATCTATGCAGATAGGCTAAATGAAAGTGCTCTTGTGCTGCGCTGCGTTGCGCTGTGCTCTTACGCGCGTACTTTTTCAGCTTTTCGTACGAATCGACTTTAGACGGGGCTTGCGTTGGAGAAAGGTGAGGGAGGGCCAATTGCGACTTTAAACGCCGTACAAGGTACTAAGATAAGCTCTATTCAACCAAACTTACCCACGATTCTCGTTGTGTAAAGTTCACAATCAATCAATCAATCAAGACGATCTTCTTCATTTAAACCTTGCAGGAAGAACTTTAAAGAAAGTTAGGGTCCATAACAAATCACAGAGAAGCTTAAAAAAAATTAAATTTATAGGGCAGATTTGCATAATTCTCTTGCTACCAAATCGAGCGGACAGAGTAAAATATTTCACAGCATACATGCTAGCATCTTTCTCTTGGAAGGGATTAACTAAGCAAAAAAAAAGATTCGGTCGTAAATAAATGTTTTGATGTTCATTAAAAGTGAATTTGAAGCGAAAGGATTAAATAAGCATGATACTGATCAATTGATTCGCATTACTGATCGTGCCATATAAGTTCTTGTGACACAGCGTTCCCATAGAAGTGCATGTTCATACCACAGTTTAAGCAGATGATGATATTGAGAGCTTCCACATCACAACACAAGCAGAATGATGAAGATTAGGACAAAAGATGCTGCCTAGCACTACTAATAGCTTATCTTTATCTAATCAATTTGTGTAATGGACTTTACGCGTAAAAAGCGCCGAAAGTTGAATAGGTGCTACCTGTATGTATGCATGCACCCCAAGCGGCTGAGTAAGAATTGGCTTATATTTTTGTGGCGGGACTTTCACCCTTTTTTCTCTCTCCATCATCACAAGAAAAGATGACATCGCTATTATGCTTAACGTGCAGTAAAACAATAGAAGGTGGAGATGTTGAATTAAAAAAGTGTATAATTCATTCATGTTGTAATAAACCAGTTTGTTCAACATGCTTGAACGAAAGACCTAGATTAGCAACATTTTGTGTTCGTTGCGAAGGTGCACAGCATGCTTTAAGAAGAGCAGGTCCAAGGGATGATGTCATACGGGCTGGTCAAGTAGTATTCGATTTTGATAAGGTAATTGATCAAGAAAATGACACTGTAGAGGAATCGCATACGCCACAAAATGGCCAAGTAAACCTACCGCCTCCGGCCTACTCTCAAGCTGTGCAAAGTGGGACTTTTGTACTTGAAGATGAGGAAAGTAACGATGAAATGACTATGTTATCTGAATCTACAAACAATGCCGCACAAGATAAATTGCAATCGAACTTTCTCGATTCATCAAAATGGAAAAATGACAAACCGAGTGTGGTATATGGCCAAGTTGACCTAAGCAAATCAGCTAATGGCATCAATACCGTTACTCAAGCCCAATCTTCGCCTCTTAAAGAATCTCTTCAAAGTGCTTTGAACAATAAAACAAATCGATCAATTTTGCAGTCCTCTAAACCCGATTATTCAGATTCAAAAAAGATTGTTGAAAGTTCATCGAACAATGACACATCTGGACTCACACGACAGTATTGGCTAAGATCAAATGATACATTAATGTCTCTCAGTTTACGTTTTCGAGTTAGTGCGGTAGCATTATGCAAACTTAACGAATTACCGCCTTCTACCGCAACATCTACACCACATCTTATTCATACTCGTAAATTCTTACTTATACCTGAAGGAGCAATTATTAAAGCATTGGCTAATGCACCAGATGACGTAAATCTTAATTCAGCTCTTCAAGGTCCAGCACCGATGAATCGTAAACAAAAGGTGGAAAGGGCACGCAAAGAAGCTCAATCAAAATTCAGATCTCTAGTCGCAAGAGATGATGCAAGAGCACGTTCAACAGGAGGTCCTTCTGCGTCTGGTGCTAATGTCACACCATGTGATGAAAGAGCTGCAAGAGCTTATGTTTCTTTAATGGAATCGGAATTACGATTTGTAGAATTTGGTGATGGTATTGATGAAGTTTCAAAAGAGGATAATAAGAATGATTCTGTTGCTGCCGATGATGAAGCTTTAATTGACGCAGCGAGACAGAGAAGATTTGATGCAATCGTTAAACAAGCTTTTGCAAGATGGTCAATGGATTCTGAATGGGAAAGGGAACAAAGAGCTATGGGATTAGAGCCATCTTCTGAACCGATTACACGATCTACCAAACAATCAAATAGAGCAAAGACAAATGAACCAGCATCTTGGTTTAATTGGGGAGGTGGAGAAGGATCAAGGAGAGAGTCAACGCACCCGATCCATCTTCCCAAAAGCGAAAAATCATACTAATTTCTATAATCTTACAAAAAAATGTATATTATTCAAAAGCAACAAAATGTAGCATGACAAAAGACAGATTATCTCCAATTTTTGACGGCGTCTTCGATAATCGGACGAATGAGCTTTCTACCTCCGTTTGGAACATGATGAACCCAGACCATCTGTCTTTGTTCAAGTTCATCAACATTATGCCATGGTTCAGCATCGATAAATGGTGATTCATCAATAGTTTCTTTGATCGCATTAAATAAGCTAGTAGCCGAATTTTCATCTAATCTATGACTTGCACGTACGACTAAACAAACTTCACGTACTTTTTGCTTTTTGAAATAGGTCTTTGCGCCATTTTGATCAATTTCCATGTATTCTTCTTCGAATACTTGTATTTCATCGTCGGTATCCTCATCCGTATCTGGTTCTCTGTATGTTATTTCAGTAATCACTCCATCCAGTTCAACTCTTTTCTTGATAATTTTGAAACTGTTTAGGCTTAATGAAATATCTGCTCCAATCTCTTTTGTCCATTGACCTTCAACTTCAAACCAAGATTGTGTGGTTTCATGTAAGGTACGCTTGATTTGATCATCTAAAGAATATGGAATAGAAGCCAAACCTAAATGAACCTCGGGATGCCTTTCCGAACTTGTTTTAACGATATCACCTTTCCAATCCCTTCTCAATAAATCTCTAATTCCAAGATCTTCTAGATCTTTCTTTGCTTTTTTCATTTCGTTATCCAATTTATCCATAACTTCCAGTAACTTTTCCGATTTCCAATTGCTTCTCTTTAATAATCTTCTACTGGTAAATTTATCTTCTGGAGTTCCTTTTTTCAATCCATCAGAATCCAATGCGATCGCATCAAGGATTAATTCAACAACTTCATGTGGCATATGATATTCTTTCGGTAATTGTTCTAATTCGTTCAACATTTCTCTTGCAACAATCGTTGTACATGATGCTGTTCCTTCGAATATTCTTGGCCTTGCATCAGGTGCAATACCTCGATCTTTATGATGATCAAAAATACTTAAAATTTTTGCTCCATCCCAAACGCTAAGTGCTTGTGGATGATCTACTAATACTATCCCTTTGAGTTGTTTAGCAAGTTCTTCTGCCGGTAAAGGTAATTCATCAATCGTTAATAAATCTCGATGACCTGGTGACATTTGTACGTTGCGTAAGGCTAACTTGTTTTCCGGTCGAAGATCCAAAGCATCACGAGGAGTTTGAAGGAGTGCAATTGCTTTTTTAGGATGAGGTGGATGATCTTGACCTTGTGATTGTGAGAATGTATGCGTCGTATTTAATGCCAAATGAGAAAGATGATAAGACCAAGTTAAAGCTGCAGTCATACTATCTAAATCACCACCTTCATTTCCCATAACTACAACCCATTCTGATGCTTTTCCTAATCTAACCTCATCAACGAATTGTCTCTTTATACTTTTTGACYATTCAGAAAAATGTCCTACACCTTCTTCTAAACTCCAATAATCCGGTTCAACATCGTACGAATTCAATCGATCATACGTTGATGAAAATGGTTTCAATGGTGAAGCAGTGAGGATAGTAAACAGACTTGCTGCTATCAAACACCACCGCATCATGGAAAGATGCTATTGTTTGGGATGGAATGGTGGAAAGGCCAAATGAGAATGACAAGGATTGCAACTCCACTCTATATGCGTGCGTATTACACATGGATCAATTCTGAGCTTATTTATGAACTCATGCAGGAAAATATTTCCACTGTTAAACAGCCGCGGGATTTCCCCTATTTGGGTGTTGGTGAATTGTTCACCACGCATAAAACGAAATCATACTGTAATGCATTAAATAGCTATTGTTCAAGGGTAAGGGAAGCATTCAGAGTGATTCTGATGCATTAAGCCATCTGGTTATGTAAGCTCAAAAGAGAGTCCGAGAGGTCAAAGTCGATGGCTAGTACCCACACGCTATAAAAGGGGTTGATATGGGGTCCTTGTAAACTAGAAGCGAGACAAAAGCCAAGTGTACCAGAGCTAAAACAAGGAAAAAGACTTTTTCTGTTTATTTGTTCTTTCTGTGCGGGAACGCGGTTTCGGTTGCGTGCGTGCGGGCGCTGCGCTGCGCAGTGCAATAATGTGCTAACAGGGCTAGTGCATTCATCTACAAACGCGAAGGTGGGGTCTCGATTTTATGTTTGTTCATTTTATTTTATTTTGACAAATCCGGGGCAGAAATAGTGAACCGCAAGTTGCATCAACCGAGTATATGCACTTCTTGTCCCACTTTTCGTTCAAAATTAAAAAGAAAAATTTCCGTACAGTCGATTTTCGGCTGAGGGGTTTGTATGCGTAGAGTATGTACATGCATACGCATACCGTGAAATACACAAGCAAGTCAGAACTTGTTAAAGCGTGTAGAAAGCTTGTCATTGCCATCACCTTCCTCTCCGATCCCTAAAGGTCAATCAAAAGGCCCCTTCCTTTTTCTTTGCGCAATCTTGTCATCCGATACCTGCTCGACGTAATTGGTTCGCATCTTCATCCATCATCACCTGATTCGATACATTCAAAACAAAAAGGACGGCGTCTTGACAGAGTTTTCTCATTCTTTCTTTTCTCAAAAATTCATTCGCATTCAAAGATGAGGATTTCTGCTGCTGCTTTCATAATTGCTTCTACTACTACTATTTCATTAGTGGCAGGTCAAGGTTCAAATTCACCTTTTGGTCCACTTACAACCAATAACGGAATTTCAGCTTGCGTTCAATTTGGAAGTTGTACACAAAGTGGTGTTTCATTCGCATCAACTGAAACACAACAATCTCCAGTCACTCCACCTGCCTCTTCCGTTCATTATGCTCAACCAACAAATGCAGCTGAATCATCAGCATATATTTCTGCTTTAGCTGCTTCTGGAGCTTCGGCTGCTTATGCTTCTCGTGTTGCTGCAGGTCAAGGTGCTGGTGGTGCAGCAAATGGTGCTACAACACCTGTTGATACGGCAAGAGTAATTGCAGGAACAGCACCAGGAACAGTAACTGCACCTGCAAGAACAGGATCTAAAGATGGTGCACTTCGATTGGATACAGGTTATACGGGTCTTTGGCCAACCGTTTTGGCAATCGCAGGAATGGCTTTGGGTGGAGCGTTTGTGTTGTAAGCTATGACAAATCATCTTTTCTTTATCAAGAAGAAGAGAAAGCATACCCATCCACTGGTTTTTCCTCTCAAAAAAGTATATCCTACTCTTTATCTCATTCTTTCTTATCTTTATTATTATCTTTAATTTGCACTATTCTCTGCTGGACTCTCTCTTTATATGGCATCATCTTCATCGATTTGTTTTTTTTGTCAATGACATGGCTTCCTTTTTTCATCATTGGAAGATATTTGTACCTCATGAAAGCGAAAAGACATGGAAATCATCATTTATTTGAAAAGCTAAGATGTGGGGAAAAAATTGCGTACAAAGAGATGCAAAGGCGGAAAGTATAAAACAAATGCAAACATTGTCCAATTCATCCTCTTATTCAGAGGGATGGAGACTTACATGAAAAGAAGAATACAAATGGTGTTTATAGAAAAAATAGAAAACCTTCTGCTTTCGCTAAAGAGGTTTGCGCGGAAAAAGGGAAAATATAAGAAAGGAAAAATAAAATTAATCGTGAGAAGTCGTAATTCATGAACATTATTATTCATCTATTCTTCGTGTGTTTCTTAAAATCGTAAAAATTTTGGCCAAGTAGTTCGACGATTACCTTCATCAGTATCGTCTTGTCCTTCTTGACCTTGTTGTTGTTGTGGTTGTGGTTGTGAACTCTCTTCACGTGGACTTGTAGCAGCCATTGTTGATCCACTTCCACTTTGTGAACGATGATGTTGTCTTTCCATACTAGCAGCATTTCTAGCAGCACGTTGTGAAACTGCATCAACTCTTGGTGATTGACGCCATTGACTGGATTCTCCGCCACCTGGTCGTAAGCTTAGAGGAATAGCACGTGGAGTAGTTGAAATTGAAGAAAGTTGTTGTTGTGGACTCGTTCCTGTTTGATCACTTTCACCTGAACCGTATTTTTGTGCTGCTTCTGCCTCAGCTTCTTGGCGTGCTTCTTGTTCTGCTCTTCTACGAACTGCTGCTCCTAAACTTTCACTTGGATAATATGAAGTTGAAGGAATTTGTCCATCATCAAGATCATATCCAGTAGTATCTTCATCTTCTTGTACACGTGCAAGTGAACCAGGTTCTCTACTATTCCTTTGATTTTCATCTGCCATTCCTCCTGCAGTAGCCATACTACTTCTTCCATCTCCACTATCTATTGTACTAGTTTCACGTCTTTGTTGTCGTCCGCTATTACTACTTGTTGTATATTCACTTTCATCGTTTGTACCTTGACGTCTACTTGAAGAAGTTCCACCTCCACGAGCACCTCTACTACTCATACTACTGCTACCCGCTCCTCCTCCTCCACCCCCACGTGTACTTCCTGAAGGATGACGAGCTAAATAACTTGGACTATAGCTTGCAGCTCCTGTACTTGCACCTGAAGAACTTTGTTGTGTTCTTCTTGAACTACTTTCTTCACTTTGTTGATTTGATGAATATGTTCCTGTCGTTGCAGCTCTACTTAATCCTGTTTCCATTGAAGGTCTACTATTTCGTTCTTCTTCTGTGGTAGGATTACGTACAGCGAGCATACTTGATTCATTCGTTGTTGATGCTTGATCGTAAGGATCATCTGATGAACTCTTTGCTTGTGAAGATTGTTTACCTTTTGTAGCTTTACCTAACGCTAAAGTACCTGCTCCTGCTCCTACTGCAGCAGCTACACCTGCACCGATTGAAGCTTTTGAACGATCTCCAATTGCATCTTCATCATCTGCATCATTTCCATCATCAACATAAGGTGAAGATGTTTCACCTTGAAGATCTTCTTCTTCAACTTCTTCAGCTAAAGTTTGTGGTCTTGTTTCTGCTCCACTACCACCACTACCACTACCACTTCCTTTTCCACTTTTTGCACTACTACTTGGACTTTTACCATCACCTGAACGTATAATTGGACTTTGATGACCTTGATTACTTCCATTTGCATGTTGAACGCTTGCTCTTTGACTTTGAACTTCTGCTGCAAAATCAGGATCACCTAACATTCTTTGTGCTCTTGGATCACGGTGATGAACATCTGCACTGGCCGAATCACGACTAATACCTCTTTGCATACTTGTTTCACCAACAACAGAATTTTCTACATTCTCTCCTGTTGTTGTTGTTTCTGCTGCTGCAGAAGAAGAAGGATGATTAGGTGTATTACCTGTCAACTTACGCCATCCTGATGCTAGTGTACCTAAAAGACCAGCGCCTGCTAATGCACCTGCTGCTGTTTCTTCATCTTCGTATGTTGTATTGACTGCTGCTTCATTACTGAATGGATCTTGATTATTATTATCGAAACCTTCTTCAGCAGTTACAGCTCCTAAACTATTCATAGATTGAGATGTTTGTGGTAAAGCAGGAGAGTAAAATTGACCTTTACCACCACTTCCATATCCTGATTTAGTAGTATTCGTTCCTGATTGACTTGATTGATTAAATGTTGAATTAGGTGCATCATTACTTCTTTCTCCAAATTCTCCAACACTATGAATCGTTGGCAATCTACCATGATTACCAATAGAATCAGAAGGTGAATCATCTTTTTCATTCTTTTCCGAAGTCGTTATATCTGCATGCGTTGCACCTGGTCCTAATAAAGGTGTATCACGACTTATAAATCGAGAATAATGTTCATCATTACCCGCACCTGCACCTAAATAAGGAGTTCCTTGATTGCTATCACGATGATGTGATGCTAAAGCTGATAAACCTGCACCTCCTCCAGCTGCTGCTGCTGCTGCCGCTGCTGCTAAAGCTAAATTGCGTTCGTTATCATCCATATCTTGATAGCTATCCGCAGCACTACGATGACCAAACATTCCTAAATCACCATCTCCAAAGCCACCTGTGAAAGAAGGAATACGATCAGATTTACCGCTTTGTTGTTGTTGTTCAGATGCGCTATATCTTGGTGGTAAATTACCAAAAGTATACATTTGTCTTTCACCACGTGGAGCAGAAGGAGGTGGAATTAAAGCAGGTGAACCATGACCGTAACCGCTGCCACCTGTAAATGTTGAATTACTCGTCCTTTGCCCGGTTGAATTACTACTTGGATTCGTTCCACTTCCTGAACCTGAACCATATGCACTTCCTACACCTGATTCAGATGTTGTATTTAAACCTGTTACACTACTCCTTTGTGCATTTGAAACCGTACTAACTGGAGCAGCACCGGCAACAGAAGACATTTCATCTCCTGATTGTTCTTCTTTAACACTTTTTCTCCTTTTTCCTGCGGCATATGCACCGGCTGCTCCTGCTCCTAGTACAGCTGCTGTACCTAAACCTGAAGTAGACTCTGGTTGATATGGCGTACGAGTCCAACCTGAAGGACCGGATTGTTGCATTTCACTTTGATCTCCTGTCATATCAGCAGTCATATCAGCATCAACATTTTGCATTAATCCTCTTCTTTCAGCATCATTATCCTGTTGATTCGCATGATTATCAGCTAAATCTGCTTCATCTTGACTGGTTGGTAAAGGTGAATGATCAATTTCTTTTCCTTTTCCACTCGATCTTCTTCTTTTTCCTGCTCCGAATGCAGCTGCCAAACCTGCTCCTAAACCAGCTAAACCTGCTGCTTTACCTAATCCATTCTTGTTGTTGTTGTTAGAACTTGGAGCAGCATTACCATATTCTCGCATTTCATCATCATCATTATCATCTTGATGACTGAATGGATTTTGGGATGTTGCACGATTACCTCCAACGACAAAGAATCCACTTCCATCACCTCCGTCTAAATGATCTTCTTCCCATTCATCGCTTCGTAAACTTCCTCGGCCTGCACCAGCAGCAGCAGCACCAGCTACTCCTGCACCTGCACCTGCACCTGCACCTAATGCACGATACGTTCCTGGCCCTCCTTGTGATCCTGGTCCGCCTCTTGACCATCCATTTGCCCAACGATCTGAAACTCTTCTTTTCATTCTACGTCCGAATGGCATCGTTCCACCTGTTAAAGAAGCAGATTCTTCATTTTGTTTTCTTCTCCTTCTTCTTGCGCAGCATAAACATAATAAAAGTGCTAAAAGAACTGCAGCTATGACACCAATAACAATTCCTGCAATTTGACCACCACTTAATCCATTTTTAGCTAAATTTGAATTTGGCGTATTTGCACCTGGAAATCCACCACCGTTTGAATTTGAATCGGTAGGTTGAATGGAAGATGATGTACCGGAAGGAGGAGGTGTTGCACTTAAACTACTTGCGCTAACACTTTCAAGAGAAGCAGAAGAAGCAACACTAGCAGCTGATAATGAAGCTAAAGAAGCAGAACTTGATTCAGCTGCATTACTAGCAGCAACACTAGCAGCACTTGCACTTGAAGCAGCATTATTTGCAGAAACACTTGCTAAACTTGCACTACTCGATAATGCGGCAGGATCAATTGTTTCGTTAGGTGGATTTGTTGTCACGGTAGGAGATCCTCCTGTACCGCTTGAAGCGCCACCTCCGCTTCCTGCTCCTGTATTGGAACCATTACCGTTCGCACCTGATCCATTATCAGCTCCTCCTCCATTGCCATTTGCTCCTGATCCATTGTTTGTGCCATTATCAGCTCCTCCTTCATTGCCATTTGTTCCTGATCCATTATTGGTGCCATTATCAGTTCCTCCATTGTTACCATTATTGGAACCTGAGCCATTTCCAGTGGACCCTGAGCCGTTATTCGCTCCTTGTCCACCTGCTTGGTTATTGCCATTATTTGTTCCTCCATTTTGACCATTAGTATTTCCACTTCCTGATCCTGTTCCAGCACCATTATTTGTCCCACTATTGGAACCATTCGATCCTGATCCACTTCCTTGACCATTATTCACACCATTTGAATTATTACTTCCGCCTGAACCACCGTTGTTGGACCCATTTCCTGTTCCTGCACCATTATTGGACCCATTTCCTGTTCCTCCTCCATTATTGGACCCACTTCCTGCTCCTCCTCCATTATTGGACCCATTTCCTGCTCCTCCTCCATTATTTGAACCTTGACTTCCTGTACCACTATTCCCTCCTGAATTTGATCCGGATCCGTTTCCATTTCCATTACTAGGTTGATTAGTAGGAGAAGGAGCGATACGTTGATTTGCAGTAGTATAAAGTGTTCCTAATGGTGGAGGAGGTAAAGGACCATCATAAAGTAAAGGAATGTTTACTACACTATAACCAATACTTGTAGTTTTATCGTTCAAAGTTTGTATATTCAAAGAAGGTGCTAATGTTCCTTCTGGATCATATGCAATTCTTGTAATCGTTGTAACGTAATCGTAAGTTGATGTTACATAGGCTGAATAAGATTGATAAGTAGGTAAAGGTGCATCAGTCGGTCCTGGCCCAGGAGGTTGAGTTGGGAGGAAATCCGACATGATGTCGCCGTTGAACAAACCACTCCCTCCTCACGATTTATTGTTTGTTTTGAATGATGGCAGTGAGTAAATGCGATCTTTTTCACCTTTTTGTCGTTGTTGATGTTGTTGTTGCTTCGTTTGAATGCCCCTATTTCGAATGTGTGATTGAAAAACAAATCTGTCGTGTGGCTTGCAGATCGTAATTGATGATTATGATCGGAGAGATGATGATGATGATTTTAGGTGTGGCTTTGTGTTTCAGATGTAACAACAAAAAGTGTTTTAGTAGACAGGGGGATTGATGGAGAAAAAAAGGTAGAGATCCTTGATGGAAATGAGGAAACTGAAATTTGATTTGGTATGATGGATGAGTTAGGTCAATTTGTGTTTGATGCAAGTTTGTCTAGATTTGGAGTTGAATGCATTGCTGATCATACATATTTCCTTATTTTTTTACCTGTCAGAAAAGAGAAAGAGAGAAGGACGCATATACTTGTTGTAATTTCTACTTTAGCTTGAATGCCTAGAATCCGACAACAGATTTCAATTAAAGAGCAGCCATGCATACATACACCCAATAAATCATCATCGATCTTTTTCGTCCTGCATCTTTGAATCGATAAACCTTGTTTCTAACTGCATTTTACCATTATCATTTGATTCCGAATTGCATACACGCATACATACATACATTGGATATCTATTCATGCATGCCTTGACTGAAGCGATCAATGATCAGGGGAACCACCGAGTCTTTTGAAGAGGTTCATTCATTCATTCATTCATGAACTTCTTCAATTTCAGTCCTCATGTATGCACCATAGATGATCTTTAAACCAAAACCTAAAAAACTCCAACTCTAGTACAGTGAGTGGTGAGTGTAACAAAAAGTGTTCTTCTTTCTCTAACTTATTTTTTTATCTTTAGCGCAGCCGCAAAAAGACAGTGTTGGAGTGGAGAATTTGTGTTGTTTGTTGTTTGTCTATTTGTTCGCGTACGTGCATTTCGACAGTCTACACTCATAGCCTATGCAAAGATAGGGGCTTGGCTTGTTTCTTTTTTTTTGTTTTACACGCGTACAACTTTTGCTTTACCCCTAAACCTAAAACAATCGATTTAAGGAAGCTCGTAAAGATCCCGCTCACAGTATATTATTCCACGTGCAAGATTCTAGTAAATAAAAGACAAATGAGTGATGTTTAGTAGATACAGTTTGTGTGAGATAGAATAGAGAACGGATCGCCATCAATAGGAGTAACATCCCGCTCGCGGTGATATAAACTCCGAGGCAAATATCCAAAAGGTTGAAGCTGTTGACCATCTAGGTGTAGATTGCTTAATCGTTAAAGTCGTCATAAAATTCTTCCAGAGAATTGTGTGCTTGCGTGTGCAATATTAACATTTACCATTTTTACAGTAAACATCAACTCCATTAAGAATGAATTCAGCATCATCATAATTTGATCCTTTTTTGATAGCTTGCCAAATATTTTGTCCTTTACATTTTCCATCTAAAGGTACATTTCCTGCCCAATCTCCACCTGCAGTAATATTTATAATTATATTTTGCTTTTTCACTTTTTCATTAATAACGTCAGATTGAAAGTTTGCCATTGGTTTACCCCAAGAAGAAGGATTTAATTTTTTAGGTGATTGAGTTGGTTTTGATAATTCTTTTGGAATTTGTCCACTCTTTCTTCCCCAAAACCAAATCTTTACTCCTCCATTATTACCGAATTGCATTGCCCAAATACCACCTCCTGCTTCGTTAAATTCGTTTCCCCAAGAAGGTCCATTTTTATTTGAATCAAAGAATGCACAACCTGTATGTGATCCCCATTGATTACAATTCGTTGCACCTTCCATTATACGACCAACGTAAGAAGCACGAGAATGTAAAGAACGTCTGTTTAATTGTAATGGAGAATTTTCACCTAAATGAACTGTCATTTGATTTTCATTCTTTCCTCCTGCAGTATATCCAACGCCTTCCATAACGTCAATTTCACCACCGTGAGGCCATGAATCACCTTTTGTAGTCCAAAGAGCAGGCCAAGTACCACATCCTACAGGCATCTTTTTAACATCAAAGATTACTAATCCTGAATCATAAGCTTTCTTTGATTGAAATCTGACTGAAGGACGATTTGTACCACCGATATCTTTATTACTCATACGTAAAAATGCACTTCCATCTTTTAATCCAATTAAACCTTGATTTTTGGCATTTTGTTCGGATTGATAAGAAACTTGACCGTGAGTTGGATCATCATAAGACCAAAAGTCCCATGAATTTTGAGTCCAAAAATTATTACCTCGATTTGATTCTACTCTGCTATAATCACCACTTCCGTTTGTGTCGGAAACGTGACCGGATGAGGATGAAGATTTGCTAGGATGTTTGCCTGACTTTGACTTTGATTTTGATTTGGAATCACTCTTCGTCTTTGTAGCTTTAACATTTGTACTTTTAATGTCATTATTTGATGTTGATTTGTTTTTCTGTTTATCATGATGAGGCTTCTTTGTATGTTCTTCATCCTTTTTACTCGCATGTAATTTACTACTACATCTTTTTGCTAAATGAGAATGACGGCGAAAGATGCTTACATGTGGACTTGAACGTGCTTCTAATGGTTGAACATGTGAATTAATTGGATTTAAGCTTGCGTCCAGCGCTTTACTACCACCTAGAATGAATTCTTCATTTGAAACAGTTGCTGTTGTTGATTTGATTGTTAAGGAAATAGCCAAAATTGTGGCCGTGAATAGGGTGAATCGCATCTTGAAAAAGAGAGAGATGTCAATCTGAAATCGATTCAAAATTTGACTATAGAGAGAGAGAGAATAAGATAGCGTTGCACAGCAAGCAGAAAGATGGATGATCACTTGAAATCAAGAAGGAGATCTACTCCAAAAAAGAACAATCAAGAGAAAGGGAGAGGGATTGGGTTAGGTTGTATAAGGGGATGATGATGATGAGAAGGAGAAAGGAATGGATGGATAAATGCTATCCATTTACATATCTCTCCTTTGTTTGTACAAAATAATCTGCATACATCCTCTCGTGATGTCTTGTATGATGCGGAGCACATTTTCAGTCTAAGAATTAGCTTTACCAAAAAGAAAGAACCCTTGTCATAAAAATCCTTTATCAGCTGTCAATGGCCACTTTCACTGTAGTTCAACAGCTTCCTTTCTTTCCCAATTTTATGCCAAGCCCTTTAATGGGATAGAGATGCATACAGACAGATTTACTGTTTCTCTCTTTTTCCCGATAGCGTATTACTGAATATGTGACTTTAGAAAACCTTTTCTTTAAGATGTGATTTCAGCGATTTATGCATACATGCATACATAGAACCACGCTGCGCGTTATTTTTAGACATATGCTTGTCAATCGATGGACTGACTCTCTCTTTTAAGATTTTCCCGCTCAAAAAAAAAGCTGTTCTGTTGCATGTCCTACAGATAGAAGCCACAAAGGGGAATAAAGGGGGTTCTTTTAAAACACAGAAATTTTTTTTTTCGACATAGGCTTGTAGTGTAGTAGACGTATGTGTGTAAGCGAAATGCAGTCTAGATTAGCGCGATTTCATGCTTTTTCGTTTTTATGGCATCCATACACTGTCCTTATTGAAATAAAAGAATGCAAGGAGGTTTGTATTCAAATTAGTGAAGCCCCGTTAAGGGTACAAAGGTGTCATTTTTCTGACATTTGATCTCGAGCGAGACAGTCTACATCTTACACGTGATATGTCTCGAATCAGTTAATAGAATATTATAGTTATGGACATTGCCATCTTCAACGATGACTACAGTCAGATCTTTCGGTTAGGCATAAGGGAGAACCAGCTCAAATGTACTTGTTTTGCTTTCAAGAGAATATTATGAAAACATCGTTTCATCAAACTCTGTAACTTGCTCATCGGAAAGAGAAATAGACGAAATATTCGCATTCAAATATCCTCCCCTCATCGCTGCACAAACATTCGATAGAAGAAACCAATGATCATTGTACATCAAATACACAAAAACCCTTTCACGAAAAAAGAAAATCTAAATGATTGAACAAATTATACAAATCTTTCAATCTAATCCACCCAATCCTGTTCTCGTTCCAGCTCCTACTCCTGCATCGGGAGCAACCGTAATCGAAGCTCCAGCTTCTGCTCTTTCCAATCGTTCAATTTGTGCATCTCTCTGTTTCTCTTGCCATCTATGTAATTTTGCCGTTTCATGTGTCGGAAAGCCGAATATTCTAGGTCGATATCTTTCAACTTTTGCTGCTGCCGTTGCTGTTGATCCACCGGGTGCTGCTGCAGGTCCTTGTCCTGTTCCAGCTGAATTTGTAAGTCCAGCATTTGTTCCCATTGCAGGAGACATTGCAGATAATGGAGAATCACCCTCTTCTCCTTCTAATCCAGCAAGATGAGCAGGTGTAGATTGTGCTCCGCCTGCTTCTGCTCCACGTGAAGAAGTTAATAGGAAAGGCGATTGTGACGTTGGAGATTTAGACGGTAGCATATGGGGGTATACCATGAACTGAAAGGGTTGAATCAATGTAAGCATAATAGTTCTTTCCGACAAACAGTAGTTATTCTTGCATACATACCAGCATGTGAGGAAATGTCGTACCGAAAAAAGCTCCATCAATCGTTCCATGTCGACTACTCTTTGGACTATATATATCTTCACATCTAGGACAAAATAGTTTAACCGCTTTCTGAAATGGCAAATCAGATAATCCGACAGGTAAAAGTGTTTGTGAATAGCATAATACTCTTGGACATCTTCCAAATTCAGCTCTTTTATACTTTTCCAGCATCTTTGCCAATCCACGCGTAGTAACAATGTATCGAGCATGAACCAATCCATACAATAGCCTAGCTTGTGCTTCTATCAAATCCCTTTCATCGTCTTCCAATTCATCTTCAAGTGCATCTGTTACAAGATCTAAAGCTTGTGGATAATGTTGTACTTCTGCATTTAAACCTGTTAAATTAAACCTGTCCAATATATAATCTTCATCCACTTCACAAAAATACTCGTTTCCTTTTGTGGATAAGAACCAAGAAACCCATGAATTGGCCGCATAATCGGACGATCCACTCGACAAATCCTCCACTGAAAGTTGAATGAATGAAAAATATGATAAAAAGTTGTCAGTCCATCATCCATTGAGATAATCAAAGCACAATTCCGCACATATACTCACTCTCTGAGACTTTATCTGTAACTTATAGTTCTGGATGACCAGATTGGGTATGATTGAGGAGGTTTAAGAAGCTCTACAAAACCCATCATCACAACTTCTTTCCAATTCAATCCTGCATTGAAAGAGTGATTCAGCCCAAACACAAGTCTGTGCATTAATACACGCGTTTATTAGAGTACACTGCTTTTGGCTTAAGTGGCTTTTCAGCGTAGACTTCTTTATTTAACCTGCGCTGCGCAGCGCAACGCGATCAAGAAGCTCAGTTTTTAAGGGCTGCCTAGAGAGAGGTTCGACACTGCAAATAAGCTGGGTTAGAGGGATATTGATTATCTGCTGTCTTCAAACGTCGGCGCCCTGTGCGTACATTCTGTTTTTGTGCACGCGGCCCAACAGTGAAACTGTTGCATGAACACTTCATCATCTTTTGGCATTTCTACACTGCCACTTCTTTCGTTTATACCACAACGACATTGAACTTTCAGTTGACGTGGCCATTACAAAAGGCGAATAAGGAAGTTCACTTTAGTAGGAAGTTCACTTTAGTAAAAAGGCTAAAGGTTTTACTTATCGCTCTCTGTTAACCTTTGATATACAATCTAACACAAGATGGCGATGGATCAATCGCTCATCAAACTAGTGAATAAGCTGCAAGACGCTTTCACTAATGTTGGCATCCAAAATCCAATCGATTTACCTCAAATTACAGTCTTGGGAAGTCAATCATCCGGTAAATCATCCGTATTGGAAAACATTGTCGGTCGTGATTTCTTACCACGTGGTACAGGTATTGTAACAAGAAGACCATTAGTGCTTCAATTGATCAACAGACCACCTGGAGGAGGCGTTGCACCGACAGCATCGACAACGAATGGTGTTAAACAAGAAAGTACCCAATTACCTTCCAAGCCAGGTGAGACAAATCCCGATGAATGGGGAGAATTCTTGCACTTGCCTGGAGAGAAATTTCATGATTTCAACAAGATTCGCGAAGAGATTGTTAGAGATACAGAGCTAAAAACAGGAAAGAATGCAGGTATCAGTCCACAACCAATCAACCTTCGTATCTACAGTCCAAATGTTCTAACACTCACCTTGGTCGATTTGCCTGGTTTGACAAAAGTTCCTGTAGGTGACCAACCTCGTGATATCGAAAGACAGATTCGGGACATGGTTCTCAAATTTATCGCCAAGCCAAATGCCGTCATTCTTGCAGTCACTGCTGCCAATACCGATTTGGCAAACTCTGATGGTCTGAAGTTGGCAAGAGAGGTTGATCCTGAAGGTACTAGAACGGTTGGTGTATTGACAAAGGTGGATTTGATGGACCAAGGTACGGATGTGGTTGATATTCTTGCAGGAAGGGTGATTCCTTTGCGTCTCGGATACGTTCCAGTCGTCAATCGTGGGCAACGGGACATCGATCAACACAAGAAAGTTAGCGCAGCATTGGATGCAGAAAAGGATTTCTTCCAAAATCACCCAAGCTATCGCAGTAAAGCACAATATTGCGGAACACCATTCTTGGCTCGTAAGCTCAACACCATTTTAATGCATCACATCCGCAACACCTTGCCTGACATCAAGGCAAAGATTTCGACTCAATTGCAGAAATTTCAAGCCGAACTCACATCTTTGGGAGGTCCTCTTGGTGATGCTAACAGCGGAAACATCGTCTTGACAATTATTACAGAATTTTGCAACGAATTCAGAACCGTTATTGATGGAAATTCAAATGACCTTAGTGTGGCTGAACTTGCTGGTGGTGCTCGTATCAGTTTCGTTTTCCATGAAGTCTTTTCAAACGGTGTTAAGGCTATTGACCCATTCGATCAAGTTAAAGATGCAGACATTCGCACAATTCTCTACAATTCTTCAGGTTCATCACCTGCGCTTTTCGTCGGAACTACAGCATTCGAGGTGATTGTCAAACAACAAATTAAGAGGCTAGAAGATCCTGCTTTGAAGTGTGTCAGCTTAGTGTACGATGAATTAGTCCGTATTCTTGCACAGCTGTTGAACAAAAATCAATCGTTCCGTCGATTCCCTGCTTTACGTGAAAAGTTCAATTCGGTCGTTATTTCATTCTTCAAGAGATGTCTACAGCCAACAACGAAACTAGTTACAGATATCGTTCTAGCTGAAGCTTGTTATTTAAATACAGGTCATCCTGATTTCATCTCTGGACATCGTGCTATGGCCCTTGTTTCAGAGCGTCATACACATGCTCCACCCGAGCCAAAGAAGGGCGCCGCTAATCCTAATGTAGTCAACAATGATAAAGATCTCAATGTGGATATCAAAGATCAAGGATTCTTTGGAAGTTTCTTTGCCGGAGGCAAAGCAACACCAAAAGAACGCGCTCGTCATGCAACAATGGATTCCCCACCACCTCAATTACGTGCAAGCGGTCAATTAACCGAACGTGAACAAATTGAAGTTGAAGTGATCAGAATGCTTATCACATCTTACTTTAATATTGTTAAGAGAACAATTATTGATATGATACCAAAAGCAACTATGCTCCATTTGGTTTCATTTGCAAAAGATTCATTACAACGTGAATTGCTCAAAGAACTTTATCAATCTGAAGTGATGAACGAGTTGATGCGTGAAAGTGATCACGTCGTTACACGTAGAAAGGAATGTGTAAAGATGATTGGGGCCTTAGAGCAAGCATCAGAGATTATTGCAACTGTTTAAAAAAGAGTCATCAAAGGCTAGATACCGTTTTGAAAAAGGAGCAAAAAAATTCCACACTCTATCGTTCTCTACATAGAGTAGAAGGCCTTTTGCTTTATTTTCTAGATTTCATCTGTACCGAAGAATAAGAATGTTTCTCATGTAATTTGATTTGGTTACAAGCATAAACAGAGACAGAGAGAGTATAGTACAACAATGATGGTGTGAGAGCTACTAGCGATTAGCAGGTGATGTTCCTCTCGTATCAATTGGAATATTGCTTCCGGTGCCGAATTCGACTTCAAAAATCATTGCAAAAACCAAAAGATGCAAGCATAATGCATATGCGACGAAAAATATTCTCATCCTTCTGTGACCCAAGACTTGACGAGTAACCATGTGAAGAAGTCTTTCTAACGGATTGAGCGAACTCAAAGCACGAGATTGTTCTCTACCTCTGAATTGTTCAAACGGATTCATTGAAGCTTCGTACTTTTCGCGATATTTGTCTTCACCAATCGTTGGTGGATAAGCATGACCGCTTCCGCCATAATCATTTCGAGCACTTACCATATTCACCATCCGTGAAGGATTTGCAGCAGCACTAGAAGATCCATTCGCATTGCCAAGTGAGCTTGAAGCATGATAAGCTTGCAAATAACGAACTTTTTCGTATAAAGCTAAATTGTCGGATTGCAATACTTTTACTTCATTTCGTAATTCAGTAATTGTTGCAAATTGTTTTCGCAATTCCTCTTCCAATTCAGCATTTCTTGCGCGGAATCGATCACGTTGACTAGTGATGATGGGTAATATGCTTGAAGATGATGTTGATCCTGCGGCCGTATTCGATTGGCTGGGAGTTGTGGATCGTGTTATATTTGTGCTGTCTGCTGGAGTTACATCAGCCGTCACAGCCTGGTTGCTTCCTGTTATTTGCGATTCTGCCTTGCTGCCTTTTGGCACTGAAGCATCTTTACCGATTTTGTCCATCTCTGCCAATGCCTCTTCGGCACTCATGTTAGAATTTATCTTTTCTTTAACGGAACGTGTAGAGGGTTGAGTAGAATTAACATTCATCAAATCATCCTCTAATCGTTCATTAAGCTTTTTTAACCTGTTTGACTCTTTCTGTGCGATTTCCAAGTCTTGCTTCAATTGATTTGATGTGTTAGTCAATTCGGTATTAGTAACTCGTATATTAGTCACTTCATCTTGCAATTGTCGATTCTTTTCCATCAAAAGGGCCTCCAAAGGCTTTGCGGATGATGATCCGTTCGCGTGCCCGTTTGCCTCGTCTCCTTCCAATTGTTGATCAGAGAATTCTACGTATTTGAAAATCTCAATCTCACGCTTAATCTCATCATAATCTGACATTTTGTGTAATCGCTCTCTTAATACTTCAATTTCACGATCCCTTTCACGCACTTGAGACTGCAAATCGCGCACTTTTGTATCCTTTGTCAGATCCAGTTCTGTCGTCTTTTTATGTTCATCATCGAGAAGTTTGCTAAGCCTCCTCGTCTCTTCTTCTGCATCGAAAGCACGTTGTTCCAATTCTGCAATTTGCTCATCTGCTCCGGATCCACTTTTCAATCTTTCGATTTCCTCTCGTAGCTGTTCATTACGTCTTTCCATCGCTGCTGCACGTTCGTTGCTTCTCGTTAATTCTTCGCTTATCATTTCCATTTCTTCAATCTTTCCATTCGTTTGTTCTCGTTCAATCTCTTCACCATGATGCAGTAATCTTTCAGTTACTTTGGAGTAATTTGCTCTGAGCTCCTTCAATTGACTTCGAAGCGTTTCTACAGATTTGGACAAATTCTCTTCCCTTGCTTTGTGATTTCTTATCCTCTCGTCCCATTTAGCCGACAATTCTGCTTCTACATTCTTTCTAGACTCAGAAGTGGTTGACTCCAATTGCGTCACTCGATTGGTAAGACGATTCTTTTCTGCTTCTAGAGAAGGAATTGATGCGATCTGTGATTCAAGACTTGCATTGGTAGATTGAAGTCCTTTCAATTGTTCTTTCAAAGCATCAATGTCACCCATAACAGCTGTTTGCTCTAGAACAAGCTCAAGGATTGGATATGGATCACTAGCTCCTTGCAAGCGATCTTTGACGCTCAAGACAGCATTTTCTGCTGCTTTTGCACGTTTAGTCAAACTATCAATTTCAGATTGATATGCTTTTAAAAGTGGTTTGATTGCTTCAGGTTGAGATTCGCTAGTTAGCTTTTTAAATTCTCTTGTTTGCTCTGCTAACTTTTTTCGCGATAAAAGAGCATCTTTTTGTGATTCGATCAAAGTTGGACATAATTGTTCCAAATTAGCTTGAATGGTAGGTAATGCAATTTCTCTCCATGTTGCAAGTGAAGTAGAAAAATCAATCGTTTTACTAGAAGATGCAGTATTGCTTTGATCACCTTTATTCATCTCATAACCTCCAACATTCGACATTGTGATGAATGTATCCTTCTTTGCTATTCAGTCGTGAATGGTGGTATGAGTTTATTAGGACATAAAAGTCGAATCTGATAGAATTCCAATTGAAAGAGGTACGTGCGAATCAATCTAGACTAGGAATGCATTCATAGCCTTTTTGTATAAAAGTCGCGCCGTCGCTTTGAGTTCAATGCACAAGCTTTTTTTTTGCACGTGAATTTTCTAAGGCTTCTGGATTTTTATTTAATCAAGAAGATTGTGTGTGAAAAGGTTATCATCCCCATCTTTGTTTTCTGACAAGCATCACCTATATACATACCTACAATAATATGTCTGCACTACGAAGTTGCTGCAACGTGTCAAAAAATGTGTCAGCTCTTTTGACAAAGTCTACCACAACAACAAGCCAAATAAATTCGAACCTAATCCGATGCTTTTCATCATCTTCTTCAATTCAAGGAAGAGGCATTACAGAAAAAGGAAAACGAAAAGTTCAAGCTAAACATGATGCAAAATTACGTCATGCTATAGATCTTTATCATACTTCACAACATTTTTATCCTACAAGAGCAACCATAACAGGACAAAGAAAGATTGATTTGATTTCATCGGAAGATTTACAAGAATATTCGACGGAACAAGAAGAAGATGAAAGATTAATTTTACGTTCATTCGATGAAGAAATTGATTGGATCGTTCGTGCGAATTTATTCATAACAAGGAGAAGTAAATCAGATGAAAGTATACATATTCATGAACCAGTTACAATGCGAAGCGGATCAGTACTTTACGATCATATCGAAAAGAAGCGTACAACTGCAGAAAGTTCCGAACAAAAGTCTTTCATCGATACAGTCACAAATACTTTTTATGGCATGGATTCATCAGCATTAAAAAGTTTTAGTCAACTAGAACTTCCACTTCCCGATGAGAATGATTCAGAAGCCGTTAAATCATACATTGCCGAAGCTGTTAAGAGAGCTTCTTTAGCTTCAAGTCATATGCATGGAGAAGCTCCACAGCATTCTGGAAAAGATTCACGCTCTCTTCGAATTCGTGACGCTCTATTCGGTACCGTTCAAGGTAGTTTACCAGGTTTGGAAGTCATTCGTGAGCGTTCCAATGACCCTCGAGTACAAGAAGAGGCTAAACGTTTGATCAAAGAAGCCAAAGAAGCGAGAGATAGACGATCTTTACAAGAGCAAACTACTCCTGAATCTAAAGCAGCTTCAAGTCCTTCGGCGCAATGATTTCAGCATGTCTTTTGGATAGAGAGCAATAGTGTAATATAGCATAATCTCGATAATGTACAAGAGAGTAAATTTTATACAGGGTATGGATAGTATAAAAAATAAGAATAGATATGATAAAGATCAAAAGGACGACATAAGGTCCAAGCCTCCATTATCATCTTTACGAGCAGAAGTTAAAAGAATAGTTCTGATTCCTAAGATGGATTCATATCGTCTTTGTGATTGCGGAGTTAGGGTAGGAGTGTCGAGATTTGGACTTTCGACATCATTTGCAACAATCACAGGCATGATCATTCCTTTATGTTGTTCGGACAAATTTATCAGACGATCTGAATTTTGTTCTTCAATTGCTAACTCTTGCTCAATATCGCTAGCAAAACTTTTTGACGGTTGCCAAACAACATCTTCGATAGGCGAAGTTGGGATCAGGGAACGCTCTGAAGATGATTCAGAGAGTATTTGCGATGGAGATGCAGATTCACTCGTTAATGGAGATGGACTATTATCACCTTCACTTCCAGCTCCATTAAAGAATAAATTATTAGGGATCTCCTCTTCTTCCTCCTCCCCATTTTGCACAGGCGTTTGTTGATGATCATGCACATGCCTTTTTCCTTCCGACAAATGCCAACTGTCAAACTTTTCTGCTGTTTTTGACCAAGCAATTTGCGTTTTCAATAAATGTTCAATTTCCGCTCTTTCATGCATTTCCGCTTGCCATTGGTCTACTTCTGATTCAAAATGAGCGTAATCTCTCCATCTTTCCGATAAAGTCTTGCCGATTATATCAATGGAAACGTCAGAGTAAAACGATTTACTTAAATCAGGCGAAAGATAAGATTCATGCTCAATTGGATTTGAAGCATGATTACTCATCAAAGAAGGTGATGCAGGAATACTTAAGCTCGTCCTAGATCCTTGCAAAGCCTCTTCATCTTTTGTATGATTCTCTCCTTTGCGCAACATCATAATTTCATGCCAAAGAGTGAGCTTGGCATCAGCAATCTTACTTGTTTCTCCTATCAAGATAGCCGCTCTCCATTCATCGAGATCATTCTTTGCACCTTTGACAATTGAATGGGTATCGAGATTTGAGGAACGAGTTGCGTTATCAAAATAACCAATTTCTTTTTCTTTTTTGGCTTTCTTTGCGTACGAGCGTGACAAGATTGGCATATGCTTTGGACCGAGGTGATTAATTTGTCGTATATCTTTCACTTCTGCCAACATAGTCGGAAGAAAAGAAGTAGGATTTAACCCTATATCATGCCTTTCCAACATTCTTTGCCAAAGTGATTCCAAGGCAGAATTGCGTTGATCTCGTTTCCGATTATTTTTTGGGTCTGAATCTATGAAAGGGAGGCTCTTGCTGTAATTTTGCGTTTCTACTTTTGAGAGATCACTCTTGAGAATACGTTTTGCAGACCCGAAGAAGTTCAAATCGGTTTCAAAAATGCACAAATTTCCAGCCGGACTCAAAATTCGATTTACATCATCCAACAAATTTGACCACTTTTGCTTTGGAATACCGGAATTGAGGAATCGGATATGAACCAAATCAAAACATTGATCCGGAAAAGGTAAGCCCTGAAGTACATTTCCTACAATCCAAGATATACGCTTTTGCGTATCTTTTTGTAAAGCCTTTATGGGCACTTGTATCGGTACAAGGTCCATGCCAATAAATTCCGTCTCTGGCCATTTTTGTGCCATTTGTAAGATCCACTGACCATCACCACATCCTATATCCAAAACTCTCTTTGGTTGCCGATCCGATGAATTGTATAAATTTTCTCTGAAACTATTTTCTGTATGTGCATGGATCAGATTTTCCCCAAGAATTGTGTTATTACCGTATGCGAATGGATAAGGTGCTTCTTCAGCAGGATAAGCATGCCTTTTGCTTTGATTGAATCCAAACTTTCCTGGTCTTCGATTGCTTTCGATTTCGAAATAGTCACTTAATCGCCATTTTTGACGTTCTTCTACTTGATTTGAATTATTTGTTGGAGCATTATTGAATTTCTCTATACTTATTGGCGTATTTTGAGCAATCATAAAAGGTCCATTGCGATAAATTCCCAGAGATGGAGGATGACCAAAAGCGGGCGATGATACTGTTGAAGGTGAAATGGGATTGTTCAAGGCATCTTTCAGAAGCACACTTTGACCGGACAAAGAATTAGAGCTAGAAATCGTTCGTTGTCTTGCCATTTTAGGTCGTGTTGGACTGGAAGGAGTGGCAGCAGCCATTGCACCTGCATTGATCTTCTTGACCGCTTTCTTTTGAGCTCGTCGTGGTGGAGGTGTACAGAGATAATATCCTTCAACGTATTGATGTTCACCACTTGCTAACGCTGAATTCGAATATCGAGAAGGCGACTTTGATCTTTTCGAATTGAACAAATCAAAAGAGGATCGTGCTGAAGCTGGAAGCAGATCAGGACTTTCACCTTGTATGTAAACGCTAGCAGAAATTACGCCAAGACGGACAGGCAATGGATAATCGGATAAATCGACCGTCGAATCAAAACTATGATAATCCGTTGTTGTAGCATCAGAACTGATAGAGATACGCAAACCGCCCGTAGCTCTGTCATTGTACATTGGCTCGTCCGACGTTAGAATTTCCTGTGAATCTTGATCATCAAAATTGGCCAAAAGATCCTTCCTTCCTGCCTCATCAGAAGTGGGATTGAGTAAATCTTGTTCACTTCTCGAAGCGCTCATACGTTGAAACATTCCTCTCTCTGTTTTAAGAGAAGTTCGATCGCTCGCAGTAGAAGGTCGTTTGTTCATCTTTGGTCTTTGAGTTTGTTTTCTGGTGAAGCCAAAGTGTGATTCCTGAGAGGATGCAGTGAAAAGTGAAGGTGACGATTGATCGTATTCCGACATTTTGACGTATTGTTCTTCACCAATCGATGTATCTTTGTCATTTCTAATAGGAGAATGACTTGGTACATTTACATCTCGACCACCCCATCTTGTGATAGATTGACTTGAACGCTCCTTCTTGTTGGAAGATTGAGGCCTCCTTTCACTGCTACGCGATGATCTTGAAGAAGATTTCCCAGGAACGTTTTCCGGATACGTTTTATTATGCGAAGATTTGTCATGGCTAGAAGATTTATTCCTCCGAAGTTGAAAAAGATTCAAAAGACCGCCGCCGCCAGATTGATGTGAAGATGAATGCGAAGGAGTTGGTAAATCGGTTAATGAAACGTTATGCTTTGATGAAGCATATTCTGATGGACTTGCTAAAGAAGTACTAGGCGTTAAAGATGATCTTCTATCATTGCTACGCCTTGGAACGGATTCATTAGAAGTTGCTGCCGAATCAACAGATTGTCGACGACGTTGATTAGACGAAGTGACTGAACTGTTATCCAAAATTGCTTCTAATTTTGCATTTCTTTCTTCTCTTTCCCTCCGCCTATCGCGTTCGTATAAATGTGGTTGATAATTCAAAAACATGGCTATACCAATGTTGTGATTTTGAGGCGTTTACAACCACATTTGTACTCGTTGTCGCTTTTGAGCTAATTGAGAATAGTCGTATGATTGATTATTGTTAGATGATAGCCTGTGTGTCCAAAGCAAATGAATAAGCAAGCCAGTAAATTTGATAACAATGATAGATGGATAGCACTAATTGATGGCGATAAGCAAAGATGAAGTAATCTTTCTCGATACGTTCTTTGTGATGATCTCCGATTCACTCCAGACCGGCCGGTCTTCTACTTTCGGACTTCTCTTTCTTGTCCCAAAGTGTATTTTAAAGTGGCCGTACATACTCTTAGCAGAAAAGGGCAAGTATATGCGTGCATATTTTGTTGCAAAACCATTCAAAGCAGGCAGTCGTATTGCATCTTGAAGGTCAAATGTATCTTGAAGATCTGCATTAAATGCATATTATCGCTGTAAACGAAAAACATGACCCATCCAAACCCCAATCACAAATCGATTTTACCTTTACACAAGTAGACTACTAAGTCACTTTTAATGCACAATACTCTTCTAGCTTTTGACAGTTACGTCAAATACGCTATGCATTTGAGGTAAAGTAGGAGAGAAAAACACAAAGTGTCGTTTAATAATTAAAAAAGTTAATGTATGCATGCAGCGTGCGTCTTATTGATTGTCTCACAGTTTATTTGAAGGGGAAATATAGGTACCTACCTTGATCGACAAACCCTAGCGCGGCACTTTGCCGCCGCAAACACTAGTTAGTGTACACCGCGCACGCACGCACAGACAAACGCGCATCCCATATCCGTATCATTAACAAGCCACGTTTAATGAATCCTTACGCAAAATGAATTAAATCAACTTTCTTGAATTCTGCTTTTGATTTTTCGTGAAGTCGGAGATCAAAAATTTTAGCGCCGAATGAGGATATTCACTGATCGTTGATTGTACTGGGGTGTAGTGTATGAGAGAAAGGAGAAGATAAAATTGCACATGCATTTGGCGCTTAAATTGATTGTGAATAGTTATAGAGATAGGTAGGGGAATTGTCAGGTCATGCATTTCCGAAGAAAGATGTCAGTCATTCACCACGATATCGGTATGCATGAGAATTGCAGGAGCCGAGTAAATTAATATGACCCACTTTCTTGTGCAATGCATATATGTAGTGTTCCTATACGTACATATCTTGCTCTGAGCACTCGTAAAGAGATTTGCGAGAGGTTTACTTGGAGATTCTTTAGCGTAAATATACCTTCAGATTTTATTTTCTATTGGCGTGGGTGTTTTTGAGAATTTAGTGGATTATGTACGATCGATAGAGATAACAGATGACCGATAGGCTATGTATGTATACACACAATTGACAAAAACCTTCAAAAACGATCAACCGGAAAGCGAGAGGACCAGAAGCTACCTAGTCTAGTATATTTTGCATCCAAAGTTGACGTGACTTGTTCATCTTTTTTTCGCGAATACAAAAGGCCCGTCACGCGTATATGTACACAAGTCAATTTGTCGTTTACGAATTCTCCCGCGCTGAGCGGAGTTACTGTATGCTGGAAAAATCAACGTGGGGAAAAATCAAAAGATCCGTGCAGCGATTACGGGCTTATGATTTGTGGTAAAAATCGGAAACAAACTTCTAGACTCCTTTCCATATTGTCAACAAACAAAAATGTCTACGTTCGATCTTGGATTGGCCAATAGGCTTCATGATGGCGCTGGCGCTGGTCGTTCAGAATTATCGGTAAAGAGGAGCAAGCCACGTTCTCAGCCGACAAGTCAAGAAGTAATAGTGCCAGAGCATGATGAAATCCAACTACATGATCTCAATCAAACTGAAAATGTAGAAGAGGAATCATCTTCAAGACTTGTAGATCCTGTCACAAGTGAAGGAGGATTATGGGGTTGGATAGTTGTAGCAGGTAGTACGACAATATTCTTTGTTGTTTTAGGACTCGTTTATAGTTTTGGAGTTTTGCAATCAGAATTACTTCGAAGAAATTATGCATCTTCTTCTACTCTAGGTTGGGTATCAAGTACAACTGTTGTTTTTATGCCTCTTTTGGCTATTCCGGCAACTGCTGCTGTTAAAGTTACATCAAATCGAACGATTGCTTTATTGGGTGGATTATGTACAGGTTTTGGTTATCTAGCAACCTCTTTCACGTTTGATAAACCTGTCGTTTATCTATTTTTAGCACAAAGTTTATTTGGCATTGGTTATTCTCTCACCTTTTGGAGTTGTAATAGTTTAGCAAGTCAATATTTCGTTCGTAAACGTGGATTGGCAGTAGGAATCGTATACGCCGGTTCAGGTGTTGGAGGGGCTGTGTTCTCAATCATCCTTTCTCGTTTGATCACAATCGTGGGTTTGGAAGTGGCAGTACGGATTTATGGTGGTATCGCTTTAGGTTTATTAATTCCAGCAAGCTTTACTCTTCGTTCAAATAAAGAAGTACCTGTTGCTTCTTTTCAATTAGCTTACTTGAAAGATTTTAACTTTATCTTATTAATTGCTGCAACTGCATTGATCACTTTTAGCCTTTTCGTTCCGGCTTTCTTCTTACCTTCTTATGCAGTTGCAGCTGGGATGTCTGCAGAAACGGGAGCTTGGCTCGTTGCTGGTTTTAATTTAGCTTCTGCCGTTGGACGTATATTTTTCGGTTTTCTAGCAGATGGAAGGATGGGTCCATTAACAAGTTTATGTTTAGCAATGTTTTTAATGGCAATCTCAATTTTATCGATTTGGATGGCTTCAGGTGCACTTTTACCACCTTTAATTTGCTTTTTATTGATTAATGGAGCGGCAAGTGGTGCTTTGCTAAGCCTTCAAGCTCCCGTACTTTCTTCTTTATATGGTGTTTCGGCATTGTCAGTAACTATTGCAATGGCAACTATGTCAAGAAGTTTTGGAGCTGCTTTAGGTCCTGCAATTGCAGGTTATCTGTTAGATATTTCAAGTGGAGGTCAAAAAGCAGCAGAAGAAGCAAGAAAAGCAGCAGAAATGTTTGGTCATGGAGCAGGATTAGGTACGAAACCTTACTTATTACCATTAGGGGTAATGGGAGCAATTAGCATGATCGCAGCAATATGTTTATCCGTATTACGATGGCGATTGGCCGGTTTAGACTTAAAGAAGAGAGTTTGATCTGTATCATAAAATAAATATTTCGATTTTAATGCGAAAAAAGAAAGCTAGGTATATTATAGCGACTGTATCGTAAACAAAGTGCAACAAAAGATAGTGGTATACTTGAAAAGAAAAGAAGCATTACGGATAAAAGAAGAACACAAGACATCCAAGACAATATGTGAACGTGCGAATAAAAATACAATTTGCTAGCACCTATCATTCATCCTCTTCCTCTTCTTCAATCGTTACAGGTCCTTTGAATGTCGGTGCAGCTGATCGAACACGAGAAGCGGTATTGTTTAAAGAAGCAGTTGCAATATTGTTATCTTTATTTGCTTCATTAGTTGCCGTAACAGATGATGTATTTGTAGTAGTACTTGGATTGACAGTATTGTTTGCATTTGTGCTCATCAAACTTATCGGTCTTCTGATCGGTGAAGAGGAAGAAAGTGAATCTTTTGCATTCGAATCAGGTGTTGAGATTGCACTTGTTCCATTTTCAATCTCTTTGCTTTCTTCGTTACTCGACATTATCCATGTTCGAGGCATCGTCTCACGTCCTAAACTTGGAGGTTGGAATATGTTTCTCACACCTGCATATCTACCAGAGCTCAACAAAGTGTTTGGCATACCTTCGGTGCGTTTAGAAATTGGTGTACTGGGCTGTTGAGAATATGAACTTATGCTAGACATAGATAAGTCAGGAACCCAAGAGCTAGAAGCTAATTGTCCAAGACCTCCTGCATACGTTGGCTCATCATCTTCATCTTCCCAATCATCGTCAGATTCACGATTTGCAAATACATCTCGTAAAGCTGGCTTGGTAGAGTGTATTTTTCCGTTTTGCTGATTCTCCTCTGCATTGACTGAATTAATTTCATCAGATTTCTTTTCATCATTTGATGATTGTTGATCAACTGGTCCAACCCAAGACGGAGGCGGTTTACCCCAACTTCTTCGCCAGGTACCAAAAGCGGTCGGAGGTTGAAATCCATGATAAAATAAACGTCCTTGAGCAATATTATGAGAGCTTTGTCCTTGATCACGATCATCATATTGATGCAATGAGGGATTTGCAGATGGAGGTTTGTAAGGCGTACGTGATCGATGTGCAACAAAGACAGATTGATGACTTGCTCTGGGAGTATGCAAAGGTGAAGATCTGCCTACGTCAAAGTCAAGAGACCTTCGTGGAGTGATTGTATCCATCGAAACATCTTCTATTATAGAATTTCTATTCGGCGTAGAAGGTCTTGACCTACTCATTGAATCAGAACGAGCGTGATGTGGATAATGTCTATGACGACGAACGGTTGTGCCACCGTCTACGCTTGGTCTACGAGCATGTATGCCACGTAAACTTCCACTGTAACCGCTGCCGTGTGATTGCATACGTGCAAATGAATTGGAACTGCCAGTCGATCCGCTCTTTGCATGCAAAGAAGCAAGAGGCCTATTATGAGATTGTGCACTAGAAGGTCGGCTTTGACGAATCGGAAGTAAGAAATCTTCCACTCCCGGTCCAACGGTTGTAGGGGTTATACTTCCAGCGCTTGGCCTGCGTGGGTTCAACGGTCTCTGAGTGATTGTTGCATATTGTACACTACCTGATGAACTACGGCGACTTATAGAACCACGTTGACTTAATCGCGGAGAGCGTGCAATACTTGTCGTTGTTGGATAAGCAACAGGAGGCTGTCTTCGTAAACTTCCGTTTCTCACCATAGCCGGACTTGCTGGCCTCAAGCCTTGTGTAGACGAAAGACGTTTAACATTGACAGGTGAATGCATTTGTCGTTGCGAACCAGATGCTGAAAATTTTGTTTGTAGTTGCAACTGCTGTTGTTGTTGTTGTTGTTGTTGTTGTTGTTGTCGCTTCTTCTTCTTTTTCGTAGTCCCTACGCGAGTGCTGCTACCATTGCCACTTTTATCATCTGTTCCGAGCCAATTTCTAACAGTATGCAAAAATGATGATTTCGTACTTTTACTCTTCGTTGTTGAACTATCATTGGTGCCATCAGCGTGAGAATTGGATGAGATTGTAGAAAATGTTTCAAACGATTTTGTTGCTTTCAAATCACTCTTATCGGTCAAATTTTCAGCTTTTCCTTTGCCTTTTCGCATTGGCGATCCTCCTGGAGAGCCTTGATCACGCCTTTCTTCGCGTGATTCGGTGCGCTTGTTTTCACTCTTTGTATGAGATGAAACAGAAGCAGTCGGATCTGGTCGTAAAGGTGATTTAACATCCTTTTTCTTATCACCTTTTGGCGTTGATGCAGGACTAGGCGAATTTCTCTCTGACTTTTTGGAAAAGAAACCTGGCATGACTGGACTCTTTGAACGTTCTTCGATCGAAATTTGTTCATTTCCAATCATGATAGAAGATTCACCATTTTCATTTCTCATTTCCTTGTCTTTGCCTGCCAAAACTTGTGTTAGTCTTGCACTGAATGAGCTTGCTCGATTACGCTGTGGCGATGGTCGTGGCTGTCTTGAAGCCATATTGGTATATTGACTTACTACAGGGCCATGTGTTATATCAGAAAGAGGGCCTTCGGATATCACATTGCTCGAATCCCGTTGAGGAATGTCAAATACTTTTATAATATCTGCTTCAGGATTTGACGATCCCAGTGGCAAAACTTGCCCACTTGTCGGTTTCACTGCTGTTGGTCGAACAAGATCACGAGGTGGTACAAGAGGAGATGTCTTTGCAGCTGTATACTTTTCTGTACTTCGATAATCTGATACGTTGGAATCATTTCGTTGTCTTCCGTGTTCATTTCCTGGTGCAGGATTTGGTGCAGAGGTTGGAGCATGTGCTAATGTGTAGGTAGACATATAAGGTGATAATCCTTGATCGTGTTCTTGTTGTAGCTTTTCTTCTGCTTTCTTTTTCAAAATCCACCACATCGCTCCACTTGCATCACAAGCTTCATTCACCACACTATGAACAATTTGTCCAACATCCATACCTAACCCGCTCAATTGATGTAGCAAATTTTGCTCTAAAACGGTTGAGAAAATTGCAGGCGTAGAAAGCTCCAACAAGGCAATATAATCCACCGGTTTAAGGTCTAGACTGGGAGGGTGATGATCTGATAAACCTCCTGAAGATCTTCTTTTTGTACGTGATGGAGTACGATGATGACCTCCTCGAGATGAACTTTGAGATGGTCTTTTCTCTAATGGAGAGGAGAATGCCATCATTGGAGTAAATGCATCTTCTGTAGTAATGCCTCCCGCCTCACTACTTTCAGAATGTGTTGGCAAAGGAGCTGAATTAGATTTAGATGAAGTGCCAGTAGCAATGCGTGAAGCATCACTACTAGCAGAAGCTTGTCGTTTGATCGTAGTTTGTGATTCATTCCTGTGCTTTAAGGACAAAGGTGCCGAAGTAGGCTTTAATTCTTCAGCTAATCTCATTGCTACTTTAGCTTCTTCGTCACCTCCGTCGCTTGTTGGACTTGTGGTCTGGGTATGATTGGACTGTTTATCACTCGATTCACTGTCACTCTTACTTTGAGCGGAAAAGAAACTGGTGTCCGATAAACCTGAAGAAGATACTTTGTGCATTCGATCTTCTGCCTCTTTCGCTTTATCTTCTTCTATTTCACCTGGAGATGTTGCAAGCATGCCAGATTTTGCTGTTAAGAAACGACTATCTGAAGCGGATGACTCTGCAACGCTCTCCAAAGGTTGAACATCGTGTACGTCTTCATTGACAGTCTCCATTTGCATTGGAGCCATAATTTTGGTGAACCAAGGATGTCGTAAAATATCGTTGATCGTCGGTCTAGCAGTAGAATCTTGCTGTAAAATCTTTGTGATAAGATCTAAACATTCTTCTGATAGAACATCTGGTAATTCAAAATCTCCTTTGAGAATTTTATCCTTCATAACACTATCATCATCGTCATCGAATGGCAAAGCACCGCAAACCAGAGCGTAAAGGATGATACCAAGCGACCATACATCGACTTCCTCCCCTGTATATCGTCTACCTGCCAACATTTCTGGTGCTGCATAACCAGTTGTACCACAGAAAGTTTCCATCAATTTCTTGCCTTCAAATTCTCTTGTAAATCCAAAATCTCCCAATTTGACATTACACCTCTCATCCAATAAAACATTTTCCAACTTTAAATCTCGATGAACGATTCCACGATCATGTATATAAGCAACCGCCATACACAGCTGACCAAAGATTCGCCTTGCTTCGGGCTCTGGCATTGTGCCACGCTCGACAAGATAATCGTACAATTCTCCACCTGCGCATAATTCAGTCACCATCCAAATGTAAGATTCAGAAGCCAAAACTTCATAAAGTTGCATAATATTCGGATGATGTAATCTTCGATGATGGTGTATCTCTCTTGTTAAAGTTGAACTATGTGCTTTTGGCACTTGTTTGATTGCCACACGTACTCCAGTTAATCTATGCGTGCCCAAGCGAACTTTTCCATACGTTCCTTCTCCGATCGGTCTACCAAGAGTATATGTACCGATTGAACGTAATTTTCCCGAAGTTAACTCTTTTCCCAATTCAGCGTATGCTGCTGATAGAGCGGACTTTTTATTAATCACCGATCCAGCTCCGGATATATTTTGTGTTCCTCCCCATTCCCTTTTCTTTCGTGTATTATGACTCATGATGCAATCAATGTGTTTCGTAGATTGTTGTTGATTTAAAAATAGTTAAGTGTGTCGGATTTTGGATCCTATTTTGTTATATTAAGCGGTGCAGATCATCGCAGCGAAAGCTTGATCAAATCGAATATGGATGTACGGACCACAAGTTCAAGTGCGAGTTGGTGATGATGAGCTCAGTCCTCTGAATGAATAGTTCGATCGAGTGATCTGATGAGGTCAAAGCGTTTTTCGAAATGTTGTGTATGCTCGCGTGCCTATGTCCAAAAGATGTTTGAATCAACATCCGCTTTATTTTGCGAATCGGATCGAGTGTATGCTGTACATAAAGTCGAGGTGAATTTTACTAGAAATATTTGCAAAACAATCGCATCCTTCTTCTACAAACTCCAAAATGTTGATATGGATGAGTGTAAGTTATGTATATTCAAGTTGACCACAATGAATGCATTCTATGCAACGATTGCTTCTTTGCATACAGTGCCCCTCCGGCCAACAAATGTTGTAGCCCAACGCCTTTCACCGGCGCTGCGCTGACGGCTAAGAAATGCCTTATCACGATACGCGCCTCAATTCATGCGTATACAAGAAAGGCATAAGAGCCTTAAAGATAAAAATTACGATTATGCCATCAACAATAAGCTATGCTACAATGCTACAATCTGCTCAAGAATTTTATGTGCCCAATATAGAGGAACCTCTTGACGTATCACAAGCCGCACATTGACGGGCTTGGAATGTGTTTTCTAAAGTACATACAAGGCAAGCTGTTGGAAGGAAAAGATTTGTTAATAACGAATTTCATGGTAAATCGATGAACACACTTACTCCAGATTGGAAGAGAGCCACTTCTCTGATTTGCCCCTAGAATGCCATTGCCTTGACGCTTAGTGATTCTACTGATCTGATCTGAGGTTGCATTGATTTCGGTTTTAGGTTGTTTCGCTGGTCTTTCTTCCAGCAATACAACATCGTCGTCATCATCTTCGTCTTTAACGGTAATAGTCTTTGTATATTTAATTCCTCCTTTCCTTTGAGACTCTAATTCTGTACCGCTTTCTTCCAGTAAACGGTGCCATTCATCCTCATCCTGTCCTTCTTGACGATCGCGAAAACGTTGCATTCGCCTCCTGCGCTGTTCGGAAGTCTCTTCGAATCCTTGTGTGAATGGTTGATCTGATTCGGGAAGATCGTTGCCTACATGATTTGTATCATCACCTTCCTCTTCACTTTCAGTTTCACTCTCTGATTCAGAGATATCATACTCTTCTTCCTTTGTTTCCTTTCGTTGAAAAATTCCATCAAGAGGGCCTTTCTTATCATTGGAAATCGGCTTTTGTTCAGCTTTGACAGTTTCAGTTAATTCAGGTTTCACTTTTACAGCAGCAAATCTAGCTAGAGCAGCACTAGCTCTCTTTTCTCTTGCATCCTTACTTTGTGTGCGTTTTCTAAAAGTACTATTCGTATCTTGTTTGTAAGATACATCTTTTGCAGAAGCTGTAGGTATCCAATCACGACCATCAACTCTATTTCCACTGCCACTTGCAACATTTAATTCTATCCTTCGATTTCCTCCTTTAGTATTTGGTGCAGTTTGAGCACCAGTATGTAATGATGGTCCTTGAAATTTTCTCTTCTTGTTTCCTAAGCCTGACCTTCTTCTACGTCCTCCGCCGCCACCTCTCAAACGTTTTTTGTTAAATGCACCTCCACAAACATGTTCAGGCAAATCTTCTTGACCTTGTCGCATACCCAATCCAGAAACAAATCCACCGCCTTCTAATTGTCTTCCAGCAGACCACAATCCATCTCCAAAATAGCCTTGTCTCTGCTTTTCTAGTGCAAGCTCTTTCAATTGACGAGTTAAAGCACCATGTAATTTTGGAATATGATTCATATGTCTTATATGCGCCAATTCATGACAAAAAACAAATAAAACATATTGTAAAGGTATCCAATTTCCATTTGAAGAAGTTAAGACTAGCTCTACTACTTCTCCGTTATTCCAACATCTTCCTGCAAATTCACGATTCCATTCATATTCCTCTAATGAATTAATATGAAATCCTTCTTTTTGCATTAAAGGTTTTACCATTGCAGATAATTGTTGTAATCTACGTAATGCTTCATCATGTCTTGCACCTGGTAAAGCAGTTACGAAGTTAATGAACGGATTTCTACTTGTGTCTTTGTCATTAAGACGAAGATGGACGGGCATAGCTATCAAACAGGTCGATCATGATTTTCGTGGAAGTCGAGAAGGTACTTTAAGCTCCACTGAAAGTAACACAATTTTTTTTAACCAACGCGTAAGATCAACACGATTTACTGGTAATTTTCTCAAATGGCCAGTGCGAGAGGCACGGAGCGGAAGGCTGTATGCTTTTAACAAACCATCAACGCCTCTCCTTTGTACTCGTTACTGCCATCAACCCAATAAATTTACGCCAACACTCTCACACGAGCATTCTTTATTTAGTCACTCTCATCAATCATGTCTTCTTGGGAAATTCGGTTCTCTAAATCACGTCAATTGCCGTATTTTTATGATTCGGCAAGTGGTGCATCAACATGGGAAAGACCTGAAGGTGTTTCAGAAGAGCAAATTACATCTTTACCTGGTGCTCATTATTTGCAACAAAATGCAAATGGTAGTGGAAATGGTAACGTTCCAGAAGGACAAGTAAGAGCAAGTCACTTATTGGTAAAACATCGTGATAGTAGAAGACCTAGTAGTTGGAAAGAGGTAAGTTTGATAACAACATCCTTTGTTAATTATAGCATCACTAACTCCACTTTCCAATCCGACAGAAAAATATCACAAGATCTGTTGAAGAAGCAGAAAGTATTTTACGTGAACATGCAAAGACTCTCGGATCTAAGCCTACTCCAGATCAATTTGGTCAATTGGCAAAGACTCATTCCGATTGTTCTTCGGCAGCTAAAGGAGGTGACTTAGGCTTCTTTGGTCGTGGTCAAATGCAGAAACCTTTTGAAGATGCAACGTATGGCCTTCAAGTTGGAGAAATGAGTGACGTCATCAAGTCTGATTCAGGATTACACTTGATTCTACGAACAGCTTAAAAAATCATTTCAATGAAATCAAATTGAATGGATTATAATAAATTCTCTCAAAAAATGTATAAACAAATATGATACAAAAATTCGAAAAGGCTCGCCTAATCAACGTTGACCAACCTTTGGCTACTCTCAGCAGACCTCCTCGAATTCTTCGAGGAAGTTGAAGGGAGTGTTATTTTGGAAGCCTGTGGAGAACCTGTGAAAGAAGAATGTCTTCTTCTTTCTGCTACAAGATCCAATTCCATCGATTCCAAAAATGTTTTAAGAGTTCGTTTTTCCCATTCTCCCCAAATTAAAGCACTGTATAATGCAGTCGTACCGAGCCATGTAAATAATAAAGTGAAGAATGCCCAAATTGCTCCTAAACCAACACGACCCATCCTTGTGCTTCCGGCAAAGATGATACATGCAAATGCCAAAATGACAGAAGCAATAAAGGCGAATGTGTGATTTCTTTGTGTTTGACGAGAGGCTGCTAGAGCTGCTGATAGGGCAGATAAAGATGAAGTTAAAGTTTGTGATAGTCTTGACGAGCTTGCTCTTGCTGAATCTGGTGATAAAGGAGGTCTTCCGTTTGTAGTAATTTCATCGGAAGAGAGGATTTCAAAAGTTGCTTCCAGACCGAAATGATCGCTATAAGAACATTGTTGTCCTTCGATTAGTTCTGTAAAATTCACCTTACATTCTGTGCATTGCAATTGTGATTTACTCTTATAATCAACGTCCGGTCCTCGATATAAGATATAGTCTAACCTTTTGCCGGCTCCTTTCAAGGCTCTTTCGTCCAACTTTTTGCCTGCTGTCCATGTATTGAGAGGGCTATCACATGTAACGCCCAAATCAGAAATGCTCAAACGAGGGTCAGGACGGAGCCTACTTGAACGTGGAAGTGAAATTGCATGAGGTGGTAATGAAGGATGAGTTTGTAAAAATGCATCGTTCAATTGTCCAACATCACGTAAAACGGCGATTGAAAGTGAAGGTGGTGTACTATTGAAATCGCCCAAACAAATTACATGATGTCCTTTTGCTGCACTATTACGTGCATAATTTGCTAATTCGTATGCTTGAATCACTCTATGTGCTCTTCTAGATTCAGGTCCATCTTCCCCACCTGCCGCAACTGTATGCGTTACCCAAAAGTCAATCAATCCTAAACCATCGACATCAATAGTAGCACAACCTGCTGCTTTTGCTACAATCCAATCTCCATGATGAACCATTACGGGATGTCCATTAAGACTGTAAGGATGTGTATGCGTTCCAACGATTGGAAATCTTGATAAAATTGCTAAACCCGATCCAAAAGCTCCAGTAAAAAAGAATTTACTATATGGAAATTTAACACTACAACGATCTCTCAATTGACGCCAATCAGTTGATTCACACCAAATTTCTTGTAATGCAACTACGTCATAATCACTTGAAGCTAATCGAGCTGAAATTGCTGGAATTCGAACATTTCGAAGTTTACTAAAGAATGCTAAACCCCAAACATTCAAAGTGAGAACTCTTATTTGCTTTCTAGAAGATCCATCTGCAGGCGATGATCGTGCTGATTGCGAAGAAGATCCTTCTGTCATGATGTTGTTGAAGTTACCGAATGATGTAGATCGTCGGCAAGAAAGGAGAGATGTAAGTGGTGGCATGACGAGAAGATAAAAGGGTGTGCCCCGTGCGCGATCGACGGTTTGCAAGCGTAAAGCCGTTTAAACTCAAATTAATGGTTTTCCTAAAAACAACTAGCAACTTAAAACATCTACGAGCAAGTTAATATACATTGATTCAGAATCAGTTGCACCTCTATCTTTGCTACAATACATCATAAATTTGAACATCAACACTCAAATAGCATTCAATTGTCGTAACACTTCATCTGCCCTTTGAAGACCGGTTTGAATATCTTGTTCTTCTCCATCATCTTCATTTCCTTCATCTTTAAGAGCAAGTGTAATCTCATTTAAAGCTTTGTTCCATCGAACATTCGCAGTCTCTGTTATATAATCTCCAGCAGGGCCTTCTACCATTCGTTTGCCATTTGCACGTATAGTGGCAGGAACGGGKTTTGTATTTGCTTTWTTTTCTTGTTCAACAATTCCTTCTCCATTTTCAGACTCTTCTTCAATACTGGTAGGAAGTATAGTTGGCTGGTTCTGGTCGGGTAGAGTAGATATATCTTTAGTCGAAATTTCACTTTCGTCCGTCTGACTGAATTCACCATACAGATCAGCAAGATTCCTTGGAGCAGGCACTGGCTTCCTCTTTGACGTTGTGCGTTTCAAAGCAGGAGTGAAATGATTACTATCAGCTCGATCCAAGTTCGAAACAGGTACTTGCTTGGTAGAATTTTCTTCTTGTGGCAATTTCACTTCAGATTGATCCTGCAAAGGGTAGTCTTCCGAAGCAGATTGCACTGGAATAGTAGACAAATCTTCCGTGAGAGCAGTCTCGCCTCCGCTACTACCCGCTCGACTATCTTTGCTGGGCTCACGAGAAGGTAAACAGCTCGCATTAGAGCTTGCACTTTCATCGTCCAATCGCAAAGCTGCTGCTACTTCTGATAATTGTTGTCGTAATCTCTCTGCATCTCCTCCGTCCATAGATACTGCTCCTCCGTATGAGGTGGCACCAATATGGCCTGTATGTTGAAAATTTGTTGGCTTGCCAATCATTTCCTTTGTGATTATTCGCTTGCGTGCAGGTGTATTTTGTTGTCGCTTCTTGCTTGGACTGACAGGCGCATTTACTGCAGCAGCCTGTTGAGTATTACCGATTGGCGATTTTGCCTCATTGATTTGAAATTCATCTTTATTTGCCTTAGGAGATTTAGAATCTTCAATCGGCATCATGATCGGTTGATACGATTTCTTGGGTGACAAACTGATAGCACGTACGCGTGGAATGCCTTGATCACCGCCAACAACACGTATGCTATGTCGTGCAACACCGTCGTAATCGTCATCATCTTCACTAATGCCACCTAAGCCTTCTTGCTCGCCATCGCTAAAGGCATCTCGAGTTGAAAAGGCTGGACTGTCAAACGAAGAGCGATAATTTGATCGTTGATTATCATCATACAAATCTGAGCTTGCTAGAGGGAGATCGTTTGAGGCAATAGCTTTGTTCGATTTCTGAGAAGTTTTTCTATTTCTCCTCGGTGCAAATTTATCCGATAATTTTCTACTTGGTAGGGCATATTTCGATTGTGGAATAGGTGAAGATGTTGAAGGAGGGCTAAGATTAGATTCACTTCCGTCCCAGATACCAAATTCTACTGAATCGTTCAAACCTGTCCCCACCCTTTGTTGTTGTAACCTATTTAATGCTGTTCCAGATCTGCGTGCATTCGAATTGCGCGGTAAGGAATCCAGCGCCGAAGCTGATTTACAAGATAATGGTGTTGGCATTTTTGATGTATGTATTGAAATGTATGATGGTGTAAAGAAAAAGATCAGTGCAAATGTAAGAATGACAAAGAAGATTGCAAAAAGGTAGGCATCCCTGCATGCATGCATACACATGTTCACATCCTCAGGCACGCTTGTTGATTTTCTCAAAAATCCCCTCACCGGGTTCAAAAAGAAAGGGGTAAAATGCTCTTAGACTGATGAAGTGCCTAATAGACGCGTACAGATGCCCGTGTTATTTGTGTTACATATTCTTTTTTATCTCGTTGAGCCAGGCTCTATCCGCTATTAATTAATATAAGCACACGAAGCTCTAATTGTCAGATATATCAAATGAAGGTAAAGGATGAGTATGTATATACCACCATACCATATTATATTAGTACTTACGCTTTTTTACATGACAATCTAAAAGTTGATATTGTACAGCATTTTCGCCTTTTTGTTATTTTAGCATTTATACACAATCACTTCTCGTATATTATATAGCATTTATACTCATAATCACTTTTTTGTACAGCATTTACGCCTTTTATATCTTGGCATATATACACAACTATTTGAAAAGTGTTATTGTACAGTATTTATACTTATAATCACTTTTTTTTACATAGCACTTACGCCTTTTATATCTTAGCATATATATAACCATTTGAAAAATATTATTGTACAGTATTTATACTTATAATCACTTTTTTTTACATAGCACTTACGCCTTTTATATCTTAGCATATATATATAACCATTTGAAAAATATTATTRTACAGTATTTATACTTATAATCACTTTTTTTTATATAGCACTTACGCCTTTTATATCTTAGCATATATATATAACYATTTRAAARATATTATTATATAGTATTTATACTTATAATCACTTTTTTTTATATAGTACTTATACCTTTTATATCTTAGTATATATATATAACTATTTAAAAGATATTATTATATAGTATTTATACTTATAATTACTTTTTTTTATATAGTACTTATACCTTTTATATCTTAGTATATAAACTACTATTTAAAAAAGTAATATTATTTCTACTATCTAAAAGCTATATAAGATATAGTTTTTCTTGATCTAAAAACTTCTTCTATATCTCTCTTTTTCTTCTCTATTAAAGTATAGCCTAGATATCTTCTTTCTATCTATACGATAAATAATACTAGAGTAAGTATTTCTCTAGCCTTTTATTTCCTTAAATACTGATATTTAAGTCTTCTTATTTAGTTTATCTTTCTTTTATCAGTTAGATCTAATTATATAAACACTCGTTAACTTTATTTTCTCTTCTAATAAGTTTTATAATATATATATAAATATAACCGAATTCTAACTTTTCTCTTTCTTTCTATAATTATAGAATCAAAGCCCTTTATCTCTAGAGGTCTCTAGAGGTCTCTTGAGGTAGGGGCTAGGGTCCACTATCACCTTACGCAAAGCTAGTCTTATGTAAGATAGTACATATCTTTGAAGCCATCGTATCGGACATAAAGCGTGGCTTTTTAGTGTAGCAAAAAGGACCTTAATTAATCAACGCATACGTTTGCGCCTCCCTTCTCTAAATGGCCAGATGATCGTCATTTGGCTTTTCTGCTTTTATGACTTTATGAAATTCTAATTAAGCTTTGTGTCATACTACTTCCATTCAATAAGATCACATTGCATTGCTCCAAACGACCTTTGCTTAAAACGTGGTCAAAGGTTATTTATCATGTAAACTATGTCATCGTACAATGTGAGAGAGAATAAGGTAAACCCCGCAAAAAGTAGGCTAAAGCTCCTTGACCTTTATTGAAATCAATCAATTCATCGAATCACTTTTTTTTTCGAATGAGGTCAAAGCAATCTCATTTCAAAAGTCTCGGCTTAGCTCCTTGCAACCCCACGAAATCCTTATCGGATGTTGACTTTATAAACTTATACTAGACTATGTATGTAGACTATGTACATAGGCGCGCGTTTTCAGCGGCGTAAGGCGTGCCCGTATCACGCAACCGTATCTGAGACTGAGTACTAACTCTTTAAGCTTTTGAGTGGAGCTTAGCCTAGCACAAAAGCCTCTTTGTTTTTTTTTTGGGCAAAATGACAGTATACATGCAAATGCATGCAGGGTATAAATGCCGTATGAAACAACAATAATAAAGTACCGAGTCAAAAGAGTTCATATCGGCTTTGGATATCTGATGGTGTATAAAAACAAACCTTGAGCTTACTGTTAAACTTTCATCTTCACTTCTTTGTTTCCCTCAAAAAACAAAAATCATAACCAATTTGACAATCGTCCATCTGTATCCAAGACCGGAAGGGCGGAACTTGGTAACAGAGCATCATTGCTCATACCTTTTGCGGGGCGTGTATGCATTTGGAGTCACCGATAAGCATTCCTTGCTATTGGACATTTGTTATCGGTCAAATTTATCGTAGCCTTTTTCTTCCCCTTCTTAATCCCGCACGATAGAATTACAAATTTTTCATTTGTCGATACATTTGATTTCAACCCCAGGTCAACAACGCCATCAACCTACATCAAAAGTGCTGAGCAGCGGCATACTTCAATATCAACTCTGATCTGATCAAGCATAATCCTCTCACTTTTTCAACATGGCTGCTCCTGTTTCTGTTTCCGCTTCCACTATTGAGCCTGGACATCTAGTTGGTGCATACAAGCTGACTAGAGAGATTGGAAAAGGCTCTTTTGCTGTCGTATATCTAGGTAAAGTTCAACGAGCGATATCAAGAGAAGATGAATCCAGTTCGTCTAAATCACCAGCTAGTCCTGTGACAAGGGTAGCTATAAAAGTAGTTACAAGAAAAAAGATGACAGCAAAATTATTGGACAATTTAGAAGAAGAAATTCGTATATTACGCACGGTTCGACATGCAAATATTGTTGAACTTTTAGATTGCTTAAAGACTGAACATCATATTTATCTGGTAATGCAATATTGTCGAATGGGTGACTTAAGCAATTTTATTAAATCAAGAAAGCGCAATGGGCAGACATCATCATCCTCAAAGAGAATCGCTCCGGAGCAAAGAAGAGATCCATACGAGGAAGAGATTGACAAACGATATACCCATCCGCATAACGGAGGCTTGCATTCTGATCTGGTGAGAAGTTTTTTGGCTCAATTGGCAGCCGCACTCCAATTCATGCGCGGGAAAAACATCGTTCATCGTGACATCAAACCGCAAAATCTTTTACTACAAGAACCTGAACAAGATCTAATCGATTCAGGTCATGCTACATTCATTCCTCAACTCAAAGTGGCCGACTTTGGCTTCGCAAGACATCTAGAGGAAGCTTCAGTAGCAGAAACACTGTGTGGTTCACCTTTGTACATGGCACCCGAGATCCTGAGGTACGAAAAGTATAATGCAAAAGCGGATTTGTGGAGTGTAGGAGCCGTCTTATACGAAATGAGTGTTGGATCACCACCATTCAAAGCAGCAAATCACGTGGAATTGCTTAAGAGGATTGATCGAGGCGAAGACCGAATCAAGTTTCCTGACGAAAAGAGTGAAGACTCACTTCGTCGAGAACATGCAAGAAAGGTAGAAGAAGGAAGGACAAAATCCGAATTCGCTCGACCACATCCTGTGGATGAGGATATCAAAAAATTGATTCGCGATCTTTTGCGCAGGAGGCCGATTGAGCGACTTTCATTTGAAGATTTCTTCAACTGTGAACTAATATCAACATATAAGGCTAGCATGATCCCATCCATTCCGCAAAGCTCAACGCAAACATCTACATCCTCTCTTATCCATGGGCAAGTACCTGTTGCAACTCGTGTTGCACCTGCCGTTCCTTCTAGTGTTCCTTCGGGCAATACTGTACGAGCAGAAGATAAGCAAAGACAATCAAAGCAAATCAATGAAAATGTACCGGAAAGCACAGACACAGGCGCAAGTACTCCTCCTCCCGCATCACCAGCACCATTACTGAATATTCCACAACACTACTTTGGCTCCAAATATGTTGTTGGCGGCTTGAAATCATCTGTCAGAATGCGAAGTCGAGACAGGCTTCATCCTGTCAGCAGACAAGATCCGACACCTACAACAATACAAGATAAAATTAAAGAAACTATAATCGCAAATGACGCAAATCATGATGGAGATGCTTCCAGCTTGGAAGACAATGTACTTGAAACACCGGGCTCTAGCGTCTCGCATCTTCCAGCAGTTGGACAAACGAAACCATCTTCAACTCCGATCGTGACTGTGGGTGCTTCAAAGATGAACAAAGAATCTGTCAAGCGTTATGGAACGAATGACGATGACAGAGGATACGTACTGGTTGATAAGCGTAACGTTGAAGGAGCAGAAGAAGCTGCAAGCCAAGCAAAGACAAAAAGTGGACCAGTAAGTGGAGGATGGAGTCCATTGGGTGTCGTGCGAAGGCCATCGCAGCTTGGCAGGTTGACAAGTTTCGGAGCTATATCACCTTTGGTACAAGCAGCTACACGTACACAACAATCACCTTCAACTTCGCCATCAACAACAACAAACGGTGCAGATGTACGTACAGGTACATCATCCAACAGTGCAGTCTCTATCCCAGCAAAAGCAGTTCCTGTTGCACAAACAAACAAACCGGTTAATAAGGAAACTAATGCCAGCTATTCATCTTCACCAATTTTGAACAGGCTCGGCAGTACGCCACCCAACGCACCTTTCGCACTTCCTCCGAATGTACGTAAGCCTTCATTCTCTAGACGTACAAGTGGTGCCAGTGAATCATCTCGATTATCGACAATGCGACCTCCTCAATCTCCAAGACCTGCATTAGCACAATTGATTCCAGCTTCTTCTCCCAGAACGGCAATCAATTCAGTCAATGCACAAATGCAGCAATCAAATGATTCTCCTATCCCATCAACATCCTCATCACTTAGTCCGGCTCAACAGCCAACATCTGCTTTGACGAGAGCAATAAGTATGGCATCCATTCGATTGTTTGGTGTACCGACGGGTATGTCCTTGAAAGGAGCAGAAGTACGTAAATCGTTAAGGATGGGTTTAGGATCAGGAGCTCTCTTTTCTTCATCTCCCAATCAGAATGGAGAAGTGGCAGGATATTCGTCTGGAAATGCAACGGTCGATATTGCTGAGCAAAATCTTTTATCACTCTTGCACGAATATGGTCACAAGAGTTATGTTTTGAGTGAATTCGCTGATGCAAGATTAAGTAGTTATTATAGTTATGGTCCTCATCAAAACAATTACACCGATAGAAGACGTAATTCCGGCAGCAGTCTTTCTAGCGCAACAAGCGGAAGCATTACAAAAACAACAGGTCCAAAAGTTGAATCGGAAAAAGTTGCAATTTCAAAAGCTGAAGAGAATTCTACTACAGACACACTTCCCTCCCCCAATCAAGATGAAAGTCAAGCCACGCCAAGTGAAATTGCAGCATCAGAAGCTTATGTTTTATATGTTCGTAGCTTGAGCTTTGTGCAAAGAGCAATTCAAGCAGCGGAAGATTTTATCGAATCACGTTCTCAAAGCGCAAGTCGATATTCTAGTCCTTCTGTAAATTCTCCTAGTCAAGTTGTCATCAATTCACTTTTGGCTTTACGATCGAAATTTCATGAAGGAAGTGAAAGAGCAAGTTTTGCACGTTCAAAGTCTATTGAAGAATTTCCTGAATCGGTTCAGCAAATTGATGAATTAATATTTAGTGAAGCTTTACGAATAGCAAGAAAAGGTGCTTTAACGGAATTATCTATCGAACGTACGGGTGATTCAAGACCGATTGCCGATCAATGTTTATTGCATTATGGAGCAGCATGTACTATGTTACAAGGTTTATTAGATCCTGCCGAACAAGTAGATGAACTACCATCTTTTGCTATAAGTTGCGTTGAAAAGTTTATTGGTTCAATCACGCGCAGGATGGCATGCATTCAAGAAAATTACGACAACCTTTCTGCCCTCATCATTTGAGGCATATCTCATTTTGTATGTATATATAACGATTTACACACATTTTCTCTCTCTTTCGGGATAAAAGTTTAATGTCATTGTACAGTCTCTCTCAATTATTTGAATTTATAAATTATCTGCTTGTGAAATATTGTACAAGAAGACGGTGACGAGATGAAAATTGTTGACATCAATCAACTTGCATAGGCTCCGTACTCTCATCTCCTATAGAAGATATACCTTGTCTCTTCCTTAGCATTAAACCATCATCTTTTTCTTGTCTTGCTGTTGTCCTTGCGCCTCTCCTAGTTGCTTTTTCTGCTTCTGTTTCGAGCTCTTCATCATTTATTTCATCGTCGTTTATGCTATCTTCCTTTTCCTTCTTCGCTTCTTCTTCATCATCTTTCTCTTCTCCTTCGAATTCAGATGTATTGCCGAATCCTGAAGGTGCACTAGCTGATTCCAAAATTACACTTTTTACGCTAGGTGAACCTGGTGGTAAATCACGCAAAGATTTCGCAGGAGAAGGAGTTCCAAGACTTGCCCTTCTATTAGCTGCTGAAGAAGCAGACCAAGGAGAAGTAACGGGAACACTTGATGGTCTTCTTGAATTAAATGTACCGCATCTTGGACAAATGTATTGAACTTCTTCCCAATCTTCTTTTGGGCATAATCCGTTATGCGTTAGACAAACATGACAAATTAATGCATACCTTTGTTCAGCTCCACCATCTTGTACGTTCGTTTCTACCCCCAAGATTTTATCTGCAACTCGATCTAACCAAGTCTTTTGAAATCGAAGATGTTGCTGTGGTGTTTCAAAGGGTAAAGAAGTTCCTGATCCGGTTGTTACGATTGTCGGTATTGGCTGTCCTTGTACTGTTTTCTGATTGTTCTTTACTGGAGTACTAAGCAATTCTACCGGCCTTGGGCCTGATTGTGATGATCCATTTACAGGTTTGCCATCTTTCATACCTTGAAATTGACGAGATCCTTGGGGTATCTCATTGGATTTAGTAGTTTGTTGTACTTGCTTATTCTGCTTTCCATCCATACTCGATCCAACTCTTTTCATTCCAGGTCGATTTACAGCAGTATCATCATATCGTTCCAAAAGGCTACGTAAATGATCAAATTTAGTCGCTTGTTTTATCTCATCAATCTTTTTTCTTCTTGTACGTTGTAATGATCTCAAATGTTTCTCTTCTCCAGCAGATACCCTTCTGAACCACCAACGAACGATTGATCGAACAGAGATGATGAGCATTAGACCTAATACACTTGGAAGCCAAACATGAAATCGTTCTGATTTTGTCATTAAAGGTCTCTTTTCTGTTGTTGTTAAATATACGAAAAGCGTATAAATAAGCCATAATAAGATTGCATATAATGTTAATGTGATACTTGACCTTCTCTCCCTTTGATTAACGCGAATTAATCTTGCTTGAACATCATTGATATCTTTTGTTAATCGTGATAAAACTGTTTCATAATCTGTCTCTGTAGTTTTCCACCATGGCTTAAACCAAGACAAAAAAGAAAAGAATGCCATCTCAAATTCTTATAAGAAACATAATCGAATGATGGTTGTGATGTTTTAAGAATTGATTAGTACACATATATCCGAAGAAAGTATAACACATCTTTGCAAAAGTCCGCCAGCAACTTTAATTTATTCATTCCTCTTAACACGCGACATTCCGCTAAGAAAAAAACCTCGACAACAAAAATGTGCTTTGTGTTAAAATTTGGACAGACTACATATACTATGTACGCTAAGAAGCAGACGGAGTACGAAAAGTGTGGAGGTAAGGCAGGCACACAACAGTTTTTGCAGGATTTATGTTCATGTTCTATCATGACGTTTATGATCATCATTCACTCAATCAACCATGTTTTGGATGATAGGCCGAAATGGCTTAGCAAATAACATTACTAGCCTTTCCGTGCAAAGATCCATCTTTACCGCATCAACTTCAGTAACGCAAACGGGACAAAGGAAAAGCTTTTTGAGAGCGTCAACGATTGTACCTTCTTTGACAACCTTATTCGTTGCTCAACATTATTATTTCTCAACGAGATCTTCTATTTTACACGCAGAATCATCCTCTGCTTCTTCTTCAAAATTCCGTCAAGCTGATCCTTCTGCTTTACGTAAACCTGGTTCACAATTATTCTTTATGAGTGTAAAAGAAGAACATCGTGATGAATGGCAAAATTGGATTGGTTATTTTAGACAAGCAGGATATGATTGTATAGATTCAAATATTGCAATTTCAGAAGAGGAAAACGATCAAGCACTTTCAGAAGAAATTGGATCACAAATTCGATTAATGTCTTTACAAAGAGCTCCTCTTTTATTTGCTTATAGTGGACAAGGAGCAAGAGCTGCTTTACATCATATTCAATCTTCTAAACCAAGAATCAGTGGTTTGGTTTTAGTTAATCCAAAAGGAACAGATCAATCAACAGTAGAATCAGCAGAAAAGTTAGATGTGAAAAAGTTACGTATTCTCATCTTATCCGATCAAGAAGATGAACAAGCATTTCGAAAGACTGAAAGATGGATGGATTCTGAAGGATTATCATAATTGCAATGTACATAGCATACACTAAGTAATTATTGGTTGTACCACTTGAATCACGCTTGACTAAGAGATCGGGAAGAATGAATGAATGTTACGTACGCGTTTGGCGTTTATGCTACATCCGGAAAATTGTTTTGAAACGCGATTGCGCCGCCTCTTTCTTTTTACGCGTTTTGAAGAGCAACAGGGCGAAAGTGCGTGCATAATCTAATCTATGTAGCATGTAACAAAAGGCCGCTTTGGCCTCCACGCTCTAACAAACATACTTTTCCAATGTAACACCCTCTTGTTTCAAATTGGTACTGAATATTGTATCGGACCTTATCAAAAACTTAATCTTATACCATCACGTCCTAATCATTTAGGGATTCTCTTGTCCTCTATTCAAGATCAAATAAAGATGGACTTGTTAAATAATCAACCTTTAGTCCAATTACGTTATTCGATAGCAGAAGCATCAAGTTATTCAGGTGCTTATGCTCCTCAAAATATATTATATGATCGACCACATGATATGCGATCAAGATGGACTGGTGCTGCAGTTGCAAATATGGTTGCACCCGCTATAGGAATGAGTTCAACTGTAACGCCAAACAGCACTTCAAATGAATCAACTGGACCTTCATTAATGACATCTCGTGATGGTGGATATTCGTTAGGACGCTCTCCTACAGTCGGACAAAGTACAAATAGCAATTCAAACGTTAGTCCTGCAATCCCAATTGCAGGAGCAAATAAAGGAATCGGATCACACACATCAAATAGCTTCTTAATCGGAGGTGGATTGACGGAAAAGCAATATTTAATTTTGAAATTAGAAAAGCCTGCAATCTTGAAAAAGATTTATTTCGGCAAATACCACAAATCTCATCCATGCAATGTGAAAGATTTCAAGATATACGGAAGTGCATCAACTCGTGATCCCAAATCAAAAGCTTGGGTTCGATTAGTTCGAGGTGTTTTGAAGAATGATGCGATCCCAGAAACATTTGAGACACGCTATACAACAGCTGATGGCGTTCCATTTCCTGTGCGATACATCAAATTGGTACCTTTAGCAACACATTTGCCGAATTACAACTTTTCAATATGGTATGTTGCTTTAGAAGGTATTTCTAATCCACAAATCGTAACTCAAATCTCTTCAGCATTTCACGAACATCGAGAATCAGTCGCACTACGATTGATCTTGAAGCATTTACGAAGTAGAGCATATCATTCCGCATATAGGATCCTTTTAGAGTCTTGCGGTCTTGATGCGCAAAATGAAGACAAGGAACTTCCCACGATTGGACCCAAACGTCCATTCGAAAGACCTGTTGTCACGCAATTGTTTCATGCTTTAATGCAAGGCTCTTGGGATATTGCTGAAGCATGCTTAGAACGTGCTGCTTGGGGCGATCAAAATGTGCAATCTGTTGCATCATCTATGGAAGGATCCGGAGACAGTGAACCCTTTATTCATCAAGGCTCTTCAGAAGCTGGGTTGCATATTAATGCAGCTGCTTCATTGTTGTCAGCTTACGTAGATCGATCGGTTCCTAAACCTGTATGGCATCAAGTTCTCTCTACGGATTTGAACGGCGATACACCATCCGGAAGAGGAGGTCATCAAATGGAATTAGATAGCGAAAAAGGAATTCTTTGGCTGTTTGGCGGATGGGATGGTAGCAAAGATTTATCAGATTTGTGGGCTTTTCACATACGCGAAAGCAGATGGCGTTGCATCAGCCGAGACGTTCGTCAGCAAGGCGGTCCTGGCCCTCGAAGTTGTCATAATATGGTATTCGATCCAAGAACTGGATTCTTGTATATTCTTGGAAAATATGTGGATTATGACAGAGCACCTTCGCCTGCTCGAGGGTCATCACCTGGTAATGTAACATCTGATCGTTCAGGTACTGCGGATAATGGTCCTGCTCCTTCGAGTGCTGCAAGAGGTTTATTCTTACCCAGACTTCCTGGTGGACCATCATTGACGGATTCGACAACTACACGAGGGGAGGGAGAAGAAACAGGATTGTTCACAAGTAATAGAGGAGGTCATATGCGTTTGATGGCGTCCACTGGTCGAAATATGGCAAGCGCAGAACCTGAATCAGGCAGACCTGAAACAACATTGTCAGGAGATAGTCAATCTTTTATGGATGATAGACAACCACAAATTAAAACAGGTTATGAATCTGATTTTTATCGTTTCTCTACCCGAACCGAACGTTGGGACCGTTTATCTTACAATACACATGCTGAAGGAGGTCCAAAATTAATCTTTGATCATCAAATGCTCATTGATCCGGAAACGCAAATGTTGTACGTCTTCGGAGGTCGTGTTGCTCATCCTGATGTGAACAAGATTGAACTAAGCGGAATGTGGCAATACGATGTCATTCAACGTTCTTGGCAATTCATCTTTGATGATAACACCATTCCACATGCACGTATTCCAGCTCGTGTTGGACATACTATGTTACTCGATACGCCAAAGACTGGTAGTATGGCAGGAAAGAGAATTCTCTGGATTTTAGCTGGTCAGCGAGGAACGACGTACCTTGCTGATATGTGGACATATCAAATTAATACTGGAATCGTGCGTGAAATCAGTAGAGATTATAGTCAATCCGGGCCAGAAGGAGGATTCACTCAAAGAGCTACGATTGATTCGCAAAAGAGAGAGATTCATCTTTTCAGTGGTCTCGTTCGAAAGAGCAAGAGCAAAGGTGAAAGGGTGAGAAGTGCATTTTGGGTTTATAATATCGAAAGAAGCGAATGGAAATTGCTTTATCAACATGGTGGAACTGGAAGTGCTTTGCGACCAGAAACTCAAGAAAGCGAAGAAACTGCGTTTAATAATGGTGAAGGTGAAGATGATACACCCAGCGAGCCAGTCGAGCCTGGTAGAGGTCCAACACAAGCATTCCCGATCATAGATGAGAGCAGATTATTTGAAAGCGGTCGAGCAAGAAACGTTCCTGCCCGAGATCAATCAATGGAACCAGATGTTCCGATGTCTATGGGTGACAATTCACCTTCTGTTATTGCAGGCTCTCCACATCCGGGCACTTTTGGTGCATCGGACAATGCTGGATCGTCAAACGTTGAGCCACGTCCAAGATTTGCAGCTCAGATGGTGTATGATAATAAGAAAGGTAATTTCTACATCTTTGGTGGAAATCCAGCAGAGAGCAATTCACCTTCGATTCGATTAGATGATCTTTGGTGTTTAGATCTTGTAAGACCGAGCATTTCTGAGATTTTACGTAGAGCCAAATTTAAATTACGCAAACAAAGGTTTTTGGAAATGGCACAAGAAGCTGATCAAATTGATGGTGGTCCAGGTGGATTAGGAGCGATGCAAGCTTTGTTGTATTTACAAACTCAAGTCTCGCAAGTCGTTAATCATGATGCACCTGAAGAAAGTCAAGCTTTCAGAAGATTAATGTCTCATCTTCTCAATGCAGGAACAAATGCAGGGCGTGAATCAAACACATCTTCCTCTGCCAATCGAACACATCCCTCAATAAACTTAAGCTCTGATCCTCTTTTCAGCAGCGATGGTAGTAGTCCTTGGATGTCTCCAGTGCCAGGAGCGAGTGTTGCAGCGGAAACGGGTACTTTTGCAAATTTACGTTCGGATGAAGACCCTGGAAATCATCTAAATGTTTTATCTTCTTCAGATAAAAAAGGTTTAAATTCTACTTCGGTTGAACAAAATAGCGATTCTGAAGGTGATAGTGATATGCTTTCGATTTCGCAAGTATTACCCCAAAATACAAATGAAAAAAGTGCAGAAGCGACGAATAGTAGTACAGTTGGTCAAACAGCAAACGTAAACAATCTTGAAAGCTCAAGTATTGTGAGCGCTTCCGCACGTCAATTAGCCCTAGAAGGTCAACCTACAACTCTTTACAGACAACGTTATCATCTCTTCCGTTCACTTTGTCAATTTTTCCCGCCTAATGGTGTTGAACCGAATTTGGATTTGTTGGATTGCGTTGAAGTTAGCAAACTTACGTTTTGAAAAAGATTGTCTTCTCTCATATAAAATACCCCTTGTTTAATACATCTTAATTACATACAAATATACATTATATCGTGACATTTATTTTTATTTTACAGTCTAGTTTGTTCAAATCCTGTCCAAAATCTACGTAAACCAATCATACCTGCTGGAGGAGGTGGTTGACCGTTGTGAAAGGTGTGATTGTTTGTAGTTTGTGTAGGATTTGGTGATGATTCTGAATTGTGTTGCTGTTGTTGAGCAGCCACAGCTGCAGCAGCATATAATCCATGCGGTCCTGTAGGCTGTACTTGAGGCACTGGATGTGGAAGTGAACGTTCCATTTGTTGTTGCATCAAAAGTGAATGCATTTGTAATCGAATTGAATGCATTCCATGTCTAACGCTATTCAATTCATCGTGTGCTCTACCTGCTTCGAAACCTGCATTCATTGAAACAAGATGAGCGTCATCTAATCTTCTTTCTACTTTTGTTATACGTTCTGATAATGTTGAAAGGTTTGCATTGATCGATCGTAAAGAATTAGAAATGTTTGATTCGCCGTTCGAAGAGACATTCAATCTGTTTAAATGCGTCGAAATTTGATCATATACAGATCTTTCGCTTGATCGATTTTGATTTCGTATTTCTTCTGGCCATTGCCAAGGTTCTTCTTCTGTACTTTCTCCTATCGGTGCACTAGCATAAGGTGCAAGAATCAATTGACCTTCCACTGATTCATTCTCTTCTGATGTAGGATTGGGTCGAGAAAGTCCAGTTGCGGATCTTGCTCTTCCTCTTAAAGCCAGTGTGGGAGGTACAGAAGCGAGGCCTTGTACATTCGTTTCCGAATTACGTTCAGGTATTTGTGGTGATTCTGTCTCTTGAACTGGACTATATTCTTGTCCGATAGCAGCTATGCAATGGGAAAGTAATTTTACCAAATCTTTTTGATTTTCTTCCATTGTGTTCATACGCTGAATCAATCTTCTGTTGTCTTGCTCTAAATCATTCAATGTTGCTGCATACAAATCCAAGAAAGATCGTAAAGGTGCGAGTTTGCAAACGGCCAAGTGCATTGTAGCTCTGTTGCTCTCGTCTGCTTCGGTACCCAAATCACCACGTTTTCCTCTCCAAAGGCAATGAGGCGCAAGAGGACAACCAACCAAAACTTCTTCGCATATTTCTTCATGTTCATCAAGTTCATCTTGTCGAAATTCAAGCGTACAATGTTGACATTTTTCAATCTTCGCTGGACAATTTTGTAAGTGATTGTCTAAATCACTCTCTCTTATCATCATACCACATCCATTTTCCACATTTGCAAAAGGACAAGAAATACGTTCAACTGAACAATCTCCAGAGGTAATATGATCTTGCCAATCTTTTCTCATCACCTTTTTCCCGCATCCACATCGACCATTCAAGCTGATAGAATAATGTGACTGATCGTTTGTAGCACTTTCCAATACCTCTGTTTCATCTATGTAAGTGAATGCGCAATCCCTTCGTATGTGTCCTTCGATTAAGCCTCGCTCGGCAAGGTGAGTGCATCCTCTTGATTCATTCGGGCATTTGACCAATAAAGAATCCACCATATTTCTTATCAAAGCGGCTGCTGGTCTAATTTGAGAAGAATTGAATCGTGTTCTACAGCTTGGACAATGTCCTCTAATTTCTCTTTTATGAATTTGTTGTGATTGTTCTTCATTTCCATCATTTGCATTCTTATTGATCGTTTCAAAATGTTGTTCAATGCATTTTTTGCAAAATACATGTTCGCAAGATGAAATTAAGTTTGGTTCGATGAATGGATTCAAACAAATTGGACATTTTAGCCATTCCGAAATACTTGAATCATCTAAAGCATAATTGTATTCACGTTGTTGAACTTCCGAAGAAGATGAAGTTGTAGAACGAACTGATGATCTTCTTCTCCTTATTCGAATGTTTGAAGATTGCGAAGATGTTCTTGATGATATAGATTCAGACATGATTATTCTCATAAATGCACCCACCGATCGAGAGCGTGTAAATCATTGTTGTAGAAAGGAAGAAGAAAATAAGCTCATATTTTTATCCGGTACTGCCGGGCATTCTGCATGCCGTACGAACTCCACCCCGCTTTTGTCATGCACGCATAAAGCGTGATTACAAAATTCATCCGCACAGAGCAGCACTACGCACGCCAGCGCTGACCCGGGGCCTCCGCATAACACCACAAAAACAATCAATATTTACACCTCATAATAGTGGCGGATAGGATTAATACACAAAATCGAATGGCATAACACTTAAAACTGACGGTAAAACTTATAACTTTGCCAAAGAAGTGCTGTAATTCGAGCTCTAGAGCAAATTTTGATTCTTGGGGACTTAATCATGATCGTCATCTTTAGACTTGAGAACCGTGACTGTATTGAAATTGACCACAAATAAAAAGTGCATCGGTAGGATACATAACAAATATAAACATGAATGCATACAGAGAAATAATATTTTGACATTCGGCAAAATTATAAAAATTTGATGGAAATGATATTAATGAAAATTTAAAAAATAATTTATTAAAAATTGATTGATTTCATTTAATATTTCATTGTTTCGTTTTGCCATATTTTATTATAAAAGGATCGACAGGAAAAATCAAGTTTGACGAGGGAGGACATAAGATGAAAGATGTTTAAATAAAATTGATATGATGTAAAAATGCAAAAGTAGAAAAATGAAATATATCTTAATGCATTAAAGCCTCTTGATACCTGATACTCTTTTATAGAATTTAACGAATATACTATCTGTGATGTAGTCTTCTTGTTCAGTATTGCATTAATATTATTTCCTTCATTAATCACCTCATGATCAGATATGCACGTTAACAACATATCTCAAGTCACTTTGGAAGAAGCGCGATTTGACAAGAGAGCGACGTGTGTGTGTGTGTGTGCCAGTTGTGAAGTGAACACGTGCGCGAAGCCAACGCTAAAGCCATGTGGAACAATTAAAAGGAAAGCGTGTCTCGGAAACAACTTCTTCCTGCTCGTTCACCATCAACAAACAAAAGTATCGATAGAGAGTTAAAGATGAAGAACAACATGTTTCTTTTGAGCAGTATAACATTATTGCTCTCAATTGGCATGGTCAATGCAATTGAATTACCAGATTTCCTAAAAGCCGCCTTACCGGAAAAATTACAACAAAATCTACCTTGGTATGAACAATCTTACGAATTCACTTTGATTCGAACGCCAGTTAAAGTTAAACCTATCGACTTCAAATTGGAATCTTTATTCTTAGCTATCGCATTCATTTATTTCATCGCTCATCAAATAGGTAAAACACGTAATCGTACATTAGCAAAAACATGGTTAAAGACTGCAATGCCTTTATTAGAAGATGAATTCGCATTCGTAGGAAAGGATGACGCACCTTCAGGACATCATTTTGGCACAGGGGAAGGAAATGGAAAGCTCATCTGGAATGGTGGAGGTGAAGCATTAGCATATGCAAGTGGTAGACGTGGCGTGGACGGTTTACAAATCTTATTCCGTTTAACACCTTTTCATGATCCATTTGAATTGTTATACACTTTCCTTTTCAACACAGCAACTGGATCATCAAAGCCTGTGATCAGCGATACAATTTCACTCACTTTCTTATTACCATATCAATCTCCTGATAACATATCTGGTGTATTTTCAATCGCAGATAAAAGCGTCTTACGTGAAAGTCGTCAAGGTCGTTTCGATTTAACATTTGCAAAAGTTTTGGATGGCGAAAATGTTAATTCACAACGTCAATTAGATGCAAGATATGCTATTATGAGCGAAGTAGGTGAACTTACAGATGCATTTTTGGGTGAAATTGGAGATAAAGGTAACTCTCAACGTCAAAGAGTTGGATTGCAAGCCGCATTGAATAATACCGAAGCAGGAAATTACCTTTACAATTTAGTCTTATCAGATCAACCGGAAAAGCGACCTGAAACAGGTGCAATTCCAATCGAAAAGCGTAAGAGAAAGCTTGTCTTGACTTTGCGTATGCCAAAAAGCCAAAGTGGAGCAAAAGCTTCTTTATCCTTGGTAGAAGCAGCATGTAATTTGGTAGATGCATTAGAACTTGGTAATGCCAAATTAAATAATGCAACTATCAACAAATTACGTCAAACACGCTTAGCTGTAGATAAAGAATTAACCGAAGAAGCAACAAAATACGATCGTGAAGATCAAGAAGAAGCACGTCAAGCTGCAAAAAGGAAAGCAGAACAAGAAAAGTTTGATAAATTATCTCCAGCAGAACAAGAAAAGAAGAAACAAGTGGAGAAAAAGAGACAACAAAGAAAAGCACAAGGCAAGCAAATGAAAGCACGTTAAGGTAGAGAGTAAAATTAAATGTCGCACCTTTTAGAAATTGCAGTCTATTTCCATAGACTGCAAATTTCCCTTTTCCATCCAGTGAGAGAGTGTAAAATGTGCAAAAAATGGAATCTAATTGTTATAACAGCTATTCTTACATGATCATTTCTTGACTTCCTGCATTACTAAGAGCAGCAAAATCAACATCTTCTCCTTGTACTTGACCACCCAACGATTCTTCTACCAATCGTTTCACTTCATTGAACCAGATTGATAAATCCACCGTGTTCAAAAGCTCTTCCAATTCAGTTATCTCTGCTTGGCTATCTTGTGCCAATTCATCAACAGTGACCTGATCTTCAAATTGAAGGTCATAAGTATTATTCAAACGTGCTTGAATTGTTTCTTGAGATGGCTGTACGAGTGTTTGAACAGGTTCCAACACAACAGCCGAAGTGGTTTCGGTATCTGCGCAAGCACGAAGAGAATGATAAAGAGCTGTGCTACGTAGGCGAGCTTCTAATACTGCATCTGCAACGTCTTTTGTTTGCGTAACCGTTTTCCAATCATCGAATAAGATGATTCGTCTCCATAAGCTGGTCAAAGCAAATTGAGCTCTGGCTGGTGGCATTTCTCGTGCTCGAATGAATGCCTCAATTGCCAAAATGAAATCGGAATTGCTATCTTCATTCGCATCGTGCAATGACAATAAATCAATTAGATCCTCAACAGAAAGTACTCGCCCATCAAACAGATCTTTGGCAAGGTGGAGGTATAGCTTACCAAATGCAGGTCTAAGTGATGATAAAGCCAACACTGCATCCTCGGCAGATGCTATTAGGTCATCCGGAGTAAGGACTTCTCCTTCAACTTCGTTTGCCTTTTTACGTAGATTATTTTTGATCCTGTCATGAATGTTCACCAAGTCGATCTGATCATCAAATTGTTCAATCGCGCTTTGTTCAGATTGAGAAGCGATTTGACCTTCCACCAAATGACTTGCTTGACTCAATTTCGCTAAGCTTAAGATCAATCTCTTGCTCGATACACTTTGTTTTTCATTATTTGCTTCATTCGCCAATCGTGTAGTGGCTTGAGAGAAATCTGCGATAGCGAAATCGTGCAGCCAAGCGACACGATTCAAGCTCGGATTTGCATCCAAAAATTCCCGCAACAGACCGTTGAAGCTGTCATCTTGAGCCAACAGAGTTTGCATCTCACCTTTTTGTGCGTAATACGTATACAAAGCTCCCGCAAAGGCTTGCCCATATTTATCTAGATACAATCGTATACGCGCAACACGTTGTTCTTTTGGTAAACTGCAACACAATTCCGTCAATGTCTCGAAATCTTGATGTTGTTCGGCAAGATTGAAAGCACGATCACCACGACCGATGGACCTTAGAGGAAGGAGGAAATTCCGTCTTTCAGCATTGTATTCTTCTTGCAAAGTAGCATATTCGCGTTCTAGGGAAGGATGACTTGATCCTGCCAATCGGAGATAAGATAGCCTTTCCTTGTAGGCGTCCAAGGTATGTGAAGCCAATTCGTATAGTTGGCCCTTTAAGGTAGATTGAAGATGCTTTTCATATTCTTCTGGAGTGAGCGTTTCCAGAGACAGTTCCCTAATCTCTTGATCGATCGTGTTTCCCAGTTGACGAGTTCTGTCCTTGATCAATGAGACTGTGCCTGATAAGGATTCTCGCAAAATCTTGACATTATTTGCAGTGCAGGTCCATGCTTCAAATGCAATACTGGAGAAATCCAAATGATACAAATTTGCAGTCTCATTTTGGTATCGCGAAGCAGCTTGATAGGTAGTCAGAAGAATACGGTTGGTCTCGCATACGGTTGCGGAAAGACGAGAAATACCTTGCGATGCCGATTGTTGAGCAAGCTCGTGTACGCGATTCAGGACCGCATTAAGCTCTCGCAACTCGAATCGAAAGAAATGACGTAAAACATCATCATCATCATCAGCATCTCGACAGACATCTTTGACTGCATCTGCGAGAGGATTGCCAACATTTTGCAATCGAACGGGCGTGCTCATCAATTCATCGACATAGTTCCATAGATCGATTGCCGATGCAATCAATTGAGCGTCAGCACAAAGCCTTCGGAGAGAGTTCTGAGTCATGAGGCCCATCATACCATTTAACGATAAAAATGCTGCCAATGAATGCAAACGCTCTAAACGATTAGCAAGCTGCAACTTTGTGTCAAGTGTATTGGTAAGACTGGGAGATTCAGAGCGCACAATGTCATCGCTTAGTTGTTCAGCAGCTGCGATTAGATCGCCTCGCATATCTAGTGGTAGATCGAAAGAGATTGGATTCGCCGCATTGTCACTGTGAAAGACGCCTCTTTCAAGCCTGGTCTTTAGTCTGTGTGTGTCAACAACATTTCGATCTTCACCTGATGCGATCAAATCTGACAAGCCTTTTGCTGCCACAACATCAACGGAAACAAGTAAGGTACCACTGCGTTGGGTGAAAACGGAAATTGATGCCGGAGCAGCGTCATCTCGAGGTTCATGATATGCGGGTACGCCTGTACCAATTATGCGATTCGAAGAGACATCGCGTAATTCGATACTTTCTTCCAATCCATCACTCTCCAAGTGCCTGAAAATGATCGCCTCTGTAAAGACAACGTAAATTACTGGACCACCATTCGGTGTGAGTAAGCGAGGAAAGTTGCTTGATCGGGCATCGGCAAGTCTGCTGTAGTGTAGAGATGTAACACTCTGTACAACAAGCTCGTTTCCCTTACCTTGCAGAATTGCATACCCGTAATGTAGTGCTCCACCCTCAATCAAGGGGAATGAATACAAGATGATTGACCTGCCATCTTTCGTCACTGTTACATCGACTAGTTTGAGGCTTTCTGCCGATTGACTGCCGTCAGCGATTCTTCCATCGCGCTCAATCAGTAATGGCCGCAAATCCTCATCGAATACCATCTTTTCTCCCCTTCCGTCAACGATAGACCACTTTTGCAGTGTTTGTTGTGTGATTGCATATACATCACTCGTGCTCTCGTTCTCATTTGACGACCAAGAAGCAAGCCCAATGATACCTGCACTGGTGCTTGCAAGATTTGCCGCTGCTCCAAATAGTCGTCCAAATATTCCTCTTGGCTGAGCGAATAAGGATACCACAGGCTGCAGCACACCACCGGATGCGATCAGGCGGATACAAATCATCCTCGCGTGAGTGGTTGAAGCGATGAACAAAGTAGGTTTGCATCGATGTACCGAATTAACAGATTCACCCATACCTAAAGCAATTGAAAACTGCTGCCTTTTGTCTTGTCCTTGACCAAAAGAGCTGCTGACATTGTCGCTGTAAAAGACATCACCTCCTGGTGTGATTAAAAGGAAGCCAGGCTCTCGATCACCACCTTTCGGTACGAACGCACAAGAAGGCAGTATTGTTTGTTGGTTAGAGGTATAAGGTGACGGTATCGAATGGGTAAAGCAGGTTGGCGTCTCGTAATTGCGTACGGAGTAGCTCCAGATAAAGTAATTATTTTTAGTGACAATAAATGCATGATTTGTGACCGTATCTAAAGAACCCGAAACGAGGTCATAAGGGCTTGCAGAGTTCAAGGCCAGATTGACATCATTTGGAATTTTAGAAAAGACGGAAACGGAATGATTGTCATCTCGTGATAAGATTGCTCCTTCAGATAAACCGCCTGCTGCTCGTGTCTTTTCTCTTTTTCGTATCGATTCACCATTTATTGTACTTTCGTATGAATCATCGCCAATCGAAGAAGGTGCTGCCGCATAAGAAGAATCTCTCAAACCAGATCCAATAAAGCGCATGGAATCCCTCTTACGTTGATTTGCATTACCGCCAAAGCTGCTTCCTGTCTTTCCTTTTCCGTAAGCTGTTGAAGGTGTTGCTTGTCCTCCAACCCTTGAAGTACTTGATCTTCCAGCCAAAGAAGGCGTACTTGCCCGCGAAAGACGAACAGATCCATCGCCTTGCCTTCTCCTAGCTGGGCCTTGAGAAGGAGAGGAAAACATGGCTAGTTGGGTATGCAGAAGACAAAATGATGGTGATGAATTCAATGTAATCTTCTCAAAAGTCCAAGCGTATTTCTCTCCAAAAAAGAAACGCGTTTTCGTAGTCTACAGTGAGTGGACTGTCCTTTAGCCGCTTAGGCCAGTTGCATCGCGTTAGCAGTGTTATTCACGTGCATGGATTTTTTTTGATAAAGTGCCAAATTTTGTATTCTAGAACTTCATGATGCTCTGTTAGTTACTACCTACCTACCAATAAACGGTCATAACAGCATGAGCTCGATGTCAATATGACAATCAATCAAGAGTCAAATAATGTAGCACAAAAACACAAACATACTGTAGGACAAGATCCTGACAGGATAGAGGATATTCTTCAGCAAAACAGAAGGCTGGCCACTTCATTCATGCTGAATAAATGCGAAAAGGAAGCTGCTCGAAATTGGGATGTATTTTACAAAAATCATCATGATAAATTCTTCAAGAATAAAAATTGGACTGAAAGAGAATTTAAGGAGTTGAACGGGAAGGAGGCTGCTGCAACAGAAAAAAGCACGCAAGGCTCTGATTCTAAAGCAGAAGATGCTAGTGCTTCCTTGGACGATCCCATGATTGGAGGTGAGATGGTAAAAGGAAATAATACTGTCCTTTTGGAGGTAGGATGTGGTCCTGGTGCTATGGTGTATCCAGTATTGGCTCGCAATGAAACTACAAAAGCTCATTGCTGTGATTTTTCTAGTCGTGCTGTGGATATATTAAAGTCAAATCCGCTTTACAACGAAGAAAGGGTAAATGCGTTCATTTTCGATCTTGTCAAAGAAGGTGAAACATTAGCCAATAAGGTAAAAGCTCATCCTTTCGGTCAACCTACTGTTGCATCACTGATTTTTGTCCTATCTGCCATTCCGCCGAAACATCATCGTGCAGTTTTAGCAAATCTTGTCGAGTGTTTACCCATTGGCGGTACTTTACTCTTTAGAGATTTTTCACATGGTGATTTGGCCCAATTACGATTTCATCAAAAAGCTTCGGCAGCATGGTGTGAGCCTGCTCTATTAAGCGAATCGCATGACTTTTATCGAAGAGGCGATAATACCTTTACATACTTTTTCAATGAAGAGGAGATGAAGCAACATGCTGAAGCTTTACAACTTCAAGGAGATGTAGAGATTAAGCAGATTCACAATCAAAACAGAAGAACGGGCGTTCAATTGCACAGAAGATTCATTCAGGCTCGATGGAAGAAGGTGTGTTGAAGAGACGTAACTGCTAATTGAGAAAGTGTTCCTTCATTAGCTCGTCTGAAATCTTCAAATGTAGATTGGAGAAGGTTCCCCGTTAGTCTATAAGATCGCGCTCTGTTGCATATTCTGTTACCCAACTCATACCCCAAAGCCTCATGGCCCATGTATTTCTAGCAAAAGTATCTTAAATGAATTCATAGATGTGAACAAGTTTAAGGTACGACGACAGAGCCAGCTTCACAGACTATATCGATATAATTGAGATGCATATCGCTGCCTTTTCTCGGTAGCATGGTAATGTGTCGTCCGATGGAGAAAAGAATGTGATTCTATCATGTTGGTATGTGTCTCTGTGTAGTAGTGGTTCCGTAAACATTCAAGGGCCTATTATTGAAGCTGAGTATTCTATTCTAGAAGGAAAGCTCGTGCGCGACGCGCTGTGCCTGTATCTTGAGCCAGCAAGGCTGAAAAGGAAGGCGCTCAATCAGTGGCTATTCTAAATTTGATAGGACTAGTCAAATGCAAAAGCCGCGTCTTGCTTGCTTTGTACGTACACTGAATGGAAATGGCCTTCGCTTGGAGGGTCTACTGTATCTTCTTCAGCCTGAAATCAGACTAAAATTCTGCGTTGCACTGCTCTCAATTCGCACCGGCCTTAAAATATATATTGCAGTGCGCTGCGCTGCGCGTGTGTGAGTGTGTGTGTATGTGCCTCGAGCCACTTTAATTGAATGAAGCACACGTATTCCCTCTTACTCTTTCGAAAAATGTGCGTGCGCTGGTAAGTTTTGTCCAAAGTGAGTTTTGTGGAATTTTGGTAGACGACTTCGGATCATGATATCCAGACTTACTTTTGATCATAACTTTTCTTGAATTCACACGAATCATCGATACGTTCAGGAAGGATATCTTGTAGAAAGGATATTCATTCAATTCGTGGATCAGCGTAGAGGAGTAGTCGGAAATCGATCTTACGCACGCACGCACGCACGACATTGAAGAAGTTCGTCGCTCGTTCGTTAATTGTGCTCTGATCCTACTATTTCGATCGTAATTTCGTCTATATAATTTCTTATCTTTCTTGAAGCCTGAGATTGGTCTTCCGAATACTCAAGGAGTCGATAGAGGCGAAATAGAGGTCATCGTTAGGACTCTCGAAAGGGCAATTTATTTGTAGCACGCAGTCGCGTTACACACAACAGGGCTTACATTCATAACTCAAAAGATCATCATATCACCATGGATCCACATCTAGATCCCTCTACGGCTGTGGTCAACTCGGTGGATGATCAAGCATCAACACCGATGGAAATTGACGAACCTGTTTCTGTTCTTGATGAACGTGCCTTTGCAGCAAAGCATTTGGCGGATTTGGGTCAAGATGAGGAAGATTTCAAAGTTATGCATTGGGATATCAATGATTGGAGTAAACTAGAGAAGCGTATCACAGGACCAGAATTCGAATGTGGTGGACATAGATGGCGAATTTTGCTGTTTCCTTTTGGAAATTCAAATGGACAACCAAACGATATGGTCTCTGTCTACCTAGACTATGCAGATCCTAAAGGAAGTCCAGAAGGATGGCATGTATGCGCACAATTTGCTCTAGTGATTTCCAATCCACAAGATCCTTCCGTTTCTTCTTCAAGTCAAGCTCACCATCGCTTTACTGCTGAAGAAATGGATTGGGGTTTCACACGATTCAACGAGTTGAGAAAGCTCAGCGTACCCACCGAAGGCCGTCAACGACCGATTATCGAAAGGGAATCAGCCCGTGTTTCAGCATTCGTTCGAGTGCTCAAAGATCCAACAGGTGTACTTTGGCACAATTTCATCAATTATGATTCAAAGAAGGAGACTGGCTATGTTGGACTAAAAAATCAAGGTGCAACATGTTATATGAACTCTTTATTACAATCACTCTTTTGCACCCATTATTTCCGCAGAGCGGTTTACCAAATTCCCACAGAAAACGAACAACCATCCGAAAGCGTAGCATTGGCTTTGCAAAGAGTCTTTTACCTTTTGCAAACATCCGATCAACCTGTAGGAACGAACGAATTGACCAAATCCTTCGGTTGGAAATCGCTAGATTCTTTTTTGCAACACGATGTACAAGAATTCAACCGAGTTCTACAAGAGAAGCTTGAAACAAAAATGAAAGGCACAATCGCTGATGGTGCTATCACAAAACTTTTCGTTGGTAAGATGAAGAGTTATTTACGTTGCGTTAATGTTGATTACGAGTCGTCACGTATCGAAGATTTCTACGACATTCAATTGAATGTCAAGGGGATGGCAAATTTGGAAGACTCTTTCCGCGATTATGTTGAGGTAGAAATGCTAGAGGGCGATAACAAATATCAAGCTGAGGGCTACGGGTTGCAAGATGCTAAGAAAGGTGTTTCGTTTGAAAGCTTCCCACCTGTTCTTCACCTCCAACTCAAACGTTTTGAGTATGACATTGAAAAAGATGCCATGGTCAAGATCAATGATAGACACGAATTTCCCATGGATATTGACCTGGCAGCCTACGTTGATAATGCATCGCCAAAAAAGAAAGAGAATTGGAAGTACAAATTGCACGGTGTTTTAGTTCATTCAGGAGATTTGCATGGTGGTCACTACTTTGCACTTTTGAAACCAGAACGGGATGGAAAATGGTATAAGTTTGACGATGATCGTGTAACACCAGTCACTGAAAAGGAAGTCTTGGAAGATAACTTTGGAGGTGAGATTCCAAATGGACATCTCGGTGGCGTAGCGCGTGCTCCTGTTCGAGCAATGAAGCGTTTTACAAACGCATATATGTTGGTCTACGTCCGGGATGCAGAAGCTCCTGAAATTTTGAAACCGTTCACTGTTGAGGACACGCCTGCACATCTACGCGAGAGGTTGGAACAAGAGCGAATTCAATTGGAAGCTCGAAAGCGGGAGCGTGAAGAACAACATTTGTACTTGACGGTCAAAGTCATCACCGAAGATACATTCAAGCTTCATCAAGGATTTGATCTTGCCACTTTTGAAGAGCGTAATCTTCCCGCTTCAGATTTGCCTTCTTTCCGTGTGTTGAAGAATGAACCCTTTTTACTTTTCAAGAGTAAGCTTGCCCAACAATTCGGATTGGACGAAGCTGCTATGCGTTTGTGGGTCTTGGTCAATCGGCAGAATAAGACTGTCAGGCCTGATACAGTTGTTCCAGAGAACGATCCTAATCTAACATTGGAAACTGTACGTGATCGTATGGCTTCTCGTCAAAACGATCTTAGACTTTATCTCGAGTTGACCGATCCAAACGATCAAATTGACAAATCTCAAGGGCCAATTATGATCTTCTTGAAGTACTTTGACGTTTCTCGGCAATCTCTAACAGGTGTCGGAAGAGTTTACGTTAGTAAAAATCACAAAGTATCCGATCTTGTGCCAACGATCAACCAATTGATGCTCTGGCCACCAACGGTACAACTACGTCTTTATGAAGAGATCAAACCAGGCATGATTGAACAAATGAAGATGAAGGCTACCTTTTTGCAAAGTGAAATTCAAGATGGTGATGTAATCTGCTTCCAGACAGAAATTTCTGAAAAAGATGCACATGATTATGAAGCGCAATCGCTCTATTCCAACCCCATCCAATTTTATGACTTCTTGCAAAACCAGATCAAAGTTTTGTTCAAGCCAAGATACGAGGATGTGGAATACAAAAGCGAATATGAGATCACATTGAGCAAAAAAATGACTTACGATATGATGGCAGCCAAATTTGGCGATCGATTGAAACATGACCCATTGAAGTTGCGCTTCACTACCGCAAACGGACCAAATGGAACACCAAAGACCGTTTTGAAACGTACAGCCAATCAAACAGTAAACGAAATCGTTCAACCCAGCTACATTCAAGGCCAAGCATCCCTCCTGTATTATGAACTATTAGACGTCTCGATTGTGGAATTGGAAACAAAGAGAAGCTTAAAGATCTGGTGGATGGGAGCTCACAATCACGAAGAAGCAGCTCAATCCTTCTTGTTGCCGAAGACGTTCAATATCAATGATGTCGTTGATCATCTTGCCAAAACGGTTGAGTTATCACCCAATGGGTCACGCAAGATTCGCATCTTTGAAGTTATTGGAAATGGGCGTCAACAGAGGGAGTTCAATGGTGGTGAGATGATCGGAAATATTAGCGAGATGACTGACTTATTTGGAGAAGAAGTTTCAGTGGAAGAAGCACAAGCAAGAGACGAAGATAAAATCATTAATGTTTTCCACTTTAGTAAAGATGCAAATCGCACGCATGGTGTTCCTTTCAAATTCGTCATCAAGCCTGATGAAAAGTTCAGCGAAACCAAGCTCCGCATTCAACAACGTTTAGCAGTGGCAGAAAAGGACTTTGCCAAATTCCGATTCGCCTTGGTTCAATCAAGCACATACAAGCAACCGTCCTATTTGGAAGATGACGACGTGATTTATGATCACAAATTCTTGCCAGATGATGTTTTAGGATTAGATCATATCGATCGATCCGGCAAAACGGGAAGGATTGCAACTGCAGTGCAGGATAGAGGAATTCGAATTCGCAATTAGGACCTATCTTTATAAACAGAAGACAAAGAAATTCATGTACTCTTATTCAATACTTCTTTCATAATCTTTCCCTTTCTCACACCCTTGACAAAGATCACATTTGACTATTTTGTGCATCCTTTCGTTGAAATTATCTTGTAGGGCATGTAAACAAATTTTCTCAATTTCTCATCGAAACGAGTTCCAAGCTTTAAACTTTTAAACCTGATCGTGAGCCATTTGAATGCCAAGGTGGCACACTTTTACTACATATTCTACGAATACATGAATTTTATTAATCTAGTATACATTTAATGATCTTTGCGTCCCTTTGAGGGATTATTTCTCTGTGGATTCAAGGGACCGTCTACTAATTCAGCTAATTCGAGAGCATCACGGGCAGCTCTATTGATCAATTTGAAACGATCTGCTCCAAGATGAACTCCTCCATACCATCGTGTCACAATCACAATTCCATTTTCTACATGGCAAAGATCCAAAAGATGTGCCAATCGTCCACCTGCAGCCGTTTCACCGTCATCATCGCAATCACGATGAATCAGATTTGCACCTCTTACGGAATCGTTGTTATCTTTTACCTTACAAACCCATGCATACATAGTAGGATGAGTGGCACGGGCTATCCGCCTATCTTGAAGTAGATTGGCAAGGATGATCGGAACATCAGCAGGATCATGAAGAGCGGCTGCATGGCCAACAAATGTACTCTTTCTTTCCGAAATGGCTGGAGAAGTGACCAATTTGACGGCTGCGGATGTGCTTCTTGCTCGATCGAATTGATTCGAATTATCAAACGAAAGTTGTCGGATCTGATCTGAAATATCATCATCATCATCATCATTACCCCGCAAATGCTTCTCTTTTTCCTCGTCATATGTTTGTGCCCCTTGTGTTGTTGGCTTGTGTGCTTGGCGATCTTCGTACCATGATTCGATCAATTCTCTTGCTTTTTCTATTCCATCGAATAATGCCACTTGACCTTTTTCAAACCTTACATGCTGTGATTCGGTAATCTGAGATTTTGTTTGAATGAAAATTCGTAATATCCGACCAAACAATTGGTGATCGACTCCGTGTGAGCCTATATATCGACTCAAGAGTTGAAGTTGGGGAGATGAATCGGATAAAGGATACCCTGACGGTAGTGTTGCAGAAAGACGAATAGTTATGGATTCCTCGCCATCACCAGCAAAGTTTGCTACGCCTAAAGGTATTGTGAATGCCAATCGAATAGGTTGTGTTGGCTCCCATTGAACCCCTTTAGCATTTGCAGCTTCATCCGCTGTCTCGTCAATCAAAACGGTGCTAATACCGCCACTTTGCGTTCTTTGTACGGTCAATAAGCCTATGCATTCTTCGCTATAAATTGCTTGCAATGCGATCAATTCTTCTGCTACCTGTTGCGCAGCTTCGGCAGACTGGTTGGACGATCCTTTTGAAGAAGACTCATTCGCAAAACGCTCTAATTGTTCGATCAGAGATTGGATGGCCGTCATTGTTCTTTTGACTTTCTCCTGCACAAATGAGCTTTTTATCTCAAATACATTGCGTATCTGATTTCCATTATTTATCCTCAAGAGAAGAAGAATATCGATAGGGAGGAGGTTACGCTAGTGTATGTACGTACTCTTTTTTATCTCGTTGAGCCAGGCTCTATCCGTTATTAAATAAGCACACGAAGCTCCGTGAACGTAAAGGAGAAAAAGTTACTAAAAATTACCCTGGAGAAAGTAATAAAAATAAAAGAACAACACTTGTGCGACGCGCCTTGCCACGCCGGGAGCCCGGATTCACTCCTTTGTTCCACTTACCAACCCAAGTATTTATTTAATAAAGGACCTGCAGCTAAATTTTAACTTTGTGCGTACGCTAGATGCATTGCGTTTTTGAGTGGAACAACACTCGCATATTTATGTTGGGCGTATTATTATTATTTGAGGAAATAAGCAAAGAAATGTGACGGACGTGCTCTCTTTCTCTTTCATCACCATCTCTCGGCACTTCATCTTTTTGATCTTTTGTCAGAATAGAGAAAGACTTATTGCGCCGGTTGTAATAAGTAGGCCATTTAGACTGATTTACGGCATCGCAACTCCGAAAAAAACAGCAAAAAGAATGGAATAAGGACTTTCAAGGTACTCTCTCCTACAAACAAAAACATTCCAACCTTCTCTTCTTTGCATGTTTTTCTTGTCGGCATTCGTATGCGCATCAGTAATGTCAGTGGCCTGAGGATAGATAGGCTGTAAGAATCAGACGCAAACAGATACATCGAATCGTAAAACATCAGCGACAATGGCGAGCGCACTGCAGAAACTCTTCCGAAAGCGGCTTGCACGTCAGCAGCAACAAAATGATCAGAGCAAATCGGAAGATCGTTCAAGTAAAGGCAAGAACAGCGAAAGTGGGCAGACGATAAGTGGTCCTCCTTCAGGTAGGCTACCGCCATCTTTCACAGTCAGCGACTTTCACTCTCCCTCGTCTTCAAGCCTTCATCGGTTTTCAGCTTCTACATCCTCATCTGTGCATACAACCATCTCTCAGCCCATCCATCGGCCTCAAGCATACTCAAATGACCGAGGATACAGCTTTGATGCATTCGAAACAGATGATCATGTTATCGGAAGAGAAAGACTGCGGTCTAGTAGCATGGGAGCATCTGTCATGCTACGTGATAAGTCAACCGGCAGCAGATCATGGCGTGATTCGATTCTTTCTGATGGCCACGGAGCAGCGACCGTAGATCAGTTTGGTACTCTGATACCTGACGAAGCAGGATCTACGCAGAATTCCTCGCATCAAGGTCATAAAGAAGAAGAAGACGAGGAAGACTTGGAGCATAACGCGATCTATACCGCCTTATTGAATCGAATGGGCCATACTTCAAAGTGGGCAAGCGCAAAAGTCTTGTTGATCCCTAGCAATGCTATCCTTCGTACGTCCAATTTAACAGAAGAGGAATTACGAAGCGATGCATATATCTCGCTTCACGCTCTCATTGCGTCAAGCTTGTTCAAAGATCAATTTGAATCTCTCAAATTTCCGGTACCTCAATTGGATGTGTCTGAAGATCCATGGAGTAGAATCAGTCTCACATCAACTTTCCAGCTTGAATCGCATTCTGTGCATGTTATACTTACACGTGCGGCCAGTTCTGAGTCAAAGAATCAAAAACATCTGAAGCGATCGCTGAAGGTGATAAGTGAGACAAATGTGTACCACACTGTGCACTTGCCAAATAATTTTCAAGATTCGCTTCCTCACAAAAACAGAATACGACTGCGCGTGCTGATCGTCGACGGAATAGTCGTTCCGACTTCTCTCGTTACAAGGAAAAGTGTGAGACCCCCTACTTCATCTGCCACTAGCGCAAGAACGACTACATTCAAGATGGACGAAGACAGAGGCAGTTCAGTAACATTCCCGACAAAAGACTCAAGGGCGGACACTGTGATCGAAGAAGGAAAAAAGAATGATACTTGCCTCATCCCTTTATCACGGCAATTTTTGTCAGACTATGCTTTTTTGTTGGACCCCCCTGTGGGTGCGGGTCCTTTGCGAGGCCCTCTAAAGTGCGCATTGGATGCCCTTGAACGGGCTTCAGGTGAATTTGCAAACGCTTATGTTTATGTGCCAGGGTATGATTCTTACAACGTTTCTCGCATTCGAAGAGGAATATTGGCACGTTCTTGGCATGCATTTGAGCAAGCTAGAAAAGCAAACGGAGATGGCGAACGTGGCCGGGAGGGTGATCTCGATCTTACCACATGGTTAGGCAACGATGGAAGAGCACGTCTTCTATTACTTTTGGAAAATGTGGTGATGGGGTATTGTCATTCAAAGGTATACGGTTCAATTTGTAGCATTCGACATGGTGCAGATGAAGCTTTTGATTCAATCATTGCTACATATCACGATTATGGAATTTCTTTAAGAGATCTAGGCATTACACGAAAAGGCATCAAGCTGGAGTCATATGATTTGAATCTAGCAGAAGCGATTCTAGGCTGTTTAGGAGACGCTGATGAAGACATGGAGTATATTATGATGGACAAAAATATTACCAAAATTAAGCAAATGGCCGATACCGGGAGACTACCGAGTCAAGCCGACCTATTTGACAACAGCAATTTCCACTCAACGCAAAGAACAAGGTGTCGAATACGTACACCTCTAGATACACTTGAAGTATTGCATGCGACATTGGTGGAGATCAATCTAGCAGCAGTCCAGTCTAGCCGCAGGCAAAATGGAGGTCAAGATTTACCCTCTACCACATTAGGAGCTGATGACCTTTTGCCAATACTTGCCTACGTTCTGATTAGAGTTGCGCCACGAAAGCTGACAAGTCTTTTATACTATGTCCGTCTTTTCGGTATCAGTGATGTTACGCTCTCGAAACATAATTGGACATTGACAACCTTTGAAGCTGTAGTGAAATACCTTGCGGATGATCCTCTTGATTTGAGTCATGGAAGCGATTCCTTGCACATGCAAAGAGTTCAACAGGCTCCTTCGATCCGCAGTGCGCGTTCTTCGTTGCGATCTCCAACCACTAGTATTGCTAGCGGGTCTAATATCGGAAGAATGGAACGAACAACCAGTCAGCAAGGGTCAGCACATGAACGATCGCGAAGATCCTCTTTGCCAACTTCTGCCATGATGAGTATACAATTGTCACGACAAAGTTCGGAAAGCAATGCAAGGCAAATGAAAGACTATCTGAGCGGTAAGGCATTCTCATCTGCCAGTTCTGTCATTTCACATGATGGCGGAACAATGTCTGCAGACGAAGGTGATACAACAGTACAAGCTTTCAAAATGCCAGGACAGCCAGCCAGTGCTCAATCAGAGCAATCAGGCCAACGCGCAAGACGGCCAACAATGGCCATTCGACAAAATTTCGGAGACATGGACGCATTGTCAGAAAAGGCGAAATCATATTCAACAGATGGGAATAGTATGCATAGAAGAACATTATCGGCTTCTAGCGATCTAGTCATCCGTCCTCAAATTGTGATGCGTGCATCTCACAGAGCTCGAGAATCAAAAAGCATAATCATGGACCGCCCATTGTCGCCGCAAGAAGGATATAATAGTAGTAGAGGTGCATCTCCAGATCTTTTACCACATGCCTCGCAGCTGGATCATCGTCGAAGAAGCATAGACTCATGGACCTCCTTGAGCTTCTTGCAGGGGAATATGAGCCGTCCAGAAATGAGTCGTCATCCTAGCACGGCCGCGATAACAGAAGAAGAACGCCATATTGAGCCGAGAACGGATAAAGGCGAAGAGGTTATGATTGCAGGTTCACCCGATCCAACAGGAGCAAACGTTCAGAGCATTACTTCGATCGAGCGCAATCGTTCAACGAGCTGGCTACCGACTTGGACCAGTGAATGGGGCTTGTCAAGTAGGCGTCCTTCACTTGATCCCAGTCATCAGTCACATATTGAATCTCAAGAGGACAGTAAAATCAGCCAATTCTCTGGTCATACTTCTGTTGCAAGTCAAGAACATTCACACGGTCATCAGGTCGATATTTCCGATAACTCTATCATAGTTCGACGCTCTGAGTCAAATCAAAGTGTACCTGCATTAGGTTTTCCCAGTCTTGATTCTATGCCATCCCTCGAGCCGCACGAAGGAAACGCAACATCCTTAGAAAACGATGATGCAACTATGGGAAGTAGTCCACGTGATCGCAACAGTATCATGTCTTCTCCTTCATCTATATTTTCTGGAGCAAGTACTTCGATTCATCAATATCAAGATCAAGCCACGATAAAAGGATCACGCGGATCATGGTATATGAATGATCTTCTCTCGTCATCATCTTTAGGCAAGAATAGTGCGATAAGTTCTGTACACTTGACCAGTCCATCATCAAAGAACGAGAGACGAAGAGGAAAAACACGATCTAGATTGTTGTCCACATCTACACCAACAGATCCTTTGCCTCCTGCATTGACGACATCAGATGTTGCACATGCATTGCCAAACCTATTTTCTTCTCAAGCGCGAATCTCTTCACCTGATGAGATTCAAAGACGATCTACAAATCAAATCAACAAGAGGCCAAGGCCATCCTCTATTACTTCTGCGGATACAATACCTTCGGTAACTTTGTCTCCTCCCCTTCTTGATATTAGGAGTAAAAGTTCCGATCATCAAGACGTTTCTACACTTCAAGGCTTCTCTCGTAAATCTTTGACATCTCATGAACCCATGTCGCACATGGGCACATCAAGAGGTATTTCGTCTGTTCCAGCTTATAACAGTCCACAGATGCAATTCATCAAATTGGACATCCCTTCTCCTGTTGATGAGCGTACAGATCCAATCATGACAACGTCAAATCTATCATGACCATTACGATCAAATATACCCAAACTATACGCGAAAAGACTTGCTGGTTCAAGATTTTCAATACTTTCTCGTAGTAACACCAACGACATCTCTCTGACTTAATTAAAATTTACACATACACCACTTCTTTCAGACCAAAAAGATTTCTGTAATAGTTTATTTATATAGCACAATCGAGAACGCAATTATGATTTGTTATAAGACAAGCGGCTTTGTATGACTGATCAATTAGACCCTCATGCGGCATCCAATTTTGCTCCTTGACCTGGTAGAGAAGAGCGGAAAGTGCGTTCGGTGTAGAATCTCTTTGCAGCTCTTACTGCATCGTCAACAGCTGAACCACAATCCGAACCAACACCTTGAGCACCTTCAGGCTTACCACCACTCTTTCCACCAATGATGGGAAGAATTGTTTCAGACCATTGACGACCGTCTAAACCTTTTTCGATATCTTGTTTTGGAACAAAATTGATATGAACAACTTTTCCACGTGGATTGACACCGTCTGCAGTCTTTCCTGCAGCTTCATCAACGGCAGCAGAGAATAGGTAACCAGCTTTGTTGAGCTTTTTGAGCAAAGCAAATCCGGCTTGTAAAGCTTTGTTGTTAGCTCCGATGTCGAATTGATGAACAAAGACTGTCTCTTCAGCATTTTTCTCGAAATACTGAGTAATGGCATCAGTGACAACCTTTGTTTGTTCAGCCAAGCGTGCTTTGGACTTAGCATCATGAGCTTTTCGGACCTTTTGATAAGCTTCGTTCAACTCTGCTTTGTGAACAATACTGATTACAGCTTGTGAGAGTTCAACGCTGTACTGTTTGATACCTGCTTCCTTGGCGTCAAAGTTTTCCTCTTTTTCCAAAGCCTCCAAACGTTTCTTGAAATCACTTGCATCTTGTGTTGCTTGACGAGCTTCATCACCTGTAACGGCAGTAATACGTCTGATACCCTTTGCGATACCGTTTTCTTCCAAGATGACGATTGATTTGATATCTCCAGTCTTTGCCACATGTGTACCTCCACAGAATTCAATACTTGTCGTTCTCCAGCGCGGGTTTTCGATATCCTTTTCGATGTCCTCAACGCTGTATTGTAAGCTCACAACACGCACTGGGTCAGGGTATTTTTCTCCGAAAACGGCTCGAACGCCTGGAATCTTGTGTGCTTCTTCTAGCGTGACCTCACGGGAATAGACAGCAACATTCTTCTCAACCCATTCGTTGCAAATCTTTTCAATCTTGTCCATATCAGGTACAGCAATACCAGCTTTGTTACTGAAATCGAAACGTAGCTTTGTAGGGGCTACGAGCGAACCACGTTGATCGATATGATCACCTACGATTTCACGTAAAGCAAAGTTGAGGATGTGAGTACCCGTGTGATTGTTGCGGATCGGCCAGCGGCGAGATTCATCGTATCCGGCAACTACAATATCGCCCACCTTCAGTTGACCGTATTTGAAAAAACCAGCATGTAAGACATATCCTGAGTAGCTTTGAGTATCTTCGACAGCAAATTCTGCTTGTCCATCAATGATAATGCTTCCTGTATCGCCTTGTTGACCACCGGATTCAGCATAGAAGGAAGTTTTGTCTAAGATGATACCAAGAGGCTTGCTGCTATCAACATTTTGTGATTCAGACGAATCGAAGAAGCCTCCGTTTTGGTAAATTGCCAAAATTTTTGCTTGCACATTTTCTCTACCATATTTTGCATTATCATCAGTCTTGGGCAATTTGACTTCCTTCTCTAAGTGACCGAGATCGTGAACGTCTAATTTAGGCATAACACTTCCTTCTTTCTTGTTTTGCGCTTTGCTTGCTTCGAGACTTGCCAATCTTGCTTTCTCAAAATCCGCCTCATTAATTTGCAGTCCTTGTTCTTCGGCCATGATATGAGTCAAATCAACTGGGAAACCAAAGGTATCGTATAGGCGCCAAATATCCGTACCGCTCAATTCTTTGCGATTTTCAGCTTTTGCTTTGGCGGCGTATTGCTCAAACAATTTCTCACCTCGATCAAGAGTTCTAGCGAAAGAAGCTTCCTCTTCGTCTAGGATTTGTTTGATATCATCAACCTTCTTGTGCAATTCAGGGAAAAAGGTACCCAATTGCTCCACAAGGGTGGGAAGTAAATCACTGAAAAAGTGTCCAATTGGGACTTGGAAATATTTGCGGACGTAACGTGTACCTCTTCTTAGAATTCTACGTAAAACATATCCTCTTCCATCTCTGTCCGGCACACCACCATCGCTCATTGCGAAAGCCAACGTCCGGATGTGATCGGCAACAACACGGTAAGCAGTATCTATTCCATCTACATCTTCTTTTCCGAGCTTGCCTGCATACGGTCTTGCTTTTGTCAATTCTTGAATTTTGCTAAACAAGGGAAGGAACACATCAGTGTCGTAGTTTGATCGTTTGTCTTGCAATACAGACACCAAACGTTCAAAGCCCATACCGGTATCGATGTGCTTTGCGGGCAAAGACCTCAAAGAAGAGTCTGGCTCACGATTGTAGGCCATAAAGACGTTGTTCCAAATTTCAAGCACGTCTGGGTCATCCTGATTGACGAGATGTGCTGCATTACGTCCACCAATACGATCGTAGTGAATTTCACTGCAAGGTCCGCAAGGTCCAGTTGCGCCCATCTCCCAGAAATTGTCTTTTGCGTCACCTGTGAGGATATTTTCGGGCAAAGCTCCAACAGAGAGCCACAAATCGCGAGCTTCTGTGTCAGGTTCTAAGCCATTCTTTGGGTCACCTTCAAAGTAGGTGACGTATAGTCGATCGGCCGGTAAACCATACACCTTTGTGAGCAATTCCCAAGACATTTGAATTGCATCTTTCTTGAAATAATCACCAAAACTCCAATTTCCCAACATTTCAAAGAATGTGTGATGGTATGTATCTTTTCCTACATCATCCAAATCGTTATGTTTACCACCTGCTCGAATACATTTTTGACTGTTCACAGCACGTTTCAACTGACCCAAAGGAGAATCTGCAGGAGCTAGTCCAAGGAAGATTGCTTTGTATTGATTCATACCTGCGTTGGCAAAAAGAAGTGTTGGATCGTCATAAGGAATTGTTGAGCTACTTGGAACGAATGTATGCTGCCTTTCTTTGAAGTAATTTACGAATGTTTCACGAACCTTGTTTGCTGGCCAATCGCCAAATTGCGATTTTGTCGATGAAACATCTGGCACTGAGGTAGTTGACATTTTCAAAGAGGTCGTAAATAAGCGAGCTGATCTATTTTCAGGAATTGTTGATCTCTGATTCGATAAAATATGTGAAAGTCCAATCGGAGAAGAATTGAACGATCGGACACAAGGCTTTGCACTAAAGGCTATCGGAGCGATACGATGATGTGCAAGCTGAAAAGTGTTCGAAACTCCAACGCTGGCAAATCGTAAAAATCTCCCTGATTGAATCAGCATACAATATTGCAAAAATCGCAAATTAAGGAGTTGATGTGAAAGAAGAAGTTGATTGCATTTCGATTCAAAAATGTCATTTTTTGCCTGTGCGTTCTTCCCTGCAGATAGTTCACGTGAGTGTAAATAAACCTCAGCGATAAACCAACACTTTCAGCACCGTTTGTACATAGAATCTGTAACACAGGCGCGTATGCACAATTATTGTTGGTTTATATAGACTGTGTGTATTTCTATACGAAGAAGCCGAGGTGATATCTCCACACCATCCATCCATCCATGCTATCATCAGCTTGAGGAAAATAATACAAATCTTCCACAAATATGTCTGCCGATCCAGCTGAAGCAAGTTTCAGATCACAATTATCTGGTTTTCGATGGGCACAAGGAAGAACGGATGATTCACGCGGATCGAATGGTACATCCACAGGAGGACCGGCAAGTTATCTTTCCACTTTAGGAAGCAGTATAAGCGGATATGTACCTCTACGAAGCAATGAAAGAACAAATGAAGAAGAGGCATATTTAAGTTTAAGCAGATGGGAACGTTTTCTTGGTTTTCTTGCATGTTTAGGTGGATCAGCAATCTGTTTCTTCTTTTCCTTCCTCTTTCTTGCTCCGCCAATCGTTCGACCAAGAAAATTTGCTTTGGCTTTCTCTCTAGGAAGTTTATTGTTCATGGTCGGTTTTAGTATTCTTTCAGGTCCTATTGCACATCTCAAACATATCCTATCAAAGGAACGTCTACCGTTTTCTGTCGCCTATTTTGGTTCTCTCGCTTTAACAATGTATTTCGCTTTAGGACCAAGGTGGACTTTACCGGCTCTGATTGCAGCAATCATTCAAATTTGTGCAATCCTTGCTTATGTCGCAGCTTATTTCCCAGGCGGTATCACAACTCTGCGTTATGGTGGCAGTATGATCTTACGTGGAGGTGCGTCATTACTACCGATTTAAGATCGGATTATGATTTCGAACATTTTTTGTACACTACTTTTGACTTTACATATCGCAATTCATCCATGCCAAGGAATATTCTTCTATTGAGTTTCCTTCATTCGCTTCCATTATTATTAGCTTAAAATTTAAAAAAAGTCTAATCTCATTCTCCACTTCTGCAGTGAATATTTGTGGCAAATAATGTGTTGTATATGTGATAAAAGATATATATGCAGAACTCTAAGGGGAATAAATGCGAAAAATGTGGATATGTACAATGCTAGTGTTCTTGAGTTTAATAATTTTATTTAAGTTTTTGTTTTAATTTTATGTCAGTGAAACCTTTTTTTATTATGGTTGATGATGTTGTGGTCCTTGACCGTGAAGGATTCGTTTAGGTCCACGAGCAAAAGCAGCAACAAAAGCAAACACCATCACAATGCTAAACGTAGCCCAAGCCATTGCCCATGTAATCGTTTCACTACTAAAGTTTTGCACACGTTGACGAACCATTTCAGGCTTATAACGTTCACGTAATGTGATCGGGTAATAATCCGTACCACGTCTTCCCGGTCTTCTTTTCGATGGATCCAAATCGACAAGCTCGTACGATTCTTCTTCTGCTGTACGAATGTCGCCTTTGTCATCTTCGTTTTGCACTTTTCTACGCTCTTGACTAAGTTGACGAGATTCGTGAAGTGAAGAACGTGAAGAACCGCTTCGAGGCATTCTAGGCATTTGATCCTGCTCACCAGAAAAGAGGCCATTTGACAATTGCCTACGTCTGACGGATCGGTATGCAAGTGCACGTTGAGTAACTTCTGATTCAAATGATAAATTTGTCAGACCACTTTGATTACCAATGTCATCATCATCATCCAATGAATCAAAAGCTCCCTTGGCGCGTGCTTCTTCTTCGCTCATCTGACCTGCTAAAACACGATCTTGTAGAGCAGCATTTCTTTTAGCTCGTAGAAGTCTGTCCAGAGCTCTTCTACGTTCTACATCTTCAGCTGTTTCAATCTGGCGCTTAGATGAAATCGTAGTTGTTGTGTTCATCTCATCTTCTGCCTTTCTTGCTTTCGAACGAAGCGGTTTGATCCATGAAAGCATACCACGAGCCGTTCTAGAACTAGAGCCAAGACGATTTCTACCCCTTTTGCCTTCCAAAAGACCCAAATTGATCGCTTCTCGTTCTGTAATTGGTTGTCCGAAATCTTCATCATCCGCCCAGTGAACAGGGACGCTCTTCGTAAGCTTTTCCAAGAGAGAATAATTGTCATGACTCGTTTCTGTATCGTTTCTAAGCGAGCCTCGAGGCAGCAAGCTTTGAGTAACATTTTCGTACCATTCACCATCCGCTCTAGCGGCAATTCTTGAAAGCGATTGATGAGTTGGAATGATTGCCAATTCTTGTTTTGGAGCTGGAGTAATGGCTTTGTATTGTACAGAATCAATTTCTGGTAAATCGTATTCTGTTCTAAGCGTCCAAGTACTTCCATTAGACCACTTAAGATCTGCAATATCCGATCCTGCCTCACTCATGCTTCTCAGGCTTGTTTGACTTGCAGCTTTGCTTAATGTTTTGCCCTTTCTACGTTCATTAGAGTACAGACCACGAAGTGAACGGCTATCTTCCTCTCCATCCTGCTGAGGCGCATCGTCATCCTCGTCCTCTTCGTCACGATCATCATACATACTACCAAGCTCGCTGCCAAGACTGCGTTGAAGGTTGTGAGAGGATATGCTACCCAAATGAGATTCACTAGAACGGTGCATTAATCCTTTGCGGGTCTTTTGATCTGGTGAAAGACTTTGGTCCTCGTATAATGTCGGATCCGAGTTTGATTTCGTCATTTGACCATGAGGTCTAGTTCTTTCGTTTTCGATATCCTCCCATCCAGCAACACGGTCATTCTCTGATCGAGCATGTAAATCTTCACAGCTGGGCGTGATCAAAATACGTGGTCGTAACATCCTGCGTGAAGGCCTTCCTTTGACAGGCGAAGAATCAACGCTGCTATTGTTTAGGCTATCATCAAAGAAATCAACAAGTTGTGCATTTGGACTACGCATCTCATAGTCATTCTGCATTGCAGCACGTACGGTACGACGATTTTCGATAAGATGTCTATTACCTGGCGCACGTCTCTTTCTGGCTATCGGACTTGCAGCAGCTGACGAGATTGGAGTAGTTTCCTGACCCATTATGGTAAGATCTTGCATAGAAGGTTCAGCAGATAAATTGGAAACAGCTTCACTCTCCACTGCATCATACATATCACGAAGTCGTTCACTGTCCTCTAAGAATCTGCCGATTCGTCCATCACGTTCATGTGCATCTTTGATTAGTGAGACATTAATCTCTTCTAATTCTTTGACTTTTGCCATTAATTGAGATACAATTGCACGTTCACCATCTGTTTGCAGGCGTGTTTTGCCAGATAGTGACATCGAGGATTCAGATTGTCCCGTTAGTGAAAGTGTATCTGCATCCTTCCCATCCTCACCAAGCGTATCCGAACGCTCTGAATGCACGTTCTTCTCATTCGTTTCTATTTGGTTATTTCCGTCATTCTCGGCTTTTTTGTCTTTGCTACCAGGACTCTGCCATGGCATTTTGCCTCGCCTTCGCCAGGGTTGTTTTTTGACTTGCTCTTGTCCTGTTTCCAATGCTTTTTTCTGCATTTCTGCATTTCGCTCTAATTCAATCGTACGAATTTGAGCAGCCTCCAATTCCGCCCTCAAGCCATCAATTTCACGAATCAATCTTTTCTGACGCTTTCCACCTTCCCGCTTCGCATCTTCTGATTCTGCATGAAGTTGACTAATTTGCTCCAATAAATCATCATTTTGTTGACTGATGAGCTCAAGCCTTCTGTGTGTTTCACTGGCAGAAATGCTGGAAAGGGAAGAGTCTGCAAATGATGTATTATGTGGTGAAGCTGGGCGAGATGGAACAAAGTGATTACCCGAAGAGGTCCATAATTGCCTTTCCTCAAGTTCCTCTATAACACTTTCGCTCCTTTGAACGTTTGCCATTCTTTTTGCAGAAGGACTTGCACTCATACCCTGAAAATACCCACTTCCCGATTGTGGCATTTCTCCCGGCCTTGGTGTTCTTTGATCGATCTCAGATTGATTGTCGAAAGCATTAATTGAATCACTATGCGGAGGAGAGTAGCGTGGAAGAGGTGTATTGACGTCATTGCTTTGATCGGCAATGATACGTTCCATACTATTCATACTTGAAAATCTTGAAACTATGCCTTCATGACGATTACGCAGGCTAATGTTCTTTTCTAAAAGTGCTTTACCGATTGCAGCTGCGATTCCGAGATCTTTTTCCCTTTCTTTGATTATTTGACGTGATTCAAATAGAAGCTTTTCCAATTCTTCTCGTGATAAATCACCGATCCAATTCTCATCAATACTTGCATCAGATCCAGATCCAGTGTTTTGTGAATCAATAGAAATAGTACTTCGATGGTGAACTTTAGACTCTTTTTCTGCTGTATGGTCGAATGAATGCACCAGTCTATCAGCATCCGAGTCGATATCAGCCTTGCCTTGGGTGCATTGATTGGAGAAATCTTTTATTTGAGCCGTTTTCTTACCTTCTTGTGAATGATCAAACGGGTCAACATTCTCCTTGTTTGATGAAGTGTTACTCCTTCTTGGTCTTCTTTGCATGCTCTTCTCTAAAGCTTCGGTTAGATCTGAAGGCAGGTCTAAATCCAGATCACGTTCAAAACCCATTGCATGTTTCGCGTCAGAGCTTATACTGAATGTATCTGAATTCGTCAATGACGGCGAAGGCAAAAGTGCTACATTGTTATCTTGCTGATCGGAAAATTTCTTTGCTTGAAGAGCTGAAGGGCTATCTTGTTTTGTGCTAGATCTTCGTGATCCTGGCGGCCTCGGCCGGACGATTAAGTTAGGGTTCGTTCCGCTCAGCATTTCCGGTACGAGATGTGTGGTGGCAGTCGTTTTATGGTTGCATCGAGGAAGTTAGATGTGTCAATGAGATGTAGTAAGTGATAATGATGATATGGTTGTTCAGAGATAATTCTTGTATGTTGTCGTCAAGATTGCAATATGCATCGGACCGCTTCTCGGAAGGCTGAAGAATATCGCTTTTGATAACTATACTTGATACAATTTTCGAACGCTTTCTCTCCACAAAGTATGTGGCACAATCGATGGGCCCGTACTTTTCTTGTGTATGTGTGTATATGTGGTACGGTCAAAGCGCTGTGTGAATGATTGCACTTCGCTTGAGGTAGGTAGAGGTGTGAGCGTAAAGTTTAAATCTGTTTGACTTTCTCAACGATTCTACTTCCTTTCAGCAGGAACGTGTCCAATTGGATTATTGTAATCTTGACCTTGTATACACAAGACGCTTGAGAGACGTTCTTTCAATCGATGATAACGATGAAGTTAAACTTGAAATCCAGAAAGGCAAGATGCCGAATTGATTGAAATGCAGAACGAGCGGAGTTTCTCGGACAATTTTTTCCCCTGTTCCTCAAAAGTCAAAATTATTTTGCAGTGTGAAATGCAAGATGATTGTCTGGCTTCCAAATGGCTTTCTCTGTCGATTCAATGAGAGGGAGTTCTCTATGCGCTATTCAATAACCTTTACACGGCGTTCTTGCCTGCATGCGTAGTGGCTTTTTTCGTTTTTTCTCCTCCTTGTATCTTTGGCAGATGATGAATTGACCCTGATTTTATGATATTATTTGTGGAAGATAATCCTTAATCTTTCAACAAGGATTCCTAATGTCTTTTAGTGGTCTGGACGTCGTAGAAGCCAATTGAAAAAAAGAATCAAAAGAATGCAGGGGGAAGAGTGATGTAGCTCACCAGATTGATCATTAAAGGTCAGACACAGGATGACACCGAACATAAAAATACTTGATTGTAGTATGTTAGCGTATATTTGTGTGAATGTGAACAATTTGAGTGTTCTCAAGCATTTACACGCGTCCGTGAATAAATAAACAACAACACGCAACACTCGTGTTGGTCTCTGATAATGAAGCACTTTATCAAGGACGCAAAAGAACATGCCAAACACGTAGCTTGAGAATAATTTTACGCGTGTGAAAAGTCCAAAACAAAAAATAATAATGATAGACTATAAGCCACGTCGTCAAGCAACACACACATACACATTGAAACCGATTAGCGCTACACACTTCGCTCTCCATACAGATAGTATATGAATACAGGCACGGAAATGTCAAAATATGATTCGAAACAACAATCAGATTGGCCCCAAGTTCGAGCTTTGAATATAAACAGGTATGTACATACCTGAACATAAGCTTATGCATGCAAGTAAGATGTGATAGCTTCCCGCAATTCCTACAAAAAAAATAAAAAGCAAGACAACTTCAGAACGCGTTAGAAAAATAAAGCAGGTGCACAAGCTTATGTGAGCATTTTATTACATGTATTTGGCTCGTGCATGAAAATTACACACTCCACTAGGAATTTCCATTTCTTTCATCATCTTTCCTACATTCGCCATTCTACACATGAAGATGTACAACAATAGTATAAAAGCTTGCATTCGATTATTAGCAAGTCAGCGGGTTAAATCGGATAACGTATCAAAAAGATTATCTAATCAATTCATACAGTTAATCAGAGGACAAAGTAGTTACTGTCGTGTGTCATTCTCAATGCCGCCAAAACGTAATGAAAGACGTGCTATCAGTCCAGCTGTTTCAATTCAAATTGCAAATGTTCATACAAACGAGAGCAACTCTAAAACAAAAGATGATTCGATAGATTTGTCTAAATTACAGCCAAAACCATGTCATTGTTGCGGAAGAGAAATTACTCCACGTAGTAAATGGAAACGAAATTGGGATGAAATACGATTTTGTTCGGATCAATGTAGATCTTGGCCAGGAACGATTAAAGTGTTTACTTATAAAGGTGACGAAGAATTTGTAAATGCAACAGGAATAAAATCAACAAAATCAATAGAATTTGATGGTAATTCGAATTTGGAGAGATGTATAAATCGCGATGAAGGAGATCCGGAAAAGGATACACCTTTAGGTCCAAAACATCAATTATTAATACATGAATTGGATTTAGATGCATGGATAGAATCTTCAATCTTGTCTGTTGCTAAACAATCATCTAAATCAACAAATTTGAAAACTCTTCAAGACGTCGCACAAGTGATGGATGATGATATGGATAAAATATCAGACGTTCAATTAGGTAATGCTATTCACGAATATTTGAAACATTCTCATACAGGTTTAAGAGAATTGATTAGAAGAGCTGCAAGAAGATTAGTAGTTTTGCCTTCTGATTCATGGGCATGTACTAAACGAAACCTCTTAGATCTAGGAGAAAATCAAAAAGTTCCCATTCTTACCTTAACACAGCAAAACGGTCGTCATAAAATCACAACATTATCCGACGTTAGCCATGCAAAAGGAGAAATAGAAATTTCAATAGAAAAAGTTTAAAGGCCATATATTGTACTGTACAAAAAAACGTTTACCCTAATGTATACAAAATTTCAAAACGTGCATATTGATACAACAAAACAATGCAGCATTAGCATGAACTAAACTTGAGTTGCGTAACTGGTTCCTGCTTTTTGTTGATAGGACCATTTCATCCGCCTAGATGTTCATCTTCCATTCGCTCTAATCGCTTCCTACGTATGTTCCTTCTCGTTTTACCTAGACGAGCATGTTTGGCCACTCGTAACATACTTGTATTGAATACCATTTCTGATCGTGCACGATCACGTTCATAAGCTTTGCTGATCGGTTCAGATTCAAATTCATTGATCTTACTTAGAAAAGCCTTACGATCTGTTTCAGAAAGAAAAGGTTCAATTTTAAAATGTTTTTGCCTTTCAATTAAATCTGCTTGTTTATCACCTCGTAATTCTCGCGCCGATCTTCGTCTAGCGATCATCATGGTGATATGATCTGGTTGAACGGGCTTGTATCGAAGCAGAGGTGGATTATAAATCGTTGGTGCAAGTAAAGCGCCAGAAGGACGCGGAATAGGTTGATGTTTTTCACTTTCCAGAAATTCTTCAACTTTTTTCGTCCACCTATTTTTGTGTTCAGATCGAGAAATTTCCTCTTCAATGTTTGCTAAGCAATCAATCGCCTCTGCTTCACCATTTTTGACTTTTTTCAATATTTGTAGCAAATCTGACGCACGATCTTCCAGCTTCTTTACCTGTTCGGGGCTTGTACAATGACGATTAGCACGTATTGTACTGCGAACATCTTTCAAGATACAAACATTCTCTTTCGGAATTGCACGAAGCAAAGCTGCATAGACATCCCACAAGATCTTGAATCTATATTCCGATGTTTTCCAAAACGGCACATGCAATTTGAAAGGCCGATTAGGAAAATATGAAATGATGTCTTGTAAATCGGATGACGAATTGGAACTCAAACGAGCAGAAGTGTGTATAGAAGCGGATTCATACATCTGCTTTTCCTTGCGGGAAGTACGTGGTCGACAACTTTTCACTCCTAAAGCATCAGATTGTCCATCTTTTCTCGATCGAGAGGAAGTTTGAGAAATTTCGTGCATGTATGAGATATCGCTGTCATCTATCGCTCCTTCTGCTTCCATCTCTTCATACCTTTGCGATCTTTGCTCTAATGCAGAGATCTCTCCTATATCACTTGAAGCTTGTGCTTGTAAGAATCGCAAGCCTCTCTCACCCAAAGATCGATGAGCTTGATTAGACTCTTTATATTTTGGCTTGGAAATATCAATTTCTTCATTTGCAGGAATCAATGAAATGGCATGTTCTGAGAGCACAGTTGGCGATAAATTATCTTTCATACTACGACCATCGGGATAGAGCGAGCCCCCATTTGTATCGGATAAAGTTTGGTAAATGTCTACCGCTTTACCGAAAGGAATTGCTTCTGTATGACTCGGCGTGATGCAAGGATCATCAGTTTCCTTTCGTAAAACTTTATCGATATCCACTTGAGCAAAAAATCCTACACCCTGTGGTAAGCTGTCCATCTGTAAACGATGAGCAAACATTGCTCTTGTCCATAAATTGGCAATCTGCAATGCTAATGTAACCCTTGCTTTATCCTCATCTTTTGCTAAATAGCGTACTTCATCATGCACGCTAATCATGAATCGAGCTTGCAATTCATACGTGCTTATCAAATATTCCATCGCAGTGATCAAAAGATGAAGGTAATCCACACCACTCGATTGCACAACCCAATTAATTCTACTCGGCATGTAATCTTCGGTGCCTGTGAGCCCTTTACCTCCAAATCGTTGACGTTGGGATGATTGCTTTGGGAGATATTTTCGAGTTAAAGCAGCTGTTACTCCACAATCTAGAGCGGGCGTCTTTGGTTTTTCACCTAAAGCAATTTCTTCAAGCTTGTTGAAAACATAACTTTCCGTACCACCAAACCAGAACTTTCGGCCAAAGTATTCATTTGTGTAGGTATTTTTGCCTTTGGTACTTGCATAAAGCTCTTTTGCTTTTTGTGTTGCTTCATCTGTAGACATATCTGGCGTGGCTTTGAGTAACAATTGAGATGAATGTCGTATTCCAGCACCATAAATTCTGGAATAATTGAACACTTTTGCTTGATTACGACCCGTTCCCAAGATCGAAGCTGTCTTGCTGTGTAAATCCGTCCCGAGTGATTTACTGCCTTCAAGGGTCATCCAACCAACGGCAGTAGCTCCATGAAAGCCAAATTGAGCATCACCCATCACACTGCAAATCCACAACTCTTGGCTGTCTACATCTGCACCCACGATGGACCAACCGGGAGGTGCTTTGACCATCGCTTTAAGTTCAGAGCCAACACGATTCTTCTTTGCATTTGAAGCCGTAAGCCAGGTTTTCTCAATTGCTCTCCGTGTCACTGTACCCATAGGAACGATTTGAGGCAAAATGATACCTTTTCTCCTTTGTGCTTCAGAAGAAGATTCTTGACGAGCACCACTGATACCCTGCGGAAAATGCATTTGACTGTCACCTTCTCCATCCCAGACAACCATCTGTTTCCTGACCCGATCTCGAACACCAATCCAATAGCTACAGCGTGCATTCGTCTCCAATGCTCCTTTGGCAGCTGATCGACCTTTCTCTTGCGGGTGATCACTTTGTAGAGTACCCTTTTCGAAAAAGGGAACAAAGCTTTTGCTAAATGGACTGCCAACGTTTGAATCATCACCTGCAGCATGTGGAACTTTGTAATAGACTGGTGTTATACTTGCTGGGTCAACATTTGCGCTACTCTTACCAGTTGCTTCATTTGCTATCTTTGAAAGCCTTTGTGATACTGTTCTTTCTATATCATTTGTAAAGGTATAATCTGCAGCAAGCTTGAAAGTTAGAGGTTTCTGTCTGGTCAGAAGAGACTTTGCCATTTGCGGGTCATACCGGAATACCCAGCCGTGTTCTCTACTATGATGTAAAGGACAACTTTGCCATGTCAAACACAACAAGATTGGAGCAATTTTGGATCGAATCGTAATCTCCAATTCACCCGTTGCTGATTTGTATAGGTCCCAATACCATTTTGGCCACCATTCTTCAGCGTTTTGCGAATTTTGATCTTCCGTCTCACCTACTGGCTCCTCTACAGGAGTCCAGTCGAGAAGACCTAACTGTGCATCATTTTTGACTTTCTCAGGGTGCTCATTAGCCCACTCAACCAAAGCTTCTGCCGCTGATCGTAATTTGGCTCGAATTATTTCATCACTTTCTCCGTTGCGCAATGAATCCAAAGCTGCTTGTCCCGCTGGGCCGAGCCCACTGGTTATGTCGTTGTCGGAATCTTTTTTCAATATGGTTTGTTTGAGAGGTGTTCCCTTTACTTTGAATGGTTCCTCATTTCCTGCATCAGAAAAAGCCGTCCATCCTTTCTCTAATTCATCCTTCACAAATGGTCTCGAACGATGTTGTAATCGCAATATAGCTGGGGTAAGCGACATTGATCGGCCCAAGCCAGTTTCAGGCTTCAAAACTTTATCGCGATACCATTTAGGAATAGATTTTGAAAAGATTCCAGTTTCGCCATCTAGGCCAACCTTTGCAGATTTATCTTTCTTTTGCTTCTTTGGAGTCCAGTCCAGCTGAGATGCCCATGGATCTGTTTCCCACCACAATTTCTCTCTGTTAATTTCTGCCTCTTGCTCTTGAATTTTAGTCATATAATTCTGTAGCTCTTCTGCTTCAGTATCATTGGAAGGAATGGTGTATGCCTTACTCGCAGTCATTGCACTATCCCACGAAACATCTTTTGTACCTTGAAGGCGTAATTGTTCTGCTAAATCGACCAAGTTCTGACGTAATTGTTGCAGTGATGTATCGTAATTCTCATCGCATCGCTTGATGTAATCGTTCCATTCATCATCGACAGGGAGAATTGCACTGCTTAAACCCAACACACCTGCAGCTGTGGCGGGATTGGGACAGTTTTTGATAAAAGCTGGCCACACTTTTGTAAATACTTTATGAGTCACTGCTACATCAGTGGCACAATACGTTAAAAGGTCATCCATCATGTCAAGTAATTCCTCCCTTGATGTTCCGTCAACAAAGAATTGCCTTGTATCTTTGGGTAATTCAATATTGCAATGCAGCTTAGCAACGTCAGCCAGACTATTGTTGGAAGTGATGTCTTGCCATAGCAGAGATGCCGATGCTGACCCGCCGTTGCTATCAAGACCAGGGGGTATGAGTGCCGTATCTTGTCTGGCTTGCGTTGAATCGGATATCACGTCTTCGAGGTCTAATTCCGCTAATACTTCTTCATCTACATCTTCTCCACCTAAAACTGCTCGAATTACGGCTTTCTTCACTTCAGCGACATCATCTTGTTCTAGAATTTTCTCCAAAGTTTTACTACGATTATGCCTCACCCAAGCTCCTCGTTGAGGGCTTGAAATCCCACGAGTGGCCACATGTAAGGACATCGTATCTAAAAAGCGAATGTTCCCTCGTTCGAGCGAATATTCATCTCGTATACGAGCTCGATCGTACCCAACATTATGCCCAATTAGAAGTCTCGCTGTTGATGACTTTTGACCGTCTGCAGGACCAAATGGGATTAAATGATCTTTGAACTGATGTCGATCACCTTCTTGCAGGAACCACGGACTGAGCCAAGCATACCAAGCTTTAGGGCCTGCAGCGGTAGCCATGACAGGAAATTGACTTTCTTCTACCATTGTTTCTACATCGAATACCAAAGCGCCATCCTCTTCCAAAGGGTATTCTACCTGTACACCGGAACCCAAAGCAGCTTTACCATCGATGGATGTCAGAATAGGATAACGAACCCATCCTGGCTTCTTTAACCATTTTGGTGGACGAAGATTACACTCCGTTCGAATGGCAGGGTCTAATGCTAGCCAATCTTGTGCTGCAAAATCACCATTTTCTGCATGTCCTTTTGGATCTGTATCATTTTCTTGTTCAGAAGACACTCCTTCCGGTAGTGTGTCAACGATAGTGGATGCAGCAAGATTATGTGCCATTCCCAACCATGGCTGAGCTACTTGTCGGCCTAGATTCCAAAAGTGTTGATTGAGATCCTTACCTTGAAGATTCGGTAGATCGAATGCGATAGGAGGCAACGTTGAGGCTTGTTCTGGTTCTAACCCGTGTGATTTAAGATGATGCTGTGAAAGTGTTAATGCTTCTTCATGAATAGCGGGTGTATGAGTAGTTTGAGGAGGAAAAAGTTGTGTTTGTAAACTGCGTGAAAGTAGTTGAACACCAACCGGATTACGTGGACAAAATTTATCATCTTCTGTGTTAGTGCGACTGGATGAAGGTGTCTTTCCCGTGTGTGACGAAATCTTCTCCGTGGTAGAATGTACTGTAAGAGGTAGATGTGGAGAGATGTTTGAAGTTCCAATTGAACTTTCACCGTAGTCACCTCCAGCTATTGATGCCCTTCCTCTTCTCTGGCATAGTGTATATTTAGGTACCAATGCTGCCGATCTTCGTCTAGATAACAATCTATGTGCTGAGCTCTGCATCAAATACAGAGCTCTCGCACTTCCTAATTTCCCCATTGGTATCATCTTTGAATAGTATTTATCTGAAAGACTGTATCATCTTGTATCCTTTTGTGGTTATGTGGCAAAAAACCTTTTGAGTCCGAAATGAAAGGTGAATGAATGCTCAATCGGATGCACGCAAAAAAGTGTTGGTCGCTCGGAAATACAAAAGGCGGGATGGGCAAAAAGTCGCGTACGTTATCGTCGTGTGTGTGTGCATGCAACAAAGGGCGGACATTTTGTTTGGAGCGGAGATAACTTTTTTTATTGGAATTTTTTTAGGTGAAAAAAATAAAATTAAAAAATAAAGTAGACAAACATTTAAGCTTACTCTTAACCAATCGTTCGTTCCATCACATCTGTTAATTGCGTTTCACTTAGCATATAGACAGTGACCGTTCAAAACATCCCTGCCATGCTTAGGCAACTGTCAAATAGGTCTGCACGATATGTTCAATCTGCATCTTTTGACAGCCTAACGACATGTCTTGGAGTAAAGAGCATCTTACGAAACCCTGCACGCGGAATTCATTCTTCAACCATTTCTCACGCTCGTAGAGGTGAATTAACCAAGTTAGAAAGACAAACGATTGCAGAAATCAACATTTTGAAGAAACAAGTTGAAGATGATACGAAAGTAGAATTGTCAAAAAGTAGTAGTAGTCATCTACCGGAGATAAATGATGAAACTCTTGATCTTCTATATGAAGCCATTAATATGCCCGATCCACCGACCGAGGAAGAAATGGAAGAAGAACAAAAACGTAGAAAACAACTTTTACCTCCATCTCAACAAGATCATATTAAACAACAGTCACTTGGTCGACGATTGGCAAACATTCAAAAACGTCTTGATGATGTTGCAAATTTTATACGAAAGGATGCAACGGAAGGAAATGCTGATGCTTCTGAGCGCTTGACAAGCATATTGCAATCTGTAGAAAAGGATGAGAACTTGAGCTTGGCGGAGGAGGAGAAAGATGAAATAGGTTTATTTATGAGAAGAGGTCAAGATCGCATTCAAGGTTCGATACAAGATTTGATCACTCAATTACAGAATTCAATTCCTACGCTTTCCAAAAATACTTCACTCTCTATGACATTCCCATTGGGCCTTCTTTCGACTCGAGGTTGGACAGCACTTGCGCATAAAGCAGCCGTTGAAGGTGACAAACACAGCATAACAGATATTTTGAGATTAATGAAAGAAAGTGGCCAAACTAGCATGCAAACAAAAGTTGCCAATACTGCATTAGCATTTTATTCGAAAGAAGGAGATTTTAAATCTTGTCAATCTTTGGCTGCTGTTATGGAAGAAAATGGAATTTTACAAGATTCATATTCTTCACATCACCTTGTTGCAGCATATGCTAAAGCAGACAGATTAGACGAAGCAGCTGCTATTGTGAAGCATTTACAAGACGTACAACCTGCATCTATGCAAACATATACTTTGCTTATCGAACATTATCTGCAAAAAGTATCACAACCACAAATACAGTCAAAAGCATGGTCGTTATTTAAAGATATGCGAACGTATGCTCACGCTATACCTGATGCTCATCTCTACGCACAAATGATTCGTGCTTGTGCTTTAGGAGTACCTCAACCAGGTGATGCACTTTGGAAGCCACAGCCTGCCTTATTAGCAGAATCGAATACAACTGCAAAGAAGCGTAATATACCCAAACCTGGACAACCTTTACGACCAGATACGGAAAGGGCGTTGGATCTGTTTCGTGAGATGACGATGCGATACAATGTCAGACCGACTCCTGAAGTGTATTCTTCAGTCATTTTAGCTTGTACGAGAAGAAAGGATATGTATGAAAAAGGTATCGAACTATTCCAAAGTATGTTAGAGATCGAAAGACAACGGATCGCATCTGTAGAATCAAACGAGGATACCAAATTGGATTTGTCATTATCCTATGCTCCCGATCGAGCGACGTATAATGCAGTCTTACAAGGATGTTGTCAAGTGGGCGATCTTTTACGTGCCCGATGGATTTTAGCTGAGATGCTGAGAAGCTCATACGCCCTTTGGACATCACTTCAATCTCGTTCGAACGTTGCAGATTGGGAATGGGCTGAAGTAGAAACAAGAAGGCCTGACGAATATACGTTGGCTTTGGTATTATTCACATATGCGACGTATAAGCCAACAAAACGAACAAAGATTACAAATATTAATGGAGAGCAAAACGATCAAGCGGGAGATGAACCTTCTAACAAAAGCACCGATGTGGAACCTAGTTCAGATGTCGATCGTAACAATTCCTTTTCCGAACAATTGCCTACCTCATCAGCAGGAGTGATAAACGAGGTGAATGGATTGCTTGAACGTGTATCGGTAGATGCTTCAATAGAAGGAGGATTATTGTCGGCAGTCATCCCCAATGCAAGGATGTTGAACGCATATCTTTCTGTTTTATCTGAACAATGTAAAGAAACGGATCGTTTACCTATGCTAGAGAGGGCTATATTCGGAAATCCAACAAAATCAGAAAATGACGATATGGACACTTTTCTCGATGGCACCTCAATCTTTGAGAGATGGCAAGTGCCAATTAATGGATTCACATGCGAAATTGCATTGGATGCGTGTGTCAAAAGCAAGAATCGCGAAAATGCTGATATGTTTGCAAATAGGATTTGGAATGAATGGCAAATTATCAATCAAACAACAGCAAGAGGTAGCGGAACAGAAGCACAAACGATCATGGAAGATAAACGTATGCAGGGAATCGATCCTATTCGAATCAGTCGTTGTTGGGCAAGTATGATTCGTAATGCAGCAAAGTCAAATAAGATTGAAGAAGCAATGTCTTTATTACGTTCTTTTGTTGAGAAATATCCACCTGCATTTTCAAGTTCATCTCCTTTATTCAAAGTACGACATAAAAAGATCTTGACTGCTTCTCAATATCCGGTCCTTACTTTCAAACAAATTGAATTATTGCATCATCGACTCGTTCTTAGCACAAACGATCCCAAACAACGTCAAACGGATTTAGCATTCATAAATTGGGCTATAAAATCATACGAATCAGGCTTATCTCCAAAAATGCCTGCATTCTTAAAGCGACCATCAAGGTTGTGGTAATGAACATTTCACCACTCTTTCATATTTATTTTGTATTTTTAACAACCTGTACGATATACATGTAATCCAATATTTTATCACGTATAAGTTATGATGTTGCAGACAATGCTGTTCAATTCTTGGGTGGTTGTGTTGGTACAAAGGGTGGAATAGGTAAATTCACTGAAGAATTCTAGTCCTGCCTATTTTTCGTATCCAAGTGCTGGTTTTTCCCATTTGGGAATTTATTCCCTCGCAATGTGATTTGTACTGTAAATTTAAGACACAACACACAAACGGAAAAGATAAAAGTAGAAATAGAGCATCTAAAATTGAACAATTTCATAAATATAAAAAGGTGAGGATAAAAAGCAAAGGCGAGAGAGAGAGTATACAGGTATATCTGATAAAAGTTATCCAACCATCAGTCTAAGGAAATTCCATTTAAAGCTTAGCATCTTCAGGCATGAAACGCAAAGCTTGACGGACACCTAAATCAGCTAAAACTTCTTCTGTTCCTCCTAAAACGGCGTCAAACTTGTATGTACGATGGAATTCTTCAATGAATTTACCCATTCCACCCTTTGTAACACCACGACCACCAAAGACTTGAACGGCATTATCTGCAACATCGTGACTCACACGTGTGGACCATGACTTAAGCAAAGCAATTTGACCTGCCAAGAAGAGAGATTGTTGTTTGTATGTCATCTTTGTCATTTGATAAGTGCAACTTTCTAACCAATTTTGTGCTGCTTCTGCTTGTGCGATACAGCTTGCGATCTTTTGACGAACGACTGCTTGACTTGTTAGTGGTTTGCCGAAAGCTTTACGTTGGTTTGCCCATAAGAGCATTTGTTCACAAACGGCACGAGAAGCACGAATTGTTGAACAGCACATAACCCAACGTTCATGGTTAAAGTTGGACAAAATGATTTGAATACCCAAACCATCTTCTCCGACCAAATATCTCTTTGGTACTTTAACATTGTCAAATGTGATGAAAGCAGTACCAGCAGTAGTACTGTAAGAAGTCTTGATTTGCTTAGTTTCAACACCACCACACTTACGAGGAATGCAAATAACTGCAAAGCCCATATCAGTCTTGACGGCAGTAGTGAAATAATCAGCAAACATACCGTTTGTGATCCATTTCTTGGTACCGTTGACGATATAATGTTCACCGTCTTCGGTTAAAGTGGCAGTTGTTCGGATACCCATAACGTCTGAACCAGCAAAAGCTTCAGTGATTGCTAAACAGATGAATTTGTCACCGTTAAGGCATGGCTCAACGATTTCCTTCTTTAAGTCATCTGAACCAAAGTTCATAATTGGAGGTAAACCGATAACCATTCCACCTTGTAAACCATCACCGAAACCACGAGCTGCCATTCTTACTAATTCTTGTGTTATTACCAATTCGTGGAAATAATCAAATTCTTCACCTTTGATATCAGCGAACAATTTACGTCCGTGTAAATGTTTTCCTGGACCCATACGCATTGCATTGATGCCCAATTTGCCCATCTCTTGTACCAAATCAACATCAGGTCTTTTACCGTTCTCTTCGCATCGTTGAGCAACTTCAACAACACGATTATCAACGTATGCACGCATTTCTCTACGCAAACGACGATGAGAATCAGAGTAATAAGGAGAAAAGTAGTTTGGTGTTAACCACATAGGTTCTGCATAAGGAACCTTTGAAACTTCTCCTGGAATTGGAGCTTTAACTTTTTGTTCTTCTCCTTTGATCTTACCGATACGTAAACGTTGGTAAGCTGGACGTAAGAGAACTTCATGTCTGTGTAATCCAAAGAAAGTTTCTGTATTATCTTGACCTGCAACTTCTTCATCATAAAAAACTGCTTCACCACCTGGGTGTAATTCGGCAAACTTTGAAACGTTATAAACGACTGCATCGATTACGATCCAAAGGTCACCTTGTTTGTTGTGCTTTGCCACTTCATCACGAGTGATCTCTTTAAGAGGTTGAGAAGTACTTTGGGTAGCCATTTTTGATCAAGGTAAAAAGAGTGATGGGGAAGGAGAAAATACTTTTTTTTTTTGTCTTGGTGGTCAAAAGAAAGGATGTTGTGAGTGGAATTTCTAGAAACTAATTGAACCAATGAGGTAAGGCAGAGGAGACAACACAGGAGCGGGGAAGATACATATGTCAAATAAAAGGAGGAAAAAAGGTTCCGTTTAGTTGAAAGAGAGTGGCCGAATGCATGAGTTGCCGATAAGCGCGTGCGTTGTTGAACATTTACGCCGATTTTATGCTTATTTCTTCTTCTTCCTCCTTCAGACCCTATCTGAGGTTATCCGTTGTTCCAAAATGCACTCTCGGCTTTTCATTTGGAAAATACATATAATATGAGAAAAATCGAGCAGAATAGCCAATAAGATTAAATCCTACATTGTATGCATTCCCTATTCTAAGCGCAAAAGCTTACGCTGATTACCTGAACATGTTCCAATTAAAAGTAGGCATTTAAACTGTCATAAGCCAATAAGATCAGCGCTTTTTCTTACTTTTATTTTTCACTCGCGTACAGAATGCAATCAGCGGCTTTCCAAAGTTGAATTATGTTTGTAGTTGCATGCATCTATTGAAAACCGGCACTTTGAAAGAGATTTGCTTTTTCACACACAATTCATGCATGTTTTATTAACGCGTTCGTTACACTGCTCTTTTAAACAGATTAGGTGAAAGATCTGAGAGGTGAATCATAAAAGTACCCCGCAACCGGTCTCTCTATATCTCCTTTTCCCGAAAACGAGAAAGAGAAGAAAAAAGAGCCCAATCACCCTTACATTCTCTCCCCCTTGCTATAATTATATGGCTAATTTTAAACTTTTCCAACGTTGTTTAGCTAACACAACTTCATATTAATTCCACTAAAAACAACTCTTTCTTTAGCTAGTATTTCCCCGCAATCAATGAAATTAGGATGACAAAGGGAGATATGTATGTAGATGGTAACAGCCGAGTGTTTATGTAATTATGGCATTAATAGAAAGAAGAAAGAAACACATTTCTGATGGTCATATTCGGGGTCCTTCACATTATTTATACAATTGAATCATATACGTACCAAGGCTAAGTTTTACACTCTTTGAATATTTGACCCAAATCTGTCCTCGAGTGTTGTTTGATTATCAAAATTACGCATTTAGCAGCAGAAAATAAAGGTAAAATTTGAGCAAATAGGATCATATAAAATGTGCCGATAATTCAATTCTACTTCTTGATTGGGGCTAATGTTTTTTGATGATTTGCTCCAATTCGACAGTGAACAAAATCTTTTCTCTAAAAAGGGGTTCGGGCGCGCACACGCTTCTACAAAAGGGGCAGGTTCAGGCGCGTTTATGTAGATTAATCTGTTACATAATCTAGACGCGTTGTCAGATTTGAGCGTATGCAGCAATAGCCTACATGCAAAGCGGTGTTGGTCTAAAAGTGTTTTGTGTTGTGCATACACAAATTGGGGTACAGCAGATATTTGCCTTTTCGACCACAATCATTTCCGTACTTGAGGGCGAACAGATGACAGTGCCGAATAACAATATCACAGATAGCGTTGGAATCAATGCACAAAATACTGCAATTTATCAATTTAGTATAGAAACTGCATCTGAATCATTAACTGATTTGGATTTACACATTATCCCAATCAATTCTACCAAAGAGCATTTACAGAGGAATTCAACATCTGCAAGTTCAAGTAAATCATCTCCCACCAATGTTCCGGCAAAATGGATTCGAAAGAGAATATTAACGGAAAATGAAGAAATTGTTGATCAAATCATTGATGTTGAAAAAAGAAAGCTTTGTTGGACAAGTCATAGACCAACAAGAGGATGGTATCAATATTTACGTTCGCCAATGCTACCTCCTAACGTCCGAATACCTCTTCAACCACCAAAAGGGATCGTTAAAAGCGTTGTTGGAAGTACACCTTTATCATTAACAATCAGTACACGACTTCAACTTTCCCAGTTGAACGAATTGCACAATACGATTGAATGTTCCGATGTGGACTATAAAGGGAACGAAAGTCTGGCTCAGTCAAATGTAGACTTTACAACAGTAAATCTAAGCGGTAATCAAGCTAATGATATACCACTAGATGCAAACACACAATCTTCAGCTGTACGCACAACAGGGATAGAAAACGGTTCTACTTCTCAAAAAGGACATACACGAAGAAGGAGTGCAGGTAATTCTGTCTCTCATTCGGGCAAACGTATTGTTTCCAACCCATCTTCAACTCCCGTTGTACCAGAAGAGGAAGCATTTGAAGATATAAGTCAAGCATCAACAATGGTGGAAGAACAAGAACCTGAACAAACCAAAGGACTAGATAGTCGACAAGGCGAAATAAGATCTTGTACATTCAACTTGACTGATGATTTGGCTAGTATCATGCAAATGCCAGCAAAAGAACAACAAACTCACTTCAATCCAGGTTGGGCTAGATGGGCTTGGAGTATGTTACCGGATTTAATTCGACCAGCTTTACGCCTTGATGGATCGAAATCTTTCAGTATCGTATGGGTTGATGCTCCTAATAACAATTCAACTCAAGCAAGTCGGCATGTTGAAGTAGTTCGATTTGAAGATCAATCAGGCCTTTTAAGTTGGAAAGGACAAAGGATAGGTCGTCTTTTAATTCAAAAGCATGCCGTTCAAGCATTGAACTTAGATCTTGGCCTTTGGATTGCTTTAGCTTTAGCTTATTTGGAATTCTTGGAGGAAAGGGATGGCTATAATGCATCATCTGATGGATGAAAGGTATGATTGATGTACAGTATCATTGTCACGTAAACACACAATTCCCCGCTCAATCTTGTACTCTACACATTTTGATATAATATAAATTTAGAATCGTCACTGTCCCGTAATTGTTGAGGGTCTGTGGCGGAGTTTTGATTTTCAGAATGCTAACATCAAGAATCATTTTGAACCGGTCTTGGCATTTTTTATATTTTGTCTTCTTTTTTGAGCTCGAAGTCGAGTTTTCTCTTTCATGTCGTTCATGTACTTTTGTGCTTCTTCCTTTGCTTCTGATTCTGATAATCCTTGTTTAATATTATTTCTTATTTTTGCTTGAAATCTTCCTTCAATAGTATTCTTTCCTTGTTCTTTTTGTTCTTTTTTACGATTTTCAACAAATATTGAATCTTTTGACCATTTGTCTTTATAACGAATTCTTTTTCTGTTATTTATATCTTCTCTATGTTTTATTGAATATGTTTTACCAATCTTTTTTGCTTTTTCAGGATTCTTTTCACGCCATCTTAACATTTGATTTGATAAATGTTTCAAATAAATTTCTTTTGCAATTTTAGGTTGAACCCCTAACTTTTCAAGATTTTCAATCTTTTTCTTCATCTGTTTTTTATATTTGGTTGTGTTTACGGGAGGTATTGTATTATTACTACTATTCACCTCTTCACCTATATTATGATCATCTTTTCCACTTAAAGATATTGTTTGTTCTTTATCTACAGGAATCGCAACTATAAGTTTGGATAATAGCAAAAATGTTGTAAACAGAATTAGGAAACGTTTCATTTTTGTTGATCAGACATGGAAAGAACGTGTAAGGAAGGAGAAAAAAAGAATCACACAAAATAAAGCGCGACTTATCTGACAATACAAACGAACGGGGCTCGTACTATGATAATTCGGAGCAAAAGAGCCAAAACACACTCTTACGCAAAAGTCGGACAAGATTGAATTTGTGTAAAGTTGGTTAACAAAAAAGGGTTCTATAAAAATGCGCCTAGAGTGAGTCGAGCATACATTCGATCCCAAAACGCCATCTTCACATGGAAGGGGAGGGCCAGGTTTAAACGTCCTATTATTTGCTGGTAGTAGTTGTGCAAGTCATTCCTTTGGTACCATTAACATCTGTAGGTTTGCAATTCAAACTTTTAGCAGAAGTTCCACTAAGGTCAAAAGAAATGCTTACAACGCCACCTTTTGCGATGTTCAAGTTAAAGTTAGTTTTTTGATCGAAAGCTGAAATACCTGCTCCAACATTGACATCTGTTTGATTGAAAGAATAACCACCACCAATTCCAGCAATTGCTTTACTTATATCCTTTGCGTCTGTTTGACCAATATTGAATCCACCTCCAAAACTTTTTCCAGCATCATAATTAAAAGTACCATCACCAGAAATATGACCAAACTTTTCCAATGTACCATCAACTGTGAAACCAACTAAAGCAGGATGATCAATTTTACTTGTTCTGTTCAAATATTGAACTGTGAATGGAGAAGAGCTATCATCTGTATCTTGATTTGATTGACCATGAACGACATTTGACATGAAAAGTGCCATAGCACCAACAATTAACGTGAAGAAGCTTGAACGGGCAACCATTTTTATGATATCTGGAATGTGAATTAATAAGAGATGATGGAGATCAAGAAAGTTGAAAAGCTGAAAAAAGGTGGTGGATGAAAGAGGGAGAAATTATTATTTCTTTCCTCCTCTTTTTTATAATCCAAATTATGATGTAATAAAAGTGCGGTAACGCGAGATAATTTAGCATACCTCGGAGCTCCTTAAAAACACGGATGAATGCACGCCTCTGCTAAATTAAGTTGAAAAGAAAAAGGGAAATCGAATACACATTATCATGTTTACTCATTTCGGGTTACAAAAGAAGAAGAAAGATATTTGGAAAGTGCGGAAATGATATTTATCAAGATGTAAGCATGAATGCTGTTAATGAATCATTCAAAGTAGTAGTTCTTTCTAGCTTGAATCGGGAGTAGCAGTGCAAACCATTCCGCTACTATCTTGATCTGATTCATCACTTGGTTGACAATCCAAATTTGTGGCACTTCCACCTTGAACGTCAAATTGAACGAAAATAGTACCATCTTTTGCGATATCAAGTTGAAAGTTTACTTTTTGATCAAAAGCCGAAATACCTGCACCAATATCAACATTTGATTGATTAAATCTAAAACCAGTTCCTAAACCACTAATTGTTTTATTAACATCATTAGGATCACTAAGACCAATATTTGAACCTCCTCCGAATCCATCATCAGCTTCATAATCAAATCCACCTCCTCCTTGAATATGTCCAAAAGGTCTTAAATAACCATCATAATTAAATCCTGTTTTACCTGACGCTGTTTCTTCATCACTTGAATTGAAATAGGAAAATTTGAAATTGTATAATTGTTTACGTCCTGCTCTTTTTTCGATCGCGATTGCATTAACGGAAATGTTTAAGATTGTTAAATAAAACCCAACAAACATTGCAAGGCTAAACATCATTCCAGCCATTGTAAAAGAAAAGCGAGTCATGATCGTTGAGGGTTAGGTGTAGGATGGAAAAGATTGGTTGAGGTATATGGAGAGATGGTGGAAGTCTGAGTAAAGGTTTTACCAACAAAGACACGGTTTTAAAAGAAGAACACGCACAAGTACCCTTTTCGGGGTTCCGTGGCGAAAACTGTTTATTTGATCAATTTCGGCTCCGTTCTCGTTTGAATACGAAATGAAGAAAGGCTTGGCGTACATTGTCTCATCTTCTATTATAAATTCTTTTAAAATGCAGGCTCTGAATTGGAATAAGGCAATTTAAAACTACATTTATTGAAGTGTCAGAACAATCTATGCAATCAACGTATCGCGGAGGATGAATAAAGATGAAGTTGTACAAGGATCCGCTTTGATAGCTTCAAGAGCGGAAATTGATGGTATCATTGTAGGATCCGTTTCAATTTCAGTCTGTTTGCTATACATCAATTTAGCAACACTTTCCATACGTAAAGCTTGTCCGATTGAATCCTCATTTGCTTCGCTACTGTTTCTCACTGCTTGTGTATAACTTTGTGATTCTTGCAATGCCTCTTGAGCTTCATTATTCTCATCCTGAGCAGTTAAACGAAGAAGTGTTTGTACTAATGTACGTCTTGCTGATAATGATTGTTTCGCATCACTGCGTAAGCGCATTAAAGCGGATTGCACATCACCATTGTAAAGATCTAAAAGAGTGAATAATGTTGTAGCATCGTTTAAGCTAATTCCATCGAATTGTGTCTTTCGAATTTGATATAATTGCATCAAATCACTCTGTACTGCTTCCAATTGTTCTTCGTTATTTGTAAGCCAACTCATAACAGTCAAAATAATCATTGCATCAAATGCTTGTGGATCATCAGCTAAAATATCCATCAAGACATTTTCTCCTTCTTCTTGTTTATTTTGTGACCACAAAATGCGAGCAATAAGAATAGAAATTGTTTCTTTGCCTGATCGAACTTCGCTAGAAAGATCCTCTCCCAAACTCGCTCGCAGCCCTTCAAGATCTTCAAGGGATTGTTGTAATGATGCAATAGCAGCACTGGTATCCCCTATACCGAAATATGCCAAACCAATCGTACAATGTGCGTTCAATCGTGCTCGCTCTAAATCTCCTTTGGAAGCATGTAAAGTAGTCTTTTGCTGTTCCGAATTCGCTTCATTTGTACTTCCTTCCAATAAGCCAAGGCACATTTCCATACTTTCAATCGCTTTTTCATATCTACCACAAGAAAGGTGAATTCTTCCTAGATTAGACATACAAATAGCAAACAATTGCGCCTTCTCTGTCGATTCTTCTTGCTCATATTGATATTCCAAAATAGTTGAAGCAGCATTAATTCTCTCTGTCGCTTCTTCAGATTGACCTAATCGCTCAGCAAATAAAGCAGAAAGATGAAGGGCTGAGATATCATTCGATCTCCTTGACAAATAGAGAGATAAAGCTGAAGATGCATTATTCATCAATACGTTCGATGGTTCGCTTGTATTACGCATATGCTTGAATGTCGAATTGGCAAATCCATAAATTGCTTCTAATGTACCTTCTTGATCGATGGTAAATGCGTGACGATAAAATGCACGACTTGCTTCATTTTGTCCTTTTTGATCAGCTACAAGTGCTTGTCCTACCCATGCTTGAACAAATTCAGAATCCATAGTTTGAGCACGTACAAATGCTTCATTTGCCAATTCGAAATCTTCGTGAACAAGGTATAAAAATCCTAAATTAGTCCATGCTGTAATATCTTTGCTATCGCATTCGATCGCTTTGATGAAACAATGCTGAGCTAAAGGAACGCCATGATCAAAGACAAGTGTTCCCAAAGTACACCAATACATTCCGTTGCCAGGTTCTAATTTCAATGCTTCTTTTGCACATGCAATCGCTTGTGCTTGTGTTTCTTTCCAAATTGTTTCATCTTTTTCTGAATGGATCTGGTCATCTTGCCCATAAAAAAAGTCATTGCGCTGTCTCATATCATTACTGAGATCTTGCAATGCAACGCACAAGTCTAGCCAAGCCGATCCTGCCAGCTCTTCGTCCTCTCCAATCAAGGAAATTCGAATCTTGCAGACATATGCAGATACAAATCGTAATGCTCTTGTAAGATCGGTAGCAGTAAACTTTTTGTCCTTCGAAATTGAACCAAACACTTTTTCTTTTGTCACGGAAGAGATAGCCGGAACTTTTTCATCAGTAGAAACTTCTTCTGACAATGTAGATAATTTAGACATTATTTTTTCGAAAAAAGTTACGTCTGTTGAAATGCGGTCCATTCGGCACAAATGAGAGATCCCATCAGCTACCACCTTCCAACAAGCGGCATTCCTTTTGTCGCTCTTCAACACTCTTAAAACAATCACTATGGCTGAATATAATCCTTTACGAGAGCGGTCCACATATCCCTGCTTACCTTGCTGTAAGGCTAATTGAAGTTTAATCTCAGCCAAAGCAATTTTTACAGGAGCTAAATCTGACTTTTCCTTTGAAACAAGCTGAAAAAGTTCAATAGCTTCTTCATACATGCCCAACTCCTTTTGAACATTTGCAATACTAAATGCAGCTTGCCAAGCATCTTGATCTGATTGAAGTTGTCGTGCTCGTTCATACGTTTTAATTGCTGCACTTTGACGGCCAGAAGCAAGATAAGCGTCACCTAAACGCATCCATATCCCATGATTATCGGGAAAGCTACGAAGGGCAACTTGAAAAGCAATAATTGCTCTTTCGTAATTCGTTCTTGCCAATTCAGTAGATCCAATTGCATTCCAAGCCCATGCATTCTTTGTCGTATGACGCCTTTGTGCAGTAGAAGAAATAGAAGATTGTGATTGTTGTTGAAACATCCAAGATCCACCTTCTGCTTCAATAGTTCTACGTGCAACCAAGTCAACCAGATCCCAATCTTCCTCTTCAGCATACATTTCGGCCAACCTTTTAGCTGCTTCATTTTCCCTTGCATCAAGTTCAAATGCTTTTTGAAAACATTTCGATGCCCTTTGCGGATCTTTGGGTTCGGATACTGTGGCATAAAATAAACCTAAAGATGTGAAAGCAGGTGCATAAGCAGCATCTCTCTTTAGAGCAGTAATAAAACATGAGAATGCTTGTTCACGATCTTCTCTGTGATGACCACCCATGTTCCATAAACACTGACCTAATCTCCAATAAGCTTTCGCTTGATCTTGTGCGTTGGCTTCCTTGTCTGTATCCAACTCTTCAATCACTGCTCTCAACTCTACTTGCGCATCTTCCAATTGACCTATTTGTACATCACACCATGCTACTTCTAGTCGAGCTTCCCTATCGGGACTTTTAAAGAGAGAAAGTGCTCGTCTAGCCTCATAAGATGTTTCATGTCTCTCTTTCCCATTGTTTGCAATCACAGTCGAAAATACTTCTCTGGCTTGCGTCCATTTGTTTGCAGTTTGCAATATCGTTCCTTTTGCCATTGAAGCTTCCAAATTCTCATTGTCTTTTGATAAAACTTCTTCGCATAATCGTGAAGCGCGAGAATGATGCTGAGGAGGATGAATAAAGGTCAAGGATATGGCCAAAAGCGATTCAAGAGATGGACGAGTGCCATCTTCAAGAGAGATTCCCAGTTCATTTGTCAACCTTCGAAGGACGCTCAAAGCAGCTGATGCCAATTCTGAACATGACATCCAATCACGATCGATGAAATAAAGGATAGCAGCGATCCTATGAGCTAATAATGATTCAGGCGCTTGCTCCAATCCATCCAATGCTAATATTAGAGGGTCAGGCTGTTGTACTACCACATCTTCTTCTTCCTGTCTCTTCTTTCTTTCTTCCAAGAATTGCTTATCCTTAATAGAAACCAACAATGCTTCCAAAGATTTGCTGAGTCCGGATCGAGGAAAGTGATGAATGTAGGCGCGTAATCGTTGTCGATCCAAGTCGGCTAGATGAAGTACATCTTGCCATTCCAAAACAATGGACCAAGCAAGCTCATCCGAAACATTTATTGAAACAATTCCGTTGGCCAACTCTTGAACGCTTTCGAGGGCTTCCTTCTTTCTCCTTGTATGCTGTATATCATCTTCCGTAGATTTGGTCGACGTAGCAGCTGTTCCGCTAGGACCGGCAACTTGCCCTGCTGGATTCGGCAAAGCCTTCAAAATGTTGTATCGATATAATAACAATTTATGTTCAGCCTCTCTCCTTGCTTCATCGGAAGCTTGAATATGAGACAACACTTGATCGTACAGCTCCGGAAGTTTTGATGTACTCCAAACCTCTAAACCGATTTCGTTCTTTAGTACTTCCCGACTCTTGCTCATAGATTCCAATCGATTCTTTCTCTTTTCTGTCTCTCTATCTATTATCCTTTGCTCAGATTCTTCTTTCAATTGAATGATCTCGTTCAAAACCTTGAATGAATCATGATGAATTGCCATTTGCGCGTCAAATGTCGTAGTTGCTGTTGGATTCGTTTGATCTGGCGAGGGTAAAGTGGACAATGTAGCATAATATGGCGAGGATGGTAGATAGAACGATAGAGATTCAGCGAGTTGAGAAGAAGATCCTTCATCACGTTGAATTTGTACCAGCTTTTGTAAGTGTTCAGCACATTTTGTTGCATCATCTGCTTTAACTGATTGGTCCATCAATTGTTCCAGCAAGGTGATCAATTTATCCCATTGTTTCGTTTCTGTAAGCAATTTTTCCAATCCTTGCCATGCTAATTGTTGAGTAGGTTGTATTTCGATCGCTTTCCTATACAAATCTTCACTTTCATCTTTTTTATTTTCGTTTAATAATGCTAATGCTTTGAATACGTGTGCGTTATAATTATTTGACTCTGATTCCAATACTTCATCTGCTGCTTCAATAGCAGATTGCCAATCTTTTGCTTGAAGAGCATCTCTTGAAGCTTTCAATTTTGACTTTATGAAGCTTGACATCCTATCATTGACCAGCAACTAGATTAAAAAGCTTCCTATTGATCAGGAGCAAAATATCGATTGAGAAGTCAAAGTGGAGCTAAAAACACGCTTAAAAAATTAGAGTAAGAACATTTGTCTGTATTACCAATAATGATCGTCCACGCAGCTTCATCTGTAAACTGGCTTGAGCTCAATTTCTTCCTAACAAGCAACGCCGCCGTAAAGGTTTGCAAAGGCGGCACTGCACAAGGCAACGCTGCGCCCGCCCGCCTTTCCGCGCTTAATATACGTTTTGATCAAAGTCTGAGCTAAAGTGCTTCACGAAGTTCTAAGAAGAAGTGAATACGCTTCTGCTAAGCTCAACACCGATGACGTGCACGAATTGATTAATGTCGACGTGCTTTTAGGGTACGCTCAGACGAGCGGGCAAGAAGGTAAATTGATTGTACACGCAAGCAATTAATGTGTGTCAACAGTGTTTAAGTGCTGCTTTTGTAGAAATGCACATTTAAAGTGTTCGTGGCAACCTTTGTTCCTTCTTAACTCTTCTCCTCGTAATTTGGACCATTCGCAAATTCGACAAAAGAAACGATAACGAGAAAAGAAGTTCATTGATTTTTTTAAACACCTGATCAATTCTCGTTGTTATTTTAATTCGTATTTGATCTAGTACGAGTGAGTATTAATTCAATCAAAACAACAATCGTTTCCCTGTGTTTACCCTTTCATTCTTCTTCCCCTTGCACACCAAACAGACGCTCATATCTGATTCCATCAACCATTCATTATGACTGATCCTGTTAACACTGCTGCTCCCGGTCCAGGCGGCGCTGAGGCTCAAGTGAGCAGCACTGCTGCTGTTGATGATGCCAACAAGGTCTTCGCCGGTAACCTTGCTTTCTCCACAACTGAAGATGAATTGAAATCCGTCTTTGCTGAAGCAGGTTCGGTTACTCATATTCAAATCATTAAACGTGGTACACGTTCATTGGGTTATGGTTTTGTTACCTTTGCCACTGAAGCTGAAGCACAAAAAGCCGTTTCTTCTTTAGACAAGAAGGAAATTGCCGGTCGTGAGATCAACGTTGAAGGTGCAAAGCCACAATTGCTTGCTAGACACAACGATTCCGGCAATACAACTGGTGAAGGTGCTGACGGAAAGGGCAAATCAGGCAACCGTCGTCGTAATAACAAGGCTGTTCGTGGTGCCCGTAATGGCGGAATTGCATCTTCTCGTCGTCCTCGTACCGATGAAGGTGAAGAAGGAACTGAAGAAGATGTGAAAGAAAACGGAGCTGGTAAGAAGGCCACTAATGGTGCCAAGCCTGCCCGTCAACCACGCAAGCCAAAGGGACCACCAGAAGGAGAACCAAGCAAGACTTTATTGTTCGTTGCTAACTTGCCTTTCCGCTTCACTGATGAGCAACTCAAGGAAGCATTCGCCGGTTTCCAAGTCAAGAGTGCCAAGGTGATCAAACGTTTCTACGGTCAACGTACGAAAGGTTTTGGCTTTGTGAATATGGAAACAGAAGAGGAACAACAACGTGCACTCAAGGAATTGAATGGCAAAACTGTTGAAGGTCGTGCGTTATCCCTCAAGGTTGCCATTGAAGGTGAAGACCGCAAGGCTGCCAAAGAAGCCGAAGAGGCTGGTGCCCAAGCTACTGCTTGAGACTTAATTATCAAGGGTAAATGTCCGTTTTAAGTGACAAATCTTGAATGCTCTGTTCTATACATAATGTTCAACCTTTTTTAAACATATTGTGATTGCCAGTGTACGAGTTTGTGTATGAATCGGGGCTAAGGTACATTGTCGATAGTTGACATTTAAGCTTCGCACTTTCAAAAGTTTTGTCCAATCCTCTGTCCTCCATCGAGACAGAATGATTTGGTTTGACATTATTCTCATTGCCGTCTTGACGATTGTTGGTGCTCTTTCTGGTATCTGTGGGATTCCAGTAGGAGAATCTCATTCTACGCCATCACCCATCCGTTTAACCACTCCTGCAGGTGAAATGGTAGCAAAACTTATGCTTGATGAAAGCGATTATGAAATTCAATCTTCTCCTAAATTTTTAAAGGAAAGAGAACGAAATTCACCTCCTGAAGTTGAATCAAAAGGGGAAAGTTTATATGCACAAAGAAAGCGAAGAAGAATTTCGAATTTGATCAGAAAGGAAGGTTTAAATCCTGAAGAAGCTGAGAGAAAATATCTTAAAGTTAATAATGATAATCAAAATTTATGGCGAAAAAAAAATATTGAAAGAAGAAGAGAGATGAATAGAAATGCATGGCGTAAAACATATCCAAAAATGAAAGGAAGAAGAAATGAATATAAACGAAAACTTTATCAAATTAAACAAGCTTTAAATCCAAAAAAGATAGAAAGAGGTTCAGGTTCTCGAAGTTATACGGCTAAACATGAACGTCATTTTCAGCAAAAAGTTCAAGAAGGATTATCTCATTCTGAAGCAAAAGAATTAACGGATAAACATATTGAACAATTAAAGAACAAAGATCGTATGAAATCAAAGATTCAATATGAAAAAAAGAAAGCCAAAGGGAAAGTCAACCCAAACAATCCACAATAAAAAGATCAATCTTGATTGGTAAGAGATTTGATTATCTTTTTTTAGCTTTTATACGTTCAGCGTAAAATTTCACTTTATCTTTATTTTTTTCTCTCCAACGTTTATTACGTTCGCTTAACTTTTTCATTTCTGTTTCTTCTGCTTTTTTAGCATCCATTCCATTTTTCATATTTCTTTTTATAGCATTAAACTTTCTACGTTGATAAACGCTATTTGCTTTTTTCACCTTTGCTCCTGGTATTTTGGTAAGAATGGGTTGTTTTGGTCTGGTTTATAGGGAAATAGGCATCAATTACCAACCCTAGAAATCCTATTTGATAAAACTCACTCATACTTATAATCTCCTTCTTCCAAAAAGATTTGCGCAATATAGTTGCCGTATTCTGTGTGCAAGCGTAAAGGAGAACTTTCACCTGTTCTCTTTTGCAAAATGATAGGAAACACTGTTTGAATTGTTAAAAGAACGATGATAAAAACAAGAATGTTTGCCATTTCTCAACAAGATGGAAGAAGGGAACAATATATATTTGTTAAGCACTTAACACTTTATCTTATCGAACATGGTCAACGTGATTGCGTGCTCTGGCTGTGACTTTACTCTGTCGGTGACGTATCTTTTTGCTTCATCATTTTTTTCAATTCATTCTTTGCCTTCCATCTCTTTTGTGTTTGACGAACACGTTCACGACGATCAATCATGAATTCTTTCGCTTCTTCTTCTGCTTGATCTTTATTCATTCCATTCCTTATATTTCTATCAAATCGATATTGAAACTTTAAAAGATGAGTTTTAATCCTTCCTTGTTCTTTTCCTATTTGAATATTCGGGGATTTCATTTTTATTTGTTTCTTTGGCTTCAATGCGTATGCTAAACTACGTTCTTTTGACCATTTTGCTAAAACGATCTTTTCTGCGGTCTCTTTATCATACCCTTTCTCGTTCATCAATTCTTCAATGTGCTTAGACTTCTTTTTTTGATAAACGCTATTAGGGTCAATCATTGGCCTTCCTGCCCTTTTTCCTTTACGAGATTTGGGTATAATATCCTCTATTGGTTTAAATGAAGTTGTTGAATGATCTTGTTGACCTTCATATTGATAATCTTGTCCTTCTAAGAATATTCGCGCGGCTTCTTTTCCCGCAGCAGTTTCTATGTGCAAAGGTGATGAACTTGATTTAGGACTATCAGTAGGACTGGAATATATAAAATTAATGTTGAAAATTATTGTAAGCCACAAAACAATTGCTGATACCATCTTTTGTTTAGCGAGAAACGACATGGAAGAGGGGAAGTGAAAGAGATGAATATATAAATTGTTGAAAAAAAAAACAATCGTAAATACACAAAAGATTTTATAGCCCCGAAAATGTGCATTTTTATCAAACATCGCTCGTTTTCGTGCTCTTTTGCCATTTTTCTTTCCTTTTTCTAGCATGATAATCGGCGGAATATAATCTATTCTTTTCACGTTTTTCGTCTGTGTAAGCTTTTGCTGCTATTTCAGCTTCTGAATTTGATAAGCCTTGACTTAAATGTTTCTTTAATTGATTTTTATACATTGAATCATATCTTTTATATCCTTCAGGATTTTTCTTACGTGGTGGTAATGTTCCATGTGCTAGATCAATTGCATATTTTGCACGTCTACGAGCATTGTTGGCATCTTTTTTTAATTTTTTTACGACTGGGTTTATTCTTTCTTGTTTGATACCTTTTTCTTGTTCAAGAACAATTCTACTCGCTTCTTCAAACGCTTTTGTCTTTTCAAAACCTTGTTTAAGAAGTTTATTGAATACTTTTTCTCGTTCCGTTTGTCGTGCTGTTTTAGGTTTGGATGATTGTGTACGTTCAATTTGACTTTGTTCGGCAAACGGTCTTTGTTTAGAGGTTGCTGTTTGTGATTCTAGTCTCGTTTCAGGTTTATTAGAAGTTAAATATCCTTGCCAATGCTTAAATGCTTCTTCTCTCTTTGTTTCAGAATGTTCGCTAGAATGATCTTGGTCACTTAACAAGAAATTTGCAGCACTACTTGGAGACCAATTTCCCGATTGTTTATCCATCCTTTTCACTAAAACAAAGGCATTACAGAACCCAAAGAAAGCCAACAAAAGTTGGCCTGATAGAAGGATAATCATCTTTATCATGAGGTAATAAGGTAACCATGGATTTTGCTTTAGTCAAACAATGATATGTACGAATCACGCAATCATAAAAGCCCCGATTGCACAACGTACTATGGAATTCGGCCCCTTTGTCTATCTCGAAGTGTTTTAAAATGCAATTCAGCTTCTTCTTTTGCTTCTTCAATTGTCAAACCATTTTTTATAGATTTTTGAATCCTTCTCTCTTTTCTTGATGCGTCTGAAAAATAATCTTTTTCTCTCTTTTGATTTCTTTTTGTTGCTTTGTTTGCTGATCTTATTTGTTGGGGAATATATTTTTTACCTCTTTCAATCATCTTTTTAGCATAACTCTTCTTTCTAGTCTCTTTTGTTTTTTCAGGATATTTTTTTCTCCATTCTTTTGTTACTTCACTATGAGGTCGTTTTCGTTTTCCTTTTTGATCATTAGTGCTTTGTAAGACACTTTCGTACGAATTGATTTCGTTCTGTAATCCTGGTGGTGAGACACTATAAAACAGATTTCATTATCAATAACTTTTATAAAATCTATCAATATTTTCAAACATTCCCTTACCTCCTAGAATGACTACTACTTTTCATCAATGCATTTTCTATTTCCTTTAAAGAATTCTTTCCTTCTCCGCTTCGTTTTACCATAGCTTCCATCGTTGAAGTTGAACTAGACGAACAAGACCAAAGTAAGCAAAAGACACTGTATATCAATATTGATGCTCTCCCGAATATTCTTCTAGTCATCACTTGATCTTTTTATGGATAGGGGAGAAAGGGTTCCCGATAATATATTATTTTTTTTTGAACAAGTGAGAATTTTTAAAAGTTTCGTAAAAGTACGAATTTGCAAATATGCCCCGTAATGTCAATAAAACGGAAACTTTTGTCCCACGTTATACCTTTTCGGCTCATTATTTGGATTGTAGGTCAAGCATAGGCCTGAATTCGACAATCTATGATAGACTGAATATGATCTGAACTCATCCCAGTTTTGTACAATTTAGCAATCGAATTTGAGCAACAACATTAATGATTCTGAAAAGGGGGCTTCATTATTATACAAAGATTGATTAAGTCAATTTACCTCTTTGCCAATCTTTTAATTTTTGAAAATGTTGTATAGCTTCTTGAATTGCATCTTCCTTACTCAAACCTGCTTTTATCGATTTTTGTACTCTACGTTGATGTCTTTTTGCGTTTGTATAATAACCTGGTTTAGCTTCTCGTTTACGCGGTTGCCATTTTGCATACTTTTTTCGTTCTTCTCTTGGTTTATATTTTCTACCTGCTTCAATTGCATATTGAGCATATCTTGCTCGTCTTTTTGCATTTTTCTCTTCTACTTCAGCAACTTCCTTACTTTTTATCGCTTTCGGTTCAAAGCTTTTACCGACATTCTTTTTGCCGTCTTTTTCAACAGATTGTATGATTGATTTATAAGAATCATAAACATTTTGAAGTGCAACAGGTGATACTTTTCCTGATTCTACATCGCTATCACTCATCAAAGCTTTCTCTAGTGATTTAATCCCTTCTCCAGAAGAATTATTACTGTTTTGTTTATTGATCATAGCTTGACTTTTGCTGATTAACAAGAAAAAAATGAATAATTTCGTAATCAAACTCATCTCTTTGCTGGTAGATCAAAGACAGAAATCATTACTCACTTAATTTCATCAGATTCACTCTTGATCTGTTCTCTGTCTCTAAGCCCCGAATCGCATGCAAGTCAATAACTCGCTTTATCCAAATTAATTCATTATTTATTCTACTATACAAATGAAAATATACACAATTCTAGTTGTAATCAAGAACCAAGCACATTCGTCGATTGAAGCAAATCAAAAATTTGTGAAATATCTGCCCTTAAATAGATACCACCACCACCATTCATACTTGCTGAACGTTGAGAAAGCATTTTGCGTAATCCTAAATTGCTTAAAGCCATCCAAATCCTTCCAATGAAAGCATTTAAAACGACACATAATTCATCATCAGTCGCATCATCTCTTATACCTGAAAGCATCAATTCGGGATGATGATGTAAATGATCTTCAACTACTCTTTGCCGTGGAGTTGAAAGTGCTAAAAGTGGTTGAGCTTGAACATTACCGAGAGTTGAAGTTAAATGACTTAAATCTGCGCTATTATGTCTTGTTGCATCAATCATTCCAAGCGAAATACTCTGTCGTTTTAACATGTTTTGTCTCTCATCCGATTCATGACCATAAGAAAGCGGTCTTGAATGACTCGAAGGCTCAGGTGCAGCCATTGAAGCTTCAATTGATTCTTGTATTCCAGTATATACTTGACCTTGCGCTAAAGCTTCCAAACGTAAACAAATATAACATATCATCTTCACCTCATCAACACTTAACAAATGTCCAGTAGGTTCAAAAACTTCTACAGGTGCAAGTGTTGCTTGTACTAATGGTATACTAGAAGACTCTGCTGCATCAACTCCATCGCTTGCCTTTGGAACCAAAGTTGGTGCTTCTCCTCCTTCAGCATTAGCAATTCGGTCAAATCCAGATGTTGTTCGTAAAATGCTTGTCGGTCTTGCTGTACCTGATTCAATTTGAGTGGTACAACGACTTAGAAGTGCTGTAGGGTAAGCGGACATAAGATGTTCGGGTGTTTCCAATCCTTTCAAACGACGTTCTCCAACATCAAAGAAGGAATAACCTAATCTACGCAATAAGACTACGTCTCGACTTACGTTTGGATCATGTAACAAATATGTTCCACCTTCAAACGCTTTCGTCAAATCTGTCATTTCACCATCTTCTTCTACCAGTTCGCTTCTTCTTTTTTGAGCATCATCTGCCGATTCAAACCATGTTCGTAATTCGGCCAAAACATCGCGACTTACAAGGATTTGTCCACCTTCAGCTGCACTCTGAATACGACTTGCACGATTTACCATCGGTCCAAAATAATCCATTCTTCTTGTAATTGGATCAGCTTCGCACACAGGTTTACCCCAATGTATACCCATGCGTACGCTCAATCCTCGATACATCAACTCTCCCGTCCTTTCCGAATAAATTTCTCTTCCATCTTCACTTTCCAAAATTTCTTGTGGCCAATTCTCAGTGAGTAATTGCAATTGTACTTGGAAGCACCATAAAAGAGCCGAAGTGACCGATTGGAAACTGACCATAAAAGCATCACCTTCAGTCTTTACTTCATAACCACCAATATTGCGTAATTGTCTACGTAATAAGAAATTATGCATTCTCATTGCAGTTTGCATTCCCGCATTCGTCTCCCACAAATGTGTCGAATTTCGAATATCCGTAAAGACGAGTGCTACTTGTCCAACCGGAGGAGGTACTTCACGTTCCAATCTAGCCAACGTTCGATCACCGGGTAAGAATTCACGTCCACGACGCATAGTAGGCTTTTTGAAACCTTCCCAATGAGCTTCAAAGATTGAGCCACCTTCGTTACCTAATTGACCAGGAGCAACAGCAGGAGTAAGACCTTGAGTTTGTGCACCGCCACGCATTCCACCTCTTGTCTTCTCAAAAAGATCTCCTACAGCTACAACCATTACCATGATACTATCTTCAGCACCGTAACTGATAGCATAATCACGTAACTTTTGTGAGGCCATCATTGGATCATCTCTATCCATACGTGCAATATCAACGGCAGTTTGATAAGGTATAAAGTCCCATAAAGTTTTATTTGCTAAAATGATAAATTCATCCGAATCTGTCAATTCAATCTTGTGAACGGCAGGAGCAGCATTTACGATTGGAGCAAGATGATAATGTCCAAAGCTACGTGAAACTTCCAATGTATCGTTCACTTGACCATGCAAGGAAACCCAACCTTCACATGATCGAATTCGAAGAGTTTCATCACGATCGAATGGTACATGTTTGGTTGAAACCAAATGTGCTGTACTATTACGAGAAAGGACTGCTAAAGCGTCACCGCAATTTGCAACAAATAATGTCTTTTTGATCACATAAGCTAAAACTGCACTTGCACCACTACGCCAATTGCCAGAAGAGATACTGTCAGTTGTCATTGGTGCTTCTGCTTTGCCGGCTTCTTTACCGTTAGATTGTGTTCTAAAATCTTGACGAACACGTACTCCTTCAGATATTAAAACGTCTGCATATTCTTTTTGCATGCGTAAGAATGCACGTCTTATAATATCTTGAACTTTATCCATATCAGGTGATGTTTGATTACCAGGAGTTTGAAGCCTTTGAACTTCCCATTGAATTCGAAAGTTTACCCATTGAGAAAGATGAAAAGCAATTCTGCTGCCCATCTTTTCGCCATGACCACGTCCAGCAAACATGCCGAACATACATTCATCATTTCGTTTACGGAAATTAGGCACAACAACATCAACAATGCTCAAATGATCATGTTGACCGAGTGCGTCTGAAATACCATAAGCCATTTGATTGATTTGACTCAAACTAGTACGAACTCTTCTATCATCAAATTCATCCGGCATTTGATGTAAAGTCACAGTGACATCCATTAAACCCAACAGACGAAGATTTGTGAGACGTTGGAAGTCCGAACTATCAGTTCGACGATAAGCTGTTGTACCGTTGGAATGAGCACCATCAACGCCAGTCATGACCGTATTACTCTTGATCTCTAATCGTTTGTTTCCAGAAAGATTTAAATAGCGAAGATTTGGGTTTGAGTTCCAATTCCAATCGTATTGTTGATTAGAAATATTATATTTCAAAGCATTTGTACCGACGTCTAAATTGACTAATTTCATCATTTTGCCCAATTCAGCAGGTAATGTTTGTAATTTGTTACCGTTGATGTGCAAGATGCGCAATTCTTTTAATAAAGTGAGATCGTCTGCTGGAATACTACCGATCGAATTACCGGAAAGATATAGCTCACGTAATTTGATCAAATTTGAAAGACCATAACTTGGAATTTCATAAAGATCATTACTGCTCAAATTCAAAATTTGCAATTCAGGCAAATCACGAAGGACAGCAAAAATATCTTCCGTCAAATGATTATCACCCATACGCAATTTCGTCAAACATGCACTGAGAGGCAAAGGTGTCCTTCCTGCTGAATGAGCGCCATTGGCGGGTAAAGTGCCCAAAGAACCAGCAGAACCTTTTCTACTCTGAGATAAAATGGCAGAGCTCACCATTGAATCTACAATAGAGCCCGGTGCCAAAGATGCAGCAGCATCTGAAGTAGAAGGGAAAGACTCCAACAAATTGGAACTGACATTCAACCTTCGTAAGCTACTGCAATGCCAAATACTTGCTGGTAAAGATTTTAGATTGTTATTGTGTGCTTGCAATTCCACCAAATTGGTTAATAAACCGAGACTGTCGGGCAAAGTGGCTAAAAGATTGTTTGTACAAGATAACTTTGTTAACTGCGAAAGAGCACCAAGGTTATCAGGTAAGACGATCAAACTATTTCGATCAAGAACCAATTCTGTCAAATTTGGTAGTTGACTCAAAACGTCATCATCCAATCTACCCATATTAGCCGATGACAAATCCAAAATCGTTAATGCACACATGGCTTTTGCATTGAAAGTCGCCTTACTGAGCGGATTTTGTCCAATTTGCAAAGTTTTCAACTTTTCGCCAAACGTTACATCCATCCTCTTGAGAGAATTATGTTCACATCGTAATATTTCCAAACTTGGCAGGTTGAACAACACTGAAATATCTTGGAGTAAATTCCTTCTCAGATCTATCACACGGAGATTGTGCATTGCACCAATCGAGCTTGGTAATTGTTCGACGCTATTACCGACAAAGACAAATCTTTGTAATCGCTTGAGCATATCCAGTTCACTTGGCAGTTCAACAATCGTGTTGAAGCTAATATCCAACAAGGTAAGACTTTCCAATCCACATGCAACGGATGGAAATACTGCAAATTGATTATTTGATACGTTCAAATCGCGCAAAGTCTTCATCTCTGCAAAGTATCCTGGTAACTCTGACAAACGATTGTTTTGTGCTTTGAGTGACATCAATTGAGGGATTTCACTCAAATTGATATGATTTAGCTCTCGAATACGATTATCGCTCAAGTCCAAATGGGTTAAATGAACGGCCTCTTTGATACTTTGTGGAACTCTTTTTAAAGAAAGATGGCTGAGACACAAAGTAGTCAAATTCGTACAAATTTGAATAAAATCGTTTGGAATGTCATGCATTGGATTACCACTTAAATCCAAACTCTTGATCCATTCTGCATTCTTGTAAAGGAAGATAGGTACCATTTCCAAATTTCGATTACGCAAATCCAAGACATTGAAATCAGCTTCCGTATTGCCGAATGAGTAGGAATCGAAATTGGTAACACGATCAGGTCTAAAGACAAATTTGATCAAAAACGATAAATCCTCTCTTCCAAGCTCTTCCAACGAATCTGATTCCGTATAACCTGCTTGTTCCAAACGTCTTCTTTGAAGAATAGCTGGCTTTTCTGATTGACCTAGAGGTCTCTCTGAACCTTTATCACGTACAAATAATCTATTCACTTGTGCAGGGTCAATACTCTTGCGTGCTAAAATCGTACGTAATTCTGATGCAGTAGCATCCAAAGAGATTGAAACAACCGAATACATCCCATCATCTTTATAAACCCGCATAAAGGTATGTTTTGATGTTGTTTGATTTGTTGGACCCCTTTTAGCCGATTTCCAATTAAATTGATTATCTTCTTCGGCTGAAGGTGTGACCGGAATTCCTTTGCCTGGATTGGGCGTACCAAACGGATGATTGATAGAATTGCCAGTATTTGGTCTGCTGCTACTCAATTTAATACGTGAAGGACGATGAAGTCCTAATTTACCTGCTGCCGCCGCTGCAGCGGCTGCTGCATGTCCGATGGTCGATCCGCCTCGAGAACCTGGCCTTACTGCTGCTGGCGATCCTGCAACATTGGTCTGCAACTGTGTCGGCAAAGCTTGCAAAACTTCAAAAGAAGAATCAGAGCTCTTTCTAGTAGTACTGCCATCTCGATCTGTTGGCACAGATGTATAAGATTGACTAGAATCAATCGTTTCACGTCTGCCTTGCGATCCTTCGATAGACACTAAGCCATCACGCCCGAGCGCTGCATCTGCAGATGATATTGAACTTTGATTTCCGCCCAAAGAAGAAGATCCAAGGCCACTCCAAATGCTCGAGCCTAGAGAGGGTCGACTTGCATCACGCTTGTAGGATGGTGAAGCGGTAAGCGGATCAACTCCTGGGCTCATTGCATCTTCTTCAATACCATCTTCATCATCACGTAAAACATCACGAAGCTTTTGCGGTTGAACGGCCCAACTGTCAGGTGCCATCCAAGAAGACGTTACCTTTCCACTACTCGAAGCGCTTGATTTTCTTGGGTCAATTACTGATCCATTCCGATTATGTGGTGGGAATTTGTAACCTGCATCCACAACTTGTTGACTTGGTCTGCGTTCCGGCATAAACTTGCCTGCAGTTTTATGTAAATTATTGACTGAAGTTGTGGGTGAAATATCGCTACCATTTGTCATTCGACTTGCGGTTGAAGTGTAGCTTGCTTTCCTATCGTCTCGATGACTTGCACCTGGTGTCAAATCTACTGGATCGATAAGGCTTTTATAAGGTTGATCAGCAGAAATGAAGCCATTTATACGTTCTTGTTGCTGTTGTTGTCGCAAAGATGGCTCGTCAATCGATTCACTACTTGTTGATGGTGGAGTATTACCACCTCCACGTGCTCGAAGTATTGCTTCCATTTGTGATTTGTTCATCTTGATTAGATTGGTACTTGTAACGTCAACCCTTTGCGGTTGTAATGGACTTCTTTGGGTAGCAATAGACGTGCCAGAAGAAGTGGCCAATCTTCGCAGATTTCCAGGTCTTTGTGGAGAATCTACTGAAGCAGATGAAGGCCTTTGTTGTTCAAGGAAGGATACTGATGTAGATCGATCACGTAGTGGTGGTCTAGTTGCTGATTGAGGAGAAGGGGATGCAGTCAAATTCCTTGGCGCTACTTCTTCTGCAGTCAATGTTTCTCCCTTTGGACCAACCAAAGAAGGTTGTCTCAAAGATGTATCGACAAAATCATCAATATGATCAAAATTCGTATCTAAAGCTAATGGGACATCTTGTTGACGTGTTCCTCGATTGAAGCCAGAATGTGATATACCACGTTGTTGATTAACCAGCGATACGCCTAAACCCATATCACCATCCATAAATGAGCCTCCTGTACGTGTACGTTTGATTTCTTTGTCACGCGTCCTTGGTCGACCTATCAATTTGGTCCTTCGTGATTCTCTCAACGTTTCATGATCATCTACACCTAATTCCTCGTCAATACCCAAAGCTGAACCATCTCCGCGTGATTCCCCTCTCAGTTGCGATCCTGATCCGCCAGTATGGTGGATGCGTGGTGTGGTATTAGGCGACAACTCTTCTTCGCGTAAATTTGAAGTGGATTTCTTTGCATTTTTCGAAAAGAATTTGAGAGGATTCTTTGAAGCTTTTGATCGCTTTGCCGAAGTACCAGGAGTTGCGAAACCAACCAAACTAATTTGTGAAGCAGAAGCGGCTAAAGGCGGTGTAGAAGGACGCAAAGGTAGAGTAGACTGAGAAGCAAAGAAACGTGAAGATCCCGATCCACTGGTATCTGTAAGGACAGAACGGCTTGCGCTATTGCCAGAATCATATTGACGTCCACTTGCGCTTCCTAGACTTCCTTTTGCATCCTCTTGATCGTTGCCTTGAAATAAGAATGGCGAGATTTCATGATGTTGGGTAGAACGATTAGGTAAAGGAGGATCAACGCTCAATTCTGATTCGATATATGCTAATCGATTGGCGGAAAATGAATCGATGCCAGGTAAAGTGGTTGCCCCACTACTAGAGCGAAGCGGGATAGGCGGTGGACCTTCTCCTGGAGCCAAGGCGACATCACTGATATCCAAATCTAACGATTCGCTTGATCGTCTGTTAGTTTGTTCTGTTGGTACAGTTGTACCTAGAATTTTTGCTGCTTTCATTGTGATGGATTGATTGGAGTTGGCCAAGAAAAAAATAGGTTAGGCGAGAGTATTTGATATTATTATTCTATTTGTGCTTTTTTTTGCTAAAAGGGGCCTATTGCATGATTGTGCACGTCGTATGCGGGGAATGCAATAAAGTCAAGAACTTCAAAAGCACATACTTGGTGACGATGAAAGTTTAAAATGAAGGAAAAGGTATCTCTGAACAACTCCAATTGGCAAGATTGATGAGGTGGTGCTCGAGCTAGAACGTATTGTAGGAATGAGGTGTTTGTTGGTTTAAACAAAAGTCTATTATCCCTAGTGCTGCACATTAGTGTTGACGCGCTACGCCAAACAAAAGACTTCTAAAGTGCGTAGGAAAGGGAAAATAACTGTCCAAAACAGAGTGCATGCGAAACATGCATTACTCGAGCCACAATGTTCCTGAGAACCACAGCAACCCAAAAAAAGGAAGAAGGCAAGAAGAAAGGGACTAGCAGTCGGTATCCCATTTCAATACACGTCAAAGTAGCGTTGTCATTTCGTTCATTCACAAAACACACCAGATCTTTTCTTCTCTTTTGTATACGTAGATTATATAAAGATCACCGAATCGAACAAAAACAAAAACAAAAAAACCCAAAAGGTCACCGCTAATCAGATTTAAATTTCACCCAAGAATAAAACAAACTCAGCATGGCAACCGCCCTATCTTCAAGCCGTAAATTACGTATTTTAGCTTTGCACGGATACACCTCAAACGCATTTATTCTTCAACGTAGATTAGGCGCAATTCGAAAAGCATGTAAAGAATATGCCGAATTCATCTTTGTAAACGGTCCAATACGTGTCGAGCCAATAACTGATGCAGCTGAAAGTTTAGATGCTCCCGATAGAGTTTCAAAAGCAAACGATCCTACGATTCCATTGGAAGAACAACCAAGAGCATGGTGGCGTTCAAGTGATGAAGGAGTTTATTTACAATTTGACGAAACGATTGAATATTTGAATAAAGAGATTGCTCAGCATGGTCCTTTTGATGGCGTTTTTGGCTTTTCACAAGGTGCTTGTTTTGCCGCTTTGATCGCTTCTGCCTTTGAAGATCCTTCTCGATATCCTAAATTTCAATTACCAAAGGATCAAGGTCCATTAAAGTTTTGTGTTGCAGTGTCCGGTTTTCGTTCAAGGGATCCTAACATGCAAGCTCTCTTTCCACAATCAGGCATTCAAACACCTATATTACACATTTTAGGAAAAGCCGATCAAATCGTAGATGAAGAAAGAGCACAAACTTTAGTAGAAGCAGCTGCAAATTCTCGCATTGAACATCATGAAAGTGGTCATGTGATTCCTTCTCAAGCACCTTGGAGAAACTTTTTAAAAGATTTCTTTGCAAGCTTTGTACGTGAAGGAGAATCTACCGATGCATGGAGAACCGTTATCGGACCAAATTCGAGACCAAAAGGAGAACATTCTGAGCCTAATTCAGGCACCGTTACACCCCGTCAAGATAGCGAAAGAGCGGGAAACACTGACAAATCCAGTCTATAAAGGGGAAGAAAACTATTATACCCGACAAATCTCAGTCACACCACCACAAGAACAATTTTCGTTATATCTCATTAAATTAGCATCGTATAGATCATATCAAACATAGTCATAAAGCTAAAACGACGGGAAGAAGAAGAAGAGTACAAATGGCAAAAAGAAAGGGTATACTTGCGACAGGCAAAAAAGTGAATCAATCTTGAATGATCAGCATGATGTACGTGGATTAAAGTCAAATTTGAGTTTGCCATTCACGTCATAGATTCCATAACCGGGTTCTTGTGAATCACTATAAATGTGTGCAAACCATCCGACGCCTCCGAGAGGGTATGATTTCATTGTTGTACATTTGCTATCCAATAGATCGTAATAAGCTTTTTCACTTGCAACGCTTGAAACTGCATTTGGTGAATTTGGACAAACACCAGCATTGCAATCATGCGTTGATGGCCAACCGTTTTCGCTCCAATAAATCTTTTTGTTCGGAGCATTTTTCAAAAAGTAATTCATATCATTTGCATCATTATGCCAAGCCTTATCACCTGTTGCTGCATCTTGAGCAAAGTAAGGTAACATATGTGCATCAACGAAATCAATCGCATCCAAAACGTCTTGGCTGCCACTGTCTGATTGTGACTGATAACCGTATGCCATATCTGAAACGGTAACATTGATCTGTAAATCCTTCAGACTGGCTTGAGCGCTCTTTACTTGTTTAGCCAAATCTGTTCCGCTCATCACCCAATCATACAAAGGTTCACTTCCGAATTGAACACCTCGGGTGACGTATTTTGCCTTTGGGTTAGAGTGTAATTGTGAAAAGAGTGAATCACGTCTACTCTTCCATTTATCATCTCCATCGAATCCGAACCAGATCAAAGCATGAATTCCAATTCCAGCTTGCCAAGCAGCTTCTACAACTTTATTGTAATAATTTGTATCATCACATGCGCCGTATAAACGCACATAACGAGCATCAAATGTTTTACGAGCATCTTTGAATTCTTTGATCAATTGACTTTGTGATTGACAGGCAGAGATCTCATAAGAGAATCCCAAGAATGCATATTCATCCGTTGGACTACACCACCATCCGTCCAAAGAATCTGGAACGTTTGATGGCATATTAAAATCCAAAGCAGGGAAACAAGATTGATTACTGCTTGAAGTTTTCACAGATGGAAAGGCTGAACTTTCGTCTGAACAATCGTCCGAGTCCGTTGTTGAGGGAATTGGCGTTTGTGAAGCAGCTTGTGTATTTGCACTTGATTTTGTGGCAAGATTGTCCTGTTTGACTGTACTTGTATTACTCTTTGCTTTTGTCTTTTTCTTCTTTGTCTTTTTTGCTTTAGTCTTGCTCACCACCTTCTTCTTCTTCTTGGAGGTGGTTTTCTTCTTTGTTGATATTGATTGGATCTTGTTTGTTGTCGTCGTCGTCAGAGAACTATTGGAGATCGAAGTATGGTTGGTCAAAGTGCTATTCATGTTGGAAGAAGAGGAAGAAGGTGACGTACCATTGGAAATAACTGTCTTGTTCATAACATGAGAAGCAGGAATGGGCAAAGCGATCTCATGAACTTCATTCCAAGGAGTCAAATCGAGTGCTTGAGGATTGGCTGCATTCAATTGATTGGCATCAGATTTGGTTGCTTTACTCAAACTGGCAGCTTTCTTGGCAGCATCATGTGTCGTATTACGTGAATAAGTCGATTGGAACGTATGCTGAACAGGTGATGTTGCTGGAGCTGCTGAAGTTGACGAAATACCTTGTAACATTAATCCGACGAGTAAAGGAATGAGAAGTAACGAATGTGAAAGTGAAACTGAAGATGTAGAAGCCGACATTTCAGCGGAAGAAGATCGTGAAAAATGCATCTTTGCAACCAGTACAAAAGATGACAATTTAAAGGAGAAAAAAAGAACGAAGGATGAAAATTGGTGACCACCGGGAAAGGGTGAATGGTGATGGTGAAAAAGAACAAGTGAAGTTGAGATTTTCACTTTATTTTATAATTGATTCCATACAAATGCAGGTCCAGAATCTATTCTGCAAAAAGATTCAGGAACAAACCACTTTCCAGTGAAATTTGCCGTAGGGTAAAACTTGCCGTTTTGAGCAAAAGGCTTCTGGAAAGTATTTCACTTTCCAATTTAGAACAAAAAAGTAGATTGTTGATCCATTCACCGTCGGAGTTGCGCGAAGAACAGTATTATTTGCAATGTATGCGTAACTTTATCACAAGCTGATGATATAATCAGTTGGATGGGCATCCATCTTGCCCAAAAAGGAAAGTGGATCAATTTATGCTCATCTTTTATATGCAAAATACTGTACCTGCATTCACTGTGCTGAGCATATTGAAGTAGTTAATTGTTTGATCAATTCAATCCATTATGGACTAACTCATGTCTCCGTCAATATGCTCGGCTCGCTCGAATGAGTGAGAGTGGCTTTGATGATATAGCCCAACCAAAGAACTTTTTAAATTGACACTAATGTTCGATGCCCCCACACGTAGTCTAGTCTAGTGTTGTGGGTTCACGCACGCGTGTATGCAAGTGTAAAAGTTATTGGTGAATTTTTGTGAACTAGAATACGTACAGTGCGATTATATAATGAACAGCTGGTAAAATGCGTTCACACTTTCCCATCATCACGCTTTGGACTTCTTCTTTCCGCGATCATAGCTTTCATTTAGAGTTGAATTTCTCGCTAGATAAGTTCTAGTCTATCAAGTAATCTCTGACCCTTTCAAATACGTAATTAGCTTTCTCACGAAATCCATTGTATCTTACACGATGGTAGCGAATACTCGTATATCCTTCTTTTAATTGAGCTTTGAAATATCGTCATTCGTGTGTTATGTAAGCGAAAAAGTGGGCCGATTTAGCTCGAGAGAGGGGGAATTCAATCGCGTCATTAATGCGGATTATTAATCCACTAGTTGGTAGGTCATAGAGAAGGTCCAATCATTTCGATGCAATCTATCTTTCCCTTCTTTCTTGCAGCATATCATCCTTAAATTCCCAGAATGGCCAGCTCATTGACCTCTTCTTTGAGGACAACTTTCACTCCGACAAGGATGGCAATGCGTTCTTCAATGCAAGCAAGAATGCTTTCCACTTCCTCCCCATTAAATCAGGCGAGCGTGAAGCCTCCTACAGCAGTTTTGTTAATGAATATGGGAGGACCCTCTACTTTAGACGAAGTTGGGGATTTTTTATCACGTCTCTTTCACGATCGTGAACTAATCCAATTACCTTTTCAGAAAAGATTAGCGCCTTTAATTGCAAGGAGGAGAACACCGAAAATTATTGAACAATATGACAAAATTGGTGGCGGTAGTCCCATTCTGCGGTGGACTCGATTGCAAGGGAAAGAGATGGCAACAATGTTGGACGAATTATCCCCTTCGACTGCCCCACACAAGGCGTACACTGCCTTTCGATATGCCAGACCATTAACAGATGAAGCATTGGAAGAGATGAAAGCCGACGGAGTTCAACGTGCAGTTGCATTTACGCAATATCCGCAATACAGTTGCAGTACAACGGGAAGTTCTTTGAATGAATTGTATAGAGAAATTCAAAGAAGGAAAGAACAGGGAAAAGAAGAAGGCAATATTAAATGGAGTGTTATCGATCGTTGGCCAACTCATCCTGGACTTGTTGATGCATTTGTCAATCGCATAAATGCAGTTTTGCAAACATATCCAGCAGAAAAGCGTAATCAAGTTCCTATCATGTTCTCCGCTCATTCTCTTCCTATGCAAATCGTTTCAGGTAGAGGTGATCCTTATCCTGCAGAGGTAGCAGCGACTGTTTCAGCAGTGATGACTAAATTAGGATGGAGTAACCCATACAGAGTTACATGGCAATCTCAAGTTGGACCTTCTGCTTGGCTTGGACCGCAAACGAGTGATACGATCAAAGGATGGGCAAAGCAAGGCTATAAAGATTGCATTGCTGTACCGATCGCATTTACACAAGATCACATTGAAACATTGTACGAGCTGGATATCGAATTGCAAGAAGAGGCAGAAGAACACGGAATTCATTTAAAACGTGCAGAATCATTAAATGATGAGCCGACATTCTTGCGTGCTTTAGCCGAAATTGCGGCCTCCCACCTTGCTTCTTGTGAAGGACAAAGTTCAAAAAATGAACCTTGGGCGCAAGGGAATACAAGCAGACAGATGCAATTACGCTGCCCAGGTTGTGTAAATGCAGTATGCGGTGAATCAAAGCGTTTCTTCGGTGATAATAACGTAAAAGTAGGCGAAGATGCTTTTCGCCAATAATCACATGTATTCATAGTTTCGATGAATCTTTAATCAAATCACATTCATATCTGAGTCTCGGGCAGAAAAGCGGAGGGCGGCGAAGTACATTTTTGCTGAAGGATTCGTACGTCCGAACAAGAGCGGGTGACGTGTTGTATGTGATTAAAGAATGCACGGATTTTGGAATTCCACTGATTATTCGTTTTGTTTCACCTTTTTTGCGGTATGAAGTAGCCCCCGCAAACGAGCAGGAATGATCTAAACACGTATTCTGCTAGTATCTCAATGAGCCTCATAAATTCGGAGGAAGCATTGTTATGACGCATGAAATTTGTCCACGCTGAATTTTCATACAAAATGCAACTTCTCCTCTACAGAAATAAGACGGACTGGAGATTGATCTGTGCAGGCAAATCGAAAGATAAAATGAGCAAAAGTCTAGATTCGGAAGAAGTGTAAAAACTTGTTCGGATATGCTGAACAATTGACTAGTCAAGGACACCTCTTTCTTCTTTCGTCCACCTCTACTTGTTTCTCTACGGCAAAGGTCAAATTTGATCATAATTGATCAGCAGCAAAACAAAATGGAGACGCAAGGCTCGTCTCAAATTCCTGGAGACAAATCGCAAAGCTCACAGCGTTCGATTAAATCGAGAAGACATTTAAGTTTGAAAAAGCCAGCGACACCTTCTCAAAAAAAGGGAGAATGGCAACGCAAACTCCACTACCCCAAAACAGAAGAGCGTTCAGATTTTCAATCAAAATTCTTCAAAAGGGAGACCAAAGATGTCCTTCCACGCAATGCAAAAATGAACGAGACGGTGATTGATCTTTGCAGCGATGACGAAGATGTCAAGACAAATAGTGAGTTAGTGCTCACAAGTAGAGCTGGTGACAGCGAGCAAAAAAAGGCGTCAGGGCAAGTTTCTGGTTCTTCAAAACAAGGTCACCCACAAGCAAGCACAGAGAATGTCATGCAGAGTACACGAAAGAGTGACTTCAATTCTAGTACCATTGCTGCTTCTCCAACTGAAAATGAAGAGCCCGCATTCACTCATGATCCTATGTTGCAAAAAGCAATTGATATCGAGAATTGGCAACTTGGAATGATTCAAGACGATGAGTATGTTGAAACTCTTATTCCCGAGGATACGAATGCAATGCAACAGCTTGAAAACAACGAATCCGGCATGCAAGAGAATTCCTCTTCGATTCCCACCCATTTTCATGGCACGAGCACAAGTTTTGAGGCTGAAAGCCCAAATACCACACACTCTCCTGCCATGTCCAAACCTTCGAGTCATGTGCAGGGTATGTCTGAAGTAAACGTATTTGCAACGTCTTCTCCTGTTAACTCTCATCCTGCAATCGCAAACGAACAAGACCACCCCCCTCAAACGCAACAGCAAGCGAATGAGAATACACCACTCCCGAACCAGAACGATGCTTTAGCAAATGCTCTATGGCTTTTGCAACTAAGCCAGTTTCTCAATAAAGGCAACAGTACTGCAAGTTCTCATCTTTACATCCCAGAAATGACGGTTGAGCCAATGTCAGAAAAACAATTGGGAAAGAGGAAAGCAACTGATGGGTCTAGAGCCCAAAGATTGCCAATTTTATCCAATTCCCTCAAACATGCAAATCAGCCAACTGTCACAAATGAGGACTCAGATGAGGATCCATTTGCAGGCGTTCCGCACGATCCGACCAAATTTCCGACGACATGTCATCGTTGTGAAATAATTGATTGCGAACTCAAAATGCGATGTCGAATGAACATGGGCAGCAAAATATGTGGTTTGTATTTTTGCAAAGAGTGTTGTTTGGAAATGGGCGGAGAAGGTTTTCATCCGTGGATTGAAATTTATTGTTGCCCACGATGTGACCAGATTTGCGATTGTGCAAAATGCAGGAGATCGAGGAAAAAACCCTCAAAGTCTTCTTCGAGGAAACCTTCGTCATCGAAATTCAGTTCAAGAAAATCCGGACAAGGATTTAAAAGTGTCACGCAGGCCTATCGTGACTCAGTGTCTAAAGCTACAGCTCGCAAAAGACTTCCGAATTTATTGATGAACATCTCAAGCTCTCCGCCAAAATCAAATGAAGATGTTGAATCGACTCGTGACTCAGAACAATCTTCGGCAGGAAGCCCGTGGCGTTGGCAACCACGAAATGAACTTGCTGACAATTTCGCGCGATACCAGAATGCGTCAACATGGGGCAGAACAACCAATCAAAGACACCTTTCAGACAGTTCAAGCGAGGGAATCCGACGATACAATGAATCTTCTCAGAGTGAAGATGGTCGAGCAACTCCTGCATCATCGTCGGTGGCATCACTTCATGTTGATATACCATCAAATGGTTTTGCTGAACAACAAATGGAAGAATCAGTCTGAAGAGCACTACCTTACAAACATTTGACGATCTCATGTCTTTCAAACAACTAAGAAATTACGAACGAATTCATTGTACTCTCGCATTCTTTCATGTAGCAAAATTCTTTTCCAATACAAGTTTTGTGTGAATATCAATCTTGAGACTGTGATGAGACTAAGCGCTTTCTTATTGACACGAGATCAACACAACAGATAGACTGATTCAAATGTGTACAAGTCGTGCACTGCCCACACACACGCTGCTAACACACGCGTATCTTTTCTCCCTCCGCTTCTGTTGTTCCAATTTCACCATCACTTCATGACCAGTACAGTCAATGGCTACGTAAATCATAGCAATAGCCAAATCGAACGATGGCCACTACCAAAAAGGTATCTTCGGGCTCTTATCTACAAATAGCTGTAGAGCCAGCCCAATCTTCTTTCTTTGCAGGCGAAGATTTTGCATGTACGATCACATTCACCAATACTCGAATTCCAGTACCGCAAACTCAACCTTTACCATCTAGATCGACTTTTGAATCTGTAGGATTGGGAGTAGAAGAAAGCAAACAGAGAAGCGTTTCATTTAATCCGGCAAATTTTGCCGAGTCATCTTTATCCCGCTTGTCAACATCTGGACTGAAGAATGTAAATGGAAATGGTACAGCTCTTTCACCTTTGTCTGCCTTACCATCTTCTCGTCGCTTTCATCGAAAGTCACAAAGTGTTGATATAAGAACATTCGCTCGTCGTAATCAACTTGAACGTGGAAATGCAGAAGAAGGAGAAGCAAGTGATGAAAGATATTATCGCAGTTTGATCCTAAATGATGGCCAAGAAGATGAGCTATCGCAAATACATGCACATGAATTCTTGCAGGCTTTGCCCAGAAGGCAAGGTTTGATAGGTAAGAATTTTATTGGACAATCTGCATCAAGCAGTTTGCAATCAACGCCAAAGTTTTCCGACATCAGCACGCCACCAATGAAACGTCATAATAAGGCTTTTTCTGTTGCTATACCCGGATCGCGAGAATATGCTGAACATTTAGGAAAAGGTGTTCCATCGATTCAAACGCAATTTGCTTCGCCTCGAATACCATCGCATCATGTAAATATTGAAGCGTCAACTCCTTCGCCTGCTCGATCCCGTGCGGTAAGCTCTGCTTCAAGAAGAGTGAGCGATGTGATCAAACCGACACATCCTCACAGTCGCAAGAAGAGTGTTGCTCAAGTACAAGCAGAAGATTTAAGCGCTACATTTGAATTAGATGGTGCCAGTCCAGGCTCCAGCACACCAAATGGACAGTCATCAACTCTTACAACGCCCAGACAATCAATTGATCTAAGGAACAACCGACCAGGAGGAGAAGGGTTTTATGGACTTGGAGAAAATTCAACTATGGAAAGTGTTTTGAGGGAGGACTTTACTCAGTATTCTAAAATGGGATCAAACGGCACATCAATAACATCACCTCAGGACTCTGCGATTTGTCAATCGATAAACGAAAACAAGCCCCAAAAATCTGATCGGAATGAAAGAGCGGATATCGAGACTGTACTTTGGACTTTTGCTCAATTCGGTGGACACTTTCAAGTAGATGAAAGTTTGGTCAAGCCGGGAGAATTTGAACAGGTAAAACAAAGGCTTGCCGGTCTGGGAAGCGCAGGTGGACTATCAACATCATCATTCGGATCGATCGGACAGCTAGGTCCGGCAGCTATTGGTGGAGGGGAGTTAGGAACATCTGTTGATGGCACAGAGGGTGAGGAGCGAAAAGCATCGGAAGGATGGGGTTCTTATCTTCGAAACGTTCTTTCTACTGGTGGCGGAAGCAAGAATGCTACAATGACATCTCATCATCGCAGAAGTGGTTCTACGCTTTTGGACACCCGACAAAAAACAATGGCAAGTCGATCGATCCCGGTTTTGTCCAATCCACCTAGCATGGTTGCTGTCGATTTGGAATTGGCACCAGGACAATCACGTAGCTTCAATTTTCGTGTTCCCTTGCCGCCTGATCTGCCACCTTCGTATGTAGGGAAAGCGATCTCTTTCAGTTATACGCTCACGCTTGGTACCAATCGGCTTGGAAGAAACAAAAGGGGAACGATGGAGCAAAAGAGCAGATTAGTTCGTATTCCTATGCGGGTATACAATCATATCAACATTAGTGGAATGACGGCATTTTATGATTTAACAAATCCGATCATCAACAAGAGAGATGAAGCGATCGTGAAATCAGATGATGTAGATATCGATGACCCGAACGTTTTCGAAAATCTTTCCATAATCGAAAATCAAAAAGGGAACAAGGGAGAAATTCGTAGAAAGAGACGCTCTTCACGAGCTGACGCAATAGCAGACAAAGCTTTACTATCTTATGCAGATGAGCTTCTTAGCACTTGCAAAGATGAAAATGAATTATCAGATGATGATGTTCCAACCGATGTAGAAGTGGCAACTTTGATGGCACAGAAACAAAGGATGCACGATCTAGTACGCACTTCACCCACTTCAAGGCGTGCTCGACTTGCCATGTCTCCATCAGACGCATTTCCTATTCACAGCCATGCGTCCAAACAACGACATCGTGGTCATAGCGATGCTTCTCAAGCAGGCTTGGGCATTTTGGCCGAAGATGATGACCTTCCAAAAAATAGTTTACAAGCTGTTGAATTGCTCAGCAGGAATTCCCAAAAAGTTTCTTATGATATTTCAAAAGATGGTCAAGTTGCTGCAATTCTAACTTTGGTTAAATCAAAATATCGATTAGGCGATACGATTACCGGTGTTGTGACTATTAATGCTGCCGATAGTATTGCAAGAGTTGTACGCATTGCTGCCTTCTTAGAAAGTCATGAAGATATTGAATCTACCTTGGCCACTTTACCATCAGCTCGATCGCAAAAAATAACAAAGACTGTACATGCAAGCTTTCACGATTCTACCTTGGATGCCGGTCAAGCATGCTTCTCCTTGCCCATTCCTTCAGGCGCTACACCTAATTTTGATACCAGTGCGGTTCGATTGATATGGACTGTAAGGTTAGCATTCTTAACTTCTTCTAACGTACGGATCACAAATTCCGATTCTGATGGAAACTTCGTCCATGAAAGATCAAAGCCATCTCCACATCTTATACCCGGACCAGACGATGGCTATGCAGCTTATCATCGTGCATTAAGAGCAGCACCTTCGTTAGCAGGACCTTTTGTTGGTGCTACCACTTCTGATTCAAACGATCAATTAGCTGAAGCAAAATTAGAAGTGGTAGAATGTGCTGTACCTTTAACAGTCCTTCCGCATTCTACACGCTTCACTGTTGGTGAAGTAGGTTTTATGGCATGATCAAATAGGAAATTGAATGTATTCATTTGTACTCTAATGAAATTTACAAACATAGATTGTATGATTTTACATGGTAACCCAACCGCCTTGATCCATAACAGCTTCAATCTTTCTTGCAATCATGTTTGCCAAACCATGTTGTAACCATTGTCTGCGTAATTCATCAAATCGAATCGTATGAAGGAATTGAATTTTACCTTTTTTCAATCCTATATCGATCTCCCCATGTGCGTCCAAATAAGGTGAATAAGTGAAACATCCTTTTCCTTGGAATAATAAAACGATAATGTTTGATTTAATCTTGAAGAATAATCCGGTCGAATGACCACATTCTTCTAAATGTCTATTACATTCACCATGTCCGTCTGAAGCACCTTGACAGCAAAAGCTTTGGAAGCATAATATTTCACCACATTCAAGGCAAATTGCTGGCTCTGGAGGTGCATTACCACATCTTTTGCATTTCATCACTTGACATTGCATAAGTAAAGTGGTCAAATTGACGGGCAATTTGATCAATTCATAAATATGCGGATGTTCAAGTTGTAATGTTGGATGATGTGGATGATGATGGTGTCCTGATTTAGATGAAACGGATAAAGGTGAAGGTTGAATAGGTAACGGTCTAAAGATTGATGCTAATTGAGGATAAGCATGTTTGATCCAACCTTCCACTAGACCTGCTAAAGCTGTTTGTCGTGTTGCAGTTGCCGAAAGTGCTTCACGTGGGAAAGGAATATTGAGCAATTTCATCAATCGAATAAATTCCGATTCATTACTCAAACCTTCTTGATCTTTTCCTTGTAATGGTAAAACTCCCATAGCACGTTGTAAAAGCATTGCACGACGTAAGAAAGGCAAACAATACGTACAAATCATTTTTGCCAAACTTGCATCATCCAAATTATCCACTCCAAGTGTTATATTTCCACGTGCATAACCAACCAATCCAATAATATTTGCAACTGTGCCACGAACATCATCAAAGACTTGTAAGATTGCTTCATTGTCTGATTTGGCAAACGGTGCACTTCCTTCTTCGTTAGGTGTAGAAGAATTTGGATTTGTACGTAAGCCTGGCATACCACGAGCAGATCCTCCAGGACCAGATTGAGGCCATATACTTGGTTGTGCAACTCCAAAAACGACTTGAATCAATTGAATGTAGAACATCAATATTGTCACTTGAGGTAAATTACCAGGAATAACAGCAGCTGCTTCTACTAACAAAGTCATTGGATCACGTAATACAAGCGGTGAACGAACAGTATCATGACCACCCCAATGCGGTAATAATCGCATCAAAAGACCATGTCTGAAAATGGCTTGATAATTTGGCTCTTCCAATTTGGCAAGGTCACGTAAACATGTAATAAAGGCTACGATCAAATCCATAGTTTGTTCAGTCATTCCGTCGGACACGTTTGGAATAGAGCTTTGTTCTGTGTTGGGTTCTTTCACTGTTGGCGTTGTTCCCCTTTGTGCGATCTCCAAAACATCAATCGTATAAGCAATCACTTCTTCGGGAATATACATCTTCCTGCTTGGCGGTGCTAAAATTGTACGACTTTGATGAGCAACACGCATTGCACGACTTTTCGTTGATAGAGGTCTCAACACTCTACATAAACGTTCAAGGAATTGTCGATTAGGATGTTCAGAAGACGAATTGTTCATTGTACCCATTCGTGAAATCCATGAATCAAGAACGATTTGAGCATCTTCTGCGAACCATGGTACAAAACAGCCCGTTCCATTCTCTGTTTCTTGCAAATCAGATCGTAATGAATTTGTAGAAGATTTCAAGATATCAATATTAATCTTTCTTATCCAATCTGAAATTGTCGTTTGGTCCACGATTGGCACAATCACCTTGCTTGCTGCTTTTGGCACAGGCAAGATCACATTACCCAAACTCTTGCAAAGAGGACATACGAATTCAGATCTTGCCAAATCTTCCGGATGGTTACGTGCAATTTGTTGTGCATGCCTTTGCTCGATACTCCGACAGTATACCTCGAAGCATTCCAAATGCATCAAATGACCACATGTAGACGTATAAAATCCAAATCGACGCTCTTCTGAAGGAAAACCGTCCCATTGACGACGTGAAGGGTTGGGAGTTGCCTTTTCTGCATTCTGAGGTAATGAATCTCCTCGAACTCTTTTACCTTCTACGCCATTTCTGTCTAGTGTCAAGGGTGTTTGCAAACTTTGTTGTAAACTATGAGAATCATGACGAGGAGTGTTGCGCATTATTCTGCTGCTTTGGATATGTGCTAAGCTGCCAAAAGATTGATTGCCATTCAAATCCTCCTGACAAAAGATGCAGCTTCCAAAAGAAATCTGTCTAGTTTCAACATCTTCACCTTCATCCATTAAATCTTTTTCCTCTTCGTCTAATTGATCGTCAACCTCTTCATCTTCCAAGCTTTCCAAAAGACTTTTCTGCTGTGCAGAAAATGATTTCATAATAGCTGCTTGTCTTGCTTTGGCTGCTGCTTTTCGTTTTTCCTCCGCACTTGTCTGCCCTGCTACACCATCTTTACGTTCTTGACCGTGCCAGAGAGCATCAACGATCCTTCCACAACGATCGGGATCAAGTCTTGCGGCCATATTCAAGATCCATTCTAGCTTCGCTTTGAAATTGGTAAACTTTTCCACTTTTCGAAGAGCCAAAAGCAGTTCCATCATACTTTCGTATCCTGATTCTTCCGGTTCCGTTCGTCGTTCACAAAGTGCATTTGCGAACAAAGTTTCCTGTTCGACCAGACCCATCAAGAGTAACTGCAAACAGCCGTCGACCAATCCATCGGGCATTTCTTCTTCTCCAATATTCACATTTACCAAGCAAGAAAAGATGATTTGCATCAAGACCGGACTCAACAGTCCATTTCTTAAAGTGTCCACAAATATTGCTTGACCCGACGCCAATCGTTTGTGAGGAAGAATGACATTCTTCTTTGCTTCTTCTGCCGATGTTTTTCGCTTCTGTCGCTCTTTGAGAACTTGTTCTGCTTTTTCTCTTTGATTGCGGGTGTAATGATAGAAGAACGGCTGTACTTCATCATAACATTCGTCTTTCAATTCAAAGATTCCAAGATCGTTTGTTCCATCAGGAGCACGATAGTTGCTCACAGATGCCAATACACGATCAAAGTTAGCATGATCTTTTAGCTTATCACTGATATGACGTGTAAGTTCAGAATATGTTCCTTGGTTGAGAGCCAAAAAATGCACAATCTCTCTTCGAACAAGATCGTCCATGCTGCGATGCATCGCCGTTGAAATTTCAGAAAATAGTGTAATCAAAAGTAATATCAACTCTTCTGCCAAGAATAGTAATTGACCCATCTCGAATCCAGTTTGATTGCCATGACCTTGCAACCATGTGATCAAGGAGAATCGTTGTGCAAATGTGACGAGCATTCGATCCGGATTGACAAATACAAGACTGCATTGAAGCATGTACAAATCTTGATCATACATAACATCCCGCATACTATTATCGCGATAATGATGAGCTTGCGATCGAATTCCAAAACCATTTCTAACCCAAAGACCGGCACGAATTTGTGCAAGCTTGACCACAACCCGCAATGGGAATTCAAACAATACGATCAATCCGTTCTCGCCTGTCTCTTCCGGTATCAAATCTGCAAGCCTTTCTTTTCCCATCATACGAACGAATTCATAATCAAATTTGTTGACTGACTTCAGCATTTCAGCTAACATCCAATGCATAGGATGGTGGAACGAAACGCCCATTGATTCTACGGCAAAATCGATAATATGATAAGAATGACCAGCAAAGGTGATTCGACTGAATGCAATCGTAGAATGAGAATCAGGATCGTTTTGATGTAAATGCGAACAGCTGAGAAGCGTCTTATTCATGGCTAAAAGCAATCCTCTCAGTAAATCTTGTCCGGATCCTTTACCATAACTTTCTCCAAACAACTTAATTGTTCTTGCCAAATGGGTTGCAACATTGAAGATGGGAACCCATACTTCCGATTCAAATTCAACATGCTCCGTTACTGCACGTCGATCTGGTGTGATGGCATTAAAGAGAGACAAAAAGTCGGCAAAATATCCCAAATGTCGAGTGTTGGACACAATTTGCTTTTGCACACCTTCAGCACCTAAGAGATAACGTAAATCGTACAAGATATAGTGACACCTTTGTTGACGGAGGAGCATGGAAGATGGACTTGCTTGCATTCGGGGCGGCGCATTGGGTGGAAGTGTAAGTGTTCCGGTTGTCAATTGCCCGGTAAAGATTGCTTGAAGAATTTGAAGCATTTTGTACAACAAATCAAGATTGATGACCAATTCAGATGCAATTGAAGGAACGCTGAACAATTGCACAGCGATAAATCGAATAGAATGCTCTGGTTCTCGATCCTGCACAATGAAAATCTCAACCAATTTGGAGAACATACATGCAAATCTGTACGCCAAAGCACGTTTCACCTCTCTTGGTCCAATAAGAGCCATATAAAGAGATCTTGCATTTGCCCGAGCACCTTTCCACATTTTATAGTCCATCAAAAGCATTCCATCTAGCTGCAACAGTTCACGACTGTCGAAAAAGTCTATCGACATATGACCTTGTTTTATCGGTGATCGGTATTCCCAATCATTCAAAAACGCTCTTCCTAATAATGCTCGCATGGCAACGGCGCTTGGGACAAGGTTGTCTAGAGGATGTGTGGAAGGTGACAATTTTGATGAAGCGGGCAGGGTTCCAAAAGATGCATTTGACAAGTCGAGAAGAAGTTCCAAAACATGGCCAGCGATCTCCTCTGCGTATACGTCATAGGCTGGTCTGATTGTAACTGCGAGATCGATTTGACCTAGCTTATGGGCCAATAAGTACATCCTTCTCAAATCGCTCGATGTTTCGATTATTTCACGTCCATGTCGATCAACACGCTCCGCAATCCCTTTTGCTTCTGTTTCTGTTTTGTTGGTCACCTCGCAGATGATATCAATTACATCACGGAAACTGTGCTTTTCGTCATTCCACAAAACTACTGTGTATAACTTATTGTGATTGGAGTCGAACGAATATGCCCCAGGTCCTGGCATATAGTCCAAATCCTCATCTTCAGGCTCTGGAGGTTCAAGACTATCTTGTCTCTTGATAACCTCTATAGCATCAGGGCCTTCCGGGAGCTTCATTTCGTCCGGCGCATGTTCCATAGTATCAAGAATGAATGCAATCATAGAAGACACTAGTTGCAAAAATCCTGTTTTTGCTTCTTGCGGTACATTTGTCAAAAGACTTTCAATTTGATCGATATAGTCAGATGTAGTACCTGATCTTCTTTCTGGGGCTTTACCTTTGAAGTTATACGTTTCGGAATCTCTTGTGTTCTGCATAGAAAAGTCTTCATCCATCATTGTATCACGACTTGCATCATCATTTTCTTGACTTGGTCCCGCTGCTTCGTGATGTTTAGAAGAGTGAGCATCGCCTGCATCATGATAAAGACAACAAATCCTTTTCGTCCAAGCTTCTTCATCGCCACAATCACAGCACCCTCCGCTAGAATTGCTCACGCTAAAGACGATATCGTGACCTTCGTGATTGGAAGCGTTGAAGCAAGGTGCACATAAGACACAAGTATCATCTAAAGCGCAATCTCTACATCGATAAATGGCTTCACCTTTCTTGAAAACATGACCACAAGGCATCCCTTTACGATCTTCTCCATACTCTCCTCCTATCACTTCTTCTGATGACAAACCTGGTGGTGGAGTAGCCGATCGAGGAGGAACAAATTTTCCTTTTGCACCTCCGGGAGCGATCAATGGCGATGCATTGAGTGGTGAAGATGAAGGGTTTGCGTTCGAATTCAAAGAAGAATTGGAGAATGAAGCAGATGTAACTCCGCCCAAACGTTCTCTCCTCTGTTCATTAATCTCTAAAGAAGCACGCTTTTGTGCAACACACAAATTCCAGTTACACCTTTCCAAGAATACCATAGCATGCATCATTGTCGGTGCTACCTCCCTTGGCAGAAGGTGAGCAGGCGTTATATTTGTAAATATTGCTGTCCATAGTGACCTGTATAATTGTGAAATTACACCTCCTGTTACAGCATAATTTGTTGAACGTGGATCAAGTTGTGCTTGTCTTAAAAAGTGTATTGTAGACGGTATCGAATCTGGATCAATGCCATCAATACTATATCCTTCCGCCATATCTGCCAATACTATTTATTGATCGATATGTCGAAAGAACAAAAAGTGTGGTGGTTAGAAGTATGTATGTAATACAACCCATACATAATTTACGTGGAGCGCTTAAAGCTACTACTGCACCACAATTTATTGTTATGCTTGTTCAATGAGCGGACAAGCGCTACCCTTGGCGCCAATTTCCGTTTTCCGTTTCAATAACAACACAGGAATTGGCGAATGTCTGAGAAAGCAGTGAGACAACTCAACAAGGCTTGAAAAGAAACGCCTTATATACAGGGCGCACAGCGCACGGGTTGCTTTTCGTTTCTGACAGCACATCCCTTGCTTAAAGGAGCTAAGAAGGGGAGTTCTTGCTTTTCAATCACCATCACAAAACAAATCTACCTACCTACTCCGCCTCTTGTTCCGCGTCAATTGCCCATAATGGATTTTGAAGATATTGGCAATAAACTTGCCAATTTGACAATGTATGATGTCAAACAATTCTATACAGCAGCTAAGAATTATGCATTGAACATTTCCGAAATTGAAGCTAAAGTGAACGAAGCAACGAATGATGATGCTTGGGGAGCATCTTCCACTTTAATGCAAGAAATCGCGCAAGCTACAAATAATTTTCAAGATTTCAATGAAATTATGCCTGCTATCTATCGAAACTTTATGGAACGTGAAGCGAGAGAATGGAGACAGATTTACAAAGCACTTCAATTGCTCGAATATATCATCAAGCATGGTTCAGAGCGTGTCGTAGATGATGCTAGATCACATCTTGGTACAATTAAAATCTTGCGCAACTTTCACTATATAGATGATGCAGGTAAAGATCAAGGAATCAATGTTCGTAATCGTGCCAAAGAGATCGCTGAGCTTCTATCTGACGTAGAAAGAATTCGTTTAGAAAGACGCAAAGCAAGGCAGAATAAGAGCAAATATCAAGGTGCAGGTAATTCTGACTTTGTTCCAGGAAGTGGAACGGGAAGATATGGTGGCTTTGGAAGCGACTCCCTTTATTCAGGAGGAGGCGGATCAGGAGCTTATGGTGGTGGAAGTAGTAGCGGTGCGCGTGGTAGCGGTGATTTCGGTCGAAGCAGCACGCAGAGGGATAGCTTTGAAGCGTATGATGCAGGAGATGACGAATACGCTGCTTCGAGTGCCGTTAGACCTTCTGGTCGATCTGGCAGATCAGGTGGCCGTAGTGGAGCAGCTCCTGCACCTGTCAAAAAGGAAGAAAAGGTTGCTGATCTCTTTAGCTTTGATGATGATGAACCTTCTCAAGCACCTGCAAATATCTCATCTGCCTCTGGTGCAAGCAAACCAAGTGCATCAGCTGATGGTTTTGATGACTTTGACGACTTCCAAGCTGCCCCATCAGCACCTGCTCCTGCACCTGCACAAGCGACCAAACCTGCAACGGGCGGAGCCAACGTGTTTGACTTCTTGGGAGATGATGCAGGTAGCGCAGCTCCAATTGCTGCACCGAAAGCGAATGCTTCCTTTACGAGTCCTTCTCCAGCAGCACCCTTACAACCACAAAGAACAGTTTCCACTTCCAGTGTATCAACGACAACAAAATCAGTCGGTAACGGATCCTCGGCAGGAAAGACAAATGCATCTATCAATTTTGACGATCTATGGGCAACTTCTTCCGGCAAACAAAATACAGGAGCCAATTCATCTGCAGGTAAAGGTAAGATGACAATGGCAGAGATGGCAGCACAAAAAAGTCAAAGTGCTGTTTGGGGTAATAACGCTGGAGGCGGAGCGAACAATAATGCTGGAAAGGCAAAAGATCCATTTGATTTCCTTTCATGAGTTTTTCTACGTCACATTACTTCTATTATCGTTCATGCGCAGCCATTTGAAAAAATGCTGCAGCAAATTGCAATTGATCAATATACATGAGCTGAATGATGTAGATGGTATACAAACCGGAAAAGCGTATTAACATATTCAGAGATGAGGTAAAATGCATGATGAAGAAAGGTATTGCTGAGACGATGGAGTAAGTCAAAACTAGAAGTACAAGAAGGCTGTGTAAATCTCAATTTTTGTTACCCTGATTAGGTTGCTGAGATTGTTGATTAGGGTCTTGATAACGATTTCTTTCATCAGTTGAAGGGATTGACCAATCATTATGTGTTGACATCAAAAAAGGACTTGTTTTTTGTATGTTTGGTTGATTTGAATCTTGTGTAACGATTGTTGAAGTAGGATTCGTGCTTCCTCCTGGGAAAGCTCTACGAGGGGCATGAAGTGAGACTGGCATCCAATTGGCCGGTAAGCCTGCAATTTGTGTATTACTTTCAGAAACGTTGGCTCGAAGATTGTTATCTTGTTGTGGGCCTAATTCTGTAGGTCTGCTGCGAAAAAGATATTGTCGTTGTTGCTGTTGTTGTGCAAATTGTATTTGTTGAAATTGTTGTGATTGCATTGCTTGGCTGTTTGAAGGTTCTGCTCTATTTGAAAATTGATCGTTTGAGCTCCAATTTTGCCTTTGATTTAATTGAAAGTTAATTGGCGAATTTCCCGTCAAACCAATACTGGAAGAATAAAAGGGAGATTCTTGAGCTTGTTGTCTACCTACTTCATTACTATTACTCGTTGTTCTTCTCAAATTTGAAGGTGGATAAGTTGAAACAGTTGCCCTTCTTTGTCTACGCGTTTCGGCAGCTTCCGAATAAATGCATTCAATCATCCTTCTTGCACATTGCCTACAAGGCGTATTACCATCACAACGTAATTTACGCATTCGACAAAAATTACAAGCAGCAGGAACTCTTCTATGTGTTATACTTCGAAAAGGTTGATTTGAAGAAGAGGCTGGAGAGGCGGAAAACGAAGAAGAAGCCAAAGTTGAAATCGGATTTGAACTGGCTCGATTGAAATTTGGAAGACCGCCGCTAAAAGGATATTGGGGACGTGCAAAATTGAGCGTTTGTACATTGTTCTGGGACGGTAGATTCGATTCTGGTATATTCTCATTACGTTGAAATTGCTGTGGCCTTTGTTCTTGTGTTGGTGTCATGTCATATGTCTGATTCGCAAACGTGAATGGCATTCCACTTACCGAAGCAGACGAAGAAAGATTACCTGCAAAGGCGGTACCTGTTCTTTGATTATCGAGATTCAACTGGAAATTTTTTCGATTCGATCCTTGCAAAGGTATTTGCTGTTGCTGTTGTTGTTGTTGTGGTGGTGTATTGATTCTTGAAGAAGATGGATTACTTTGTTCGTTTTGATATGGTGCTTGTTGATATTGAGCAGGAAAAGTTCTCGATCCGCTTCCACTTCTTGACATTTCTCTTGCATGAAAAGCTGCAACTTCAACAGATGAAATTGTCAAAGGTTGCTGTAATAACATTTGCACATGAGAGTCACTCATATTTTCGCTTTCTCCATTACCACCACCACCACCATAATTGATTTCTGAAGCACTACTACTTCCACCACCCCCTCCTGATGGAATCATATAAGGCGGCATGGCTACGGGTGACTGTATAGGTTCAGAAAGTGAAATAGATCGAGAATGAGAGACCACATCGGACGCATCATTTGATCCTTCGCTTTCATTTGCCCTCTGAAAAGAGTTTATTGAATCGTTTGTATTGACTTGACTGTCTTCATTCAACAAAGCAGATGAAGATGAAGAAGAATTATACGATGGATATTGTGAAGATGCAAATCGAGATTGAAAATTTGATATTTGATCTTGAAAATGCGGTAAACTGTTTGACATACCCGTCAAATAGAATGGTACATCTGAGAATTGATTTGATTGATGTACATCAGTCATAGCGTATTGACTAGATTGTTGAAATGCAGATGGTGAATTACTCTGTTGTTGCTGCTGCTCGTTTTGACGATAATTTATTTCGATTGGTGTAGTAAATTGATTTGAATCAAAATTATTATCGAATTGATCTGATGTATTGGATCTTTCTTGATTATTCTGATTCATCCTTATTTATTTAAAATTAAATTGATCATCTAGTCCGAGCTTTCGAACATTGTGTTATTGTATCATTGCTTTGTTATGTACTTTAATGTCGTCCATGAAAAAGTTTGGATACCAAATTGAAATCAGATTTACTGTTTCGATCTTGTTGGGTTGCAATTAGCTGGAAAGAATAAAATTGGAAAAGCTAAACGATTTATGATTAATTTATATAAATGTCTTTCTTCCATGACTATCCAAACGGTGTTCTCTTTAATTTAAGGTACCGGTACAGCTTTGATTTATCGGACCCTTTCGCTTGCGAAAATAATAAGATCTTGACGGGGAAATTAAAAAGATGCTTTTATTTCGTTCGTGATGTCATACATCCTCACCCACAATACATGTTTGTTGTTTTTCGCTTAGATGGTGGACTGTTACTAGATAAGATATACAAGTGGCCTCTTTTTTTTGCTGGGAAAGAGAGCGCGTTTCCATTATTTTGGGAAGAATTCCCTCTTCATTCTCTGAACTCCGTTATCGCTCCCGATTCAACCAAAAAGCAAAACGCTTAAATCGACTAGAGTGTTTCATTCTACGTATGTACATACATTACATACGTTCAACATGCATGCACTGACAAACAAGCAAAACTTGTCTTCGCAAGACAAATTCTGCAACGGTTGTATGAAATGTAAAGATTCCGTATTACCGAATAAGCGTGAAAAGAGGCGTTAAAGTGCAGCACTCTTTCAAAAACAAAGTTGTCCCACCTCTTGGCAATTGTGAGTGAATACATGCAATATGCATGTCCGTTTACGGTTCACATTCGTGCTTTCTTCCTCGTGTGATAGAAATAATGATATGGTTCAGCCCACATTCTACGTACATACATTACATAAAATCATACAACCTCGAACGTGAATGTATGCATAGAGTTAAAGTAGTGGAAAGGTCCGCAACACTTGAAAAAAGAAAAAGAGGTGGTGCATGTATCGGGGACCTTGCCTTCTGTTTATTAATCAGTGTCATGCAGAGCATGCAATTAGCCCTGCTTCTTACGCAACAAGTGATGTACTGCTTGCATACATTCATACATACATAATCTATACCTTATCATTCTATACTGCTACAGCGGACCTGCTTATTCGGCTTAGAATTGGGCGTATTACGCGTCACGATTGTGTGGCTGGTTGACTTTCATTGAATAGATTCGAATCATTCGATATTTATAAGAGAAAGTGATCACCGTTATGAGCGGAGATCAAAAAAATAAACAAGGGGAGTTTTAAAATTTAAGTTTTGAACGCGTATGAAATGTACGTCCAACAAACGGGCTTGAAGCGAAAAGAGAGCAAAAATTATGTTTTGCAATTGTGGTACGACATTTTAGAAAAATTAATTAATTTAAGCAAGGAAGAAATGACACAAGCAGATGTTCAAGTTGTTACTTGCTGTATGTAGTCTACATGCAACGGTACCAAACATTAGTACTCGCAAACCCTTTTCGCAATTTAATCCAATCAGAAAGTTGGAATTTGTCAAGGTGTTTACTCTGTATAAGCAAAACTAGCGTTCCCGTTTTCATTGATCTACGTAGATGTACATGTGTTTGGATGAATAAAAAGTATTCTAGCGTGACGCTAATTTTTTTAAGCCGCTAGAATAAGTGTCGAAGATCGATTAACATCTTCAAGATCGAGATCTAGATAAAAAAAATTTTCTTCAGTGAAAAATAAAATGAAATCGTTCAAGTATATCCGATGTATGATTTTACAAGTTATATATCTGGAATGTCTAAGAGTGTATCGCAAGTTAAAATTGTCGATCATATTTTGCATACGCATCACGACACAAATCGTGATGTCAACAATACCTAAAGTGGGGTACAAATTGTTATTGTGGGCAGTTTTGAGTCCTGTCTTAAAACACTGGCACTCAGGCGCTGGGACGCGGCGGCTCAGCGCTGCGCTGCGCTGCGCAGCGCGTTCATTGACACTAAATAAATACTTAATAAGAAAGTTAGACCCGCAAAAAAATAAAAATTAATTTGACGGACAAGATTCTTAAGTATGTAGTAGCAGCATGAAAATTGGGTAATTCAAAATTGCAGCAGTTGCATAAAAGTCTGCACATAAACATAATTCCAGAACGCTGCCTTGCATTGCACTGCGCGTCCGCACGCGGCTTTGAAATATTTCCATTTTCTAGGATCAATTTCTCGCTAAACACATTTATCCTCACTCTCTTTCTCAATTTTTCTCGGTGATCAATTTGCCGACTTTTGACCGACCTTTTCGGGCAAGATAAGATATTTGATAGCAAGTTGCAGTTTATGAGTGTACCCTTCAGCATCATTGAATCGTCTCACGAAGATGAAGAATTTGAGAACATCAGGTGATAATTTCGGGGTTTACATTCCGACCGCACGTTACATATCCCCACCATTTCTAACCTGGCTCTTCCGATATTCCGATAGTGTTTTTAGATATGTTAGTTACATATCAAATCACCGATAGTACGGGACTCGAATTCCTTGGCATGAATTATGTACTGTATACAGGCTTAAATCGTCAAAAATCACAAAGTTTTATTTTATTATTTTACCAGAAAGAATATACATCTTTTGTTGAAAAATCATCAGAATAAATCATTTGACAGCCACGCGAATATATGGAGCTTCTACATCCTCTTGTGTTTCTACCGAATCGAAAAGAGCTTCTAAAACGACATGTTTTGCATATGCAGGTACCGGTTTCTTACTAACAGTTTCCACCAATTCGCTAATTCGCATCTTTAATCTTTCTTCTCGTTTTTTGGCAGCCAAGCCGAATCCTGAAAACAGCATAGAAACGCCGGAAGATAACATTGTGATCTCTAATCCATGTTCTTTTTCGAAATAAGTCAATAATTCTTGAAGAGTAGGATTACCCTCAACATCGAATCTTGACCATAAAGTCCATGTAACTTCGCCTTTTGGGCTAGGATATTTGAACTTCTGCGCTGCGATCGGCTCAGAGAAGGCCATGAAAGGTAGCGCAATATTTACAAACGAATTCTTGTATTGTTCAATATCATCTTTGTTGTCCAAAAGTTTGTACAGTTCCAGACAGACCAAACCTGTTGCCATAGCAGTTGTCGTTGCAATAGCGGGAATGATTTTACCGGCTATACCCTTCGTCTTGTGACGGTCTGCAGGTTGAATGCTGTAATTGATGGCACGCAAATTTGAAGAAGCTGTGATGAAATCGATGTGGAAGTTTGAATCATCGTCTTTTTCGAAATCGGCTGGCGCTAAGCGGAATCCAGCTAAACTTGAAGCTGAAGGCAAGCTAGAGACCAATTCGGTAGGATCGCTTTCCGCTTCATTGTTCGAAGGTTGAGCTGCCTCATTTTCGTTTACTTGAATTTTGACATTGCTTTTTGGTGTGAAATCAGGAACAATGACATTGCTCAACACTTTTCGGAATGCGTCTTGATCGGCATGTCCTTTCAAACCGTATGTGAATGCACGCAAGTTAGCAGCAGAGATAACGTATTCCAAATGAATCGGATCATCTGGATTAAACGTGATCGGCTTGGGTGCACGTTTGGGGCCCGACCAGAAAGGCTGTCCGCTAGATGTGACTGCATCCTCGGGTAATGAATAGAGTAATTGTCGGATGGTGTTGTTGTAATTTTCTTCGAATTTTAGTCTTGCCCAAGCAATGCAAGCGTCAAAGCTGATCGGTCTTTGATCAACCAAGAATTCTTTGATTTGCGCAATTTGTTCTCGCACTCCACTGCCGCTTTGGAGTGTTGATTCGATGTAATCGGGTTGTGTAAGGTATTGATTCACATTTTCGGCAGGTTTGACAAAAAAGTCGTCAAACTGTTCGCGTGCCCATTGAATGGTGTGCTCAATTTGGTTCGGGAAGTTCTTCAATGTGCATACCGGAATGGACTTCTCTGGTGGGTCTTGCGAAGATGAATATGATTCCGTCAAGAATGGAACCACAACTTGTGTGTTTGCTTTAGTTCCCAAAGTACCAGATTCAAGCAGTGGCTTTTGGTAGTAGACGCAACGACGATCCATGTATTGACGTGCAACAACGTTATCCAAAGCATTTGTTACACCTGTTAAAGCAGCAAAGAATTCATCCCCATAAATATCCTCTGTTTCAGGTCCAACTCGATTCTGGTAACTTTTAATCTTGTTCTTCAGATCGGGATTCATTTCAGCCACAGCAGCGGAAGCAGTGTCAGCTTTGAATGCACCAACATCCTTAGGCCTGAATAAGAATTGTCTGTTCAAATTTGACTTTTCGATCTGATCCATATCTGTCACATGGATGGCACCTTCTGGTCCACTTGCCAAGCCCATCATACTCCAATTTTTCAGCATCTCACATCCAATTGCACCAGATCCAACAAGGAATTGACGTGCATTGGCAATCTTTTCTTGGAATTGCTTTCCGAAAACAGCAATTTGACCGTCATAACGGCTTCCGATAGGTGTGAAATCTGACTCTGGTGATTCAGCTATTTTGAAAGGCAGTGATTCTAAGGAATCGACATAGAGATGTTGTACGAGAGGATGAAATTTACCACTGCATGCTTTCAATGCTTCTTGGGCTGTGAAACCACCAATGAATGCAACCATTGGGGACAAGTCACCCGTTGCTTGGTAAGCTAATTCCTTTACGAGCTTCTCATCAACTTCTGTCTCGCTTCCAGAGGCTTGAACGACCTTCTTAGTTGCGGAAACTACCTCTTCTGCGTCTTGTCCGTTTCTCGGTCGAGGCAAATGCCCCTTTGCTTGCCAAAATTCTGACAATGCTTGCCATGCGGCATGCAATGTGGCCGGACGATCAAATTTGGCAAAGTCAGAGATCAGGAACTCCGGTTCTTTTAAGCTTTCGCGAAGTGATTTGAAGGAAATAGCCTTTGGCATCTTGACTTGAGTAAAGATACCACCTTTCTTATATGCACCTAGACCGGTAGTGTCTCCAATAGTGAATGTATATGGTCCTTTCACAGTCACTTTGCGAGGCTCACAACCATTCAATTGCTCCATACCTTGAACTTCTGAGAATGTGACGTAATCTCCATCTTCTAATCCATGTCTTGTCTCATCCAATGTAGTCACCATTCCTTCTTTATCGTTTTCGATTGAGACTACCATTCCGGAAAGTGGCTGTTCTCCTGTTGGGTCATTGCATAGGAACTTTGGACCAAAATCTGTAAAGACGTTACCGAACAAACCGCGTACATCTGCCGAGATGAAATGTGTAGAAGATCCATGAGTGATATCATTGATTTGCAATTGTTTTGACAAGGGAACATCAGTCAAGACGACAACTTGATATCTTGCAAGAACATCTTTCGTCAAATCTTCTTCCAATACACGAACGGGAACGTAACTGTTCAATTCGGCCAATCGAGAGGCTGTTACTTGTGCACGAGATTTGGAGCCACCAACATCTTCAGGTCGAAGGAAGAATTGAGTGCTTAGATCTGCCACTGAAACAGGAGCAGGGTCGTAGACAGTTACAGATTTGACACCTGCTAAGCAAATATTCTTTGCAATCTCAACACCCAAACCTCTCATTCCAACAACGAGTACATTGCTGACTGCCATACGTTTCATAGCATCGTGACCTAAAACGTATAACTGACGACTGTAAAGACCTTCATCAATATGATCTGAATCTACCTTCATATCGGTAGCCATGTTGAAAGATTGTACTAGCCACAGATGATTGTATGATGATGATAGATAAAGGGAAGGAATTGAAATTAAACGCTCGGACGTAAGGACACGTAGCTCAGCGCGGGCGCAAGTTCAAAACTCCACTAAAGGAAGAGTTTGATTAAATAAGCGGGCGACAAGAAGAATACGCGTGTGAGCCGCCCAAAGTAGACTCCACAGAAATCATGAAAAGAAAAAGAACATTCAAGTTCGATGTTAATCATCATACATTCACCACCCACCTCGCTATTTTGCTTTCGTACGATGAAGCTTACGCCAGAGCTTATCAATCGTAGTGAAACATTTCTCAATACGCTCAAATATCGACAATTAGATTTACGAGGACACAAGATACCAGCAATTGAAAATTTAGGTGTGACGAAAGATCAAAATGATACGATTGATTTAACGGATAACGATATTCGTACATTAACCAATTTTCCAAATTTATTTCGCTTACAAACTTTAATACTTTCCAACAATCTTGTCAATCGAATAGATAAAAGATTAGCCAATTCTCTTCCTAATCTTAACACATTGGTCTTAACGAATAATTCTTTGTCCGAATTAAGTGCTTTGACGCATTTAGGCAGGTTTGCAAGGCTTGAATTTTTAAGCTTGATGGGTAATCCGGTCACAAGAAAACAGCACTATCGAGAATTTGTCGTTTGGCGATGTAAATCGTTGAGAGTTTTAGATTTTCAACGTGTCAAACAGGCTGAACGGGCAAGGGCGAAATCATTGATGGAAACTGAAGATGGAAGACCTACATCTTTGGCTTTATCTTTGTCTGAATCATTGACAGGGAAGGATACAAATGTGGCTACCAATGGAGTCGCTGATCATTCTTCTAATGGTAGAATTGGTACATTCGAAGTTGGATCGGTCGGTATGAATGGAAGTGGATCAGCTGGAAGGAGAATGACAGCGGAAGAAAGAAAAGCTTTGGAGGATGCGATTGAGAACAGCACCAGTCTAGAAGAGATCAAAAGATTGGAAGATCGTCTAAGACTAGGTTACACTATCTAAAGAGACGAGATTCTGCCATTGTACTTTTACTGCACGTATGTCACATTTAATTGATTTCAACTGTATACTTTTTTATTTAACTAATCCTTGCGAGAAGATGCTTCGCCGATCTTTCCTTGAGCGACTAGCTTACCGTCTACTCTTTTCTCCACTTCTTCTGCTAATTCCTTCAGTCTATCAAGATTTGTGCCAATCAGTGAAACGTCTACACCTTCTCCAAAGTTTGGATAAGATCCTACTTTAATATCTTCTTGTTTGCATCGATCAGTCAATTCTACCAAAAAGGGAGAGATATTACTCTCTGGCTTCTTGGTATGAATCAAAAGTCTGTAAGGTCTTGGTCTGTTAGGATCGATTGGCACATAAGGTTCTAAACCGTCCAAAAGAGCTTCAAAAAGACGTGGAATACCTGGCAAAATGCAAAGCCTTCCATGCATTCTCACAACGGGAACCCATAATCGTGTTGTGGGAAAGATGACTTCTGCATCACGTCCAGGAAAGAGAGCCATTCGCTTTCGTGCTGTGATCATATCTTCAGTCACTTCACCTTGACCTGCATCACGTCTACGTGCTTTTAGATTCTCTTCCATCCTTCTAAGTGTTTCATCATGATATTTCAAAGGTTCAGCATCAAATGCTTTTGCGATTGATTCATAAGTGATATCATCTGGTGTTGGTCCAATACCTCCACTTGTGATGACTAAATCATACTTTGAAGTTAATCTTTTTGCTGCTTCAACGATATCGCCAACATCATCAGGTATAACTTCAATCCTTCCAAGGTCAATACCCAAATTGAAACACCATTTTGCGAAATAGTTTGAATTTGAATCACGAGTTTTACCATTTAAAACTTCATCTCCAATGATGATACAAGCAGCATTTTTGACAAACTTTCCTTCTCCCAATGGATTAGGGCCAACGGGAGACTTTTCAAACGTTGGCAGATCCATAAGAAATTTTGATGAATGAAAGTTAGAACGTTGAACTTTAGACAGAGAAGGTGAAAGATGAGAAGAAATTGATGATAAACGTAGACTTGTTGATGATTGAAGCGTTGATCGAGCAGCCTGTTGTAATCTGACTGGATTCATGGATGCAATGGGTGTCTTAAACAAAAGATATCTTACAGATTACGTACGCCGATAAAGTGGAGAGTTTTTTTGGTGGGCGTTACATTTTAGCGGCATTTATTCGACAAGTGCGCGGACCATTTTTGGGATCTTCCTGCTCTCTCTCTCTCTCTCGTTCAGTCATGTACATATGGATCAAGTTAGCAATTATTCTTCCTCTTCACGCCTTACGATAGACAAATTGGATAAATTGTGCAGCTATGATGAATTTCTTCAACAATACTTGATGCCTAACAAACCATGCATCTTACCATTCGAGTTAGTCAAAGATTGGCCAACGTACAAGGTATGGTTACCTGCTGGAAAAGACAGAAATAATGACCTAAATGATTCAAACTCTCTTGATCCTGCTTTTGCAATTCTTGCGAAAAAGTATGGCGATCACAAAGTTCCAATCGTTGTAGAGAATATGAAAGAGGAGAATGATTCCGAAAATCGCTTCGAGAGACAGGAAATATGTCTTTCACAAGCAATAGAAAAGATGGCACAAGAAAAAAGGAGAGGAGATGCACGCATATATGTGAAAGACTGGCATATGATCAGACAAGAAAGAACGCTACATGGTCTTTCATCCGAAGAGCCATACAAAACACCTTTTCTTTTCGCAGATGATTGGATGAACAACGTCAAATCTAACACCGATGACGATTTTAGGTTTTGCTATGCTGGTTCTGCTGGTACAAGAACGATAATTCACCGAGATGTATATACATCTTATAGTTGGTCTACAAATATTATCGGTCGAAAGCTTTGGAGATTATTTCCTCCTTCGGTAAAGGTACATCTACGCCGATTTCCTCAAAACCCCAATTCTGAATTAGCAAAAGGTGTAGAGGAATTAGAAGTTCTTAAAGCGAAAGATCAGCTGAAGCCCATTTCAAAAGGAGGAATAGGATGGCCAGAATGGGAAACAGCAATGAAAGAATGTTATGAAATCGTGCAAGAGAGTGGAGAAACAATTTTTGTTCCAAGCGATTGGCATCATGAAGTGATAAATCTGACGGATTGTATAAGTTTGAATCATAATTGGTGCAATTCTTGTAATATTCAAAGTATGTATAAATCCATGTGCGAAGAAGTCGAAAAGACGGAAGAAGCTATTTCGGATGTTCAAACAATGTTGCAAGATGATGCTTCTGCTGCAAACTCACTCGAATGGCAATTCGAATGGACAAAAATTGTACAAAATATTGTTGCAATGAATGCTGGATGGGCTTGGGAAGGATTTTGGTCAATGATTTTACACAATCTCGAGAATCCACCAAGCGAGGTGAGTGATATAAATAATTTTCAAATCAACAATTCACTTGCTGATAAACCCATCATTCTTATCACAGGAAACACTACGTCCCAAACAAGATTGGGTGAATATGCAATTGAAACCTTGCGTATCAGATTTTATGAATCGAAAAGATTTTCCTTATTTGAACGATTCGATCAAGCAAAATGTTATTCGATGTCAACAATTGACAAGATGAAAAAGTTATGGAATGAGATGTTATTTAATTTCGAATAAGAATATAATTTAGATCGTACGCTCACAATGCATTTTTTGCATCAAGCCAAATTGATAAGGTGAATTTGGAATAAGGATTGTCTAGTCTATGTAATCCGATCCGGCCGAGTTAAGACTAAAGCCTATATCCGAGCAAAACCGGTCAAGGAAAAGCGGGGAAAAAGGCGCGGTGTGCTGCATAATGACTGTACTAATCCTCTTTCTTATCAGCGTGGGGGCATGAGAATGCATTCTGTACTCTTTACCAGAACATATGGACTTTAGCACAAAGGGGTACATAAAGCATTCATTCTTATTAAGTTGACCTTGTCTTTAAACCAGCATCACAAAAACAACTAAAACAACCGAAAAAGATGTCTACTACTGGATCGAATTTGAATTTTGAAAAGCTTAGGCCAGGAGAAACGCCATTTGGCGTTGGACCTTTCGCATCTCGTAGATCGACAGTGATGGGAACGAAAGGGATAGCTTCATCTTCGAATCCATTAGCAAGTGCGGCGGGAATTAAAATTTTAGAACTAGGAGGAAATGCAGCAGATGCTGCAATCGCAGTTGCTGCAGCATTGAATGTAACTGAACCATGTTCGACTGGAATTGGAGGTGATGCATTTTGTTTATTTTGGAATGAAAAAGAAAAGACAGTAAAAGGTTTAAATGGATCAGGAAGATCACCTGGAAAATTAACATTAGAAATGTTAAAGAATAAAGGATTAAAACAAATTCCACTTACAAGTGTTCATTCAGTTACCGTACCTGGAACGGCAGCAAGTTGGGTTGACGCTCATGAAAGGTTTGGATCGGGTAAAGTAACATTAAGTCAAATTTTAGCGCCTGCAATCTCTTTGGCAGAAGATGGTTTTCCAGTTCATGAATTTACAGGACAAGCTTGGACAGCATCTGAAAATAAATTAAAAGGTGCTTCTCCTAATGGAAATGAAATGCTTTTACCAAATGGAAAAGCACCGAAAGCAGGTGATATAATGCGTTTACCAAATTTAGCAAAAACTTTTCGCGCATTAGCAGAAGGAGGTAAAGAAGCATTTTATCGTGGTAGGATTGCAAAATCAATTGTTGAAGTTTGCAAATCTTTAGGTGGATGTATGGAATTAGATGATTTAGAATATCATTTAAAAGTTGGAACTGAGCCTATTGAACCAATCTCTTACGAATACGGAGCAACAAAAGAAGGAGCAGGTGATGGTGTAACACTTCACGAATGTCCACCAAACGGACAGGGATTAGTAGCTTTGATCGCACTGGGTATTCTTGATGCTCTTCAAAGGAATGGTAAAGTTGCTGATTTAACAAAGTTAGAACATAATTCAACCGATTACCTTCATGCTCTTATTGAAGCATTACGATACGGCTTCGCAGATGCACATCAATACATTGCCGATCCAAATCATGGAGGATCAGATCGTGTGAAAGAATTATTGAGTCGTTCATACTTGGATCACAGAGCAAGTTCATTCGATCCCGCAAAACAAATTGAAATAAAACATGGAAATCCAACATTCTCAAGTGATACAGTTTATATGTCTTGTTCTGATTCAGAAGGGAATGCATGTTCGTTTATTCAATCAAATTATGCAGGTTTTGGTTCTTGCATCATTCCAAAAGGATGTGGATTCACTTTAGCAAATCGTTGTTGTACATTCAGATTTGAAGAAAATTATCCAAACAGCGTTGGACCACGTAAGAGACCTTATAATACAATCATTCCTGCAATGGCAACAAAACGTGGAAAGGATGGTAAACCTGAATTATTCCTCTCATATGGTGTAATGGGAGGATTTATGCAACCACAAGGTCATGTTCAAGTCTTGTTGAATTTATTGCGTGGCTTTACTCCTCAAGCTGCAATTGATGCTCCTAGATTTTGTATTGGTGCAGGCACGCCTGATCAAGGTGCTATGGATTCAACAATTCATATGGAAAATGGAATTGATGAAAGCACGATTGAAGAATTGAATAGAAGAGGTCATATTGCTAAACCTGCAAAGACTTGGAACGAACGTGTTGTTTTTGGTCGTGGTCAAATTATTGCACGTATAAAGACTGACGTTCATCATCCAAACGATAAAGGATGGGCTTGGGCTGCAGGATCTGATCCAAGAGCTGACGGTTGTGCAATTGCACAGATTTAAAAGTAAATGTTCTTGCTACCGTTCCGCAATCACAAATGCAGTGACATAATCTCCATCATGTGTAATACTCAAATGCAATTTTGGTGGTGCATCATTTTCTTGCTTTTTACGCCATTCGTTTTCTAATTCTTTTGTATATCGTAATATAGGCCGTCTTGTACCGTCTATATATGTTAAAAATGCATCATGCCAATTCAATTGACGAGGATGGGAAACTGTAGAGATTGCTTTGAATGCTGCTTCTTTTACCGCCCATCTGTTTGTGTAGAAGAAGAAAAGTTGGATTGTCAGTGAATAATTCTAATCGATAAGAACAATGTATCAAGAACTTACACTTTTGCTAATTGTTGTATTTGTTTATCACTAACTTCTTCGTTTGCGTCTATGTTATATGATGACCATGTATCTAGCTCTTTATCATGCATCACCCTTCTGGCAAGTTGTTGAGCAGCTTGAAATTGTGCTCCTTTCATTTTTTGTAATCCAGTTATCGTAGATGATGATGAAATTCGTTTTGCTTGTCGTGTGATCAAAGATCTAAGTCGTGGTATGAAAATCATATCTACACCAACTCCAATAACAGCTAAGGATGCAACGCTAGAATTCCTATTTGATTTAATCTCCTCGAATTGTAATCTATTACCGACGAGAAAGATTAAGAAAAAAGACAATCAGCGCATATCCTTTTTCTTATAATTGTACACATGACTGATGGGTGAAAAGATCATTTTCATTACAGGCTTACAGAAACACTCTATTTTATTTTGTATATTCTTCAGAAAGATACCTACTTTGTCTTCTTGTCTAAAACTTCTTGTGTTTTTGCTTTTGCTTCTGCGATTTGTTGTTCAACGAAATCAAATGCATAATCTACTGCATGTTCTACCGGATGATCGAACATGAATGGCTGTGTGAGAAAAAAATATGACAAAATATCAGCAAAAGTTGCACCAGATTGAAAACTTTCTTTTAAACCACACTTACCAGAGCGGGAACAGCTGCTAAACCTGCAATCGTTGGTCCAGATCCACGAATACGCGCACTAGAAGAACGTGCAAAAAGAGGAGCAGAATAACGAACGATACTATGAATCGTAAAAGCAGGTAAAGCCATACTTGCAAGACTTTGAAAAACAGCTCTACGTGCGACTACTAAACCAACATGCATTGATTCACTTGCTTCTAAAGGATTATATTTTATCACATTAGGAAGTGTATTTTCATCTTTGCTTGTAAGATTGTTTTCCATTTGTCGTTTTCTTAATTCAACTTTTTGAGCAGGCGATAATGATTCTGTTGCTTTTTCTGCAAGAGATGGTAATGTACTTTGCCTTTCCTTATGTGCTAAATATCCAGCATATCCACAATCACCCAAACTGAAAAAAAGAAGGAGGTTGACAGCATAAGCTCATGAATTCAAGTGAATCTCAGTCTTGTTTTTTTACTCACATGTATGCCCATGATATTCCGTATGCAGATCTAACGATCAAAGGGTTCGTCAAAGGTCTGAATGCTTCTCCAATATCGGATGAATATGCGATATCTAATAAAAACACATTTTCAGATTTATGTCCATTTCAAACCAACAACACATTCTCTACTCACATCTACTAGAAGCAGTGATCAGCGTACGTAATCGCATAGCAAAAGCAGCATAACGAGATGGGCCTTCTTCTATCGTAGCTTGAAGCTCATCAGTCTTCTCTAGCCCAGACATTTTTGTTGTTGATATGGTTGCAGTTATGGTAGTAAAATAAAAGGTTTATCGCTAGTGGAGAATACTTGTCAAAGATCTGGCACTTTCTCCATGGACTCAGAGCAACCAAACCGGAAAACGGAACATTAACGCGTAGACTAGACTATGTTTTCGGGGTGATAATTTTACTTTTTGGAAGAAGTTGTTTAACTACCACAAAGACGAGAAAAAGAAAACGACGACAATGTTGGACCAAATATGAAAAATATAGCATCGATAGCAATAGGAGCGGCAACGTCTACTTCGGGGAAGCGTTTGACTGCCTTGATAGATGTTTCTATCAGACCTTTATCGCAGACGAAAATACTTTCGCCAATCGTCTGTACGCCATATCCGAGCAGATCACCTTGGATTGTACGGCAAAGCAGTACTACAACAAACAATGATTCGTTTTCATCTTCTAATAATCATACGAGCATCATAGACCAGCCAAGACAACCCAACACAATGTCAACCTCAACCGCTTCTGGAACTTCTGGAAGAAGGAAGCAGAGTAGAAATTTCGACTTTAAAGATCTCAATGGAATAAGTGAAGGAACAGCATTAGCCCTTCTAAGAGTTTTAGGTGTTTTGGATACGGGAACTCTTAGCGATATCGGTAGAACATTAGAATATACTCAAAAGCTCACAAAGAGGAGATATCCTGATTTGAATTCTCAACAAGTGAATTTGCAAGCGATTCTAGTCAATCTACTTCGTATGTCTCAAAGAAGTGGAAATAGAGTTTTACCAGAAGAGTTGATACGCATTCATTGGAATTTGGTAAATGATCCAAATTCAATTTGTGAAAAGTTGGTGAAAATCGTCTTATCTCTAGATCACATTCCAAAAAAGAATCAAACAAAGATGCCAAAATGTCAAGAAAGTTTACAAACATTCAAGACATTACTCAAACATGCACACAAGCATAACAAAACGAAAATGTACAACATAATCAAAATTGAGGCACGAAAATTCTATTTTGGAACTGATTTGCAATTATTACAGTCATCGAAAGAACGCATTAAACGACAATCAGAGATGGAACAGGTAGATCGAATGGCTCAATCTTTGCTCCTCTCTTCTTCTGCTACACGCGCATTTCATCATAATCTAACAAGAGGAGGTGGATTAGCACGACAAGGCAGGATGAAATCAACAAGTTCAACAAAAAGTATCTTCAGATCTCATAATGATATTTTTGTTATGTCTAAAATCTTACGCACTAGATATGGAGCTTTAAAGCCAAAGAAAGATCAAAATTTGCAAGACGCTGATGCAAAGGTTGAATATCGTTTATCTAAACATGCTGTTGCTTCTGACCATCCACCGCTTCATCATAGTCGTAGGACGAGAAAAGTGAATCGATTCGTTCAGAGAGCAATGTCAGATGCATTACGACCTACTACTACCACTACACCAACCCCGTCCGTCGAAGTCAAGGCTGTAAAAAGTGCAAAGACCAATACATCACAAAAACTACTCAAATCGGTGGAAAAGACGTTTCCATCATTTCCAACGACAATGAAAGTGACAGAAGAGAAAGTGCTGGAAACGGCGAAAAAGACCAACATGATCGATCGTGAAGTTCGAGCATGGAGAGAGAATGTACGACTTTGGCATTTGAGAAGGGCAAACGTAACCAAAAATTTGACAAGAGTGGCCGCTGAATCGTCAAATATGACTGGAACTCAATCTTCTCAAGATCTTTCAACTGCACCTTTATTGCCTACTTGGCTCTTTTCGGCAGCTCTACAAGCACACGTTGAAAGTGGAAGACCACGTATGGCAAATCATATCGTTCAACTTTATTTGGAAATGCTTTATCAAAATAGAGAAGAGAAAAGTGAAAATTTAGTTCACATTTTACCCGTTACTCCTTCAATCGTTCGCGCAATCACTGATCCTTTACATCCACCACATTCTGAAATGATTCTGAATGCTCTTTTACGCGTTCAACTTATGAGTGGAATGGCAGATGCATGGGAATGCATGTTAAGCATTATTGATAAATGGTGTAGCGGAGGAGAAGGATTTGCTGATAAAATTCGAAAATCTTGTGGAATGAAATCTGTAAAAGAATCAAATATCCTTCAAGCACATCGAGACCTTCAAACACATAAAGACAAAGGTATGGCTTGCCTTCATCCCAATGAAGCAAGTATTTTACTTCTTATGGAAGCTTTACGTTTACGACGCGGTAGAAAAGACAAAGCTAAAGCAGTAGTGAAAGAAGCGTTTTTGCGTTGGGGACCTCAAGATATCTTACCTGAATCCTTTGAACAATTCTGGCAAAATTCACCTAGGGGTCACTTTTCTACATTTACCCCAACTACACGTACGTTTCGAGCTCTTTTACAAATCGCCTCCACTAACAGGAAAGAGCAAGAATATACCAATGACATTTTACAACTTTTTGAAGAATGGCTTGAATGCGTTGACATTAAAGCCCTCTCTTCTGATTCTGATGCCAGTCTATCGCAAGTCAGATCTTTGATGTTCCATAAAGATTCTTTTGAAGCCTATCAAGAACAATCGAAATGGAAGAGAGTCATTCAAAAAGGTCTAAAGAAACGTCACATTACAGAAGAACAGGCAAACAGAATTCTAGCAAAGAGTATGTTTGAATTTTAATCCGATTTCCATACAAAGAAAGACAAGTTGTATTATACACATGACTAAAACGGGGAATAGTATATTCTTAAATGATATTGTCCGTGATTTGAATGGTCTAGGCCATTTCACTTTTTTTCAATTAGTTTCTCTATCATGGCCGAGTGATGCATTTGCACTACTGACTGCCGTCATTGGTGTAGCCAAAGCCGTATCAATAGGTGTTGAAAGGAGATTTGAATTACCTGTACTGTTTTCTCGTGAATGCGTTTGTGTTTGGATTACAGGTTTGATCTTACTTGTCTGGTTGGTAGCTTGACTGGGTGCTGTTGTTGTTGTTGATGGTTCATCTACTTCGGGCAATTCTTTTGCCTCTGTATCTTTCCAGACATTTTCAAACGTGCTCGTAGCAGATTGAGGTTCCTGTGGAGGCAAATATGCTTCTGCTGCTGTACGTGGAACTTGAGAGCTAAAAGATGGCTTGTTTGTATCAAGATTTTCTCCTTGTACAGCAGAGGCAGACTCGGATGGAGATCCAACATTCACTTTCGGAATAACTGTATCCGTTGATTGAACATGAGAATCTTTGCTTGTCGCCAAACCCTCCGTTCTTTCAGTCGATGTTGCAAAGCTGTCTTGTTCCGATTCCATCTCTTTTGCCTTTTCTACTGGATCAAAATCGAACGCTTTACCTGATCGGGGAGGTAATGTTGGCAAAATCGGAGCTCCAGCTCGTGTAAGATCAAAGATTGTATCAGCATATAAGATCAAATCTTCCGTCACTCTATCTTCCTCCATCGCTGCAGCAATACTTGTTGCGTCATGGTCAGCTTGAGATAACAGTAAGGGCCCAAAGATAATCGACAAATTAGAAGCGTTCATTTTATTTTGATCAGAATGTGATGCAATCTTTGCCAAATGCTCAACAATAGCTCGTAATGTTGCTTGGTTGATCGCCGGTAAACGACGAATACGTCCTTTCAAAGAAGCAAATCCTGTTTGAATCTGTTCTTGCCTTTCATGTGTATACTTTACTCGATCCTCCCAAGGCATCGGTAAGACAGGTTCGGGCAATTGACGAAGGTACAATTTCAATACACCCGCAACGACCGTAGCTTCATCATCTGATGCATCAAAAGCAAAACGAGATTCATCACGTTCAAGAGCATGGGCAAGATTTTGGATTGCGGTATGTTTTGCACTTGTCCGATAGATGCCCGGCTGATCAAGTGCTTTTTCCTCGATATATTGTATGCATTTTTGAACGATTATCGGAGCTTCTGCTTTTGGCGGTCCAAGATGAGGTGGTGCTTGTTGAGCACGATTGAAAGCGTAATCCATCAATGAAACTCCGAACAAGAGATCTTTACATTCACCGAATTGATAATTAATGTATGAGACCTTTTCGCCTTCAGGCAAGATGATTCTTTCATCCAATTTACTCAACTCTTCTCCAAGGTTGTCCAAGGAACCCAGTAAAAGATCTTCAGCGTGCAAGCTGAAGCCTAATTGATTGTTTGCCAACGATTGAATGGACTTCTCTGCCTGCATCCAAACCGCTTGACAGGTGAGATAGAGCTCTCTACGTGCTTCAACGACGCTCGACTTTGCCGCTGTCAAGGTCTTTTGTCTTCGCATTCGGAGTGTTTCAAGATCAAAGACAGCTTTTCGGTACGCTTTATCTGATTCATCCGCTTCACGTTTTGCCTTGACATGCTTCAAAGCCAAGTGTTGATTTGACTTCATACTTCCTGGGCCGTTACCAAGTGATACGCCCAAACTTGGCGGACTTCCTGTATTGCTATCTGGACTGAATGCCATACTGCTACCCTCATTCTTATCAGTTCCACTTGCACCTTCTCGCATTCGATTCAACAATGCATTCAATTTCTTTGGGCCTTCTTTGCGAGCCGTTTCCCATGTCTCGCGAGATCGAAGTGCTTCAAAGAAATGTCCTTTCTTTTCGTTGGCTGCAGGACTTGTGGACAGATTGGCCTCCCCACCCATTCGTGGTGAAACGCCGGTGGAAACAGAGATTTGACCACTATTAAGATCACCTGCATCGGACAACGGCTTTTGTGAATGCTTCAAACGACCTGAGATATTTCTCATTGAGCTAGAACGGCGTGGGGCAGACCCTGAATCGAGTTCGACTCCGGAGTATTCTTCATCCGCATCTGATTGTCCAGAAGACAAGGTTGGCGAGAATGTTCTTTCGCTTGTGTCAGCATGAGAAGTCTGACTTCCTTCACGCTGCATGGCAGCTTGGCTGAGTAGTAATCTTTGATCTTCCACCGCTACTTGCTGTAACCTTAATTGTTCCACTTCTTCGCATCGTTTATCGTACACTTTCTTTGCTCGTGGTAAGGTAGATTGACGCATTTCATCGTAAGCAGATATACTGATCTTCAAATCATCCTTGACACGCTTTCTGATGCGCTCCTGTGCATCTCTATACACTGTCAAGGGAGCAATAACGCCTTGTTTGATCGTTTCAATGTAATGCAATCGTGCATCTATTTCTCTCAAATGATTTTCTCGAATTTCCTTCCATGCTAATCTTGCTTTTGGCAGATCTGCACCTCCGGGATCGAGTGAAAGACAAGAGGCAATTCTTGCATCTAGCTTGACGATAGAATCTTTGGATTTGTCTGTCATATTCTTTAGGCCTCGAATATAATCTTCTTCCATTTTGACGCGAGTCTCATACATTGCCAAATAAGATTCTGCTTCAAGCAAGGTTGACTTGAAGATTTCCAATACATTACTGCTCACGTCACCTGCTGATTTATTATGGTGTGAAGTCGTTCGACTTGGACCTGAATCGGATTGGGAGGTGGCGTTGGGATCTTGAAATAGACCAGATGAAGCAGCAGCAGCATTTTGACGATGGCCCACCAAAGAGCCACCGATTGAATTGACGATATCCATAATTTTAACCCTTTAGATCGGGAGAAGGATGAGGAAATGTCAACCTTTTTGAATCAGTATATTGGAGCTGATACAAAATAAATGGATGGGTATAGGGCATTTAATGATGGCTGTCATAAAGAGGCAGTGTAACATCAAGACCTCGTGGAAAGATATCCAGCCCTACGCAACACTTTATTGGTGGAGGTGCACTTCGTCAGTGTTTGCTTTGCGCTGCGTATCAATTTTAGTGTTTCTATAAGACCCTATCTCTCTGTACTTCAAACAGAATTATTAAGGAACTTTGACAAGCTTCTTATGCAGAACAAAATTTATTGATGACCATTGAACTTCGTATCCCACCTCAATGAAAAATTCAAAAGCAGTCCGAATCAATATCGGCCGCCGCTTCGGCAATGGAATGAAGTTACAGCAGCAAGGGTAGGGTTATGATTTGCAGGCAAACAAGAATACGCTAAGATCAACTCATGTTCGGAATAAATGAGCGTAGGTTATTTTTAGCTCAATGCAGTGCTCAACATTTTAAGTTTGTAGGGCATCTGTTATTGCCCAAAAAACCCTGAATGCGCTGCGCCTTAGTCTGTTTTGATTGACATTCGGTTCATTGTTATGGTATAAATGCATGTACGAAAATTCCTCATGTCCATTCATGATGATGAAAGCTTGCAGATCGATATGATGGGCCATCTATCGCGCCATTCGGCAAATTCTAAAGATGATTCCGCCTTTTGGCTTGTGACTCTTACACACATATAAAGTAACAAAAACAGCATTTCAAACATTGTACAAATACACAAAACATACATGTAGTATAGTAGAAACAAGCAAGGACAATATCAAAATCCATCCATTCAAGCAGCCACCCTTCGTCTTTTCGTGCCGCCGGTAGTAGTAGCATTTGTTGTCGAACTTGTCTTTGCTTGACCGGTTGCACCGGAACGAGAATTAGAAGTTGCATTAGTAGCGACAGCGGCAGCTGCTTCTGCTAGAGCATCATTTTCATTTGCACCAACCCCGCTTTCATTTTCAAAATCATCCCCTTCCCGCTTAAGAGCCCATATTCTCAAAGCATTCCAGACTTTAAGCCTCTTTTGTTTTACAGCAGCTAGTCTTGACCGAACTTCTTCTAAACGTTCAACGTATTCCAATGAATCTCCTCCTAATTCGTGTAGACATTCAAGTGCAGCTCTAATCACTTCGCGTTGTTGATCTGCAGTTAAAATCGTTTGTTGTTCGTTTCCGTTCAAACCTTGCCTTGCCATTTCAATCTCACCATCTTCACCTGTCTGACCGCCAAATGGGATAGGTAAACCTTCTTTGGTGACGAATAAACGATCCAATTGTGCAAAAGACGGATTAAGTTCATCATCCGTACCTTGTGTACCCTCTACTCCAACAGCATGTGGATCGATCTCCATCTGTTTTTCCGAATTTCTTGTGTTAGACACACCGTCTGTCTGACTTGGTAGGATACCATTATGATATGTACTATCTCCGTTGACCAAAGCTACTTGTTTGTTCGGTAATCTTGTCTCCATAGCTTTTAAACAGCGTGTTAGCGAGCGACTGATTTGACTCTCACTTTCTCGTAAATCCAATGCTGTTCTTGAAAGGGCGCCGATGTGAGGATTACGGAAAGTATGACGGAGTGTATGGCTTTGCAAGAGGGCGCGGGTGGACAAAATTGGTCGAAGTAGCTGGGGTGCAAGTAAGATCGAAGTCTCCTCAATGACGGGTGGATTATGAATATCTTTTAGCAGCAATCGATCGCTACCATCCAGCATATCCGCTTCAATCGGCAGCAATGATGGACCGGGAGCATTATTCAACATCGATTCCACCTGCGTCCTTTGTAAAGCTTTCAATCTATCTGTGAAGCGTTCAGTGATATCTTTTTCGTTCCTTGCATCAGTCGATGTGCCCAATTTATGTTTGCGGACCCATCTGGAATCCTTTTTGAGCTTATTTCCACGATTTCCGATTCGATACTGCTTCTCGCTTTGACTGACACCCTTTCCAATGTCCTCCTCTTCATCTAGATCTGATTCATCATCTCTGTCATCGTGGGACCATTGATCTTGCTTTCGCTTTTGCCGTATAAAGTGCTCTCCTACCCCATCGCCATTTAGATAAGGGGCACGTCCTGCCGCACTTTTCGGCAGAAGGGCATCCGCAGCGCAACTACTACCACTGCTGGCATTTTCCTCGTCTGTATCGGAGTAGTACGAAGGATGATCGTGAGAAGGTAAGGAAAGCCACAGCAACCGCATATCTTCATTCTCTTTCCGGATTCTTGACATCTCATCTTGTCGTGCATTTGGAGCATTACGTCCAGATGGTCCAGCGGGGTGGCCATTCACATTGTTGCTTGATGGCGTCAATTCTTGCGATAATGTTTGAAGAGTTCGTGATTTTGGCACTGGTGTCAATACATCTTCTTGTGCCGCATGTACAGGGCCTGGTACAGGAGCAGAAACTCCGATGGCTGAGATATTTTCCTGTATTGACCTTGGTACGGCTTCTTCTGCATTTCGATTTTGTTCTAAATCTAGAGCTGATCCTGGAATAATTTCCTGAGAAGCTATTGGCGGTTGTGCTTGAGTAGTCTCCACATTCTCGTTGGTGGTTGCAGGAAGAGTGGGAGGTGTTGCTGCAGCGCCTTTGTCCGTTCCGGGTAGAGCTTCATTCATTTCCACATCTTCTGTATTGGTCTGATGTGGTCGTTCAATGCTTTGTGCGTTTTCGTCTTTGTTCGCGTTTTCAGACGTTTCAGTCTCTTGAATATTACTGCTTGCAATGCTGCCGATGGGGTGATGAGATGCCACATCGAAAGGTGATGCTGCGTTGGCTGATACCTTGTCCTTGTTCTGCTGGTCGAGAGCCTCTGTGAATGCTGTACTCTGTGGTTCCACTTGTGTTGATATCTGGGAATCAGCTTGTAAGGATTCGCCCTTCACTTGAGAGGTTGGATCTTCTGATTTGATGATAGAGTGAATATCTCCGTTTTCTTGTGAATCTAATGCTGCAGCTTCTAGAGCATCGGCAGTACCTTGCTCGACTTCTCCTTCCTCTGGTTCTTCATTTGATGTGCCTAGTGCTACTCCTTGCTTTTGCAGTTCCTCTTGTTTCAAAGGAAAGCTTGATAACTCTTCTTGTGCACCGTCATTACCCCCATTTTCGTCTCGCTTCTCGACTGAGTTCGTACCATTTGTGTCGCTCGCTATGCCGGTCTGAGTCGGATCTTTGGGAGGAATGGTCTTCTCTGCTTCAAAATCAGATGTGTTTGTTGTAGAAGGTATTGCTGCATCCGCCTGGACACTCTCTGATGTTTCAGTAGTAGTAGAAGGCTGTAAAGCGGCTTCAGATTGACTGTGTTCTAGCTGCGATGTGGTCAAAATATTCTCTGGTTGTTCTGAAGCGGCATCAACTGGAGGTTGAGTGGATGCGAGCTCAGCTGTCTGTTGAATAGGTTCGTTCTCTTTCTTTTCGTTTATATCTGTGGATGCGATTGTTTCCGTCTGAGCCTCTTGATTCCCTTCCGAAGCGTTTTGCTCTGGAAGGCTAGGCACGTTGGCCTGCAGGTCGGACATCTTTGTACACTGTTGTGAATAAGAAAGAACAATTGTGTCAGCTTTGCTAATCATAAGAATGATGACAAATTGTTATTATGTATCAGTAGTGCAAAAGACGTTGTCGGCATTAGCTCTGATCCACCACAAGGGCCGATAGAGCTATTCGAGTAGACGTTCTGAAATCTGTTATCTCATCCTTTAAATTGCTTCACGTATCCAGCATACAGTCGGTGTAAAAGCAGTCAATCTTGCAATCTTGTACTCACCTTTCACAATCCTTCCACGTATGTGATGTCGATTGACAAGATCACACGAAACACTGATCAATGATGGAGTGATGATATGTACATAGATAGTAAGAGGATGTTTGTGCAAGTTCATTTTTCCGGCTAAAACATACATTCTTTTTGGCATGCATCCGTTCTCTGAAGCGATAAAAACTCCGCACCAATTCTCAAAAAAAACCGGTCAAACGCGCCTAACCAAAGAAACGCGAGTGGGCCCATGCGCCGGCGACAATTCACGTGGACGGACAGAATATATTCTATATCTATTCTAGCAATGAAAGGGAAGGAAAGCACTCTCGGCACATTATTTAAAGTTTAGAGCAACACTTTGCTAATAACCTTCCAACATCAAATTATTGAAAGAGGTATTACGCAAATGGTATTGACAAAGTCACAATGAGTGCCTACACAACACCAGTGAAGGGAATGAGGCGAAACTCTTCATTCGCAGCCTCAACTCCAGCAAAAGTCCAATTTCGTTCAAAATTTTCGGTTTCCTATGAAGCATTATTGTCTGGAGAACATCCTTGGCTTGGCACATCTGGCTCTCAGTCTTCTTCCCTCAATGCTACACCAGGATCAAGTTATTCTAATCAAGGTGGAAGTTATTTTTCACCTTCTGGCAAGAAACCTTCAGCGCCGAGAACAAGATTCTTTGCTGATTTGTTATGTCTAAAAGTCGAACCAGCCACGCTTGAAACTCTATTCAGTACAATCACATCAAGACAATTGACAGATGACGATGAAACAGGAAAAGGAGCAAGGATACGCGATAATGTTGGAAGTTTATGGAGGGATTGTTTGAGAATATGGCAAGATGTTCCTCAATCTAGCGATTTCTCTCTAAGCTCTGCAAATTCTAGCGATGAAGTTAGAAGAAGCAATGCTATTGATACGCTTATCGAGTTATCGCGATGCATCCTTTCCAAGAATTTCGTCCATTCGTCTTCTTCCCTAGATCTGATTTGGATATTTGCAGGAGGCATTGATGAAGCCGACGACGTATTTGAAGATTTAGTCAGCGCAATAGACGAAGGATTGAGGGGAGAATTGGATAATTTGAACCATCAGCCAAGACGTCCTAGCAGAATTCCATCATCGAATGATTTTGATAACGATCTTACGCCACAACGGAATGCTGCAGCTTTCAACAAGCCAAAGGAGTTACCCACCCTAGCAAAAATGCTTTTTCATCGAAGAAGAGCAGTGCATTTAGCAATCATTTGGATCAGCTACACTTTCATGACAAATCTTTCGGCATACTTTATTCGAAGGGATCTCTTTGTGAGTGCTTCAAGCCTATTGAACACTATACAAACTATTGTTCGAACCACTCAGCAATCTCGTACGGATGGTGGTGGATTAGCAGACGAAGATGCTGAATTGTTGCGAAGTACTGTGAGGGATACAAACTTTCTCATTGGCCTATTGGCGGGTCTAGGACAGTCTAGCTCTTCTGGAACTGGTTTAGCTGGAGGATTTAGGCCAATGCAAGCATCTTCAAGCCCATACTTTAGAAGAATGTGCGATTGGGTTGACGCAGGATCGATGAATTTGATACGAGAAGCATGTGCTTACGACCTCGAGCAGGCTTGGGGTGCTTTCTTGGTGGAAGCAGAACGCAATCAAGATTCATCTAGTCCTACGAAGAACGGTTCTGGCGGAGCAAGCGGCGGCATCACTGCATCTCTTGGCCTGGTCACAGAAAGTTTCAAAAAGATTGGCTTTTCGGGTGAATCGTCAACAATCGATCCGAACCTACCGCCTGCTAGCACGAGCTGTTTATTGCCAATCTATCTATTGTGTCGAGCTAATACAGTTTTTGTAGACATTGTGATGAAAGAGCATTCGAAAGGACAAGATGGCTTGCAAGTCCAAAGTGATTCTCAGAAGCCATCGTTTGCATCTGCTTTGATCTCTTTGATGAGCTATCTTTCAACACATGGCTCTCTCAGTGAACGATCAAAATCTTACTCGAGATTAGCGCTCCTGATTCCGCTTACCTTATTGGCCAGCCCTGCAGGTGTTGCAGCACTCATCACAGCTGAGAGGCCCGATGATGTTGCAGCTATTAAATTTTGCACACAACGATCAGGTCCTCTACCCGTCCGCTCAATGGCTCCGACCGATCAAGGAAGCTCTCTCGGTTCTTTCTTTTCCCAATTCACAGCGCAACAAAAGGACGGCCAAAGTGGAAAAGGTCATAGAAAGCAATTACTTCCTTTTGTGCTGGATACATGTGTTCAGTACATTCGCCATAATCTTCGCAAGAGACTTGATATGCCTGGTTACTTGATCTGTTTGCATCTCGTTCAAACAAGTATACAAACATGTGCTGATCGAAAGATACAGCTTGATTATGGTGAATGGCCCGATGTTTGGGCAACGATCAATAGCACAATTGCATTTCTTGTTGGTCGACATGCTGAATTACAAGGTGTGGAAGTGAGCAAATTAGGACAAGCACTTTTGTCTACTCTTGGCTTAGCACTGCTAGAATCGGATCGTTTTTTGCAATCACGTCATGATGTCAACATTTTGGTTTACGAGCTGGTACGATCGGGTGAAAATTTGAGGAAATTGGCAAATATAAGTGCGCGAAGTGGCAATATGAACGGCACAACTCAAGTTGATCAGCGAACTTTGTCATTAGCTATACCCATGTGGCCATTGATTGACTCAACTTTGACCAGATTTGATGAGAAGTTGATCGAATGGGCTGAGAAGAAGGGAGGTAGTGGTGGATTTGGCATCTCGTTCTCCGTTTCTTCTTACCTTCCGACCCGTTTCTCCGGTTCTGGAACTAGCAGTCCAGCCGAAAAGACTGTAGAGGATACCAATAATGAGAGAGGATCTCGACCATCTTCATCAGCCGGTAAGATTGCTCCGAAAAGATTACCAGACATTCAAACGGTATTAAGTTTGATATCATCGTTAGATATGGAACAAATTATTCATGTGTACAATATCGAATTAGAAGGAGGAACAAGTGCAAGAACAAATAGACCTGGTCAATCACGATTTTCACAACAACGAAAAGGTGAAGCAATCATTGATGAAGAATGGCTAGAAAGAGCGGAATCACAAAGTTTATCAGAAGCTTTTCGATTTGCATCGGAGGATATGCGAGCATTTACGAATTAGATTTTATTCTTTTTTTATACCCGGGTATTGTATGTAGGTATGTAGTACAAATGTGTTTTTAATAACCATTTTTGGTAATTTGTTTATTAAGCCATTCATAAGAGATATCTTGAACCCGACGATCATCCGTTAGAGGTGCTGCAGGAGTGATACGTGCCCAAGGACCAAGAAATTGTCCTCCCAAAATATGTGCTTCAGGAGCTGTACATGCGTATAATTGACTGATAGCACCAAATTTAGGATGAAATAAAAAGAAAGGTATGATGATATAATTGAAGATCAAGTTAGAGATCGGATCACGATTTCGTAAAAGTTCTGTACTATTATTTCCCGGATCAGAAGATGTGAAGATGATACCTTTATCACCATAAATTCTATCAAACTTTTTTGCTTGACAAACGTTTAAGAATTTTGAATGACCGTATTTCAAAATTTCTTTTACTGGACCTTTTGGATTGATTGAAAATTGAACACCAAGCAAATTCATATTAACACGATCTGACCATTGAGGATCATTGACATCAAAACCGCTAGGTTGATGAACGTTATGTGCCCAACTGCTTGTTAAATGAACACGAACGCCATGATTAGAATTGGATGAATTGATTGTATTTGCTGTTTTTTGTAAGATAGGTAAAAGGTCACGAATGAATTGTTGATGTCCTAAAACATTAGTTCCTAAAGTTAAATCGTATCCTTGATTTGTTTTACTACCTATTTTTGGATTCGCAGCACCTGCATTACAAATTAAAATGTGTAATTGACTTTCTTGACGTAAAAATTCTTCGGTTGAAGAACGTATACTTTCCATATCTGATAAATCTAATGATAAAAATTTAACTTCTCCCGGCCAACGTTCACCTTCTTTTCTTAACTTTTCAATTGATTTTGCTGCACGTTGATGTGATCTACAGGCCATATAAACCCTTGCTCCTTTTCGCATCAATCCACGTACGGTTTCATATCCAATTCCAGAATTTCCACCAGTTACAATAGCTACTTTTCCTGTTTGATCTGGCATATCACGTTCGGGTAACCATTTTGGATTTCTTGTTGGAAAAAGATCAGTAAAGATTGTACGTATCGGTTGTCTATGTGAAGTTGAAAAGTATGTCTTTTTACCATGTGCCCTTTGATTGATCAAAATTGGCATAAGAAGGGTGACATAGATGATTTCCCAAAGGTACAATAACTTAGTAGTTAGATTTATATGATCTTGTGCTGTTGTTGTAGGCATATTGTTTGATGGTGGTTACTTCTCACACGAACATTCGCATAGTGTAATCGCTTAAATAAAAGTCCAAACTCAATCACTGTACCACAGGCAACCTTAATAATATTCCCGTTTTTGTGGAGAAAAATATTGTAAGCGTGAAAAGCGCATACAGGCAGGTTGATTATGTAATGAGGAATTTTATTTCTTTTTTGGGTTAAGAGACACCATAAGCGGCGTTAAGACATTTTAGCCACAGTAAATGCGTTTCCGCTCTTCGCTCCTATGTTTAAATCAACCATTCGAGATCATCATTATCGAATAACAACGATTCATATCACTTTTCGAAAGTAGTATTGGTCGTAGACGGTTTGGAAGTGAAAAGATCACAGGAGGCCATCGTGATCCCCGATCATGTCGTCAAATTCCATAAAGGCCAATAATTCGCGGAAAGATGACGAAAAGAACGATGATGATGAGGTAGTGACCGGATCATCTTCTAATTCAGATACGGTAGTCCCGCATTACTTTCCAACTCCTGCTTTAGATCATGCTTTTTCGGGTATAATGGCAGGTGCGGTTGCAACAATATGTATGAATCCTTTGGATTTGATCAAAGTACAATTTCAAGTTGATACTTCTTCTGGAAAAGCGAGGCGGAAAATAAGAGAAGCAGCTTCTTCCAACATATCCCAAAGATCCGCATTCACAAGAATTGTAAAGAGATATTTAGGTGGAGACGTAGCAAATGATATGTATAATGCACTTCGTACAATCGTAAAAAGAGATGGCTGGTCAGGATTATACAGAGGATTGATGCCAAATGTAGTAGGAAATTCGGCAAGTTGGGGTTTATACTTTTTATTCTATACAATGATTAAGGATTATATGTCTTCTCATCAAAAGCTCAAGAAAGATATCAATGACGGTAAACCTTCTAAATTAAGTCCAGGGCAGCATCTATTAGCGGCAAGCGAAAGTGGTGCAATCACAGCATTAATCACAAATCCTATCTGGGTTGTAAAAACGAGAATGTTTACAACATCAAAATCCGGACAACCGATCTATACGCCACCGCAAATTAATCAAGCTGGAGTTGGATCTTCTGCTGCTTTATCCGCCTCAGCCGCTTCACAAGCAAGGTCAGTCTCTACTGCAGCAGCATCAAACTTTCACAATAATTCCGCCTTAACAGAAGGTGTTAATAATTTAAACAATACTACCAACGCAAAAGCCATACGACCACCGCCTGAACCCATACGAGGATTGTTCCATGGAATTCGTCAGATATGGAAGCATGAAGGGATTAGAGGATTATACAAAGGTGGAGGATTGGCTTTGTTTGGAGTGAGTAATGGGGCTATTCAATTTATGACGTACGAAGAATTGAAGAGATGGAGAATGGAAGTTGCTAGAAAAAAGTTAAATGATGGTCGTAGTGAAGGAGAGGCGATCAAATTGGATAATTTCGAATATATCTGCATGTCAGGTGCTTCGAAAGTAGCAGCAATTGGGATCACATATCCTTATCAAGTCATTCGTTCTCGTATTCAAAATCATGCAACTGCACATATTTATCCAAATATTCCTACTTGCATTCGACTAACTTTTAAACATGAAGGTCTTCGAGGCTTTTACAAGGGAATGTCTGCTAATGCCGTTCGAATTATTCCAGGTACATGTGTGACCTTTGTCGTATACGAGAATTGTTCTTGGGCCTTACGTGGATTGGCGGAGAGGAGGGATGCTAAAAGGGCTGAGCCCGTTGATACTATCGGATAATGGAAGGAAAAACCCCTTTTAGAAAATCATCTAGATACCATACTTATAGAGTTTAACAAGATTAATTTGTACCTATTTTTGCAATTGTAACATGTCTATCACATCATTATCATTTTCATGCATTTGCTCTCGCAAGTCCATTGTTCATTGTTTCACATTGGCAAAAATATGGATTGTGAGACTGATGCTCTAGAACACAAACACAAACAAAACTGAAAAAAGAAAGAGTAACGAGAGGAGAAAGAAAAAAAGTAATGGGTAATCGAGTGTTTGTGGAATTTTTTGTTTTTGACAGCAGGCACTTTGTAGCGGATCACATGGCGCGCAATACGTAATAAGTCACCGAAAAAAAACGATGATTTGCTTTTTTGGTACGTTTTTAAAGGATATCGCAACGACCCTTTTTCTTTTTCGGTGGTCCGGCAACGCCTTCTCTTTGTTCTCGAATCATTCGTACCTAATCATAGAAAGGGGAAGAGGGTTAGATAAATGCACGATTTGCGTATTTGGTAGTATGATATAGATGTACTCACGACTGTGTAATATGCCTTTTCTACATTGACGCATGTCTTTGCGCTACTTTCAACAAATCGACAACCCAGTCTTTGAGCAAGCGCTTGACCTTCATCTCTGGATACTTCTCTTGCATTGACTTTATCACATTTATTTCCTACCAACATGATTGGAACAGATTGTGGTTCGGTATCCTTTACCCTTGAAATTTGTTCTCTGAATCGTTCAACACGTTCAAATGTCGCTCTATCTGCTATACTGTAAACGAGCAAGAATCCCTCTCCTTCTCTTATCCATTGATCCCGTAAAGCAGTGTATTCTTCTTGTCCTGCTGTATCTAATACTTCTAGCATGCATGGTTGATCATCAATAACAGTTTGTTTTCTGTAACTATCTTCGATTGTTGGATCATACGTCTCAACAAAGTGATTGAGACAAAGTTGAATCGTTAGTGCCGTTTTTCCTACACCACCATCTCCCAAAACCTGTTTAAATGACAAAGAGAGAAGGATAGAGTGTGAGTATTCTGGTGATCCTTAATCTGAAAAAGAGGCTTCCAAACATATACGTACCACTAGCTTATATATGTTCATTTTCCCACTCATGATGTCAATATGTGACAATCTTCACTTGCAATGTTCAACTTTGTACAATAGTGTGATTGGCGTATTCTTCTAATCGTTATGTACTTTTTTTCAATTTGAATACAACGAAAGCGTTTCTCTACCTTTTCCTTCAAATCTGCCTACCAATTCCTTCTCTTGCAAGGATGAATTGTGTTGATCTGTCGATTAGGTAAATACCTTTTGGAATAAGTCGTGAAGTCGAACTCTGTGACGTGATAATCAACAAAAAAAGAATTCTTTCTTCTTTATTTACCAAAAGAAGTGAATGATGGTCTTGGCTTCAATTCAAAGATCATCCGAATTTAAATGGCATTTCCACTCGATCCAACTAAAAAGTGTCACATAAAACGCACACAAGAATGCATTGGCCAAACGCCACACTTTGCCCCTCTCTTTTCCACCTTTCCCAATTGAGATTGGCCACTAGCAGCAGGATACGCTATTTTCTACGTTGCACGCGTGTTTCTTCATTTATATACGAATGACGTGTACGTGCGCACAAATCCAACAGGACAGAGAAAGTTCACTATTATTCGTGAAACTTACGACTTTTTCATTGTTTTTCCGAAGTACCGGGGAAATTAATGGTTGATTCACACACCAATATTTTGATTTCTATTGTCTTTCGATAGTGTATGTACATAAGGAAATGTAAAAATCATTAAGATAAAGCTGCTATGTATTCAAACATAACAGGGCCCAAAAAACAGATAGGGTGGCCTAAAGTGTGACAAAAAACGCGTAAAGTATCATACAGTTCAAGTGCCTTAATTTCCATCATTGGAGGCGCTTATTTGATATTCCGCTCATCTACGGTGGAAGATAGTAGTGAAATAGATTTTATTGTCAATCATCATCATCATAAAGATTATCCTTGCGTTGATCACAACACAAATCAGCCAGACAAAGGTATAATACAACTCACCTTTGACTTGTGATCCACTAATACTTGATGCAGTCGCAATAGGCGCGCAATAGCGCGTACAAGCTGAATTACAGCAATCTTTGAATTTCTCTTGTGGTGACAATAAAAGGATTTTTATGAAAAATGACAACTCGAACTTCTTTCGATATGCTTGGAAGGCAAATAAAAGAAAGACAATCAGAATCTGATGACGAAGAGAGTGATTTGGAAGGTTCTTTCGACGACGAAGAGGAAATCATTTCGCCAGCTAAATTTGGCGCTCCTCTTTTAACAGTACAGCAACGACAACAACACCTTGCACCACCTCAACTTACCCTTTCCACGCTAGCACCAACATCAATTGAAAGACCTCTTTTACGAACACGTTCTACTGACGGCGCAACAGTCACTACGTCTAATCACAGTTCTAATCATGCAACCGGCTTAGGCGGCGAAGAGAATGAAAGTCTATCGGAAGTGAAAAGGACGGAAGTAGGCAACGAATTCACCATTGCTGAAGTACCTTCTCCGATTCTTACAAGTCCGAATCTGGGATTGAGTGGATTGAGCGAAAAATTGGCTCATCTATCTTCCAGAGATCCTTCACCGGCACCTTCAAGGAAAAATTCCACCAGTGGACCATCAAAGAGCTTCTTTTCTGCATTTGCCGCTTCAGAAAGTACAAATAATGGTGCTGCACAATACCCGGAAGGCTCTTCACCGAATGACATGCTACGCTCACCATCTGTTGCAGCTGCTCTTATTGCTCAAGCGTCAAAGACTGGGTCAAGATATGGCAATGACAACGTGTCATCATCTGCTTTGGATGAATCTATGTTAGGCAAGAAACCTGTACGCCCTTCCGTCACTCGACCTTCTTCTCGCAGACCATCAGCTACAGCTAGCGCTCTGCAAATGGATAAGAGCATATCTGCTGGGCCGACGCCATCAGATCGAACTTCAAATCAACGTCAAACGATTCGACCTATCGAGTCTGGTGGTCAATCAACCGCTTCAGCAAGTCACATGAGCACTCCCGGTACATCTGGAAAATCTACACCTCTTTTGACTGCTACTTCATCCTCTACTCGTTCAAAGCCAATGGTATTGGAAACAAGTCATTTACACTTACAAACACATGCACCTAGTGGAAGACGAATGATTAATCAATACGTGATCGAAGATGAACTTGGAAGAGGTGTGCATGGTAAAGTTCGTTTAGCACGAGATACGGAAACTGGCGAAAAAGTTGCTGTAAAAATCGTTGAGAGAGAAGGTAAGAAACGTTTAGGTCAAAATTCGAATGCATGGTCGAATAGACTGAGCAATAAGTCCACTCAAACTGGCGCTAGCTCACCAAAAGGAAAAGAAGTAGACACAAAACGATCGGAGGGTAATCCTGTTGTTGCAATTGATACCGCATATCAGCAAGACACGCAGAATACAAATCGTCAAATTACAACACGATTTGCACCTACACCACCCCTTTCCCCTGGCAGCAGCTTGAGCAAATATCAAGCTGCTCAATTGGCTGCAAGGTATGGCAGATGGGGTGAAGGTGCACCGAGTCATGATCAAGAGTTGGAAAGACAACGTGAAAAGGAACGTAAGCGGTTGCTGTGGACGACAGATCAAAAAGTCAAACGTGAAATTGCTATCATGAAGAAATTGGCGCACGAGAACATAGTTCGTTTGAAAGAAGTGATTGATGACCCTGCAAGTAAGAAAGTATTTATGGTTTTGGAATATATGGAAGGTGGTGAAGTTCAATGGAAAGATGAAAGAGGTTTCCCTACTTTGACTGTAGATGAGGCTAGAAGGACACTTCGAGATGTTGTACTGGGTTTAGAGTATTTGCATTATCAAGGCATTATCCACAGAGATATCAAGCCTGCCAATTTGCTTCTCGATAAAGATTATAAAGTAAAAATTTCTGATTTTGGTGTATCACATTTCAGTTATGCTCTCTTGGTAGCAAGTGGCGGCTTACCCAGCATGGATAGCGATACAGAAAAACAAAAAGATCCAAGTTTAGCTGACGATCGCGAATTGGCTAAAACTGCGGGAAGCCCTGCATTTTTTGCTCCTGAGCTCTGTTTGGCAGGTGAAGCACCTTCTATACAAACAAGCATGGTGAATCGGCACAAGCCACAATCTGGGAGTGAGTTCCCTTGGTCAGAAAAGGATGCATCTTCAACACCCAAGGACGAACATGATACCAAATCTCAAATTCAATCTCGGCCTCCGATAACAAAAGCAATTGATGTTTGGGCTTTAGGTGTAACACTATACTGTCTTTTGTTCGGTAATGTTCCGTTTACTGCCGATAATGAGTTCGCATTGTTCTCGGTCATCACAAAGGAAGATTATGAGTTACCTGGTCATATGGGTGCAGATCGGATTCAAATTGGACCGAGAAGGAAGAGATGGATTTATCATCAACCTTGGACAGATGAAGAAGGAGATGTTGACGAAATGCACGATAATACAAAAGAAGCAGATGTTGATACGAGTAAATTAAGTGAAGAAGCATTGATGGTGCGTGATCTTTTGGACAGGTTATTGGAGAAAGATCCTTCGAAAAGGATCAAATTGGATGAAGTAAAGAAACATCCTTGGCTAACGCGCGATTTGGAAGATCCACCATTGTGGTTGAGCGAAACAGATCCTAGCCATTTACCATTCGTTGAGGTTACAAATGAAGATGTCGAAACAGCTTTGACTGGTTTCAGTAAGATCAAGCAAACATTGAAAAAGTTGCAAAACAGATTTTGGGCTGGCTTTACCGGTCATGCACACGAAAGGCAAAATGAAAAGCAAAGAGGTTCTACTGAAGAGACAATGATATCAAATAGAGGAAAGAGAAGAAGAAGCAAATCAGCATCTCATGCTCGTCCTAATGTTCAATTGATCATAGCAGATAGTTCACAAGCATCTCCACAGAGTACTTTGCAAAGTCGAGAAAGTACTTTATCAAGATCTAATCACGTTGGACCGAATTCTCATCCACCTTTGGCGCCTTCTTCCGGTAGACCGCATCATTTCTTCTCTCGTCGTCGCTCTGTCGCGTTAGATGGTAATAAACAATTTTTAGCTAAATCGGCTGAGAAGAAGAGCAGTCGCATTTTCCGAAATTCGTACAGTCAACCGGGATCTCGATCACATTCACCGACAAATTTAGATACATTCGAACATTCAAGCATTCTTGCTGATAAAGAATTTGTGAAAATCAATTCAGACGTCGGACGATCCAATTCGATTCGAAAGAAGTCTTCTAAACGACATGAAGAGTCAGTACAGCCTTTGAGTGCTTTATCACCCATAGTAAGCGGAAAAGCAACAGAAGGAGAAAGTGAGATACTTCTTCCTATTTCCGGTCATGAAGCTTCGGTTCGATCACGAAGAGGTGGTAGCAGAATGCGTCCTGCAAGTCGCGGAAGCTTACGTGGATTTGAAGGTTTTAGTCTTTTACATCAACCTCACAAGAGCGTTGATGCTTTGAATAATTTGTCCAATGAAAAAGATGCGAACAGTATGCGCGAACGCAACTTTTCCGGTAGTACGACCTCCAGTCAAGGTCCCTCAAGACCAAGAAGTAGATCAAGATTGAGCGAAGTCTTTCGTCATGTTTGGCCTGGTGGAGGACATGGCGGTGAAGATCCGATCAAACACAGTCGTTTTCGTTCAAGACCACAAACTGCAGTCAATAGTGCTGCAGTATCTCCTTCATTAGACAAAAGTGTCAAGATGCTACAGCAAGAGCAAAGGAGTGTCAGTGAGGGTGTAACTTCGAAGACGAACGTTGAAGTAGTTCATTCTCTTCCGCTGAAGGAAGAGAAAGTGAAACATCAATCTGATATAAAGGTATCAGAATCACGTCCAAGCCAAAGCATTTCATCATTGCAAAATCAGCAACAACAAATTCAAATCACTAAACCCGAACATGAAACGCCAAAAGCGATTGATGTAGACGAATACGATGTAGATTGGGATATCTCTGATGATGATTCCGATATTCATCGAAGAGAATCTAGCAAAGGTGATTTCCCTGGTCAAATTTGGCATGGAACGAGTGATGGCTGGAAGATGGCAAACATTATTGATCAGCAAGATAGTTCCTCTGCTAGCGAAACAAAGAATACACGTACGCATGAAAGTCCAACACCTTCAGTGGAAGGCGGCTATAATGTCTTCAAACCGCCTTTCAAAGGTAAATTTCAGCTTGCCGGTAATGGTGAAAGACCGAAATTTGAACGTTTCACAACAGGAACTGATTCTTCCTCTGATCACGGATTACCGCTTGAAACGCAAGATCTTTCTTCTTTACGTCGAGCAGGCGAATTGGATACCGTTGATCAAAGCAAATCAATTCGTATGCCTGTTGCTACACATTCATATATTCCTGGTCCAGAAGTGGCACCGGGTGATTTAACAATAATGTCAGATGATCGATTTGCAGATGCAGATGAAATTACACATGATTATGAAGAAGAAGGAGAAGAAGAAGGAAGTGGAGCACCTGATTCACAATCAAAACAACATGGCTCATCTACAGATGGAAGTGGTCAGGTTCGCAAATCTTTTGCTCCTTTTATGCAAAGAGGGCACAGTGTTGTCTCATCCTCGCACGCAAGTGATACGGTTTCTGCAATTGATGACGATGACGTTGGAGTGAGCTTCAAAGCTGGACGTAGGAATGGTCAATGAAGGCCTAAACAAACTTGGATATACCCCCCCCCTTTTTTTAGCATATCTTCTATCCCTCCACTGTACCTATACACTTAACAACCCTATCAAGGAGCACAAGTTCAATTTATTTCTAGATATTTCTGATTTTGTCATTTTTTATTTCAGCGCAAAGAGGTTTTGTTTCTTTTCTGTATCAATATTCCAATCATTCCTAACAGATGTCCAAAGCAATGCCATCATCATTTTAACATATCATAATTCTTTCCATTTAAAGTTCACAAAAGTGTGGGAAAAAGTACAAGATTCATGACAGATGAGGGGTATTATTTGCGCTCCTTTGAGCAATTTGACGAACACGTTGAGCATCCTCTTTTGCACTCTCACGTAACATTCTCCCAAATGCTTGAAGATCGACTTCATTTTGAGAATTTGATTGAGCAAAAGAACCAGAATCTATCATCCTTTGTGAAGTGATATTGCGTGAAGATAGATTGCTATGAACACTTTCTGCGTTTGTAGAAGATCCACCTGTAACGCCATTCGAAGTACCATTATGGGCAACCCATTCTTTATGAAGGCTATCAGTAAGAGAAGTGGAAGAATGTAAACTTGATGTTGGCATTCCACGGGGTATACTTGCTTGTCTTAATTGAGTGATTGGGCTACTACTTTGTGAAGAAGAATGTTCATGAGAAGAAAGTGTTTGTTGCAAAGAAGATGCAGAAGCAGATTGTGCTAAAGGATAACCGGAAGTACTATTAAAACTTGATCCGCTTGGCATTCCAGTATGCGCATTTCCATTCGTTCTGGAACTTGGACTATCTTGTTTCCAAACATCGGCAAACATGGCACTTTGTCCGGAAGGCAGGGCAGGAGAGACTGGGAACGAAACGTCGTTCGGACTTCCTCCTTGGAATGAAGGTCTACCAGGAGATATAAGAGCATTAATAGATGCCGTTCGAATTTTCCCCGGACGTAAAGGACTCTTTGCAGCAGAATTGAAAAACTTTCTTACAGCAGACGATCTAGGCGAAGGGCTAGGCGGTAAATCTGCCCAAGGTTGGTTTACGACTGGTGATCGATCTCTATCCATTGCAAAGCTTGATCTCGGCTTAATCGTGTTGGACCCATTACCGTTATTATTCCCGCCTGAGAAATTACCCAGTAACGTGCTTCCAATACTCAAATTACGACTCCTCTTTGGCTCACTGCCGGATCCCGTTATTGATGATTGGCCTGGACTTGAAGGGAAAGACAGAGAACCGAAAGCTTCTTTCCCATCACTGTTGTGAAAGGCGGGACTGTTGCTCAAAAAAGGCGACGTGCGACTGTCATCATAGGGTTCGAATTCCATGCCATCAGGAGGTGATGATTGCTTGTGAAGATTGTTGGTCTTTCCAGGCGATAGATCTAGTGCTTGAGGTATTGGTTGGAATTTGGGATTAGAAGATGAACGTGAGAGGCGTCGCGCTGTCATTGAAAGATTCATGACATCAGGCGAAAATGACTTGGATGGCCTCAAATGAAAATTTGGTTCATTAATCTGTGGCGTCATTGGAGAAGAGAAGGATCCTGAGGTCAAATTTGATGGAGTTGTATTTGATTTGGGTATTGACACCATCGCAGGACCTTGAATGTCAATCGCTGGCTGCTGGTAAGAAGTCGAATTGCTTAATTCCGCACTGGCATCGTATGTTTTGTTCGGTGCGAGCTCAAAATTACTGAAAGAATTCCAGGTGCCCCTTCTACTATCCGCTAAACGCTCTTCTTCTGCTTCTTCAGATCCAATGAAACTACCAACCTCATCAGCTTCATGTCTTTCCTCCTTCAACAAAGCAGGACTCAAAGATTTGTGAATTGTTGGTGAAGGTGCAACAGCCCGTTGGGCCATCAAGTTGTCGCTCATACTGTGGGCTACTGCTTCATACAGCAGCTGTTGACGTTGTATCGAACTGTTTGATACTTGTCGTGGAATAGGTGGTGGCTGCTGTTGATTCGAATCTGTTCTACTCTTTTCGCCTTTGGACGTCTTGGCGGCCCTACTTGCTGAAAATGATGGTAAACGGTTCCGCCAGCCACCTTCAGAAGAAGGTGAGCGCACTGGATGCTGTGGAGATGGAGAGCTTGGGAAGTTTTGATCGGATGTATTTGTTCCTTTACTGCTTTGCATTGAAGCAGTATCAATACCTAAACCAATGCCGCTATTGCGATCGTCCTGTACTGGCGATTGACTGGGCGAGACGAGATTCAACTGTGATGTGCTACCAGTCAGCGACGTGCTATGCGAATCAGAACCAGGTAAATGTGAAAAACTTGGAGTTTTATCCTTTCGCATTCTGGAAAAGACACCTGAAATTTTTCCACTATTATTGCTTCCAGATTGACTCTGATTCATACGGGAATAGGATCTTTGATGTGCAATCTGTCTCTTGAAATTTTCATCGATAGGCGAAGTCGGTATGGATGTTGGTGGCGGAGGTGGTAGAGGAAGCTGCTTGTAGTCTATACTACCCATTTCAACAGCTTTACGATGTGCAGCTCGATAACTTTCAGCGATATCACGCGAACTCTGTGATTTTGAAAAGCCAAAATCGTGCTGCTGGAATCCGTTGCTTGCTTGTGTCGGAGTATAGTCTGCGTATGGAATGTCCGGCAACGCTTTTGGTAAAGCTATCTCATTGTCAATCCTTTCAATGGGTTGAGCGATTTTCTCGTCTATTGAAGATTGAGTGACCGTCTTTCTTCTTCCGTCGAGATCTCCGGCACCTACTTCTACCTCCCTTCTATTAATATTCGAATTCGTTATGGTAGCAGCAGATTGCCTGTGTGCCTGATTTCTGATCGCTTTCTCATCCGGTAGCTCCACCCTAGGAGAATTTGGTTTTGGAGGTAAAATGATGTCTTTTTTGGCTGCAGAAGTTCTTATCTGCTTTTTGCTTACCTTCCGCCTCAAAGAGTTCTTGCGTCCTGCTGTGGGAATCATGTCCTCTGATGCACTGCTATCACGTCTCTGTCTTGTATCTGTAACAAAAGGAATGCTTTCGAGTTGCTTATTTGCATCGGGAAGTGGTTCATTGAGTGCAGCCTCCTTTGCTTGCAATCGTGCAGCATTGACGTCTTCAATACTTTTGTGACGAGATCTTCTTTTCTTTATGGTAGATGTATTTGATGGTATTGCATCATCAGAAGAACCAAGACCGCCTTCGTCGCTAACTGCATCGTGGAATTCTTGACCATCTTCTGTATCCATACTGAGCGATCTATTGTGCGAAGAACTTTTGGGAAGCGAAACAAATGTCTTTTGAGATCGTGCTGTGGCATCACTTGAATTTGTCGCTTGCATAGAAGGTGTGCTGGATTGTTTTGCTTGAGATCGTTCAACGGGTGAGGCAATCGCATTTTCTACAACAGCATTCACTGCAGGCATGACTTCTTCTTTTTTTGCCACAGCTTCGTTTTGCGGAGGATGCGATATGGCAGTACCCGCTTTTGCTTCTTGATCAGTATTTTGTGTGGTCATTGTGCTTTGTGTGGGTAGTTTGACTTCTTTCACTTGGACAGGATTAGCAATGACTGCTGTACCATCATTAATACCATTATTCTCCTCCTGCTGAATGATTGGCGTACGACGTAAAGGCGAACGGGGAGGTGGAGTAGGTGCAGCTCTTTGCATAATGTCAACAGATGCACGGGTGGGCGTTGCAACTCTTAGGATGGGCATTGGCTTTTTGGCTTCCGATTGCAAAGGCAATTGCGCTGCTGTTGCTTGTTTATCCGCTCTTCTTCCTGCGACTGCGCTTCGAAAGGGAGAAATGATTGCATCCAATCCTCTTCTTTGAGATTTGACATTCTCTTGCCTTAGTCTCACCACATCATCGTCTGGTAAACGGAAATCAACCGATCGTCTGCCAGGTAGACTTTGCGTAAGATTGGCAAACATCGTACGTGTAGGCGGAGGCGAAGAAGCTGTGGAAGCAGGACTGCCTTGAGGTAGTTCGGGACTTACCGAAGACTGTCTAAGGGGGAAAGCATTGGTGTTCGTTGGCGATAGAAGCGAAGGTGATTGCACATCCATCCCACGTTCATCAATACTTCCCATACGATCGGCTCCATGACGTAAACGAGCATCATCTGCTAGTCTCGGTGAAAGGTTGAGCGGACTGTTGTTGGCATCAAATGATCTTTTGGAAAGGTATGGAAGAGATGGTGAAGATGTATTCGCTTCACCTTCCCCGATTGCTTGTTGATCGTATATGGGAGAAAGACTCTCTTGTGGCTGCTCTTGGTAAGCTGCGTGACTTGTCGTTCGTGGAGGCGGTACAGGTGGAGCGGCAGCCCTTGCTTTGCCTTTTTCCTTCTTTCGCTTTCTTCTCTGGCCGCGATCGGTAGCACTCGTTTTGACAGATGAACCTCCCGCTGTAGCATCAGATTTTACGTCTAGAGATCCTGTTCGTAGTCTTGCACTTCCACTACCTTCCTGGTAGGATTTGTTGGTATTGGTCTCGTCAACGCTTCTCTCTCGTGCTGATGCTTGACGTCTATTTTCAGACTCGCCCAATGCATCACCTTGGTTGGCTAAAAGCGTCCATACGCTGGCATCGGGTACCATCATTACATCATTCAATGCAGGTCTTGACTTGGCGTTAGGGGTATTTTGAGCAGAACCAACTTTGGATGCTGTCCTTGATCTGCTTCTTCGCAAAGATGGAGGTTGTGAAGTAGACGATGGCGAAGGTTGATGTGAGTTAGATGAACCATCAATGCTTTTACGAGTATTGCGAATACTTCCTCCGTATCGTTCGACCCAAGCGGCATGTTGAGGATGGGAAGGATTGGAAGCCTGTACGATCACGTCAAATGCATCAGCTCCGGTGTTATTTTTTGAAGAAGAAGCAGGGAAAGGTGCAAGACTTGGAGAAGACAGATTTCGTAAACTTGATGTACTTCTCGGCTCCCGCAGAGGCCTTGCTATAGAAGTTTGCTTTATTGCTTCTTCTGATAGATCCTTCATGATGAGGTTATTATATCAATCTCTAGGATAAGTTGGTAAGATTGCAATCGTAATGATGCATGAGATATATAGCAACCAATGTGTTAGGTCGGCTGATGCGATAAAAGTCGTGAGAGGTCGTGTCCGAATATCTTGGTTTTGATGGTATGACTAGCCAGCTAGTAAGGTAAATGCGGATGATGGTTATTGATACGTCGTATGCTTTACTGGTAAGAATTAGCGCTTGTAGGTTTCCAAATTTCGGGCACGATGCCCCGAACCTATGCTTGGCTTAAACTACAGAAAGCAAAAACACTGAAACCCGCAAAGAAACTCTTATAGTCAATCACTTGACAGTCATGGAATAATGACGATGACGACGACGATGGGAAAACAAGAAGGTTGACAGCGATACAAGGGACGGAAAAGTTATGTACTCATCCTGTTCAGGAAAAAAAATACGGGTTGATGTACCCAAATATTGTATACAGATAGATAGCCTGTATAAAAGCAATTAAGATTTCAAGATCCTATTCATATGCATGCGCGCCTTAATAAAACGAGACATATATACAATTTTAGCGTCTTTCAGTGTATCACATTAGCTTGCATTTTTAAAAGCCTCATCAATACTGCGCGTGTGACAGTTTATTTATTGTTTTACATGTGTGCACCCAAGACTTTCTTTCTTTCAATTTGATCATGTTTCATTCCTTTGGAATTTCTGTTTTGGACCAATTTCGGCTCGTTGTTTTGTTTTTTTAGCGCAATGCAAGCTTCCCATGCATACATGATAAATATAATTCCTTCCTTTGTGCGTCTGTTCATAGATCCCCTCTAATTATTCAAACTCAGACAAAAGGACCTTTCTGATTAAGATTACATAGGCAATACATATATTGATTTGGGGAGCATATGTATGTATGCAGAGATTATTTGGCGAATATTACAGCACAATCTTATTTTTCACAATGCTTCAAAACCTTTAAATTGTGGTCCCCAATGTGGCTTTTAGCTGTCATTTATATAAGCAGTGATCGGAATGAAGAATAATATAATCTATATAGATATGAAATTAGTTGACTTTTGATTGGATTGATTTGTGTACAGAGGACTGAGTTCCGTTTCAGTTAATGAGAGGTAAGAAGATGAGCATTGTGTGCATGCATTCCGAAAATATCGGGATTCGGTTAAATTTTGAAACGCAATGACCGGTTCCGAATTTGAATTGATTTATTTCAAAATTCAGTGGAGGGTTAATAATTATTCATTTATTCTTTGCGACGATCATCCTCCGTACGTACTAAAAATGCCGCTCTTGCCACCGAAAGGACCTTATGCTGTATCGACTCTGACAATAGAAGTTCCTGGTGGAAAATATGCTAAAAATTTGATTCGATCACCTTTTCATTATAAAAATGATTCAGCCAAAATTGATCCTTTTCAATTTCAAACAACACTGGTGACATTATTTTATCCTACTTTATTGCAAGGTAAGGAAAAGAGTGAAAAGGCAACATTCTCATCATCAGCTTCAGGAAAGCCTATCAGCTGGCTTAACGAGTAGGTAGAAGGTTGAATGAATTCATTGCAGAACGTGACTAAATGCTCATTTTTTTTCTCCCCTCACCTTCTTAGACCTCGACTGAAGAGTATTGAAGGGCTTTTGAAGTATGGAAACTTATCGCGTTACTTAGCCTATCCGGCTGTATTCATCTTACCATTTCAAACAAAATTACCATATGGTTCTGATGGACCACTTGCAACAGAATCGCCATCACTTCTCAATGCAGATCAGGACTCTGAATCAAGTACAGATACAGTGCCACCTTCAGCTAAGCCAAATACGAATCTGTTTCCCGTTGGTGTATTCAGTCATGGAATGGCAGGAACACGAACGACATATTCATCTTATTTGTCAGAATTAGCAAGTCAAGGTATGATTATCGCTTCAGTGGAACATAGGGATGGCAGTGCAACATATACACAAATTCGAAAGAAAGAAGGCGAAAAAGTGGTAGAATCAGATAGACTTTATACAAAATTTGACGAATTAGATTTCGAACAAAAAGAAAATGGAGAAGAAACAACGATTTGGGATATGCGTAAATCTCAATTAAATCTTCGAAAAGTAGAAATGTTAGAAGCATTAGATGTTTTGCATCAACTCAATCAAGGAAAAGGCGATCAACTTGCACAAGCTAGCACACGATCGATCGATAACAAACAAGCAGAATTATCACAATGGAAATCAAGATTGGATATGGATAATATTTGGGCATTAGGGCATTCGTATGGAGGAGCAACGAGTATCGAAATCTTGCGTGATCAATCAGCTCCTTTCACACATGCAATTGTTCTTGATCCTGTAAGTTGCGCTGCGGATTTTTAGATTAATGAAACAACTTCTGACCCTTTCTCTCTTTTTTTGGCATCGTCCT